>JAKSZT010053770.1:25790207-26390207 GCA_026826555.1 Tolypeutes matacus
ATTTATTCATTTATCCCCCCCTTGCTGCTTGTGCTTGCTGGGTCAGCTAACCACGCCGTGTGGGCGGGCTTGCCTTCACCAGGAGGCCCCGGGAACCAAACCCGGGGCCTCCCATATGGTAAACGGGAGCCCTACTGATTGAGCCACAGCCGCTTCCCCTGAAAGAGATTTTTGAGCTGAGATAATGTGTAACTGAAAAAGAAGAATTTAAAGGATGGTCAGGTTTGATTCAGAGAGGAAACACCGAAAAAAAAATGGTAATAACAGAGGGGGAGGGGGATATCTGTAAATGTAACTATAGGTAAAGGTGGAGGGAAAAATAGAAAAATGGAAAAAGAATGGCAAGATAAGTTTAAAAGAAGCAAATGCAAAAAGCTGAAATCTTAAGAGAAGACTTTCATAAATTTTATCATCATGATGTGACTCTTGGATCTTTGTTTTTTCTTTGAATATGCTTAATTTGCTTATAAAATTTTCTATTTTACATCTTCTAAAAAAAATGGTAATAAAAAATTCATAAGTAATATTTGCTGACAATGGTTTTTATAAATGAAAATATCAAAATCAAGTTTAAAAAATTATTTTCATATTAAAATAAGAATATATGGCTAAAAAAAGCCTAATTAGTACATGGGCCACACTACACAATCCACATCTTTTAATACTTTATTATGCATTATTGTGTTAATGTTTCATATCAAAGTCATTAATTGCTGAAACACCAAGTGTGAACACCAACACTTAATAAGAGTTTTATGAATAGTTTTAAACTTTCATCTGCCCATTTTAAACTTTCACTAGCTCCATTTACATTTTCAACTACTAACCATAACAACAGGCTGAAAAAAGAAAACTACATCCTTTTGCTTTATTTTTAATTATATATTACCCCAAAATAATAAAAGTCAACAAGCATTTATCATGCTTAGTTCATGGATTCCCTTTTTTAAATCCTTGTTTATGTATTACTAACTTAAAACCAGAGAAAATATTTTCTTTTTTAAAAGCACATTAATATTCTGAAATAACACAATCCAAGATCCAGTGTTTGTTTAATTACCAAAAGTCATTCCATTCAGAAAAAATGCAGAATTTTTAATTCAAATAATAATTGATTTATATTAAATGACCTAGACAAAGAAATATACAAAGAAAAAACTGCCAAGTCACTTTTATACAATAGAAAAAGAGGGAAGCATAATTTGAAAGCAGTAGACAAAATGTGAATTCCTAAGATATAAAATGCACTTACGCTCTCTCTCTCTCTGCACAAATGACAATCTATCAGAGATGAGGAAAATAACAATAAAACAAGGCAAAATGTGGTTAAATGCTATGATAAAAGGTTCAAGTGCCATTATAGGATGCAGAGAACAATCATATTTGGTAGGAGAAAAGCAAATTTCATGGAGGAGGTACCACTGAAGTGGGCTTCAAAGTACAGTAGGAGTTTAAAAGGTAAATGATAGAAAAGAGAACCTTCCAAATGGTGAAGGGAATATATGTCCAGGAATTTTGGGGGAGAATCTGGTAATAATAAATTGTCCAGATTAGATAAAATATTGGTAGAAGAGTAAAAGAAAAAAAAAAAGGGGACATATACTTGAAGCCTGCTAAGAAGTCAAGACTTAATAAAAGTAGGCAGGCAAAATTAGGAAAATGAAAAATTATTTAAAGTACATGCAACCTATTAAGATAAGCATATATTGTGAGGAATTACAAAAAATGGTTTTTCTAAAAGCTTGGATTTTATATCTAGGTATAATTTCAGTCTATAATAGCAATATAATCATTGTGAAAGTATTTTTTTTACCTAACACGACAAAAATTTTTATTAGCAAATATAACAAATTAAAAGAAAAAGTGATTGTAAATACTTTTCTGCCATCCAATCCCAGGGTTAATTTAGCATGTGAAATTTCGGGCATTAAAAATCTACATGGTAAGAAATTCAACAAGAGGGAGTCTTATTATTATTAAAATGATTAAATATTATTCAAATAGAGTAGCTATAAACAATCATCCACATTCATTAGATGTAAATCTGCTTCTTTACCTGTTTCTAAGTTATTAAAAATTTAGGACTATTATTTCTGCTATCTAGAAGAGCAGTCTTTTCTATTTTATTTTAGCTTTTGCATTTCTATGACTAGTCTTAGAAGAACAGTGATTTCAAAGCAGTTTGCAAAAGTTTCTTCTCTATTCAACTTCAACCTTTAAAATACATTAAACAAATTTAGTAAGTAAACTTAAAAAAAAACTTAAGGCTTTTATTAGATCCTGCCCCCTTTTCTAGCTAATATCCACTGCTCTCCTGCTTTTCCTATAAAACATCTGCCGTTCCTGTAAAACTCAGCTGCCTTCACTTCCTATCTACTCATTTTTTAAAAAACAAAGACTTACTTTTTTACATTTTGAAATGTTTTGTTCTTTCTCTCCGCTTTTTTTCCTTCTTTTATCATTAACTTTGGAAACTCTTGAAGCAGTTAAAGTAATTGATGTTGGAGTATGCTGATACGCAGTATATAATTCTACAGGAACTTCATCACCACTCTCAGTTGCACTGGTATCACCATCTTCAAAAGCAAAATAAAAATTCCTGCATATGTAATACTCTATTTCACACAACAGAATAAAAAAGCATTCCATGACAAACTATTAGTATCCAACTTTTAAAGAATAAACACATTTCTTCACTTCTTCACTCACCTCACTCATAATTGTAAGATAAATTTAAATGCAAACTACAAATATTTCGCAGCCAATAAACTAAAAAGGATCCAGAATAAACATACTCTGGTGCTGAGATTGTGGGATACAGGCACTCTCATATAATGTTGGTTGAAATTCAAAATTACTTACGAAGGGGAATTTAGCAATATTTATCAAAATTATATATTCACGTACCCTTTGTAATCCCAGTTCTAAAGCTCTACACAAAGATAAAATGGCAAAAGTACAATAAAAAGTTCTGCACTATGGTTTCATTGATGGTACAGTTTGTAATAGGAACAACAAAAATACTGGGAACAATCCAAATGTTCATCAAAGAAAGGTTGAATAAACTATGACTATACAAAAACAATTGTGCTGGTATCAAAAGATTTTAAGCCAAAGTGAGATACGGTGAATATTATACTTCCAAATTCTGTTTCTAAAGATGATAGAAATACTGTAATAATAAACTAACGGATCACTATCTTTCTGAAGAATAAACATATTTCACTTCTTTCTAAACCCATGGGTTACCTATATGTAGAAAATTATGGGTGATTTTCAAATTTTGTTTTGTTTCTTCTCTAATTTCCATATTTCCTAAAATAAGTACATACTATTCTATAATAAAAATATTTTAAGTTCTATATCCAAGATTGTAAATTATATAGCAATCAATATTCATCAGTAGGGTTTTTATATCTAACTAGAAATACAAGCCACTTATTCCCTCAATGATGCTAATCTTAATTTAGCATTGATCCTTTTTACCCACCTGACATATTTTCTCTTTTCCGGCGTTGTAGCAGCACTGCCCTCTCTTTATCCAAACTCCTACATTAAAATATTAATGTGATTACTTATCAAACTTTCATGAATTTACTCTTTTAAATGTGATAAACTTTTCAATGTCTAATTTTCTCAATGAAAAACCAACAGCATAAAATATACACACTGTTCCTTGGCTTAAGACTTTAGATAAGAGCCAGTATAATTAAACATAGATGCCAGTAAAGTGATTCCATTTCACTCTATTAATACAATAATTTTTTACTTAGGTGACAATTTTTTCCCCAAATAGAGTATTCAAAGCTTTTAAGTCTGAAATAAAACCTATAATATGAACAATCTAATTAAAATCACAAATTTCTTGAAGCAAATGTATGATACTGAATTCAAATCAATGACATTAACATTTGCCTCAAATTATTTCCACTTTTGAAATAATAAACACTAAACATTTAGCAATTAAGTAAAATATTTCATTAACCTCCCCCAATTCTTCCTATGAACTATATTATCCATAGTAATTGTTTTACTTTTATTTTTCAACTGTTCCATTGTATAAACTTACTAGTTCAGGGGCCAAATAACACTAGATATTATTCCCAGATGGGAAAATAAGAGTGCTACACTAAATTATCTACAACTCAGTGACAGACTTGCCTTAATATCGAGTAGAAAATGTACTATCCTAGCATCACAAATATCCTAGTTATTGCAGAATGATAAATAGATATTTCTTGACTGACTTTCCTTCCCAATGGTTAGTTTTTAACCAACTTTTTCTGAAATCATCAACAGAAACCCCTAAAAAACTATCTGGCAAGTGGCTAATAAATATCAAAAAGTGAAACAAGGCCACACAGGAAAACCTCACTCATAATAAGGGAAATATAAAGTCTAACTACCCTGAGATTACCATTTCTCACTTAACCTGGCAAAAATCCAAGTCTGTCAAACACTATTATGAGGTTTGGGAAAATAAACAGGTTCATCCATTATTACAGGGAATTCAAAATTGTACAGCTCCTCCTGGAAAGGAATTTGGTAGTAACTGGCAAAATTACACATGAATTTACCCTTTTACTAACAATCCCACTTCCATTTGCAGTAACAAAAGATTGGAAACAATTTCAGCTGAATAAACTACAGTACATCAAAAAGATGGAGTATCTTGAAGCTATAGAAAAAAATGTGGCACAGCTCTATTAACTACTAGGGAAGTGATCTTCAGCATCTTTTAAAAAAATCTTTCTATTGTAGTAACATATATACAGCTCAAAATTTCTCATTTCAACCACTAAGAAGTGTATAGTTCAGGGCAATTAAGTACATTCAAAATACTGTGCTATCATCACCAACATCCATTACCCCAACTTTTTCATCAACTTAAACAGAAACTCTGCACCCATTAAGCAATAACTCCCACCAACCCCCACCAACCTGTAATCTACGGTCTCTAAGAAATTTGCTTATTCTAGTAATTTCATAAATGAGATCATATAATATTTGTATTTTTTTGTCTGCCTTATTTCACTAAACATGTCGCTCAACATGATCCTTGTCATCAAGGTTCATTCATATTGTAATGGCGTATATCAGAACTTCATTCTTTTTTATGGCTGAGTTAATATTCCGTTGTGCATATTACAACATTTTGTTTATCCATTCACTGTTGATAGATACTAAGGTTTCTTCCATCTTTTGGCTATTGTGAATAATGCTGTAATAATGCTGGTGTAGAAATATCTGTTCGAGTTTCAGCTTTCAGTTCTTTTGGGTATATAACTAGAAGTGGAATGCTGAGTCATATGATAATTCTACGTTCAACTTTCTGAGAAACTGCCAAAATGATTTCCACAGTGGCTGCACCATTTTACAATGACCCCAAGAATGTATAGGTGTTCCAATTTCTCCACATCCTTGTCTACACTTGTTATTTTGGTTTTTTTTTTTTTTTTAAATAATTTCATCAAAATTTAAAACTTTTATTCATCAAAAGATACTATCAAGAAAGTTAAAAAACCTACAAAATGAAAGTAATTGCTCAACCACAAATCTGATTAAGGGTTTAATGTCCAGAATATATAAAAAACCATTATAACTCAACAGCAAAAAGACAACCCAATTAAAAAATGGGCAAAGGACTTGAACAGACATTTCTTCAAAGAAGTTATACAAATGGCCAGTAAGCACATGAAAAGATGCACAACATCATTGGTCATCAAGGAAAGGTAAATCAAATCACAACGAGATACGACTTCAGTTTATATTTTCAAGAAAGAAAAAGAAAAGAAAAGAAATATGGCAAAAGGTCTATCTATCTCTAAAATATGTTACTGTTTCTCTAAGTAAAGAGGACTATAATATATAGATACATAACTGCTTATAAGGAAACAATGCAAGGAAAAATAAATTTAAAAAAATTTTTACTTCTAGAGGCATATGGTAAAAGGGACAGAGACTCCTTAATTATAAAAGTAAACAAAAATTTAAAAATCCTTAAAAATAAAAAATAATTAGATCACTCATACATTGCTAGTAGAAATGTAATATGGTACAGCCCACTGGAAAACAGTTTGGCAATTTCTTATAAAAATAAACATCCAATGACCATATGACTGAGAATTTGCACTCCCCTAAGCACTTAAGAGAAATGAAACCGATGTTCACAAAAAAAACCTGTACACAAATGTTAACAGCAGCTTCATTTGTAGTAGCCATAAAGTGGAAACAGTCCAAATGTCCTTCAAAAGGTGAATAGCTAAACAGCGGTACATACATCTGTAGACTGCTGACAATGGTTGAAGCAGGATGGTGGAAACATGCACGTTCATTATAGTTTACTTTTACATAGATTTGAAATGTCCATCACATAAAGATAAAAAACAAAAACAAAACAACAGCAACAAAAAAGGGGGTAAGGACACATACAGCAAGATACTGCAAACAGAAAGGATGATGATAGTATGGATGTACCAAATTCTGCAACTAAGGGCACGTTGTTATAGTAATTCTTTAACACAGTGTATTCCAATGAAAAAATATACCACCCATTAGAAGATGCACTATTCTTTTATGTATCACTAATAATGTTAAAAACCTTACCAAGTAAACAATATATTATTAATGGAAAGATTCTTCTTGATTTTAAAGTTGTTAGAATATAAAAATAATAATAAACATAAAGATGAAGAAGTATAGCTTATAATCAATAAATGGAGCAATTCAATTCTTTAATCCAGAAGGCATAAATATACTTCTGTTAATTACAAATTACCTTTGTAAAATTACTGGCAACTTACCTAGGCTGACAACGTTCACATAGGTATGTATCAGGAATATGCTGCCTGTCAATCCCCATGCAGTCAATATGTTGCCAAACACTTAAAAAAGAAAAAAGGCAAAATATAAAATATTATTGAAATCACTCAACTAGGATTTGATATTCCATTTTGCTATTACTTAATAAGTGCTTAACTTTGAGCTTAGCACTCTAAAACTCTAAAAGGAGCCAGCTGTAAGGAATTCATACAAATATGACCTCAGGTAGATAAAACTTTAAAAAGATGCAAAAACAGGAGGAGAAATAAAGAATTTTATATACAAACCAATTTTAAAATGTAAAAGGTATGGTTTACAAATATCATTAGATATCACAAAGTGGAGGAAATATCCATACTGCTTGGAGTTATGGAAAAGCACCCTAGAGAAGACTGGAATTTAACAGAATTCGTTTGGGAAATTAGGAAGAAAGATGTCATTATATCACTGTTTTCTCAATTAGATATGTTGAGCAAAGGCCAGAAGACACTTAATATATATGACAAGGAATGTTCATTTTGAGAAATAGAGAGGGATTAGAGCAAAGAAGTAAAGTATAGTCAGATTATATAGAACTTTGAATATCAGGATGTGTGTAGATTTCCTCTAATAGGCAACAGGTAGCAAGTGAGGTGGCTCTGGTGGTATACACTATTAATTCAAAGGGGTTAAAAACTGGAGACAGAAACACCAACCAAGAGGCTTTTCCAACATTCCAGACCTGAGTTAATGAAGGACAGAACTAGAATGAAGGCAGAAAAAAATGAAGGTAAAGAATCCAAGAAGCATTCCATGAGGACAGAGACTAAACCTATTCTATCTTCTAATGTCCTTTTTAATGGAATACATGAACCAGCTTCAGGCAAACTCCTCAATTTCTTAATAGTGTATTTTATTGCCAAGATTGTCATTTGTCTAAAGTCAATATACACACCTGTTTCCAAAGACAGTCTTAGCTTTTCTTCACATAATAATTAGCCACCTTTAATATATAACTACCAAGCTTATTGCTGTTGTGCTGCTCTTCACTTCTTAACTAAAAACTTTGCAGTTAGGAATCTACTGAAGTAACCCAGATATTTAACAATAAAGAACAAAATAGTAATCCTAAGGTAACTTAAAAAGTGGAAAGAAAAGAGGTAAATCTTAGAATGTTGGGACAAGAAATGGGAGGATTTGGAGGATAATGGAACATATGTTGAAGTGAAAAAAGAAATGAAAAAGAACATCAGTGCAACTGATAAGGAGGATTAGAATACAAATTCAATTAAATTTGTGGGGTAAGTATTGATGTCATACAGACAACAGAAGAAAGCAAGCTGGAAAATGAATAAATAATCAGAGTTGTAGATGTTCAGATTTGAAAGAGATAAGTACAGACAGTAGGAACATTAAAATACATAGAGATAATGTAAAAAAAAAAAAAGATTAAGACTTGAGTATACTACAGGTTAAGCAGTAGAAAAACAGAATGGTAAGATTCATAGCAAAGAGAGCAGTCACTAAGAAGCAAATACTGTGAATAATCCACAAACTGTTAACTGGTTCTTCAAGAATTTGCAACTGGTTATAAAATTCTAAGGACTATTTCACTATTCTCTAATAGAGATAATTCTATATTATATTTAGGCTACTATAATTAAAGCAAAAGAAAACACTTTAGATTATGCATTACAATAAAAATATTGCCAGATGGTTTCTAATTTATAATACTAGATAAGATCAGCTCAGAGAAAGCTATTTTAAACAAGATTATGTTTAAAATATGAATTGACATTTTTCTAACAAGTAGCTAATTAAAAAATGAGGAAAGTGAGGTGTCACTGAAGTTATTTTTTTAGTTTTTAAATTTACCTTAAATAAATTTACTCAGGCTATTACTCATAATAATGACATGTGTCACAGGTAATGAGAATTTGGTTTTAAATTTGAAAAGTTGCCATATTTTTATTATTAAAATAAACTCAAAGTATTACTATTTTAACTTTCTATAAAAAGAAAATCAAATTTCATATTCCATTTAACACTAATTCCCTTACCCCCGTTTTTTGGGGGCAAAGGCAAAATCAACTTTTTGAAATATAATCCTACCTGCATGTTTATATCAAGAATATCCAACTCCTAATCTCCAATAGACAGAAAAAATATTACAAATAATGCAAAGTAATTTATATTTGGCTTTAAGATGCAGTTTAATATTCACATTTAAGTATGGTATATGCCATACCACTTCAGATCAAATAATGAAGCTATGCCATAAGGACCAAACCCAGGAAATTCTGTAAAATTTCCAAACTTTCTTATACTCTATAATACACAGCTTAGATAATCTCTGCTCCCCACCCCATGCAGGGCATGGACTCAATAACTTTCAGGCTGAAATCCTACCCTTTCCATCCTCCCCAAATCCCTCCCACCAAAAAAAGAAAAAAGAAAGAAAGAAGAAAGCAAAACCCCACTTTCTGTCCCAACCACACCTTCTCTAGGGGAAGAAGCCTTTCTTGGTGGTTGAACCAGGGTTGGGGGAGGGGAGACTGTGGTTCTGGTTCAAGGAGACTCCAGAGTGCTGCAAGGTTCAAGTCAAAAGGAGGTGAGAGAGTCAGGTCAAACAAACATCAATCAAAATGTATAATTCCCCCAAATTGGAAAATCACAGTTGAATTTACAGCACAAATAATTCCTCAAGTAAATACACAGGACCCAATTCCCCTCTCGTTTTTATCTTGTCTACTACTACATATACTTGTATTGCTGCTGAACTGAGTGGAAAGAGAGGTGTGATCCTGCATGAATAAAGTTCAGAACTGATTTCCTATTACTCAATTAACAAAAGAAATTTCTAGTAAGCTCTAAGATAGCTTTTATCCCCATAGGGCTTTTTTTTTTTTTTTTTTTAGGAGCAAATTAGACTGCATCAAAAGTAACAGATGTCCCACTTAAAAAAATGTATTAATTTTTTAAAAAGTTTTTAATTATCTTTCCCAACATTAACAATCAAAAGTTAGCAGCATCCAAGAAAAACGAACTAATGGTGTGAAATATTTTACCTGCATTTGTCACAACAGATCATGTATCCATCATCATGTGTAAAACCACAAATGCACCTGGTTACATCAGTACCATAACTTCCATCCTCAGATGTGCTGATTGTAGTAGCACTGGAAGTTTCATCAAAATTAGGAGTGGTAAATATGCCTACTTCATTTTTGCTAATAAGAACTGATGGAGGAGGGGAAGCCGGAGGTGTTGGAGGAGGACGAGCACCATAATTATGGTCCTGGATAATTGAACATAAATACAGCAAAATATTATTTAATTTCAACAACAATATCAACTGAGCAACTTAAATAAAATTCAACCCTTAATATGATACTGAGACATGAAATTGGTCCATTTCTTAATACCTTTAAAAATAATGATTTGGTGGAACCAGGTATTAAACCACGTAGTAAGTGAAGGTCTACCTACAACCTTGATCATCCTTATACCCAAAATCCAACCCCCTGCCCAAAAAAAGAGATGACATCTTCAAAGTCCTATGATCACAAACTTCTACTTTCAAGATGAAAACTGGTGCAAAATGTGAGACTTGAGATTTAAAACCCTGAGGAACATAGAGGCTAAGGATAACTATAACAACAAAGGATATTATTCACTATAAAGTAAAGCACTTTCTTACATAAAATATGCGATTTTTTAAAATATGGCAATTTTTATTCTGGTCCAAGTAGGAAAAAATCTCTCATAGTAACCTGTCATAATTGTACTTCCATTTTATCACAGATATGTCCAGTTCTGTATTCAAAGATACCTGTATTTGAATCTAAGCTCTGCCTCTTACTAGCTATGCAACATGGAACAAGTTAACTAAGATTTCATTTTCTAAGCTATGAAAATGGGATGATAACATACCTATCTCATGAGGTTGTTTTTTGACAATTAAATGAGATATGTATGTAAAAATGCTTAGCACAGAGCCTGGCAAATTATAAGCACCCAATAAATGGCAACTACACAATTTAGAATTAATAACAGATAGTACAATACAAATCTACCAAGTCTTCTTATAGAGTAAGAAGGTAAAGAATTCTAACACCAAACCATCAACAGCATAAAATGCAAAATGATAATAATAATTAAACTTCTATGTGGTAAAGAATTTTAAACCCTTAAATAAGAAGAATATGGGTTAGATTAATGAAAAATTAAACTAGAAATGATTTACTTGTTTAGAGTGTGAAACAACTGTGCTTTTAAAAATACACAGTTTTAAGCATAATACCATACACATCTACTCTCAACCTCTAGATTTTAAAAATATAACCCTTCCAAAGAAATGTTTGACACTTACCGCATAGGGCAAACCAATGTAACTGTGTGAATGATGCGAGCTGCTGGTATATAACTGGTGGGGATAACTGTTGGATTTCTCAACTACCACAGGACTAGCTTCTACAGATTCTGGTCTGGGGGGGGAAAAAGTTGCATCAAAGAGAATTCCATTCATTTTTTTCTTTTAATAAAAAATTATAAGTATTTTTATTAAAATATTGGCTATATGAAATACAATGTATTTTTATAGTACATGAACACCAATGGATGGGATTATATCTGATCTAGATTCTGGGTCATAATAGAACTTTTACTTAAGTAAAATAAATGTCCCACATCAAGTTCAAATACAGTGTTTCCCTATCACAAAAAAATTAATAGAGATCAAGTGTTATTTGATATATCCAGTGGCACTAGACACACTGGATAGGGGTGGAGAAAAGTGGTAGAAATAATTTAAACAGGATGAATGGAACACAGACTGCTCTCCAACTTGAATGTGAAGTATTAAGCATTTCAATGTTCAAAACTTCATGTATGTGCTACTATGCCAAGTAGGAGACAAGTATATATCAGAGTCCTAGAAATGTCAGTAATTTAGAGCACAGGAAACTTCACAATAAACCAATGCTTGTACATGAAAAAACATAAGCAGCAGCAGCCAGTGGCAGAGTGAGACCAGCAGTTATAATCTAGAAAGGGTTAAGTGAAGTAACCTGACCAACTACTGATACAACTGAGAGTAACAACTTTTCCACTGTGGTAACTTGTAAACGTCTGACCTAGCATTTTACATACAATACTTTCCCAACTTCTTTACTCATACCAACCTTCCTGAGCTCTATTCTGGCTAATTCCTATTGATCAATATAGTAGTGAGCCTACTTCTGAGACCAATTCACATTGAAATTAATCTCTCGCTTGCACGTATACAACATGACTTCTTTCTATGCCATTACTCTTAGTATGTCCACTACTTGATATTTTTTCATGATAATCCTTATTTTACCACGTATTCAAAATCATCACTTAGAATTTAGGACTATTTGCACTATTCAAGATTTAAGATTTCTTATTGCAATTACACTCTACCATACATAAGACCACTAGCAGCACAAAACACAATTTCTATAGTAAACTGCTTCTTGATACACTTCCCTCCCATACTCTACCTCCATCCAGCCCCCTGAACAAAGTCTCACTTCAACTGCACAAACTTAGGTTATTAAATGGCTCAAAAGGAGATTACAAAAGAAAAGAGCCCCTAAAATGTTCTAATAGTCTGTAAACCAACAAAAAAATCTGTTTGGATCTACTTGCCAAATGTCCATGCTGTTATATTAATAATTCACTTCTTCATTCCTTTAAAAGAAATATGTTTCTTAATTTCAAAATTAATACTTGCTCTGGGAAGCAGATGCGGCTCAATCAATTGGGCTCCCATCTACCAAATGGGAGGCCCTGGGTTCAATTCCCAGGGCCTCCTAGTGAAAGCAAGTTGGCCCGTGCCCATGGAGACTTAACGGCCCACGCCCATGGAGAACTGACGGCCCACGCCCATGGAGAGCTGATGGCCCGTGCCCGCAGATGGCACAGCAAGATGACACAACAAAGGGAGACAAGCAGACATAGAAGAACACAACACACGGCAAACAGACACAGAGAGCAGACAGTGAGCGCAAGTGGCAGGGGCGGGGAATAAATTAAAAAAAAAAAAAAATTAATACATGCTCTGTTTTAATGTAATCCCTTACATGTCTGTGTCTCCCATTCAACAGAACTCCTTGAAGGCAGGGAATGTCTTACTCATTTTTTTGTTTTTCCATGTAAAAAGTCCAACAAAAACTTATGGAATTATGAAAGGGTCAATAAATGATTAAGTGAGATCCACAGGGAAAATTTATGTGTGAAAGTGTGTGCACTTCTATGCCAACATGTTCATCCATTTGAGGGATTCACCCATTTATAAGAGCACTGCCCCTCTGTTAAAATCAAAACGTTTTCTGATTAAGAGCAGAAGCTATTTAAAGCAAACTGAAAATGTGTTAGAAGTAGGTCAAAATCTGTCTGGATCTAAAGTGATTAATTAAAATAATTATGTACTCATGCAATTAAAAAAAAGAGTAATACATGCTCATTATATAAAATTCAAATACAGAAGTACACAAGAAAGCTAAAGACCATGTCTCCATCCAACTCCCAGACATACCCACTGTTAAGATTGCTGTGTATCCTTTTCTAGGTTTTAATGAGAATATACTATATGTATTCACAATTTGCTCACTCCATCTTTCAATGTCAATACCAATCTACCTTATTCTTGGAAACAGTTGTTTATTATGTGAATGTATGATAACTTATTAAAATTTCCCTATGGTGGATATTTCAATTTTTTCTTATTTTTCACTATTAAAAATATCATTGCAGTTTTACATCTTCCATATCTCCATACATGGTAATATTTCTACAACATGGATTCCTAGAAGTAGAAATGCTGAACAAAAGGATATATGCACACAAAACTGATATATACTGCCAAACTGCCTGTGATCACCAATTTACAATATTGACTTCTGTAGCAGGTTTGATATTGTTTATGAATTCCAAAAATAGATACTGGATTATGTTTGTAAACTGGTCTGTACCTGGGCATGATTAAATTATGATTAGGGCTTTGATTGGACCATGTCAGCAGGATGTTGAGCCTCCACCCCCTTGGTGGGTGGAGACTCACAGATAAAACTACACCGCAGAGCAGAGGAATGAGTTGGAGTTTAGATACAGAGTTTTGAGCTGGAGCCCAGGAAGTGAATACACAGGACAAGAACAGAGGAACAGAGATGGTTCCTTAGACACTGCAGAAGTCCCCCCGCACTGGGGGGGGGGGAGCGCAGTGTTTGCCTGATAGTCTACAGCTGGCCTTGTGGAGAGAGCACAGCAGTTGAGCCTGGAGAGAAACAAGCTCCAGGAAGAGAGGAACCCAAGAAGCCTGAACTCTTGGCAGCCATTGGCAGCCATCTTGCCCCAACACATGGCAATATACTTTGTGAGGGAAGTAACTTATGCTTTATGGCCTGGTAACTGTAAGCTTCTACCCCAAATAAATACCCTTTATAAAGGCCAACAGATTTCTGGTATTTTGTATCAGCACCCCTTTGGCTGACTAATACAACTTCTTTAAAATTCTTTAAAACTGACATAGAAGGAAGAAGAATTTTACCAACGCATGATCTATAAAACTTTTTTTAAAGCAACATGCGAGAATTGAACCAAAGTGGAAAGATTTACTTCAAGGATTTAGATCAAACTCTGCAAAGTGTTACTAAAGAGTGTGGTGAAATCTTTAGATATTTAGAAGCAGCTAATGATTAGCAATCAAAGGATGAAAATTTCAGTGCAAATGCAGGTAAGTTCAAACAGGTAAACAAGTCGTGAATGCTTTGAATAACCTCATCATTCAAATGAAAGCAGTAGCCTGACAAACCAGCAATGTAAGAAAAGCAAAAATATCTAATCAAGATTCTCATCCTTAATGCCTGTACTTAATAAAAGTAAATTTAAAAAGGTAACAGGACAACACATATCCTTAGAAAGGTTCTTAAAAAGTCCCATGGTCATAAATCTTCTTAAAGTTCTACATTTCCAGAACATAGTAAATTTGAAAATAAATTCATGAAAAATACCAAAAGTCAAACATCCTTTGATCCACTAACTCCATTTTCAGGGATTTATCCTATGGAAAAAATTTCCCACTAAAGACAGAACTGCAGAATTGAAATGCTGATTATAATATTATACATAAAAACTAGGTATAAAAACATAAAAATTTTTATGTCCAATCAATAGAAAATTATTAATTAAATCCAAGCAAACCCACTATAATTACATATCGACAAAGGCTGGGCAAGAACTCATAACAAAAACTGGTACATTAGGGTAATGGATATATAGGTGTTTTCCTCTAAAATCTCCTGGAAAATTATCATGAAGCTTGAATAAATTTTTAATGGCAGGGTTAAAGACAACAGGCTATAATAAAAATTTTTATAAGTAGTTGCTACAGTGCTTTGTTAGCTAATTTATATATATTCACATAAATACCTACATAATATACTGTTTATCACCAATTGTGAACCTATATTCATCAGCCATGAAAGAAAAATAAGATAAATTAGACTTCATAAAAATTTAACACTTTTGTGGAATGGGGATTACCAAAAAAGCTGAAAATGACCTACAGAGTGGGGAAAAAATATTTGGAAACCATGTATCAGGTAAGGGTTTAATATCCAAAAATATATAAAGAACTCCCACAACTCAACAAAAAGACGAACAATTCAATAAGAAAATCGGCAAAGGACTTGAATAGATATTTCTCCAAAAAAGATACAAAATGGCCAAAAAGCACAAGAAAAGATGCTCAACATTAGCCACTAGGGAAAATGCAAATCAAAACCACAATGAGGTACCACCTCACACCCACAAGAATGGCTATTACTTTTTAAATGGAAAATAACTAATGAGGTGAAGATGGGGAAAAATAGGAAACCTTCTGCATTGTTGGTGGGAATGTAAAATGGTGCAGCCACTGTAGAAAGCAGCTTAGTGGTTCCTCAAAAAGTTAAACAAAAAACTACCATATGAGAACTTCCCATTATAATCCAAAAAATTAATAGCAGGGAATTGAACAGTTATTTGTACACCATTGCTAATAGCAGCATTATTAATAGCCAAAAGGTGGAGTAACCCAAGTGCCCATCAACAGATAAATGGATAAACAAAATATGGTATATAAATATAATGGTTTATTACTCAGGCTTAAAAAGGAATGAAGTTCTGATACATGCAACAACATAGATGAATCTTAAAGACATCACATTGAATATGTTGAATAAAATAAGGCATAGACAAAAGGACAGATATTGCATGACTGCACTTATATGAAATAACCGAACATGAGAATGCAGAGACAGAAAGTACAGGTTACCAGAGGCAGATGAGAAGAAGAATGGGGAGTTAAACAGGTGCAGGGTTTCTGTTTGGGGTGACAGAAAAAGTTTCAATAATGGATGGTGGTGATGGTAGCACAACACTGTAAATATGATTAATGCCACTGAATTGTATGCTTAGGAATGTTTGAGATGGGAAATTTTATGTTGTACATATGTTACCACAATTGGAAAAATTAAAAAAAGGCAAAGAGCTAAAGAGACCATGCCAATTAAATGCACTACAGATCCTGCACTGGATCTAATAATGGAGAAGAAAATGTCTAAAAGGACATTGTTGGGATGATTGGAAAATTTGGAATATAGGCTGCATACTTTATGTCAATGTTAAATTTCTTTAACTTGATCATTTGTACTTAATGTAGTCACATAAGTGAATATCTTTGTTCTTAGGGAGCATTAAGTGGTAAAGAGCATGATGTATGCTACCTACTCTCAAAAATTTAGAAGATGGATGGATGACTAAATGGATAGAATGATGTGGCAAATGTGGAAAATGTTAATAATGTGTGGATGTGGGATCTGGGTGGGGTGTATGTTGGAGTTCTCTGGATGGATTTTATATTATTTTTGCAACTGTCCTGTAAGTTTGAAATTATTTCAAATGAAAAGCTGAAAAAGAAATGTAATCTGTAATCATGAACCTGTAATGTTGATATGAGGCTCTGAATCTCTAGGTAGATGATTCAGAAGATCCTAAATTTTATTGCTACACAGTATATGTATCCTTAACCTAACAGGAACACAAAGCAATATACATATAATCACTTTTCTATACTTTTTTCCTTATCTCCTTTAATGACAACATAAATCCAGGAGGTAGGACCTTGTGGCAGTTTGAATTTGGTGAACCTCAAAAAGAGAAAGATTTTGTTTCTCAACTAATCCATTCTTGTGGGAGTGAGACCCATTTGATTGGACTATGTCAGTAAGTTGTGACTCATGTTTAGCCTCCACCCTCTTACTAGAGCTGATATAAATATACAGAAAGACAGATACAGATAAAGGAAGCCACCATATTTGATCTTGCAATGAAAGAATTTGTTTTGCCCACAGCTGAGCTGCAAGGAGAGAAGTCCCAGAGAGGCTCAAAGAGCTGAGGCCCAGGCATAGATGAGCCATATGCCTGATAGCTTGCAGCTGAACTTGGGAAGAAAGCGGAGCAGCTGAGACTGATAGAGGAGAACCTGTAAAAGATAAGCCCTATGCCTGGTTGTCCTCATCTAAGCTCCAGAAGATAGTAGATTCTGGAGGGGAAGGCAGAGACCTCGGCAGATCAGTGGCCATCTTGCTTCACCACGTGGCAGCTGACTTTGGTGAGAAAGCATCTCTGCTGATGTCTTATTTGGACATTTCACGGCCTCAGAACTGTAAGCTTTTACACCAAATATATCACCCTTATAAAAGCCAATACATTTCTGGTACTTTGCATTGGCAGTACTGTGGCAAATTAAACAGACCATAGTAAAGGTCTGTTTACTACAAACAATATAGGAAATAGATACATAATGACAGAAGAGGACCAATGTTCCAGTTTTAATTCCAATTACTGCTTAAATCACTCATAATTTCAACACAAGTTAAGTAACAAGGGACTGCTATGCTGTCTTCAACAGCAGTTTTTATTAGGGTTTAAATTTTTTATTAATTTTCTGGTTTGGAATATTTTTTATAAAGGACTATACATGGGTATATTAAGCCTTAAACATGTCGATGCAAAGTTTTACACAAAATTATAATGATTTAAAACAATATACCAATATAATAATGTTTATGTAGAGTAACACAAAATCTGACACAATGCAGATTTACACAGTCTAATATGCAATATATTGAACCAAGAAGCAGTATGTGAGCCCTTGGAGAGAAGTGACAGTAGTTTAAACCTTCAATTGTCCTTTATCTATCTCTTTAAAACTCTAGAGGTGCTCCCTAATTTTCATGTTTCAACATCAAGTGAATATCTAAGAACCTATAATCTTATTAGACCATCTTCACAAAACAACCAATTAAACCCTGGTGACTTTCTTCAGACTCATTTATTTCTTCAATAAGATGTGGCAGGTAGAAAAGCAGGGTGCTCCAACCATGAGTATCATATACTTCTGTATAAAATGATGATGTTCATGAGACCATCATCATTTTGCTGGGTTCTCCTGACATAACAGCTTACTATACCTAAAGCCAACAAATTATCTTAGCCTAGTAATTCTGTCCCTGTCCATAGTGAAACATTTGCCATTTTCTGCTGACCCAGTTTTCTCAAATCTGTATTTTATCACCATTAAAATATAAGCTTTTAGTAAATTATGGAAGAATGAAGCTGGAAATGTCCTTATGCGGTCCCTATTCCAAAGAAGTCATACAGGCTTTAAAATAAGAGCAGGGACTTCCAGACAACAAAGATGGCAGTGTGAGACATTCCAAGGTTCTGTTTCTCCACAGAACCTGAACAACTAGCAAAATCTGGCAAAGTCAGCTCCTCAGTGCTCCAGAAAACATTAAAAGGACTACAGTGACTGAGTAAGCACTGAATCAAGAAAAAGGCAATTTAAAAATGGTAGGAGGGAAACGGATGTGGCTCAAGAAGTTGGGCGTCCGTCTACCATATGGAGAGACCGGGGTTCGATCCCCGGTACCTGCCGGTAAAAAAAAAAAAAAAAAATGGTAGGAAAACCTCCTGGGCCCTTGCTGGCCCCTCCTTCAACCCCTTCCACGGATCAATGTGGAGCTAGCCTCTGCTCTCAGTATGGATCCCTGGCCCCATTCTGGAGGGAGGAGAGTAACCCCTATGCACATAGGTGCATGTATGTCTATGCCAATCTATCTAGTGGCAGCCTGAGGGACTAAACCAGGATATTCTGTTTGGTTCTCTAACCCAGAGCTCACCCTGCCCACAGAAGCAGTTTGTGGATAGCTAAATCAGTATAAGAAACAATCAAATCAAAGTGACTAGGGCAAGGTTTACTGACTTTAAGATGAGGTGAGGAGAAGAACTCTATTTCAAAGACAGAAGAAAATAGGGGGCATTCAGATCCCCGTGAAAGGGAAATTCTTAAGGTCACAAGTACATGTCTAGGATAGGATATTTGCTCAGAAAAGGCAGAAAACCCTGCACTTTTGCCTCTGACTGATCTTCTGGTAGAAGGGCTAAGCTCTGAAGGAGCACCAGCCAATACAGAACCAATTTGCAAAGACGGTGAAAGGGTTTTTTTGGGGTAGGATGGTTTGTTTTTGTTAGCTCCTGACACTCAAGGAAATCTCTGTCATATCACTAGCTGGATACAAACTTAAGAACCGCTCAGGGACTAAATTCCAGAATTAACACATTAAAAATATTAAAATTTAAGTGTGCAACAAACAATACAAGACAAAGAAACAGGAAATGATGGACCTAAAGGAACAAGATGAAACATCAGAAACCATCAACAAAGACCAGGCTTTGAAAATATTAAAGACTTTAAAATTAGGGCAATCCAACACTGCTGGAAGAGAATCCCACTGTTTTTTACCATTTCATCCAGAGAGTTATTTCTATATTTTGTTTCCATCTATAACTTCCATAGAATTTTTTCTAAATTTTTGGTGGATCTACCTTACAGTCAAAAGAGCATATAAACTGTAATTCAACAAAGAGTGGTATAGTGATATTCCCTATAGCTTAAGGTAACCTTACTAGATCCTAGATAGGATAAAAAGATTTATAGAAAATAAATTTTTCAGAGTTTCTGTTCCTGGAGGGGAAGGGCAGTAAAAAGAGACAGGTACACAAAAACTACCATCCAAGGCAAAAAGTAAGGTAAATGCCCTAAGAAAGTTTTGGGTAAATATGTAACAAATCCTCTTACCCTTCTACATGAGACTCTGGTCTTACTTAACTTTCTAGCTCTGTTAAAACCATGATAAGCTCATTTGTCAACTACATTGTTGGGTTCATTAATTAAAATGACCACTAATTATTAAATTAATTGCATCTAGACTGGGAAAACTATAAATACTTGATGAGAATGCATTATATTTGAACTTCCCCAAAATGCTTTAACTCCTAAAACTGACACTTTCCTTTGGAAGGAACCAGAAAGCTCTGCCTATAGAATTGTTAACAAGAAATACTGGCTTCCGAGGGGCATGAGGCTTCTAAATCAGAGAGACACTCACACTTGCCCAATGTGGATTTTCTCTCTCTGTTCCTGAATGGTCAACTGAAAAGCCAAAGAAAACAGCTCTAGATGGTTGACTGTACTACATGGTTTCCACAAAAGAGGAACATCTGATGCTAAACTCTGGCAAGCTGTGACTCCTATCCTATATCCTATGTAGATTGGTGCCAAGTATGACCTATGACATGATAGTACTGTGAATCTACATGTTTATGTTGAATTTAAAAAGATCTCATAGGAGTTGCAAATCGTCAAAATTCTAGGCTCTAGACTCCTGGAAGTTAAAAAAAAAAAAAAAAGCCTATCTACTTGAGTGACGGGAAATAATAAGGAAAGACATGAGGAGGCTTCATTGAAGGTAAGAAGGCATTTGAAAGATATGCAAGACTTGGAACATTTGAATTTTGTACCAGAGATATGATCTATTTTAGAAATTCAATTTATAAAAAGCAACAATGACAGAGAAAGACAATACTTAATGCATATGCAAAGAGATAGAAAAACCTGGCATGGGGAGTATGAAGAAGCAGTTTAACTTCAGGATAGTGTTTACCCATTTAACAGTTTCTCAAAATTATATAATATACAAGAATTAAAGTAGAAGGAGGGGAGAAGTGGATGTGGATCAACCAGCTGGGTGCCCACCTACCACATGGGAAGGTCCTGGGTTCAGGTCCCAGTGCCTCCAAAAGATGATGAGCAGACTCTGCCCCTACCACAATGAGCAGACGCCTAAATGTGCAGATGCCACAAGCCAGGAGACGCCGCAGCCCACGGGGAGCGGATGTGGCTCAGGCCACTGGGCACTTGCCTCCCATGTGGGAGGTCCAGGGTTCGGCTCCCGGTAACTCCTGGAGAAGGCGATCAAACAATGAGCAGACAGACAAGAGAACCATCTGGGTTAGGGGGGGTATACATTTAAATATATATATATATATATATATAGAGAGAGAGAGAGAGAGAGAGAGAGAGAGAAGGAGGGGAATTTTTCTTATAGATTTGGAGAAACATTAAACTATGTCTCTAGGTGATCTGTATACCAACACCATCGAACACAAATTCAAACACTTGCACTGAAATCTCACGACAGTTCCAGGTATGTGTGGTAGTCATCCAGGATGATTCCAAATATTTTCCTAGTTTTAAATAAAAATAGCAAGTTTTAAAATCCTCATTAAAAACAAAACAAAAATAAATAAATCCGCACAGACGTCACAGAGCCCCCTGGGGACTATATCCCTAGACCAGTTTGGCTAACACTCATTAAACAGATATAAGAGCCTAATATTTGCCGGAGACTATGAGAGATACAAAGATAAGATACTATCATTGCCTTCAAGGAACTTACAATAGTATAGTTTTGTTGTTGTTGTTTTGTTTTGAGGAGGTACCAGGGATTGAACCCAGGACCTTGTACATGGGAAACAGGCACTCAACCATTGAGCTACATCCACTCCCCACAATAATATAGTTTTATTTTTCAATTCATTCAGTAAACATTTGAGTACACATTAAGTACAAGACACTGAGACACTTTACCAGATGCTAGAAACTAAAAACTAAAGAAATCAGTGGTCCTTCTCAAGGAATTTATGAGGCAAACAAATGTATATCAATGATCTCAGCAGTGTCATTAGAAGTAGGTACAGAGGCCTTCAAAATAGTAGCCACATTTAAACAAATTTTAAAGAATGACAAGTTAACAAGACCAAGAAACAGGTAGAAAAGATGGGAGAAGGTATTCCAGACAGAAGCACAAATGCAGTCAGAGATAAGAGCATGACACATTTAAGCATGTCTCTAAGTAGTCATCTACAGACCACTGGCATCACAATCACCTAAAATGCTCGTTATAGTTTTAGAGCTTCACTTAACCCTATGATTCAGAATTTCTAAAGCTCAAGCAAACAATCTACATTTTAATAAGCACTTCAATCTTTTGTTCACAGAAGTTTAAGAATGACAAAATTAAAAAGAACTGCTAAAACTCAGAGCAAATGGAGTTAAAGGTATAGAGGAGGGGCCAGAGATAAGAGCAAGAAGGACCCTGGATACCAAGCTAAGGAATATAATCTTTATCCAAAAAACCACACAGAGCCCCTTATTCCCCCCCGCCCCAAGAAAGGTACTGATGTGATAGGAGTAGCAGCACTGCAAGATAAAGTTGAGAGCTTTAAATATAAGTTTCAGTAACCTATAAATAATTCTCCTAGATTGGTAAGTTCAGAAGCACTTATCTGAGCAGTGTGTAAAGAGTGCTACAAGACTTCTTCCACAGTCCCACTTACAAATAAGTTACTTTTGCTTGATCCAACCCTTCACTGAAAAGCACTTAGTACCCTGTCTACTTTCAAGTGATCCTCGTGAGTGTATAGTGCCCAGCATCCCACTTGGTATCCTGTTTTAAGGGAAGAATATTAAAATGCGTAACATACTATAATTATAATTAATATTTCTACAATTTTTTTCCTTCAAGTACAGCACCGAACAGTCTTGGGGATTCACCTACATTACCTTTTTGTTAGGTATAAAAGAACATAGGCACGTTAACCACTGCTAGATTCATCTGGTATTTAATTGCTTTCAATGACAAAGTGGGAATAAGAGACTTTCAAATATTTTGTTTCTATATGGAGATTTAACTCTTGGTAATCTCTGAATCTATTAATTACACTGCCAAATACAAGTTCCCGTTATTCTTTAGCAGCCTTCCTTCTTATAATGTGCTTTTGAAACCTTACCAACCTGGGTGTCCTTTGCATATCTTCATTTCTAGTTATTACATGACAAACTATTTTGAGTCTTCTTTTCCCTTTAATATTGTTTAGTATTCTGAATGAAACTTTCTTTCATTTGGCTACTTCACCAGGCAAAGCTTGAATCAGCTTCAAGTGCCTTTTATTTCCTTTCTCTTTTTTTTTTTTTTTAAGGAAGTACTGGGTAATGAACCCAGGACCTTATTATACATGGGAAGCAGGTGCTCAACCCACTCGAGCTACATCCGCTCCCCTCAAGTGCCTAGTTTTGATCTACAGCAAATTACCACAGAACTTCCAAAAAAGGAAGCCTTACAAAGACTAGAGTTGAGAAAATAAATTACATTTTAAGCGCTTACTTTTAACTATACATATAATCTGAGAAATTTCATCATTTAATCCTTCATCAATTAAAAAGATTAATTGATTAAAATTTCCCAGTCAGAAAATACTATCATTTATTAAAATTCTTGTACTGGAGAATTATATATTCCTCCTTCTTCTGCATTCTGTTCTAATGTATTCTGTCATGGTCAGTTCCACAGTCACTCAGATAAATTATGTAGTAAATTTCAACCTCTAGTTGCTACTTTATTCTGCTAGTTTCCTAACACCTTTTAAAAATATTTTCTAGCTTCCTGAAATAGGTACTAACCAGAACCACTACTTCAAAGAACTGTAGCATTCAGCTCATTGAAATCACACCAATTAGGTAAGGTTTTCTGCATACAAGGGAAATTTCATTCATTTCTATGGCCCCTTACATCCTACAATGAAGAGGCTCTAAAATATTTATAATTTTAGCTGGTTTATTCTTAATAACTGAAATAGTTACTCAGGATGTGGGGCATTCAACAAGCATTCCTATATAATAACTACAGGGCTAACTGTGAGACCTTCAAGCAGTATGATTCATGATTTAATATTTATTATATGCCAGGCCCTGTGCTAGGTGATGCAGATACAGTGATACATAATAAAACATAAGACGCAAATACAGTGATACATAATAAAACATAAGATGTCATGAAACTTATATTTTAGTAAAAAGGAAAACAAGAAATAATGAAATAAAACAAGATGATTTCAGAGAGGTATTTTGAATAGGGTAAAGAGAGAAAGTCTCATGGGAAACTGATTATTAGAGCTCAGCTAAGATTATGCCAAGAACAAAAGAGTGGTCCAGGCAGAGGGAATAGCAAGAACAAAGACCCAAAGGCAGAAGTTTAGAACGTTCAAAAGGAAAGGAAAGGGAAAAAATATCAGTGTGGGAGTAATAGTAAGCCAAGGGGAAAATAGTAAGATATTAGAAAAGGCCTTATGAGTCATAAAAAGTCAGGATTTCATTTAAAGTGAAATAGGAAGTTACTGAAAGGTTTTTAAGTGGCGGGGTGGGGGGGAGATTATATGATCTGGTTTATTATAATTTAGAATAATCACTTTAGATTCTGCATTGGGAGTGAATGATAGAAAGCAAAAGAGAAATATGGAAGACTACTGCAGTGGTCCAGGCAAGAGAGGATAAAGACAGAAGAGATGGAGAGAAATATAATGACTTAAGATATATATTAGAGGGAGACACAGGACTGACCAATGAATTAGATGTGGAGGGAAAAAGAGCAATCAAGAATGACAGGGGGAAGCGGCTGTGGCTCAATCAGTGGGGCTCCCGTTTACCATATGGGAGGCCCCGGGTTCGGTTCCCGGGGCCTCCTGGTGGGGGCGGGCCTGCCCGCGCGGCGTGGTTGGCTGGCCCGGCAAGCGCAAGCAGCAAGGGGGGGATAAATGAATAAATAAAATCTTAAAAAAAAAAAAAAAAAAAAAGAATGACAGGATTTTGGCTTAAGCAACTGGAGAGAGATGGTGTTATTTAAAGAAATAGATAAGCCTGGGGAAAATTAAAAAAAAAAAAAAAAAAAAAAAGATTTGAGAGCAGAAGATGATCAAAAATTCCAAATGAAGATGTCAGTTGGTAAATAAGCCTAGAGCTTAGAAAGAATACTCCCCAATTTTTATCTCCAGATTTCAGGGGGATCCATGAGCTTGAATTGAAAAAAAAAAAAAAAAAAAAAAAAAAATCAACTTATTATCTTTATTTCCTCTGACCTCTAACTGAAATCTAGCATTTCCTTCACTTATGAATGCACGCAATAAATTACAGTATTTATTTCATATCACATTACAGTTGTATATCTCAAAAAATCGCTTATGCTCATCCATACTTCAAAATTACAACAGATGTTACACCTGACACTAGTCGAGTGTTATAAAACTATCTGCTGCTACATTCTGACAAGGGGTCCGTGGTTTTCACTTGACTGGCAAAGGGGTCCATGGAACAAAAAAGGTTAAGAACCCCTGCACTAAGGAATTCAAGCCAGGTCCTTCCACAGCCAAGGACAATGTGCTCCCCTCACCCAGAGCAAGCACCAGTCCTTATTCTTCCTTTCCTGTGTTTTCACATTCCTACAGCTCCCTTCCATCTTGGCCATTAGGCACTTCCAATTGGGCATGGGACTCTGTCTTTCCTGGGAATCCCACAAGTAACATCCAAATGCAAGATCCACAGTTGGAAAGTCTCATGGCCACAGTTCCTGCTTTGTACCCTGATGATTATGACATATTCCAAATCATGGAATTGTACAGTTTTTCTGATGAGAATGAGATATCCATCTCTTCATTCAGCTGTCTATATCAGCATCTCTTACCCACAAGACCCCAGCCAGAAGAACAGGATTATACTCTCAGCAACTTATACTAGATGAGGTTTGCTCTGGAGACAGACCTATAGCTGGACCAGCAAACATGCCAAAGCTTTGATGTCTACTACATAAGATACAGCTTGGAATTCCAGTACCCCTCCAGTATGGTCGACTATGGATTTCTGTGTCAGAGTACTACTACCAGGCCTTACAGAAGTAGGGTCTTCCCACCTCTTGCAAAAGAACAACAACAACAAAAAAACCTTGGACACTAAGTTTCTAATGTCCTCCCCTGTTAGACATTTCACAGGTCTTGTTACAACTTATTTCCACTGAATTAAGCACATCCTGTGTGACTCCATCAAGAAAAGATTCTTGGAAGCTTGCATTTAGTTTCCTCTGGACTTTACCCCATGCACCTTTGTCTTTGCTGATTTTGCTTCATAACCTTTTGTTGTAATAAATCTCAGCCATGAATACAACTATATGCTAAATCCTGTGAGTCCTTTCAGAGAATCACTAGGCCGAGGAGTGGTCCTGGGGATAACCCAACATACCAATTTTTAAAATATTACAATATTTAAGGCTATTTGTTTAACTGTATTATATATGGCCCTAACTTTATGGAATATATTAAATATAATTAGATGACAAGGTCAATTTTGAACATTTTCCACCATATAACTGATACTCTCAAAGGCTGAATTATATAGAACTAATTCTTCCTACACTAGATGTCCCAGACTATAGTGTATTGATTTATCTTGAGTAGATGCAAACTTTCAGGAATGCAAATTGGCAAGATAAGATTTTGCTCTCCACTTGACCTAGTAATTCTATATCACATTTATTCTAAGCAAATCATTAAATATATGTACAAAAATTATGCCAAAATATTGTTTCCACTGAAATTTTTGGCTCAAACTCACATATTCAGTAAGTGAATGTTTAAAACAATTTTGTTGTATCCTTAGACTAGAATACCATGAAGCCATAAAACAGGAGCCTAAATGTTAATGGCAGAAAAGGCTATTCCAAATTTATTGCCTTCACCACGGAATAGATATTTCTTGGACAGCAGGAATCCCCCTCTGAAATACTATATACCAAGAAACATTTAATAATTCTATCCAACTTTGCCACATGATATAAAACAAGAAAATACTTTAGTTATATCTGGATTTAATACTGCCACCACTCCAACTCTGCCCAGAGCAGCCAAGGTAATTAAACATTTACTGAGGCCTATAACAGACCTCATTCTGGGCACTGTGAATACATAGATAAATTAAGATGTAGTTCCTGCTCTTAAGAAGCTCCCAGTCTTACACTAAACTCAGAGTATGAGAGACATATAAAGTTATATTTCACTGTGAGAAAGAGATACAGATTTTGAAGGAAGAAAGGTAGAAAAAAGGGCATTTTAGCTAGACAAAATGGCACAAACAAAGGCAGAGATCCAGAAAAGAGTTTACTAAGGAACCATGAGCATTTCAAAATGCCTTTGGCTGGGAGCCAGTGTAGCTCAGTGGTTGAGTGCCAGCTTCCCACATATGAGGTTCCAGGTTCAATCCCCTGGCCCCAGTAGTACCTGGGGGGAAAAAAAAATAAAGGCTTTAGCCTAGGAGTAGGGAGGCAGAAAAGGTTAGTTGCAACAATATGAAAAAAAACCTTTATACACCATTAGAAGGAATTTGGATATAGACCTAAAGGCAGTAAGCATTCTGTGATGGATTAAGTAGGAAAATTAAATAGTGTATTTGTTTTTAGAAAGATCATGACTTTGACATGGTGTTAATACTGGATGAGGGAAATGGATGTGGCTCAAGCGACTGGGCTCTCATCTACCTTATAGAAGGTCCAGGGTTTGATTCCCAGGGCCTCCTGGTGAAAGGCAAGCTGGCCTGCACAGCGAGCTGGCCTGAACAGAGAGCTAGCCCTGGGGAGTGCTGGCTCACATGGAGTGCTGGCCTATGCATAGAACTGGTGCAGCAAGATGACCCAACTAAAAGAAACACAGAGGAGAGACAATAAGAGACGCAGTAGACCAGGAAGCTGAGGTGGCACAAGAGATTGAGTGCCTCTCTCCCATTCCGGAAGGTCCCAGGATCAGTTTCCAGTGCTGCCTAAAGAGAAGACAAGCAGGCAGAGAACAGACAACAAGCATAAAACAATGGGGGGGGAGAATAAATAAAAATAAATCTTAAAAAAAAAAAAAAAAAAATACTGGGTGAATTACAGGATACAAGAATAAGCAGGCTTTTTTGGAGAGGGGAAGAAGGGAAAGAACAGCACAAACAACAGTGTTAAGTACAGTACTGGTTTTACTAAGTTTGAATTAGTAATTATCCATGAGACAGCTAAATTAAGAGGTCCAGTAATGCAGAGAGCTAAATGGGTAAAGCTCATAACACAGATTTAGGTTAAGGATGATTTATGTCATCAGCATGGAGGAAATAGAGAAAACTAAAGAACTGAATAAAATTTCCAGGACTTTACAAAGTAAGTAAGTATAATCCTAGAAAACATTAATATTTAAGAAAAAGGAGAAGAAACATTTCCAAAGGATATTAAGGCATAAAAAGAAAATCAGAAAAGAATAATTGCAGTAAAGCCAAAGGTAAAAGACAGTCAATAGTACCAACTCCTGCTGAGAAATAAATCAATAGACTAAAAACTATGCATTAGCTTTAATGTGATTGTGGCATGGTCAAAGCAAAAGCCAAATTGTATTTACAAGGTGGAAGTAATAAAAGGGAGAAAAATGCAAGGATTAGAGTATCTGGACAGGCCTACACTTTAGGTACTGCCCAAGGAACTGTAGAAATGAGAGGCACAGATGAAAGTGACAGATACCTAAAGATTTATTTATTTATTTATTTGTTTGTTTTTAAAGATTTTATTATTCATTTATCCCCCCCTTGCTGCTTGTGCTCACTGGGTCAGCTAACCACGCCGTGCGGGCGGGCTTGCCTTCACCAGGAGGCCCCGGGAACCGAACCCGGGGCCTCCCATATGGTAAACGGGAGCCCTACTGATTGAGCCACAGCCGCTTCCCAATACCTAAAGATTTAATGCAGAATGAGTCACTCCCAGGCTCTACCTCTGACCCCTTGAGGTGACACTGGAAGCCTAAAGAAGGCAAAATACTGCTGCTGAGTCTTGGTAAGTAGAGCAGGCAGGAAAGAGTGGTAGCACTGGTTTACATCTGGTCCCAAGGGAGTACCAGAGTGTGATTTCTTTTCCCTCAGACATATTGGAGACTAAAAGTAGCACTAGGGTTGGCAGCAGATTCAAATGTTGGGGCCCAGGTTTTGGGGCCTGAAGAAGCCTCTGGGGAGCTGGGTAGTTCTGGATGCCCCAGCAGATGCTAGCGCAAGGGGATCTTGGAAGTCACAGCAACTGGTGCCTAAGGGAGGGGATGGAGCTCTCGACCACAGTACCTCAGAGTAAACAGATAAAATGGAAAGCCCCAGCTCCATGGCTTCCTGCAGTGCATCTTCACTAGCCTGGGGACTAGTGGCAACTTGCTGATACATCTGAATTGTTCATCAATTAGCAGAAGAGTCCAGGAAACAAGCTTGTGAGAATAAATGTGAAATCATTAAAAAGGAGCATGTCCTGGCTGTAGCCAAAGTAATTCTAAAGAGGAGCAGAGGTTAGAAGTCAAAGAACATATTTGTAAGAACTACATGATGCATTATTTTAGGTGGTAATAGGTGTGAGAGCACTTTTTACAAACATGTTAATTTTGTGGATTATTAAAATATTAGCTAGTTGAGGGATATGTGTATTTGTATAATTTTTTTTACTGTTATTAAAACATCTCCAGTAAACACATAGGACTATTTCACCTTTTTTGAGGAATTATGTTTTATTCATTTTAAGTGGCCTCTATTTCACTGTTGCTTCCATTCTGTTGCTATTGCAAATGTTTTCTATATCAAAAAAGAAAGCTAGCAATATTAAGTAGCTTCAAGAGCTTTATTTCTTAGAATTAAGTTTATATGTAATTAAATTTAGCTGCAATTTAATCTCTGAAGAAAGACAGCATGCAGTCATATCTACGTACATTTTAAATATTAATTTTTTTTTAAAAAGGAGGTACCAGGGATTGAACCCCAGACCTCGTACATGCAAAGCAGGTGTTCAACTACTGAGCTATACCCGCTCTGCTTAAATATTAATTTTTAACTTTTTAGTGACTTTGCATAAGAAATCCAATTTACTTTTATGTTGTACTGATAGTAATAACAAAATTTCTCAACTGGAGGATTGTAAACATCAAGCAAGGTTTTTTCAAAATCTGGTTTTAAAAGTAACTCTTTTCTCTAACCCAAAACCAAAAGATAGAGATTGTGGAGCAAACTGACTTATTTTCTTCAAGTCGTTTTATTAGCATTTTATTGCATATCATATCCAATTATTTTTTAACTTTATTTTGTAGTATTTATAGATCCACATGAAGGTTGCAAAGGTAATACAGAGAGGTCCCATGCACCCTACACCCAGTTTTCTCTAACAGTTACATCCTACATAATTATAGTATAATCTCAAAACCAAGAACTTGACATTGGTACAATGTGTGTGTATAGTTCTGTGCCATTTTATCACATGTAGATTGTTGTAACCACCACCACAATTGAGATACAGAACTACCCCTTCCCCACGAAGATCTCCCTCATGCTACTCTTGTAGTTAAACTTAGTCCCCAACCTCACCAGCTACCATCCCTAATGCCTGGCAACTGTGATCTGTTCTCCATTTCTATTATAATTTTGTCATTTTGAGAATGTTATTAAAATCAAACCATACCGTATATGACATTTGAAATTGACATGGTGCCCTAGGGATCCATCCAAGTTGTTGCATGTATTAATAGTTTGTTCCTTGGGGGGCGGCTGTGGCTCAATCAGTGGGGCTCCCGTTTGCCATGTGGGGGGCCCTGGGTTCGGTTCCCGGGGCCTCCTGGTGGGGGCAGGCCTGCCCGCGCGGCGTGGTTGGCTGACCCGGCAAGCGCGGGCAGCAGGGGGGGGATAAATGAATAAATAAATAAAATCTTAAAAAAAAAAATAGTTTGTTCCTTTTAATTACTATTAGCCCATGGTATGGATATGCTACAGTCTGTATAGCCATTTGCCTTTTTTTAAAAAAAATACTTTCTTTTAGCCATTTGCCTCTTGAGGGTCATTTTGGTTGTTTCCAGTTTTTGGCTGTTGCAAATAAAGCCGCTCTAAGCAGTCATGTACAAAAAAAAAAAAAATCAAAACAAAACAAGGAGCATTCGTCTATCCTAAAACTAACGGCAATAGATCTGCTCCCTACTGAGTCCAAATAGAGGACAGTTCCTGAACCCCCAGACAATGCTATCTGAAGCTAGTAGTGTGGAATCAGCTGCTGAGTCTGGCAGTGGGACAGGAATTGTTCTGAGAAATGGAGTCTCTGCTTTTCCAAACAGATATTCAGGCACTGTCCCAGGAGGTATTTTGAAGATCATGTAATCCAACCTCCTTACAGACCAGAAGATGACTAATCAAATTATCATAAACTCTAGACTCAAGTCCTAACTCTACCACTAAGTCACTATGTATCTTTGGGGGATGTCACATAACCAACCACTCTGGGGGCTCAGTTTCCAATTTGGAAAATGAACTCTTGAATCTAAGTCACATTATATTATAATAGCAAAAAAGTACTAAAACCCCAGATCTCCTAAATTAGTCTAGTAATTTTCCCACCAAATTGCATTGCCCCACTATTCCTGTAAAATTTATTAGAACAAATGCTATTTATGCCTCTGGTTTAGTGCCTTAATGAGGTAAATGGCCTGTAATACAAAATGGTACTAAGTGTCTTGCTTCAGACTAGGGTTACACAAAACCCAAGTTCTGGTAATCCCGAATCTATACCATGTTAATTCTAATTATTTCACTAATTTTACATATATGGAGAGCATTTTGGGTCACTATAAAATTAGAATTATTTCTTTATGTAATATTCCATTTTTAAAAAATAAAAACAGGCTATTTTCAAATTTGTTGTAGTTATAAATTATTGTCAAAAACTTAGAAAGCAGAACAAATACAGGGGGATGGATGTGGCTCAAATGGTTGGGCGTCCGTCTCCCATATGGAGGGACCTGGGTTCGATCCCCAGGACATCCCAGTAAAATAAAAAAAAAAAAAAAAAAAAAAGAACAAATACCATTTAGTTTGCAATAATCTACCTGATGTTGCCACATATTTCTGGAACCATTTTATAAACCTAAAATTTTACTTTTTTTATACCAAAATGTCCTTATTCTTTAAAAAGCCATTATCAGTGATCAAAGCCATATTATATATTCTTGGGGTATACATGTAAAAAAGTTAGGTGAACTGAAATTAAACTCTAAAAAAGAGGGGAGCAGATGTAGCTCAAGTGGTTGAGCGCCGCTTCCCATGTACAGGGTCCCAGGTTCCAGTTCAATCCCCAGTACCTCCTAAAAACAAACAAGCAAAAAACAACTCTCACTGGGGAGGAGATGTAGCTCAGTGGTTGAGCACCTGCTTCCCATGTACGAGGTACTTGGTTCAATCCCCTGTACCTCCTAAACCCCTACCACCACCAACAACAAAAAACTTTTTAAAAAAGAGAAAAGCACTAATCATTAAATTAAAAGATGTATTCAGTGAAAAAGAGAGAACAGTTTATAATGACTGAATAAATTAGTTCTGACTCCTGAGAAATTGGACATTTACTATTTCCTTTTTCCTAATCAAAATTTTAGTTTATCTAAAAAAAAAACTTTGAAATATAGTTGTGTTTTTTTTTATAAGAAGTTCATAGCAGTGTTTTAAATGAAACCTCTAATTTCCTTTCAGTGTTAAAAGGTTGAATAAGATCCTCTGGAGGGAAGCGGCAGTGGCTCAATCAGTAGGGCTCCCGTTTACCATATGGGAGGCCCCGGGTTCGGTTCCCGGGACCTCCTGGTGAAGGCAAGCCCGCCCGCACGGCGTGGTTAGCTGACCCAGCAAGCACAAGCAGCAAGGGGGGGGATAAATGAATAAATAAATAAAATCTTTAAAAAAAAAAAAAAGATCCTCTGGAGATCAGTAATGGTATATGAATAGACTGACTCCTGAAGGACAAATAGTGTAAAAGAATTCCATGAGTTCTCAATATAGTCCTTTAGATCTGTAATCAAAACATATGTGGCTCAGGCGACTGAGTTCCTGCCTACCACATGGGTGATCCAGGTTCGGTTCCCAGTGCCTCCTGGAGAAGACGTGCAAGAATGGCGAACTGATGTGACGGGCTGGCGCAGCAAACTGACGTGACAAGATGACGTGTGAGATGACACAATCAAGCGACAGCAAGGAGACACAATGAGAGATGCAACAAAGCACGAAGAGGAGGTGGCTCAGGCGACTAGCGCCTCCCTCACACATGGGAGGTCCCTGGGTTGGATCCCGGTGCCTCCTAGAAAGAGAAGACTAGCACACAACAAACAGACACAGCAAATGCAAACAATGAGGGGGCATGGAGAAATAAATAAAATAAATCTTAAAAAAACAAACAAAAACTTACCTATTTCTTTCATCCCTCTTATAACCAGCCATTATTTTTTTAAAAGACATTAAAAATTACACACAATACAAGAAATTTTTAAAATGGAGAGCAAGTTTGCTGTGACCATTAAGGTCATTAGTTTATCACATGTGACATCTAACTTCATTTAATTCTCCATTAAGAAAATCCAACTCTTCTGACCCATGTGGCAGCATGCAGCTGGAGATAAGAACCCTGGGTTCAAATCTCAACTCTACTTTTTACTAACTGTGTGGCCTTAGGTAAGTTTGTTAATCTCCTTGAGCTGCATTTCTTTTGTAAAATGACAATAATAATACCTACCTAAGTTTTTGTTGAGATGATTAATACATTTTTTAGATTTAATTTATTTATTCTCCCCTCCCCTCGTTGTTTGTATTTTGTTTGCTCTGTGTCTGTTCACTGCGTGCTCATCTTCTTTTTTGTAGGCACCGGCAACTGAACCCAGGACCTCCCATGTGGGAGAGAGGTGCCTAATTGCTTGAGCCACTTCCACTCCCTGATTAATAGATATTATACACAAAACACCTTGCTAAATACAGGGAAGTTGATTGATAGTATGTTACAGACAGTTGTATGGGCACAGAGAGCTCTGTATGCATTACTATAAGTAAAAAAATTAGAAGAAAAAATTATTTATGATTTAGAATAAAACAAATGACAAGATCCCGGCATTTAGAACAGTTCTAAAAAATGCTAAGGCAGTTCTTTAAAATAGGCATTTAAATATTAAACAAGATTGCATGTAAATGAAAGTACTGCCAAATTAAGACACAAAGCTCACTTTTAAGAGCAGCAGAAAATATTACTTTCTTAATAGTGGATTAAGGGTAAAGAAATCATAAGCAAAATTGTTAAGCACTAGTGAAAACTGAACAAGTAAAAAGCTGCTGAGAATATTTCATTATACACAAAACATTTTAGTGTCTTCAGTTATACAAAATCAGACTTTAAAAGCACCAAAAACTCTTCAACAAATTTGATGATTCTGTCAGCAGATGGCTCTAGTGACTCAGAAGTATCTTAATATCAAATATTATAGGAAAATAAGGGTGGTAAAAATGTACTGAACCTCAGAAATTTATAGCCAAAAAGGGTCACACCAATACTTCAATTCAAGCCCCTCTTTTCAAATTAAGATATTAAAGCCTAGAATAATTAAATGACTTGTTTAAGGGCTCACTAGCATGTTAGTGGCAGAGCAAAACTGAAAGAACCCAGGTACCTATCCTTCAGTATTCTCAGTCAAGAAATATTTATTAAGTATTACTATGTGCCATGTATAGGTGATAGGAGCCCTTCTTCAAAGTAATTCACCTCTACCTTATACATGTCACATTTATGAATTTGTCCACCTCATCCAAAAATACACAATATAAAAGCTCATAACAATTTCTAATAGTACTGAGGAATATTTGATAGAAATGACAATATTAAAAAGGAAAACACTGTTAGCAATCATGTTCTCAGACTCTAGGAAAGGAAACGTGTTTAAATTGACTTTTCTTTTTTAAAAAGGCTAGGGAAAGAAGAAACTTAACATTCTCCATTTAAACCTCTTCCCACTTTCCAGCTCTAGGAGGGTTTTCTATCTCTTTTTGCTTGTGTAACCAATTTAGGAATTCAGATGTCTGAGTTATCAGAGACAGAAGAGGCAAAAAGGAATAGAAGAACTAAGTTCTACTAAGATAAAAACATATCATTCTAAACAGCTGAACTCTGGCTCAACTTTCCTGTCCAGTGACAAGAGAATCTAGGTTCCTTCCTCTTTACAATTCCTTATCCTTGAAATCAAAGACCAATAATACCTTTGTTGTACAGTCATTTATTATATTAAATTTACTACAGCTAGAACCACATATCAAAACAAAGTAGTTCTGAATCATTCTCTGTAATATCAGTAAAGATGTTGTGATAGAAAGAGCCTAACATCAGCACATGTGCCTCTGCCACTGAACACTGTAACTTCGGTTTCCTCACCTATAAATTGAGAATGATATTTACCTCATAGCTATGTCCTCATCTTTCTTATTCAGAAATGGAGAGAATGTTATGATTTCACTTTTACAACTTTCATAACTAGTTTAGGCTTCACTGTTCTTTTCTCCTCTGAGATCCTACTACCTTTAGTCTACAACTGCTCTGTCCAATACAGTAGCCATCCTTGACATGCTAGTGAACATTTGAAACGTGATTAGTTTGAACTGAGATGTGCTGGACGTATAAAATGCATGCCAGATTTCAAAAACTTAGTATGAAAAAAAGAATATAAACTATCTCATTAATAATTTTTATATTATTATATGTTGAAATAATATTTTGGGTATATTCAGTTAAAAAATATATAAAATAAAAATTAATTTCACCCTTTTTTTTAAACCTTTTTAATGTGGCTACTACAACTTTTAAAAATCATACAAATGGTTCACATTATATTTCTATTGAAGAGCATGTTCTAGAGTACCCAAATGATTATAATTTCCATAACAACAGGGATAGACTTTTATACTTCAACGTTGTAACCCTAGCCTCTAGGCAAAATACTCTCCACAAAGTTGATGGTTATAAATGATGACCCAAAATGTACTTCATCTTAGACTGTTAGTCTTAACCTACAAAATTATGTTATAAGAAGTCTACTTTTTAGCATTAGCCTACATTTATAGACAGGCAATTAACCAAAAAACTTTATAGAAATAACTTTCTGGTAAGAAAGGTAACTTTTTGATTATTCCAATTATTGTCATTTAATAATAAGGCTAAAAATATATATTTACACCTAGCTCAATTTTCTCTTAAAATATAATTATCTTATGGGGAACAGGTATAGCTCAACAGTTGAGTACCTGCTTTGCATGTATATGGTCCCGGGGTTCAATTCCCGGTACCACCTAAAAAAAAAGATAGATATAGATATATATATAGAAAAAGATAGATATAAATATAGATATACAGATACAGATATATACACTCTTTCTCACAATTTCTTTTTGTATCAAGGATTATGCAAGGCACTAGTAAGAAAATAAGTCTGTCATTATGTTAATGATTCAAGAGTGGCCAATATGCAATTTTTTAGGGTATCTTACAGAGTACCCAATATAGTTGTCGGCTCCAACTCTGTTTCTATTCACCAAGGTGTAGGTATTGGTCTTTGTGAACACGTATAGTAAAAAGTTATTTTTTAATAAGTCATCTTCAGCTAAATCTGACCATAGAATGTCTACTAATGCTTTAGATATTTAGACTTATGAAACAAAACTTTATTCTTATTAAAGCATACTTACCTAACTCATAGTCTATCAAGCCTCACTAATAAGTTGTTCCTAAAATACTTTAAAAAACTATTGTCTCTAAGTCAAACATTTAGGGAGAGCCAACTCTAAGCAAGGTAATAGGAAAAACAGGAAGAAGTAAAATACAAAATCTCTACTCTGAAGGAAAGGCAAAATGAACCCAAGATTTTTCAAAACTTAGTGATGAGAAGAAAACAAATATGGGAAGCGGCTGTGGCTCGATCAGTGGGGCTCCCGTTTACCATATGGGAGGCCCCGGGTTCGGTTCCCGGGGCCTCCTGGTGAGGGCAGGGCCCACCTGCACGGCGTGGTTGGCTGACCCTGCGAGCGCAGGCAGCAAGGGGGGGATAAATGAATAAATAAATAAAATCTTTAAAAAAAAAAAAAAGAAAACAAATATGTAACAAAGGAGAAGGGAATAATGAGTTTTATTTTAAGGATATAGTAATCTAAGAACAGATGTGACTGAGAGGGGATATAATGAACTAGAGCTTAGCAAACCCTTTATTCATAGATCCTGAATTAGACCTTCAACATCCTATCTATAAAACACCACAGGTAAACCAGATCAACTAAGTAATCTAAAAGGGACTCTCTTATAGTCTTAGAAGTGAATATAAACTTGGTCTAGTATATTTAGTCATTCAATAAACAATCACTGAATACCTCCTAAATTTTAAATTAGTAATAACAATATATAGCCACATGAGTACAATAAAATGTAGTTCTTTCTCTTTAACTTATTATTTTGAAATATGGATTCAAAGGAGGTTACAAAGAAATGTACAGGGAAGTCCCATGCACCCTGCTCCCAGCCTCCTGCATCTTATTCAACTATGACATCTTTTGACTATACATTTGAAATAAACAGGAAGCAACAAGTTAATTTTAAATATCAAAATTTCTTGTGAAAACAGCTCCAGAAACTTTATGCTTCTTTAGGAAGGGGAAATTTTTAACTTAGAGGTCTTTTTAAGGTTTTTTTAAATATAAAAAGGAGAATTTAAAAGTTTAAAATTAAAGCACAAAAATTCTGATGTTTGTCCCAGAATAAAAAATAATTGAGGGAAGTGGATGTGGCTCAAGTGGTTGGGCATCTGTCTACCATATGGAAGGATCTGGGTTCGATCCCTGGGACCTCCTGGTAAAAATAATAATAATAATAATTGGCACTACCTATACTATCTATGTCCACTGAATGGGAAAAACTATGTCTGAGGGACATACACCTGTCTGTGGAATAAAAACAAAACAAAATAAAATGTTTCTTAAAAGACATTCATTCTGTAATTACCTACAACTTTTCCCATAATAAAAATGGCCACATTTTACCAAAAGATTTCAGTACATAATGAAATCATACTCTAGAAACTCACTTAATAAGGAAGTCAGGCAGGTAGCTATTACCTCCATTGCCCTCTTTCAAGATAGTATTCATTCCCTTTAACTTTACAATTAATATGTAGCTTTAGTTCTGCTTATGAGGTGCCTTATGGCTCACATAATACAAATAAAGCACAGGTATATTTCACTTTGCATACTAAACAAATTCTTATCTAATATATAAATAACATTTTGATAAATTAAATCCTGTACTAATTACTTTAAAAAGCTTTTTTTAAAAAAAGACTGCCAAGGTATGCTTTAGGAAGCAAACAATATTTGATTACTACCAATAAATGTAAATGCCAATAACCATCATCAGATTTGGATTTGCCTCTATTGGAGGCTTCACATTAAGAAACTCTAATACTTTAGACTTAGAACCCATTGCCTCCCAAATTTTCCTTAGTAGTGCCTCTCTATTTAGGCAGGATGAGGGGCAGTCAACTGTCACGAAAGTGCTTTGCTTGGGAATCTATTATTTTACAACAAAAATAACTTATACCTCAGTACAAAACACAAAATAGCTTTTTTTTTTTTTTTTGAGGTACCAGGGCTGGGGATTGAACCCAGGACCTTGTATATGCGAAGCTAGCACTCAACCACTGAGCCATATAGTTAAAAATGGACTGTGTAGTATGTTATAGGAGTATTACAGAGCATCTTTGGATCTTTTCCAATGGCAGAAGCAGGAGTAATAAAACTGCTAATTCACTTGAAATGGCAGTGTAAGGAGGAACAATAACATTTTATTGCCTTCCATACAGCAGAGTTTCAGGAAATCTAAAATGAATCAATCCCTTCCCACATTTTTGTGAAACTTAAATTCCATTAAGTTCAGCTTTCTGGCTGATAAGAGTCCCATTATACATGATACATCCACGCACTGAACCAAAGAACAAACTTAAGAATCTTTCCATTCCTCAGCTTCCAACACTATCACCTGAACCCCTTGCAATTTCTAAAAACAATCTACATAGCAGTAACTTAGTATTAAGTGGCTGCTCATTCAAAAACAAAAGATAATAAAAATCTAACCAGACAATCCCCTGGACCAAACAGTCTAGGCAAGAGAAGAAACTTTCACTGAATTCATCAGAAATCACTCCTACAAAAGCCAATAGTTGAAAAACGAAGAATAAACGCATGGAGTTAAAACCTAGGGTATAGGTTACTAGGAGATAGAATGAGTGCTGAGAAGGGGTACTGATGCTTAATGTACGTAGAAGTTTTAATTGGCTTGATTGTAAAAGTGTGGAAATGGGTAGAGTTGATGGTAACACATTATACTGAGTATAACTAACACAGCTGTTTTATAAATGGGATTGTGGCTGAAAGGGGTAGTCTAGGAATATAAACGTCAAAGGAAAGAAAGCTAGAGATAATAGAGGAACTGAATAACATAGCGAGCCCAGAGGTGGATAAGAACTGTGGTTAGGAGTACAAATACAAGAATGTATTTCTATGAACTAGAACAAAAGTACATCACTATTACAAAGTGGTAAGACTATGGAGATGCATGGGAAAAATACAATTAATGTAACCTATGGACTATAGTTAACAGCAGTACTGTAATATTCTTCCACCAATGTCAAAGAAGTACTGTGTTAATAGTAGGGGGTACAGAAAAAATATATGGGGGTACAGAAAAAATATATACCAGATGTATACTATAGACCATAATTAGTGGTAATAGTCTAATGATGATAACTCATAATCTGTAATAAAGGTTTCACAACAATGTAACGTGTTGGTAGAGGGGTGCTGTATGGGAATTCTGTCCATTTGCATGATTGTTTTGTAAGCTCATAACTTCTCTAATAAAAATATATATTTAAAAAAGCAATCGTCAAAATAATCATCCAGCAGGATATACTCCCCTTCACTTACTTAAAAATTATGTTTTCCAAATCAAATTTTTTTTTTAAAGCAAATGCCATGTTTAAATGGATGTTACAATATTAAAAAGAAAGTCAAGATTTAAGTTTAAAATCAAGTTACTTCCCCAGTATAAACAAGACAGGTCTCACAATTTAAAAATCAAAATAAAACTACTATCTTGATTCTTGACACCAAAATTAGCAAATGGTAAAGATAAAAAGAATCCAAAAACAATATAGCATTTTGGCTCAAAACAGTTATAAAAGTACTTTCCAGTAAAGAAAGTTTTGCCTTTAAATGTGTGATATTTTATTTTAGCCAAAAATCTAAAATGAGGAAAAAACAGAAATGTAAATTAAGCATTGCATATTTATGCTTAAAAAAAATTGTATGAAATATTTTATTTTTTCCTATCTAAAACATCTTTAATTTAAATACTTACTCTGAGCCTGCAGCCATTTCCAAGTATGACGTTTCTGCTGTATCAACCCCCAATGGGATCACTATGCTCATGACGTTCGCCTCTGGTAAATTCGATTACTATGGAGTCCTATGCATTGGTATCCAAAACACTGGGGCATGCCAGCCACAGTGCTCATTGCAAACATCTAAGTGCATCCACAAACCCTGTTTAAAAGGAAGGGGAACAATAAAATTAAGAACCATCTTCATATTTCTATCAACATCCACACTATAAGAATTAACAATAAGTAAAATACATTAAGAAAGCACTCTTTATTAAAGTCTCAAAATAAATTGGAATTTGTTCAGGTAAGCACTCTTTCATTTATTTTTCTATAATTAAGTTACATGATCATGATTAAAAAAAGGTTCTGAATCATGATTCTCTTTAGGCAATTAATATAAGATGCCACAAAAAAGATTATTTAATAAGGCATTTTGCTTAGTGAAGAACCAACAAATATTCATTTTGAAAGATAAAATGGAATGTCTTATAACAGTAGTATCCCTAAATAAGCTTTCTTGGTTTAGTGAGTGACCTAACAACATACTATCTAATAAACATTGAGCTAAGAACCACATCAAGTTTTTTACCTGGGTAATCTATTTAATCCTGACAACAACTCTGAGGTACGGATCTCCATTTTACCACTAAGGAACACAAAACCAAGAAAGGTTAAATAACCAGTTTAAGATGAAACCAGGATTTGATCCAACTTCCACTCTACTGTTTATATATCTATATAAGGAAAACCATTTTATTTGTAATGAAATAAATTGTTTAATAGTGGTTGTCAGGATACAAATATATGCATATTGAGGGGGGTTCTCTATTTCATCAGTTAGTGTTAACTCCCTAGAGTTGATAAGCCCTAATACAGATAATTGGTAAAGAAAACTGGGGAATGGATGTGGCCCAAATGGTTGGGCGTCCGTCTCCCATATGGAGGGACCTGGGTTTGATCTCTGGGACCTCTTGGTAAAAAAATAAAGGATTAAAAAAAAAAAAAAGAAAAGAAAAGAAATCTGAAGCGAGTTTTAAACAAATTTGCCATAGTAACTGAAAGATATTTAGTTCCAACACCAATTTTTCTCATCTAAACTCACTATATAACATTTGCTATAAGTATAGGCTGGGAAATATTTACTCAAAATCTTTTCAGCAATGAACAAAACAGATATAAATAATCCTATAAATTAGAATAGCGCAACAGTCAAAATTGTCCATCCCTGTAATATCTGTTAATAGCTGAAGAGTAGTATTTCTTCAAATAGTATCTCTTGTAGTAATCTTTAATGTTTACAAGTAAGCTTGAGTCTACCTACTCAAGTTAATCCTGATCTATTTCACTGATAATAAGATTATGAAATCATACCATATGGGGGAAAATACCAAAATGAGAAAATAAGGCAATGACAGTGGTTTGAATTCTCCAAAAAACACTTGTCTTTACTTTTAAACCATGTGTAACTGGGGAGAAGTACTTACAGCACAAATTATTATAATAAAAATATACAATAATAGACAATTGTACCTAAAAGTTAAAAAAACAAGTTTTGGAGCCTCCTTCTACTACTTACTTGAAGTGTGAGATAGACAGGTTATTTAACCTCCCTGAGTACCAATTTCCTTGTTTATAAAAAATGAATAGATTTAACTCAGACAGTTTGAGAAGAAAATTAAATAATGAATGCAAAGCATTTTGTACACTGCCATACATACATAGTAATAAAAAGGTGGCAGCCACAAAACTCACCCTGCTCAAAAGAAGAGTTGCCCTTATTTCATCACACAAAAATATGCAGACAGGAAATCTCTCTAGCTCTCATTTAAAAAGAATCATCTAGGGAAGCAGGTGTAGTTCAGTGGTTAGAGCACCCGCTTCCCATGTATGAGATCCCGGCTTCAATCCCCAGTATCTCCTAAAAAAGAAAAAAAATTATAAGGGAGCAGATGTAGCTTAAGTGGGTGAACACCCGGCCTCCTATGTACGAGGTCCTGGATTCAACCCCCAGGTACTTCCTAAAAAATTTTTAAAAATAACAAGAATCATCTAATAGCTTTCAAAAATAAAGTAACAGTGGTTCTAAACCTGCCACACTTTAACACTGTTTACGTCACCAAAGCCTCCCCCAAAGACAATTAGAGCACAGTGAGAAACAAGAAAAGTTGTTCAACTTTCTTTTCTGTACCTGTTTTACTTCTTAAAATTCTTACTTATTGAACTGCACAAAATGAAATTATAAAATTTCCAAATGACAAAAGGCAAAGTACAAAAACTTTAAGTTTGTTCTACTCAAATGTTACAGCATTTTATATTTCCTCAAAATGCTGAAGGCTCTGGGAAACGGATGTGGCTCAAGAGGTTCGGCGTCCGTCTACCATATGGAGAGACCGGGGTTCGATCCCCGGTACCTCCCGGTAAAAAAAAAAAAAAAATGCTGGAGGCTTGGACCTAACAGATTAACAATAATAATTTTTTAAAAAAATTCTGTTCCTTGTTGATACCATCTAATCAGATGTTTTGGGGAGCATATGTAGCTCAGAGGTTGAGCATCTGCTTCCCATGTATGAGGTCCCAGGTTCAATCCCCAGTACCTCCTTAAAAAAAAAATAAATAAATAAACAAACTAAGTTTTCTTTATCTCAATTTACCTTTAGATTAGACTCATAGACATCTTATATTTTAGGTATATGTTAAATCAGTATTTAGTTGTGCATTTGTTTACCAGAGGCAGAAACTGGAAAACAGAAATCAAGTCATTATATATTCTTTGAGGTAGTATTTGTTATATAAAAGAATCTATGTGGGTATATATTTATAATGCGCCTCTTTTAATGCAAATTACAATCATCAATAAACACTACACTTAAGCTGTTTTTAAACAGCAGTGAAGGGGTTGCCATAAACCTATTTTACACAGTGACTTATAATTGCGTGAGTATTGCCTGTCTCTCAAACTCTGCATAGTGCTTGAAACACAACAGGCACTCTAACAATGATTGGTGAACGAATTAGAGCACCTGGGATAAAAATGCAGCCCTTGGCCTCATTAACCAAGTGAGTTGTCAATCTATACAAGTAAGTGCTATCAAACACACATGACACCTTCTCCAAAAACACATCTCTCTAAAACACACAATCTCATCACCAGGATAAAGACAGATCACCATATGTAAAAAAGAACCCACAGACTCCAAGTCTGAGTAAATAGGAGAAAAGATATCTGTAATTTACTTGCAAGAGATCAGAAGAGGTCTTATCTATTTAGACCATAAAATGGCAACTATTTCACTATAAAAACTCTATAGCCCAGAAAACTCACCCTGGCTCAAAAATCCAGGTGGAATTCAAAAAAATAAAATAAATTCATTTGGGGACAAGTCATTGTGTCTTAAGAAGAAGAAGAAGAAAAGGAAAAAAAACAAAGCCAATATAGTAAGTGGAAAAGATATTAGTGTATAACATAGGCATAAGGGGGAAAAATTCAACACACTCTAAATAACTACACGCACATCTTATATGTGAAGCAAAAAACTGGTCATCCAACAGGTAAGTAAAATATATACAACATACAATGAGAAAGGCAGCCATTAAAGAAATAATATAAAAGGAAATACCATGAGATGTCTGAGGTCCAAGAAAGAATAAATGTCTTCACAAAACCTGCTATCCAGAATAGACCTAGAAACCAAGTGAACATAGGAATTGAGCTATTTTTCAAATGACAAAATTAGAGGTACTTCCGACTAATGGGGCACCTAAAACCAAAGACACTCCCAAAGACAGCAGCTAATTCTTCAAAGAATACATTTATTCTTTTTTTTTTTTTTTTACAAAATTGAATGTAAAAACAAGTAAAGGAAACCATCAAAGATAAATACCAAATCAAACTGAAAAGAAACTGGGAAAGTATATTAGAAACAGATTTAGCAAAGTAAAGGCAACAATTAAAAAACAAAAACAAAAAAAAAACTCAAATCCTAAAAGTATGAAAAACAAGATAAAAGATAAGGAAAAGCAATTAAAGTAAAAATTAATCTGAAAAACTGGAAGACTGAGGCTGCTTTTAATACCATATTAAAAAGTACAGAAAACAAAAAAATACCACTGAAAATTTCAAATGTGATATCCAAAAGGCAGAAAGAAAGAAAATACAAAGAAATTTTTCTTTCTAAAACCACAAATAAATGTGTCTAATCAAACAATCTCTTTGAAGAAAGGGATACTTATTGGTGTATTTCAGTCCTTTATAAGTACCTTAACAGTACTCAGTAAATACTTAAAATTAAATCAATATTAATATTTTGGACAGTAAATCACTAAAAGAATAGGCAAGTGAATTTTTGGCTGAATTTTTAAAGGAAATGAAATAAAGAACTTGAAAAAAATTGTGACAGACCATGCATCCAAGATTTCCTTAAATTTAGAAATCAAACTGCCTTCATTACACATTTAAGATTTTTAATTTCTAGGAGTTAACTAAGGCATAATAATAAGAATATTGGTTGATCAAGATCTTTCCAAGTTACTACCTATGACACCGTGGACAAGTCATTTCATTGCTCTGGGTTTCAATTGTAAATGGAAGTTGGTTGGGTTATGATCTTACAATTTAAATCTTTTTTTTTTTTTTTTTTAAAGATTTTATTTATTTATTCATTTATCCCCCCCTTGCTGCTTGTGCTCGCTGGGTCAGCTAACCACGCCATGCGGGCGGGCTTGCCTTCACCAGGAGGCCCCGGGAACCGAACCCTGGGCCTCCCATATGGTAAACGGGAGCCCTACTGATTGAGCCACAGCCGCTTCCCACAATTTAAATCTTATAATCACAAGTATATTAATGATTATATGGTATATTAATCTACTAAATAGATTCCTGAATAACAGAATATCAGATTCTAAAAAGCTACCAAAAATATTGAACAGAATGTATTTCTCCAATTAGGTTATTATTAATATCAGATAGTGTTCCACAAACACTTACCTGATACTAAAACCTCCCCAACTAGTGGATATAATAATAATGACAGCAAATATTTAGAGAGTGCTTACAATGTTATATCTCACAACAAGCCTATAAGGTAGGTATAATTATTATTATCCCCATTTTACAGAGGAGGCAGAGACAGTTAACTTGTCCAAAGTTCCATAACTAATTAATAGCAGAGATAGGATTTAAACCCTAGTAGTCTGAGTCCAGAGCCTACACATTAGCTTGCCTAAAATTAAAATTTGTCAATCAGTAAAATAATCAAGAACATACAGTTCAAGAAAAAGTTGATAACTGCCTCTTTCAAAAGAGAAATTAAATAAATACATAAGTCTATCACTCCAGAATATCTGGACTGCATTTATTCTGGGACACTAAATGATAGTACAATAAGAAAAATTACATAGCTCCTCCCCCAAACCTGATCCATTCAATAATAATACACTAAACTTATATCCATTCAATAAACATATCCATTCAGTAACAATGCACTAAAACTTCCACAAAGTAGAGGTACATGGGCTCAATGTCTAAAATTTGTGTTTAAAATATTTCAGGGACAGTGCAAAGCACATAATCAAAAGATAAAGATTTTTAATTCCCACTTATTTTCAGGAACAAGCACATGTCTCAATAGTGAGTTCAAAGTAACCCCAAAACTAGGAAACCATGCTCCAAATCTGAGATTATCTGCCACCTAAGTATACTCAATTCCTTACACAGAACGATTTGTTAAACAAAGAATATCTACCAAACTGGTAAATTGTAATTTGAATCTCCCTTTAATAACCATTTGATTTCTAGAGACGACAAAAAATTTCACCAATTCAACTTACATTATAATACTTTTATAACAAATGAAATCACCATTTAGAAAAATCTGTTTTCTTGTAATTAGGGTTATTATTGGTGGATCTTCTTGAAAAATGGAAAACTCCATGCAAATCAATGTTCAAAGGTACATTTTCTTGTTCTATAAAAGAATTTCAAATGTTTCACTGTTCTATATCTAGTACAATATCAACCATTACTACTAAACTCACTATCAAAGCAATACTTCAGCTTTCACACCACCACTTTTTAATAAAGATTACTTCCTTGAAGACTCAGTTTCCTCATCTGTAACTGAGAATAAACATCTAATATATTTCTGAAACTTTTCAAGGATTGTGTGGTGCCACTCAGTTAAGTTCAGCTATTATTAGCAGTTAAAATTCCTGGAAGTTAAGGGGAGCGGTTGTAGCTCAGTAGTTGAATGCCTGCTTCCCATGTACAAGGTTCTGGGTTCAATCCCCAGGACTTAAAAAAAAAAAAAAAAAAATTCTTGGGAATTTAATACTTAGGAAAAATTCTTAAGTAATGAGTATTGGACAACAATTTCATTATTATACTCGCAAAATGCAAGTAAATTATTAAGAGTTTCTGAACTACTCCAAAATCCATTCTTGAATGTAGAGAAAGCTATGATTCTGTATTGTACTTTAAGTTCAGATAATGTGTTAGAAATAGTTTCCCTTAAAAGACACTTTAGGGGACAGATGTGGCTCAAATGGTTGGGCATCCTTCTCCCATATGGAGGGACCTGGGTTCAATCCCCAGGACCTCCCGGTTAAAAAAAAAAAAAAAAAAAAAGACACTTTATTACAAATTCCAAACACATTTTCAAGTCATTCCTTAAGGTATAATTATGTGTATAGAGTAATAAAATAAATAAGCCACTGGAACCCTGAAATCCTTTTTAAAGAATTTTTTCAAAACAAGATCAACTCTCCTAAGATTAGGCTCCTTAAAGTAATAAACTGGGAGCAGATGTAGTTCCGTGGATGAGCACCTGCCTCCCACATACAAGGTCCCAAGTTCAATCCCCAATACCTGCTTTGGGGGCAAAAAAAAAAAAGAACCAATGGCAACCCTCATGATATGATCCCCAATGAGCATCAAACCATCCTTATATAATGAAGAATGAGGCACTTTCCCAAAAATTTTCTTGCAATTCCATATTGGCTTAACTTGCAACCCAGTTTACCTCATCTTTAGGCTCACCAGAGATTAGATATTGGAATCAAAGTAAATTAAAGTACCAAGAAGAGCAACCTTTTAAATCCATGACTGTACTGCTTTTAATATACAAGTGGCAAAAGAAAAATCTGCAAACTCAAGAATAATCACTTCCCCAAGTTCGTACTTTTATGTATGAAAGTACTGCATGATATAAATAACATCACACACATGAAAGGTTATGAAAAAAAAGAAAAGAAATTTAATTATCTACATGAGTAATTTTTAAAATGTGTTCCCAGTAGTCCTGGGGGGTGGGGGTAGGGATTGGAGATAGAAGAATAAATTTTAACAGAAATGTTTCAAACACCATGTGGGACTTATGTGGTAGCTACCAAATGTTAAGATTACATGGGGGAAGCGGCTGTGGCTCAATCAGTAGGGCTCCCGTTTACCATATGGGAGGCCCCGGGTTCGCTTCCCGGGGCCTCCTGGTGAAGGCAAGCCCGCCCGCACGGCGTGGTTAGCTGACCCAGCAAGCACAAGCAGCAAGGGGGGGGATAAATGAATAAATAAATAAAATCTTAAAAAAAAAAAAAAAAAAAAAAAAAAGATTACATGGAGCAATACTTGGCAATAAGAAGGAACAAACTATAGATAACATGCACCAACATGTATGAATGTCAAGGGAATAATGGTGAGTGAAAAACACCAATCCCAAAAGGTTACATACTATATAATTCTATTTATATAAAATTCTTGAAATAACAAATTATAGAAATGGAGAACACATTAGTGGTTGGGGAGGTGGTAGTTAAGGGAAGTGGGTGTGGTTATAAGAGAGCAACACCAGAGATCCTTATGGTGATGGAACTATTCCGTATCTTGACTGTGGTGGCAGATACAAGAAACTATACAGGGGGGAGCGGATGTGGCTCAAATGGTTGGGCGTCTGTCTGCCATATGGAGGGACCTGGGTTCGATCCCTGGGACCTCCCGGTAAAATAAAAATATATATATAAAAAAAAAAACTATACATGTAAAAAAAAGGGCATAGAATTAAATACACACACAAATAAATACAAGTAAAACTGGGGGAAATCTGGATAAGATGGGTGGATTGCATCAAAGACAGTATCCCGTTCATGACACTACTACAGTTTTGCAGGATGTTACCACTGAGGGATATTTGGCTAAAGGAAACACAGAATCTCTACTTTTTCTTATAACTGCATATGAATTTATAATTATCTCAAAATAAAAATATTAATTTAAAAAAGACATTATAAGTGTGGTCTTCAACTCTAAAAAATTTTAACATTGGTAGAACTTTTCTTACAAATGAAATCTTACACGTTAATATAATCATCTATTCTAGTTCTAGGTTGAAAAATAATTTTATTCTCCTATGCTTTTTCCAATGACTGCTAGTGACATTTTGAAGAGCTATGTTAGGAAAGCCACAGCCAGACATAATGGGAGAAAGCCACAACTAAGCAGTGATATCTGCCAATGGGTATGGTAGGCATATTTGTATGCCATATTTGCTATGCCTATGGTTAAGCGGGGTGGCAGGGGAATGCCCCTAGCTGCACATCCTCCCACCTATCAATTAAGTTCCATGAAAAGTCCAAAGGCTTCCTGAAGAACGCAGTTTGAAAATCACTGGCTCAAAAAAAATTCTTAATACTTGACTCAAAATGTGACATGAAAAACTTTTCATTGGTGAAATTCCACTTGTCCAAAGAACAGAAAAGAAAATATACTATTTCAAAAGTAGTATTAAAGAATGTTTTCATTAAAAATCAAGGAAGGTAGCAGATGTGGCTCAAACAATTGGGCTCCAGTCTACCATATGGAGAGTCCCAGGTTCGGTTCCCAGGGCCTCCTGGTGAAAGCGACCTGGCCTGCGCAGAGAGCTGCCTCAACAAGATGATGCAACAAAAAAGAGACACAGAAGAGAGACAGACAGTAAGAGACACAACAAACCAGAGAGCTGGGGTGGTTCAAGCGATTGAGCACCTCTCCCCCATGTCGGAAGGTCCCGGGATCGGTTCCCGGTGCCTCCTAAGGAGAAGACAAGAAGAGAAGACAAGTGGACACAGAGGAACGCGCAGTGAATGGACACAGAGAGCAGACAGTGAGTGCAAGTGATGGGCAGGGGTGGGTAATAAAAAAATAAATCTTAATAAATAAATAAATAAATAATAATAAAAAATCAGAGAGTAAATGTGACTCAAGCAGTTGAGCACCCACTTCCCACAGGGAAAGACCCGGGTTCGGTTCTTGGTGCCTTCTGAAAAAACAAAAGCAAACAACAAGCAAAACAAACAAACAAAAACAACTCAGATATGTGACTCCATGGTTGAGTGCTGACTTCCCACATACGAGATCCCAGGTTCAATCCCTGGACCCCCGTACCTCAAAAAAAAAAAAAAAAAAAAATCAATCAAACAAAAAACCTGGAAACGCATTTATCTTATTCCCTCAACTCTATAGAGACTATTAGCTTGGTTCATTATTACTATTTTAGCCTTTATATAAGTATGCCACTGGGTAAGGGTAGTAGGCAAAAATTTTACTCTTTCATTCTTTAATCTCAAGTAAAAAAAAAAAAAAAAATGCCCTCTCTGTCCAAGTTTAACCAAATATATATATATAGTTTAAAACAAATCAATTTTACTGATACATATTAATAAAGCATACAATTCATCCAAAGTGTACAATCAATGGTATTTGGTATAATCACATAGTTGTATATTCATCACTTCAATCATTATTACAGCATTTTCATTATTTCAAAAATAATAATAAAAAGACAAAAACAAGGAAATTCTTCACCTCACAATCTCTCTGTGCTTTCCCTGCTGTGCATAGCTGCTATTTCTGGCTATTCTTGCACAATTATTTATTAAGCAGTTTTAGAGAAATATATTCAAATACCATACACTCTATCCAAAGTGTATAATCAATGGCTTTTAGTATAATCACCATGTTGTACATTCATCACCACAAAAAATTTTTAGAACAATTTCATTATTTCAAAAAGAAAACCTCCACACCCCTTAGCAGGCCTTCCCCAGCTCTACATAACCACTAATCTAATTTCATCTTTACAAATTGATTTATATTTATTTACATTTTATATAAATGGAATCACTCAATATATAGTACTTTGTGTCTGATTTCTTTCACTTAGCATATGGTTTTTTCGGTCTGAAATTAACATTTTGTAGTATTAACATACATATGGTTCAGTTTTAAAGAAAAATGGTCCCATGTTAGTTTTCAGCTTTCCTTTTAGTAATATACATGACTTTAGACTCTCTCTTTAAACCACTATCATACCCACATAATAGTAGTACTAGTTACATTGTTGGGCTTCCACCTTTTCTATTCATTTCCAAAGAGTAACACACAACATTTTAACAATTCTGTACAAGTTAACCCTCAACTTTCCATTCTCTAGCCTCATTCCATTTTCTGTTGACTCATATTCAAATTAATAACTGCATGAGATTACACAAAATATTTAGTTCATAGTAGTGTAATTATACAGTATTTGTCCTTTTGTGTCTGGCTTGCTTCACTCAAAATGTCTTCCAGGTTCATCCATTTTGTCATATACTTTACGAGTTTTTTCTTACAGCTGCATAATATTCCATTTGTGTATACACCACAGTTTATCCATTCATCACCTGATGGATACCTGGGTTGTTTCCAACTTTTGGCACTCATGAATAATGCCGCTATGAACATCGGTGTGCAGATGTCTGTTCATGTCACTGCTCAGTTATTCTGGGCATATACCAAGTAATGGTATTGCCGGGTCCCATGGCAAATCTATATTCAACTTCTTTAAGAAATGACAAAGGCCTCCACAGTGGCTATACCATTCTACATTCCCACCGACAGTGAATAAGTGTTCCTATCTCTCCACATTTGTAGTTTTTTTTTTTTTTAAGTGGTCATTCTAATAGGTGTGAAATGATACCTCAAAGCTCTGATTCGCATTTCTCTAATCGCTAGTGATACTGAACATTTTCTTTTTTTTTTTTTTTTTTTTTTTTGGTCCTTTGTATTTCTTTTTATTCATATGTCTATTCAAGTCTTTTACCCATTTTAAATCAGGTCATTTGTCTATTATTTGAGTTGTATAATCTCTTTATATATCATGGATATTAAACTCTTATCAGATCTGTGATTTCCAAGTATTTTCTCCCATTCAGTTGGCTGCCTTCCACCCTTCTGACAAGCTCCTGTGAGGTACAAAAGTGTTTAATTTTGAGGAGGTCCCGTTTATTTTTTTGTTGTTGTGCATGCTTTGGATGTAAGGTCCAAGAAAGCACCACCTACCACAAGGTCTTTAAGATGTTTCCCTACATTTCCTTCTAGTAGTTTTATTGTCCTGGCATTTGTTTTAGGTCTTTAATCTATTTTGATGTTGATTCTTGTATAGAGAGTGAGATAGGGTCCTCCTTCATTCTTTTGGTTATGGATATCCAGTTCTCCCAGCACCATTTGTTGAATAGACTGCTTTGTCCTATTAACGAGGCTTTGGTATGTTTGTCAAAAACCAGTTGGCCTTAGAGGTGAAAGTTTATTTCTGGACTCTCAATTCTATCCCACTGACAAATATATTTGCCTTTATGCCCGTACCATGCTGTTTTGACCACTATAGCTTTGTAATATGTTTCAAAAGGCCAGGCAGTGAAATTCCTTCCATGTTGCTCTTCTTTATTAGAATGTTTGGCTATTCAGGTGTATTTTCCCTTCAAAACGAATTTGGTAATTGCCTTTTCTATTTCTGTAAAGTAGGCTTTTGGGATTTTGATTACTATTGCCATTGAATCTATAAATCAGTTTGGGTAGGCTTGACATCTTCACAATATTTAGTCTTCCAATCCATGAACATGGATTGTCTTTCCATTTGGTTAAGTCTTCATTGATTTCTTTTAGCCTTATTTTCTGCATATACATCTTGTACTTTTCTGGTTAAAGTGATTCCCAGATATGAGTCTTTTTGTTGCTATTGTAAAGGGAATTTTGTCCCTGATTTCCTCCTCAGATGTTCAGTACTAGTTTACAGAAACATTACTGATTTTTCATGTTATCTTCTATCCTGCCACTTTGCTGAACTCGTTTATTAGCTCAAGGAGCTTTGTCATAGACATTTCAGAATTTTCTAAATATAGGATCACGTCATCTGCGAATAGTTTTACTTCCTCTTTTCCTATTTGGATGCCCCCCCCCCTTTTTTTTTTGTCTAATTGATCTAGTTAGAACTTCTAGCACAATGTTGAATAACAGTGGTGACAGTGGGCATCCTTGTCTTGTTCCTGATCTTAGAGGGAAAGCCTTCAACCTTCCCCCATTGAGTATGATGTTGGCTGCGGGTTTTTCATGTATGCCCTTTATCATATTGAGGGATTTTCCTTCTACTACTATCTTTTGAAGTGTTTTTATCAAGAAAGGATGATGGATTTTGCCAAATGCCTTTTCTGCATCGATCGAGATGATCAAGTTTTTTTCCTGTAATTGTTAATGTGGTGTATTATAATACGTTTCAAGGCCAGCCTTGCACACCAAGAATAAATCCCACTTGGTCATGATGTGTAAAGTCTTTTGATATGTTTTGGATTCTATTTGCAAGTATTTTGTATAGAATTTTTGCATCTGTGTTCATTAGAGAGATTGGTCTGTAATTTTCTTTCCTTGCAATGTCTTTTTCCAGTTTTGGTATCAGGATGATCGCTTCATAAAATGTATGGGTTAATTTTCCCTCCTCTTCAATTTTTTGGAAGAGTTTAAATAGGATTGGTGTTAATTCATCTCAAAATGCTTGGCAGAATGCACCTGGACTTTTCTTTGTGGGGAGATTTTTTTATGACAGAGTCAATCTCTTTAAATGTGATTGGTTTGTTAAATTCTTGTGTTTCTTGTAGTGTCAGTGTAGTTTGTGCATTTCTAGGAATGTGTCCATTTCATTTAGCTTGTCCAGTTTGTTGGCATACAGTTTCTCATAATATCCTCTTATGGTCCTTTTTATTTCTGTGGGTCAGTTGTAACTTCCTCCCTTCATTTCTGATCTATTTGCATCATATCTTTTTTTGTTAGTCTAGCAAGGGGTTTGCCAATTTTATCGATCTTCTCAAAGAACAAGCTTTTGGTTTTACTGATCTTTTTTTTTTTTTTTTTTTTCTGTTCTCAATTTATTTCTGCTCTGAACTTTATTATTTCCTTCTGCTTGCTTCAGGAATGGTTTGCTGATCTTTTTATAGTTTCTCCCATTGTTCAGTTAGATCTTTGATTTCAGCTTTTTTTATTATTATTATTTTTTTTTTTTTTGAGGCACCCGGGGCCTGGGATTGAACCTGGGACCTCTCATGTGGGAAGCTGGTGCTTAACCACTGAGTCAAAACAGTTTCCCTGAGTTGGTTTTTTCATTTTTCTTGCTTGGTCATTTGTTTTTTCAGGAGGCACCAGGGACTGAACCCAGAGCCTCCCTTGTAGGAGGCAGGAACTCAACCGCTTGAGCCACATCTGTTCCCCTGCATCTTTTTTAATAGAGGCATTTAGGGGTATAAATTTTCCTCTCAGCACTGCCTTCGCTGTATCCCATAAATTTTGGTAAGTTGTGTTCTCGTTTTCATTCATCTCAATACATTTATTAATTTCACTTACAATTTCTTCTTTGACCCACTGATTGAGAGTGTTATTCAGCCTTCACACATCTGTGAATTTACCTCCTTCCCATCTATTATTGATTTTTCCAGTTTCATTCCATTATGATCTGAGAAGGTTCTTTCTATAATCTCAATCTTTTTATATTTATTGAGATCTGCATTGAGACCTAACGTGGTCTATCCTGGAGAAAGATCCATGAGCACGTGAGAAAAATGTATAACCAGCTGAGTTTGATGCAAGTCTGTGTATGTTATATCTAGCTCATTCATTGTATTAAGTCTCTGTTTCCTTGTTGATCTTCTGTCTAGTTGTTCTAATGATGTGAGTGGCATGTTGGAATCTCCAATTACTGTAGAGATGTCTGTTTCTCCCTTCAGTTTTGCCAGAGTTTGCTTCATGTACTTTGGGGCAACCTGGTTAGGTGCATATATATTTATGACTTATTTCTTCCTGATGGATTGTCCCTTTTATTTATAATCACCTTCTGTATCTCTTATAACTTTTTCATTTGAAGTCTGTTTTGTCGGATATTAGTATAGCTACCCCTGCTCTTTTTTGGTTACAGTCTGTGTAGAGTATCTTTTCCCAACTTTTTCACTTTCAGCTGGTTTGTATCCCTGGGTCTAAGGTGGGTCTCTTTCAGGCAGCATATGGATGGCTCATGTTTTTTTGTTTTCCATTCTGTCACCCTGTATCTTTTGATTGGGGAATTTAATCCATTCACATTCAATGATATTACTGTAAATGCATTATTTACTTCCACCATTTTATTCTTTGGTTTTCATATGTCATATCTTATTTTAGTCTGCCTTTTTACTTTTGGTTATTCTTTCTGCTATTCTTTCTTCTATACTCTCCTCCAAGCATCTCCTTTTTCTTTCAGGCTCTAAAGCTTCCTTTAATATTTCCTGCAAAGGTGGATTCTTTTTTTTACGAACTTCCTTAGTTTCTGTCTGTGAATATTTTAAACTCACCTTCCTATTTCAAGGGCAATTTTGTTGGATAAAGAATTCTTGGCTGGCAGTTTTTCTCTTTCAGTTTCCTAATTCTATCATACCACTGTCGTCTCGCCGCCATGGTTCCTCTTTTTTTTTTAAGATTTTATTTCTCTCTACCCCCTTGTTTGTACTTGCTGTGTCTGTTCATCTTGTTTTTTCAGGAGGCACCAGGAAGCAAACCCAGGACCTCTGATGTAGGAGGGAGGCACCTATTTGCTTGAGCCACCTCGGCTCCATTTTGCTGTGTCACTCATGTTTTTGTGTCTCTTGTTGCGTCGGATCACTGCACCTGCCTGTCGCACCAACTGGGAACTGAACCAGGGACCTCCCATGTTGTAGGCGAGAGTCCAATCGCTTGAGCCACATCTGCTTCCCTCCATGGTTTCTGATTAGAAATCCGCACTCTTACTGGGCATCAATTGTATATGGTGGTTTGCTCCCCCTTTCCTGCTCTGAGAATTTTCTCTTTATTTTTGATGTTTGACATCCTGAGTAGTATGCATCTTGGAGCAGGTCTATTCGCATTTATCCTGATTGGGGTACTGTGCTTCTTGGACATGTAAGCTAATTTCTTTCATGAGTTGGGAAATTTTCAGCTATTATATCCTCAAATACTCTTTCTGCCCCTTTTCCCTTTTCTCCTTCTGCAACTCCCATGACACATATGCTGCTGCATTTTGTGTTTTCATTCAACTCCCTAGCCCCTGCTCAATTTTTTCTATTCTTTTCAATTTCAGCTGTTTTTTTTTCTGTATCACTTATTTTCCCCTCTATCACTTAGAGTCTGCTGTTGTATGTTTCTAATGTGCATTTTTGTTGTTCTTGTTCTAGTTTTTTCTGTCCAGTAAAAAAAAACTTTGAGAGAAAAAAGTACACACCCCAGGCATGGGTTCGGGCTACCTCCAGGCATAGAGGAGCCTCTAATGTGTTGTCTGTTTTTTGTTTTTTTTTTTAGGTACCGGGGGCAGAGATTGAACCTGGAACCTTTTAAGTGGGAAGCTGGCACTCAACCACTGAGCCACATTAGTTCCCCTGTTTTTTTCATTTGTTTGCTGTTTGTTTTTAAGGAGGCACCAGAAACCGAACTCGGGACCTCCCATGTGGGAAGCAGGCACTCAACAGCTTGAGCCACACCCACTCCCTCTAATGTGGTTTTGATTTCATCTATCATGTCTTTCATTCCCATGAGCTCTGTTACTATTCAGGTTTTCAAGTTCTTCTATGTGATTGCTCAATGTCTTCCTGATATCCTTTAACTCTTCAACCATAGTCTTTCAACTCATTGATTTTGTAAATTTGTGTGACTCTTGGTTCATTAGTTTTCTCAAATCCTGTGTCTCATCTGGGACTTGCTTGGGCCATTTCTCCCATTTTCTTAGTATGGTTTGTAATTTTTTGCTTATGAAGTCTAGGCATCTGATTGGGATGATGAGTTTACTCTGATGCATGATTTCTCTTTTTTTCATAGGGATTTAGTGGCGGGAGGCTTTGTGTTATTGCTGTTCTTTTGATTCTTGGTTCAACATATTCTGGGTCTTTTGGATTGTCCCTGTGGGTTGCTCAAATCTGGGCCCTGGACCCAGTAGTGGGTTGCAGACCTGCTTCCAAGGGCCTTAAAGGAGGTTTTAATAGGCCAGAAAAAGCCTCTCTTATTTACTGACTGAACCCAGGACCTCATACATGGGAAGCAGGCGCTCAACCACTTGAGCTACATTTGCTCACCTCTTACTTTTTCCTCACGTGCACTTCCACAGTCTGTCAGCAGATGGCGCTCTTTGGCAGCCCTCAATGTTCAAAGCCTGGTCAGAGTGTGTTTGTTGCAACACATAGTGAATCAATATGATAGAGGATCCTGTCTGGAAGCTAAGAGCGTCATAATTCAAACTTTCTCAGAAGCAGTTCTCCAACCTTTGCTGGCAGCCCCCTCCCCCTTTTTCCAGATAGAACTAAGTCCACTCCCCTCTGGGTCCTCAACAACCAGTTCCTGTCAATATAGAGGGAGACTGAGGGGGTAGGAGCTCTTTAGTCCTGTGCTGGTTCCCAAGGCAAATAATGCACCATAAAGGGCTCTTGAGACACAGCAGACCAATTTTGTGGGTCAAAAGCTGAGTCAGTCTTAGAATGTGTCCCTCTCTATCCCCTTTCATGGGGTGGCAGATCCCTAGGGCCCCCTTTATCTGTAGCCACAGGCCCCGAGGTATGACTATTCAAAAATGTCTATACCTGGCCTTTTTTACTTTTGTGATCCAGTATGTCATAGCTGGCCCCCTTTTTTGGGCCCACTTACCACCAACTTCTTTATCCTTTTAGTGGGGCCATATATCTTCAAAAATTCTAAGTTTATTTCTTCCAGAATCAACACCTTCCAAAATAAGATATTAGTCACAGGAGCATTTCAGCCAGTTCCCACCACAGTGTTGGACCTGTCTTCCCTCAACCTCAATATAATAGAGAGGTTTACACCCTGTCAGGCAGGGACTACTGCCCTAACCATCAAGAAGTAACTACAGAAGAATGATCATTGCCCCTCAGCAAACCCCTTAAGAATAAGGGCGTGAACTCTGAGGGGGGAGTTGAGGCAGGTTAGAACAGGATAATGGAGAAGACAACCCACAATATGGCTGACAGACAACATGGCCAGCAGAAGATGGCTTCAAGACCTTGCTGGGATCTTGAGTTTAACCTTGAGGTCCCAGTTTCTCTTTCCAGGACATCCCCTTGGCCCCGGATATTCCAATCCTCGCCAATTGGCCCCACCATAGGTGGGGTAACCAATAACTGCTGATGCCCATCCCCTTATCATTAGCAAGGGAGTGGAATAATTAACAGTTACAAGGTTATCACATGAGGCAGAGCTTGCTCTCTCTGCCTAGAGGGGCCCACACCAAATCTTGGTGTGTATTTCTGTCTTTCTCTCCCATTTCTCAGCAAGCTCTATTCTTTCCTCCATTTCCCAAATAAATTCTTTTTACTGGCTTAATTAAAAAAAAACAAAACAAAACGAAAAAAAGTGCCTATATTGTGAGGGAGGATGCCAGCAGTTGCAGCTACAGCTTTTAACTCAGTCTTGCTGTTGTGATTCTTTTCCTTTGTCCTTCTCTCTTCTGGGGCGGTGTTCAGACTTCCCCTGGTATCCTAAACCTTGAAGATTTTTTCTGTTTCTGCCTGTCCTCTGGCTATTTTTCTGGGAAAGAAGAGTGTCCCATGTCTTCCTAGCCCACCACCTTCCTAGATGTCCACAAATATTTCTTCTAACACTATTCTGAATCAATTTCTTTCCCTCTCTAAAAAAATGTACATCCAAATCTAATTGGATTGAAAAAATTATAATTCTACTATCTATATTTTATTATGTCCGACCTGGGCTATCAGAATAATTTTTAGATGGGTTTTCTCTCCCTCTTCCAACTTGACCTTTAACCTAGTGGTTCCAAACATAAATCCTACATTTTGTATACTTGAGAAAGGGGTTTGAAAAGGGACAGATTCCTGAGCCTTGCTTCTACTCCTACTGCTTCAATAGGTCTAGGAGGTAGCCTGGTTATCTTACTTTATTTAAAAAAAAAAAAAAAAAATTAATTAAAAAAAAAAAAAAAAAGGGGGCATCATTCTCTTCAGTGCTCCACTTTAAAAGTACTGTTTACAACACTGGGCAGAATATACATTAAAAGACACTAGTTTCCTCATGATTTTGCCCTGTTCCAAAAAAAAAGCATAGTAGTTAACAATAATTACAAAGTTACCTTGTTCCATACTAAAATTCCAATATATAATTCCTTTGATTATGACTATTGTCAGCATACCCTTGCTCATTCACCTTCAACTTTTCTAAAATAATTTTCCTGTCCTTATATCCATCCCACCCAATAAAAATCTTATTAATGCTACAAAGGTCATTTAAATAACACTGCTTCCTTGAAACCATATGACTTAGACATTCCTGCCACAAAACTGGCTTTGAGATTTCTAGTAGATCAACATCCTGAAGACTGTTTCCTTATCTGTAATCTAAAATTCAACTAGCTTATCTCAAAAGACTGTTCAGCTATAAAACCTATTTCACACTAATCTCTTCCCTTCCTAACCTTTCAAATAATGTCTTACTTACATGTTTTATCATAGGTTTATATTTTGACACATACTATTTTGAAACAGCTGTTAGATGTTTATCTTCCACAACTTCATCATCCACCACACCCTGCAACAAGAACTGAGATAATATTAGCTCTCAAAGCCTGGCATGTGGTAGTACCTAAATTACCACCTAAATTATTCTTGATTAAACCATACTTTCCCTCGCTATCACATTCAAGTCTCTCTTCCTCCCTTTAAAGGAACAGATCGTTAAAAAAAAAAAAGCCACTTAAGAATGTTAATAATTGATTTCCTTCTGGAATATTTTTTGTTTGTTTTTCTAATTCCTTCTCTTTCCCTTATTATCCTTCCTATTATTTGTCTCTCATCAATCTTGGATTCAATGACTCTTTCCTGTTTAATTTCCTAGTCCCAGCCACCTATAGGATATGTATCTACTCAAATATCAAACAACCATTTCAAAAATCAATCAAACCTTCAAACGGAATCTTTTCCACACCTTCTTTCATTCCATTCTTATTAGTACCTCATTCTCCTAGTCCTCCTTTTAAATCATTCTTTCCTCTAGCCTCCTATTATGTTATCATCCAGTCTTTTGTGCCTCCCCACTGTTTTAGTTTCATTTTTCCTCAATCTCCATGGTCCTCATCTAAGCTATGGTCTTCATCATCTGAATAACTTCCAGTCAGCACTCCTTCTAACTTGTCACCTGAGGAATTAAAGTTCTGAGTACTTTGTCTTTAAACAATAAAAAAAAAATCCCCACTGTTGTTTAAGTGTTTCCCCTTAGATTTTGGCAGTATTTCTATTATTTCAAAATATGAAATAAAGTCAATTCAAATTCATTCATTTAACATTTATTCAGCATATATTACATCCTGGATACTGCTCTAGGTGCTAGGGAATCAGCAGTGAACAAAATTAAGTTGGCCTTCACTGAGAACACTTATAAATGGTTAAAATGACAAATTTTGCAGTATGTGTGTAAATTGTGTACATGCATGTCTGTGTATATACTACAATAAGAAAAAAATTTAAGTTGCTCTTAAGGCATCTGAAATGAGGTAAAGAAATTCAATATAATCAAGGGTACCTTAGAGTAGTTTTCTTAAGTGACTCCCTTTGATTAATGATTTGTATATTTTCATTACCTTGCCAAGAACTGCCCTTTGCATTAAAACAACCTATTTTGGAGCCGAAAGACTTGAATTCAAATTCCTGAGTAGCACTCCTTTAGCTATATGACCCTAAAAAAATGCCTCATTCTCTCTAGACTCTCCTGAAAAACAGATAAAATATCTACCTTGCAGAGTTTCTATGCAAAGTAAATAGATACGTAAGATATATTATAGGTATTCTTTTGTCAATTCTCTTGTCTTTGGAAAATATGAAGATTACATAATTCATTCCAATGATAATTTAATCATTTCTAGTCACTATGCTATTGAACTCAGAGGCCACTCAAATGCAGAGAACAGGAGTTTTATCACTATATCAAGCTGATAAATTAATAATCCACAGGCATTTAAAGTATTTGCAATAAAATCTTAAGCTTAAAGTATAATCAGTATGTAAAAGTAGCTTAATTTAGAAGTATTTAACAATCTATAAAATCAGCAAGGGAACAAACAAAAAAAGAACAGAAAGAAAAACTACACATAAATACATTTAAGCCATTTACTTCGACAGCATTTTCCCCAGTCCTTTAATTCCAAGACTTACCAGTACTCAAAGATTAAGTTCTTCCTCTACATACAGCAATATAAATAAACAGAAACCTGGAAATGGAAGAACTAGTGTATTACAACAGAGAAAGGAGACCTAGGGAAAAAATACATCATTCAGAAATGAATTATGACAAAGAAAAATGAATTATGGAATGAATAGATCTAAGTCTCTATTAGGAAAAATACCTGGATATACAAACTTCATTAACTTATTATTTAAAAGCCTGTCTTAAGGCATAGAATCACTAAGAAATTTTATACTAAAGGGAGAAATGATAAGAAAAATAAAATGATGTCAGAAATGAGGTTGGCAGATACAAGTGTTGTAAGAGACCAGTACATTTGCTAAGAGACAAGCTACACCCACTTTCACTTTCAAAACTTATTATAAAGACCTGTGAAGAAATAACCCACACATGCTGAGATGATCAGCCACTCATAAAAGCCATTTGAATATGTAGAAAGAAACTGCTGTGTGAAGTTGAGGACTGAGTTAGAAATGTTTTTCCTAAAATCCTTAATGAACCATTTAGTTTAGGAGATAAAAAAGGCATAAATTGTAAACTCCTGTAAATGATACTTTAGCCTATACCAGCAAAATCTCTTTTTAGATACAACTTCACCATCACTATAGGTCAAATTTAAGTTGATAAATATCAGTTTCCCAGTTATTCTCAACATAACTATACAATATTGTACAATAATACCCTTAAAATCTGACAGTTTTATCCTGAAATTCAAAGATCAAGCAATTATTAATGTACAGTTAATAGGTTATTATTAATATAGAGCAAGTAGGTTACAATACAAATAATTCCAGATTAAATTTGAAAAACTACACAAACTGATCCCTGTCATATTAGCCAACACAATCATCAGTTTCTTACTTTAGGAAGCATGTAGAAAACCAAAATTAATAGCTACCTAGATGACTTCACATAAAGGGGACTCAATTATTTGACACTCAATGAATCTAGGCAACAATATACGAGGAGTTAGAAAAGTCCTTAAGAAGAGCAGAATTTAAATCTCACAAGATAAAGGTTATTCAATCTGGTTAAGTCATTCTATCTGTTTAAGTTGCAAGCATTAGGAATTGATCATTTCATCAGGAAGGGTCCTATAAATTCCATTGAACAAACCAGAGTCAGACTCTAAAATAGCATTTTTGGATTTCCAAGATATTAAATGAAAAAAGAATATTAGAGAATATAGTAGGATACATCCCCATTTGAGTTTTTTTAAAACTTGGAGTTTACATATGTACAATAAGGATCAGAAGTTTGTAGACTCCTCAGTCAGTTCACATAGAGAATCATAAAAAATAATATATCCTAAATGTTTTATTTATTTTTTTTAAAGATTTTATTTATTTATTCATTTATCCCCCCCTTGCTGCTTGTGCTCGCTGGGTCAGCTAACCACGCCGTGCGGGCGGGCTTGCCTTCACCAGGAGGCCCCGGGAACCGAACCCTGGGCCTCCCATATGGTAAACGGGAGCCCTACTGATTGAGCCACAGCCGCTTCCCAAAACGTTTTATTTTTAACTTAAAACATCATTCATCAATCTTTTGGTGTCAAGCCAAAGTATTTTCTTTGAGTATAGCTCCTATGACTGAATTCTGGGTTCTCTTCTTTGCATAAACCTTATCTATATAATGTATTATCGTCAGTTTGGTTTAGGTTTCTTTTAAGGTGAAAAATAACTTAGACACTTGTAGAGCAATCTAAATGCAGGCTTCCTTCTAGATTTTTCCCATTTTTTCCCATAATCTTTTAGTTATCTTACCCAGACCTAACTTGACAATTTTCCGTAGCAATTAGCTTGCCTTTCCAAGTTATCCAAAGCACTCAACTTAGTTTTCATTTAAGCAGCACAGAGTAGCTTACATTACCCAACATGCAATGAGTATTAGTATTTTTTTAAAGAAGTAATGTAAGGATGATGATGGACAACACCCATCCCCCAAAAAGAGAGTATGTACAACTGCAAGTAAGACAGTTCCACCCACCTGCCCCATAGCATCTAAGCCCACTCTCAATCAGAAGCAGAGTGGGCATCACCATCCCCAAATCCTCAAGACGGAGGAATGAACAAATATAAGGGGGAAAAGCAACTACGGACTAACATAGACTAATTATTCCAGTAATGGAAGAACTTGTAACACTGATAAAAAGGTAGTGGTCACCAGAGTTTCTGAGGGGAGGGAGAGGGAAGAATAGGTGTAAGATGGGGCATTTTTGGGACACTGGAATTGTTCAGCATGACATTGCAATGACGGATACAGGCTATTATACATTTTGTCAAGACCTATAAAATTGTACAGTGCAAAGTGTAAATCATGGTTAGTACCTGTTCATCAATTGTAATAAGTACACACTAAAATAAATAAAATAAAAAATGGAGGGCTTTTGTTAAATTAAGGTTAAGATTTCTATAATATTTACAAAAACCACTTCAGAAAAACACATGAGAGGCCCAAGGGATGGGAGTCATAGACTTACTTTTTCCAGAAACAATTACAGCAGAAACAGCTGTAGAGCTTACCAAGAATTTCACATATATTAATTCATTCATTTCTCAAAACAACCCTATATGATAAAGCATTACCATTATATCCATTTTGCAGATCTAGAAATTAAGGCAACAAAAGGTTAAGTAACTTACCCAAGGTCACACAGCTAGTACCACCTAGTTTGAGAACAAACGAAAGCTGTCTGGTTCTAAAGTCTCTACTCTTGAATCCTGTGTAATACTGCCTCTAAAGATAAGTACTGAGCTCTTTTTAATAAGCATATATTTACTTTCATAATCCTAAGAACTGGAAGGAGGAAATGAGCATATTCCATTATGTCACTCCACAAGCAAACTTTTCAGTAACTCTCCCATAAAGTCCACATTCTTATCCTGGCATTCAAGGCTCACCACAACTTGATCCCAAACTATTATCAATATGGTTTCAATCCAAGGGCTTTGTGCGAGTAACACATAGGTTCTAGAAACCAACAAATTACCTTAAATTGTGATGTACAGAAGCAGTGAATATAGTCAGTTAGATGACATCCCACGAAGACCAGTTTTCTCTCATTCAGAGACTCCAGAAGGAGCGCCTGGCTTCTCAAGAAAAGAATGGGCATGATATCTTGGAAAAGAATAAACCACCAAAATATCAGGACCCAAGTTTTAGTCCCCAACCAACTTAACTATATGACCTTGGGAAAGTTATTTAATCTCCCTGGGGCTCAGTTCCTTGTAAAATAAAAGGCAAGGGTTAGAACAGTGTAAAAATCAGCTGGGAAAATTAATAACTGCAGATTTAAGGCCCCCTCGAAATATGTGATTCAGTAGTCCTGGGATGGGACCCAGGAGTGTTAATTTTAAGAAGTGTTCCATGTAATTGATTCAGGTGGTTTCCTGGGCCACAATGAAAAATATTTAATGAAAAGATCTCACAATTCTAACACTAGTTCCTTAACCTACCTCCTCTTTAACTGATAATAGTGTGCTACTTTACATGTCCAGGATTGGGGTTCTGGCTTGAAAGAACATCCTCTAGCTCATCATGCAGCTTGTTTTTGCACCATTTACCTTATACTTGTTTTAAACTATGGGATCAGATTTGGTAGTATTACAAATCAAACTTTCTTTCACCTCATAAGACAGTTGGATATAGTCAATTAAATGGTTTGTTTCTTTTTTTTCCCTCTTGGGCACCTATAAAACGCTAAGTATCCACTATATCATATTTAATTCCAGTGTTCTGAAATAAGATTATCTCCATTTTTTTTCAGGAGGGAATTTTAAGTTTTAGAAAAAATAATATCCATTCTATGAGTATTCCACAAGTCTCAAAAATATTTCCAAAGATAATCGTTTTTATTCAAAAAGTTACCCAATGCCTGAATCAGAATAACATTCAAATTATCGTTCAATTCATTTGAGCATTTGCTATCACTGAAAGAAAATATGCCAAAATATTAAGAGTGGTATCTCTGTGCAGTCTAAGTCTAAATGCTTTTCCATTTATTTTCCCTTTATCCTTTTAAACTTATCTACAAGTATGTATATCCTTCATTACAAGGTTCCAAAAATCATACACTGCCTTTCATAAGATTTATGGATGTTTGATGCTTCACTGTATTAAACATATCATTTCACCAAATCCTTTTTAAAATGTATTACTTGCATATATATGTCTCAATTATTACAGAAAAAATACTTCCAAAAAATTGCTTGAGCATTTTTTTTGAAGGGAGGGGAATATCACAATTAAAATAGATGTTTTTCAGCCTTGTCTTATAAATCAAACTACTAGCGTTAGTAGGAAATCATAAGCCTAAACAATACAAACATAACTCAAGACTTGCTCAGCAATAATTCTAAAAACAAAATGTATGGGAACCACAACAATTTTTAAAAGTAATTTAAGATCTTAAGTGCTTAATTTCTGTGTTCTGGATTTCAAAGTAGACTGGCATCCAAGAAACTATTTTAAATACCACTTATGTATGGCACGGCTGGATTACTAACTTGACACTATCTTCCTTAAAATGTCTTTTGTTGTGATTACAAAATCAAACCATAGGGAAGCGGCTGTGGCTCAATCAGTAGGGCTCCCGTTTACCATATGGGAGGCCCCGGGTTCGGTTCCCGGGGCCTCCTGGTGAAGGCAAGCCCGCCCGCACGGCGTGGTTGGCTGACCCAGCGAGCATGAGCAGCGGGGGGGGGGGGGGCCCAAAAAAAAAAAAAAAAAAAAAATCTTAAAAAAAAAAAAAAATGGGAGTATTAAAAAAAAAAAAAAAAATCAAACCATATGCATTACAGAAAAATCAGAAAAGAAAATAAAACTCCCACAATCCCAACCACCCAAAAACAAAACAGTTTAAAAACCTTGGTGTTAGCAACCTTCAAAGTAAAAACTCATTCAGGCAATAATCAATAGATGCTAAATCTAGAAAGGAAAGTAGGTGTTAGGAGGAACAGAATATTTACACATTCTCAAAGTATCTCCCACAAATTACTTAGTAATCACAAAAGGAAAAATAGTAACTACACAGTGGAGAAACTATTCAACACCCTAACCAATCAAAATTAACATACTGGTAAAGTGCAAACATCTTGTGCTTCCAGATGATAGAAGGAAACATCATTTATCCAGTATTTCAGCAAACAATGCATAATGTGAATCTAATCATGAAAAAGCCTTAGACAAACCTAAACTGAGGGGCACTGTATAAATAACTGGCCTGTCAATGTCATGAATGACAAAAAACATTGAGGAATTGTTCCAGATTAAAGAAGACTGAAGAGGCACGAGAACTAAACACATCTGTGATCTTAGATTGGCTATTTCACCAGAAAAAAAAGTTATAAAGGACATAATTGGGACAACTGATGAAACTGGAATGTGGACTACAGACTAGATTAAAAGTATTTCCTGAATTTGATGATTACTCTGATTACATAATGTCCTGAATTTGATAACTATTCTGATTACATTTGTTCACAGGAAATACATACTGAATTAAGGGTTGTAAAGGGGTGTGATGTATGCAATCTGTCAAACGACTCAGAAAAAGAAATCATATGTATAGAAAGAATAACAAAGCAAATGTGGCAAACTGTTAAAAGTCAGAGAATCTGGGTTTAAGAGAGTTCATATAACGTTTCTGTAAATCTGAAATTATTTGAAAACTAAAAAAAAAAAAAAAGCCTTAGTTGCATATATGGCATTCCTCAAGCTATGTATATATATTTTTCATTACAAAGTGGATTCAGCTTGTTAACCAAATGTTTAGTATTGGAGGTCCTCCCAAGAACATATGAACATCTATGGAGCCCCTAAAAAAAAAGGCAATTGTTTCCAGGTGTCTTTCTCTTGCTTCCCATCCAAGGACACTCCACACATACATATACCACAAATACTACCCCACCACCAACTCTTTAACCAGTAACAGCTAATTAGAGAGATCAAGATGGAGAGATGGAGAATAGTGGCTATCTGACATCTTGCCAATTTCTGTGAGGCCCATATGTACTTTCTTCAAATAAGTTCTGTGAGATTTTCCTATAGCCTTATAATAAATCTTTTACTTAAGCTAGCTGGAGCTAATTTCTATTCCTTCCTTCCTTCCAAACCCTAAAACAGTAGGTAGAAATAAACTGTGAGCTCTCTCAAGGCAGAAACAATCTTATCTCTCTAGGTATCCGTGGTGCCCAGGAAATAGCAGCTATTCAAATTCATCTTTTTTTTTTTTTTTTTAAATTCTAATAACATAAATATATCTTTTGTCTATGCTTCAAAAATATTGTTATGGTGGGAGCTTAAAGATTTAAGATGTAACAAGGCTGTGTTCAATTCAACCGATTAAGCAGCTTTACTTAAAGAGAAGCAGAAATGTAAATAATTCAACAATCTTATTTTCTGAAGAGGAGATATGTATCAAACCAACCACACAGATTCTATCAATTTATGGCTATTGGAGCACAGTACCAATTGTTCAAATCAGTCACATCAAAATTCTCCCCTTCTTCTGCCACATCACTAGAGTGGATGGGTTTTCAAAATTTTGAAGCTTGTCTTATTTTAAACGATATATAAAGCAAGATGATAAGAATTCAAGGTCACTCTTTAAATTCAAAAATAGTAACTATTATATTTCATTACTAGTCTGTGAAATAAGAAAAATATTAGAAGAGCATTTCTTTCTCACATATATTCATTCTCCTGATATGTGAAACTCTGAAAAACCAAAACTGTGTGACAATAACCTAACTGGTTATGGGTAATTCTTTTCATCACATTTTTTGCTACAAACTATTAACACCAGGCTTGACTTTTTTTTTTTTTTTTAGGGTCAGTGAGAAAAACGGGAAAACATATTTAAACTCATTTAACTCAAATAAGGTGAAAATAACAGTGTAAATTCTATTTAAGTCTTTAAATAGAAATGTTTTAAATATCCTTTGAAAACAAGTCAACGTAAATGAAAAATTTTTAAATTTTTCTGTTCACAGATGAAATGTTGGATAATTATGTAAACTTTTAAATTATTTTATAAATACCACAAACCAAAACTAACTTAATCTCACTGTTATATCTCAGCTTTCTACCATAGGTTCAGACCTTAAATACTGCAACCTAGTTGGCTATAACACAGGTGTGGTTACTCAATATTATCTTTGTCAGTAATAAACTTCAGAACCGAGAAGGTTTCTTTCTTTGGATTAACTCTAAATTAAGCAACCATCTGACAGTTGTTAGGAAATTACCGCTCTTCTCCAATTCTGGTAAAAATAGAATAAAAAAAGCTGCACAAATCATTTTGTTTCTCATGTTGACCGTGTATAGAGGTCTTTTCTTAAACCCAGATATCACATCATTTAAGACAATTTAAATTCAAAAAAAAAATTTTATTAAAAATACTAATGGATAAGTAGTTGATTATTTACTCAATAAAGGGCATAATGTCTGTTTTGATGGTCGTCTTAATGCAATGCATTAAAAAAGAATTCTGTGATTGACCTGTTGCATTGAAAATGACCAACATCCCTGGGAGTAGATGTAGCGCAAGTGGCTGGGCATCCGCTTCCCATGTACAAGATCCCAGGACTGATCCCCAGTACCTCCTAAAAAAACAAAACAAATGAGAAAAAAAAAAAAAAAAAAAAACAACTTGGAGGAGCCGGTGTAGCTCAGTGGTTGAGTGCTGGCTTCCCACATATGAGGTCCCGGGTTCAATCCCCTGTACCTCAAAAAACAAACAAAAACATCCCAAACAATTTACCAAATAGTCTCGGTAAACAACCAAACCAGATTTCTGATAAAGCTGTAAAATTCACCCCACAAAAGAAAAATGATTTTCTTATGTCCACAAGGGAAAAAAGTATTTAATTTCATATCAAGTGAAAATGTAGATCAAGTGTAATATAAGACCAACTTGTTTTTCTACGATTTAAATAAAAGACACTCTAGTTATTAATGGCTAGTAAAAACTTCTTAACCCTCTTAAAAATAAAAATAAGATTTAATCACTCAGTCTGTGTCGCCACAATCTGATTTTTGATGTAGCTCTTAGTAAAAGTGCTCACAAAAACAAAAACCAATTCCTTCATCACTATAGGGTTAATTTTTACCTCTTAATAAAACCATTGTTTAATTGTAATAGCAAGATTTTCACAGTTTAAACACCATCTACTTAAATTTAGTGTAGTCAACAATTTTGTACCAAAAATATTAAATAAATTTAGGTAACAAAAAATTATTCTTTCAATAACTAAAAAGGCTCCTCTCATTATTGTATACTACAAAATAGTAAATTTGAACCATTCCCATTTTAAATCCAGCCTAAAAGCTAGCTAGCATTTGTACAGCATTATTTGAAATAGTATTCCTCTTGTTTTTATTACAAAAAAAATTTTTACTGCAGAAAGGCAGTAAAAATAATTCTATATACAGTAAAAAATAAGCCTCAGGTATATACACACAATGAAATATTACTCAGCTGTAAAAAGGAATGAAGTTCAGATAGATGATACAAGAACCTTGAAGAGATGTTGAGTGAAATAAGCCAGACACAGAAAGACAAATATTGTATGATCTCACTTATATGAAATACTTAGAATAAGCAAATTCATAGAGACACAGATTACAAATAGTGGATTACAGGTGGGGGGCGTGGCGAAGAGAATGGGGAGTTGTTGCTCAATGGGTACAGAGTTTGAGGTGGTGAAAGTTCGGTAACAGACATTGCTGATAGGACAATATTGTGAATATAATATCACCGAATTGTACATTTGAAAGTGATTAAAATACAAAATTTTGAGTTGTATATGTTACCACAATAAAATTTTTTAAGAGTAAGCCTCATAGAATACAAGTATTTTAAGACTTACATTCTAAATTTAACACATGAGTAAAACAGTCCTTTATCACCCTGAATATCTGAGATGCATATTCATTTAAATGAAAGTTTTAAATTTAACGTACCTACCACCTGTTAAGAATATATCCTTTAGAGATAAAAGCTGTTATCATTAAAATATTTAAAAAATAATCAATTTAGCACTTTTTAAGAAAACTGCATATAAGATTTCTTAAACAGTTTTTGATAGCTTCTGAAAGTTGTTGGTTTTACACACCATTTTACACTTTTTTTTTTTTTTTTTACCGGGAGGTCCCAGGGATCGAACCCGGGTCCCTCCATATGGGAGACTGACGCCCAACCAGTTGAGCCACATCCGACCCTGACACACCATTTTAAACACACAATGCTACCACACATTTAAGTGCCAGTATTAAACAGGTATCTGTTTGGATTTACATAATATACCTTTAAAAATAAAACCATAGGCTTAAGATATTGATGCAAAAAAATGGATACATTCCTCTTAGAAATGAAGAAACGAATTTAAGAATTTATAATTTCCATAAGACTACCACAATTTCACAAAGATTGGTATTGAGGGGAAGAATTTTTCCTAATTTATTCATCAAATCCCCCCCCCACACACACACACACTTCCTCATTTATAGATGCAAGAAGTCCTAGAGCTTACTGTCGTATATATGGCAAAGATTCTTTGGCTGTAAGCTGTAAGAATGACAAACAAGCCAAAACTGTATGAGACTTATCAGAGTCCTACGGGGTTGCAAGGAAATAGAGAAGATGTGTAAATGTTCTAAAAAATTGGGGATTGAAAGGACTCTTTAATTTACACCAATAACAAAAGGGACATTTGATTGAAATGTCTCTAAAAATAAAATTTGCTCTCCCATGCATTACAGTTTCTACAAATCCACTTAAACAGATACACAACTAATCTCCCTAACACAGTTATCCTAAGAACAAAGACCATTTGACTAGTTTTCCCCTAAGGGACCCAAAGTTTCAAAACTCTTTAGAAACAAAAATTATGCCTAATCTTTTAATAAATTTGTCTGGACAATTCTAACTTAAAACACAAGGAGAGTCAGTTGGGGAATACACTGATTAAAGCAGATATATATAGCCATGTTAATGTTAAAGCAAGCATTTAAAATAAGGTGCAAATTAAAAAAAAAAAAAAAAAAAAAGGCAGGCTCATTTTACAGGAACTGAAACACATCAAAACAAACAAAACCAAACCCTGAAGGAATGAAGAAAGCAAGTAGATTGAAGGCAGCTTTGATAACTCCTTGTAATTTCTAACCCGGTATTTTTTGTCTGAAGCTGAACAAAACCAATTGCTTTATGTGTCTAGGCCTCAGCAAGGTCACAACCAAGAAAACATGGCACTTTTATAGCTACATAAACCAAATTTTCATTAGAGCACACTAATTTCATACATTGGATAATATGCTTAAAGTACCAATTTTCTTCTGAACTACAGATCTAGTAACCACCTACCCTATAAAGTAAATGTACAATCTTTACACAGCAGTGAAGGATCTGGACTTTGGAGCTCAGTCAGGACATAAACGAGTACTGGCCTCAAATCCTCCCACTACTCGCCACTGTTTCTCATTTTATAATAAATTTCAACGCTTCTGAGCAAGGCTGTGCATAGACATGAGTTTTCCATGATGAAACTCACTCATAGATAGAAAATCCCTATGACAGTTATTTCCATAATTATTTTGTACAGCATTATCATCAGTCTAGCTCACATATTCACCATACGAAGTTTTGTTCTAAAATACTTACAATGGAATAAGAGAATCATGAAGGGATGTATACTCTCGAGTCTTTTAAATACTACTGGATTTCATCTTTCAGTTGCTCCACAATCAGAACCGCCATTAAATGCCATTAATAGTCCCTCATATCTCACTGCTTAGTTCAAGCCAAAAAGAGGACTGAACTCCCACCACAAAAAAAGAATTCTAAATCATTCACTTTTTAAAATACAGTTATGACACTATTTAATTTTCTATCTCAATTTATAAGATTCTGAAAATAGCATAAAATGGTTTCAAGACCCTATGATAGAATGGCTTTCAAGGTCTACTAAAACAAATCTTATTCCACAATCCCATAAAAAGTAAATGGGCATGTCTGAAGGGAGGGGAAAAATCACAAACTAAATAAAGCCTTACTTTTTTACTTATTTAATTATGGTAGTAAGCGCTAGGACAATTTTAAAAGGCAGCAAAGAATGGCGCTTCACTATCGAACACACAATCAACTTTGAAAATGTTATTTTAGGAATGCCTAATACACAGAGAATAATAGATGCAAAATATAGTAGTTGGAAGAGCAGCATCTCTAAATACAATGAAGTAACAGGTTTAGGCTTGTTTGTACAGCTCCCTAAAAATTAATCTGAAACGGAGTTCAGCTAAAACTCATAAAATATTGGTCAAAAGTTGGATGGGAAACGTGTCACCCTAGATTAAACCCTTTAAATCATACAAATAGGTTGCATTTTAAAACTTATTAATAATTTCAATTTACTTTGGCATATTGAATAAAGAGATGCTTGAATTAAATCGAACAAATATTATTTGTTCCCAAATAATTTTTTTAAATGTTTAAGAGCACCTATCCCCACCACCGAAATTTCCAAGGCTACCTGAATGTTGTTGTTGTACTGTTTTTTTTTTTAAGTGGTGTCATTTTATTTGCCTCTCAGGAAAAACCAATAAAATTAATCAACTAAAACACAGCATTGTAATTTGCAATAAAATCAACATATTTTTATAATCGGGCGGGGGTGGGGGAAGGCGGGTAGACCAGTCTTTTCATGTAAACATAATAAGCCTGTAATATGCTGCAGACAAACGCACTGCATGGGGTGTGGAGGACCCGAGCTGATTAGATTACCACAACATCAGCCTGGGGCCGCCATTTTTAGAATCTGTAAAGGACAAAAGAGGGAAATTTCAGTTTTTACTCCCCATCTCAAAAACAATTTAAAAACGGAATGTTTTCCCATTAGATACTGATGCCTCCAGCCAAGATTTGAATGCACCTCGCTTAATTCTCTACAAGGTCTCCAAAACTCTTAATACCTTACATTACATCTCTAAAAAGGGAATAAAACAGGTAAAATGAAGCTCACTCTAGAGTTAACTCTAGCGGTTTCTCTCTGGCTTTAAATTGTACCATTCTTGAGAAGGAGTCTAGTAAGAATGGATCTATACTGAACTAAGGCCAGTGAAGAGAACACTCCGGATTTTTTCTCTTTCCCCCTCCCCCGTTTAGCACAGTGAACCGTTTGTTTCTCATCGGTGTCTGCTGCCACAGTGTTTTGTGCCAATTCCTTGGTCAAAATAAGCTTTTCCAAAATGTGCCATATTGTAGATATGTACCTCCAGTACAGTAAAGGACGGCGGTAATGCAAGAGCAGTGGGGGAGGAGATTGAGAAGGCTGGGTACGGGGCTGACCACCTCAGGGGCGGGTTTACCCTCTCCTGGAGAGAATAAGGAGCTGTCTCGTTCTCCCACAAAGGAAGATACCCAGGGCGTTCTTTTTACTCCCTTCGTATTTACAAGAAAATAATAAATTTTCTTCTGCCACTGAAGAAACGGAAGGAGAAAATGGGGCCTATACGGATTTTCAGCACCTGAACAAAATGCGGTAGAGAAAAGAGAGAACTGGCAGCTCCTGGGACCACTCCGACACAAACCCTAGTAACAGTCACAAGCCTCCCTCCTTACCCAGGCGGCCTTAACCCGCTGCCAATGAGGAGGGCGCCCCCTCCCTAACTCCCACTCTCAAGGGGGTTTAACTGCCAGTTCCCCTTCCTCAACCCTAAAACCCGCCATAATACTCCCTTTCTAAGGATGGGGAAGAGAGAGGGTAAATTTTATTTAAACAAGCAACGTCTTGCCCGAGCAAAGACAACTGAGAGTCAACGTTGACTCCCCCACTCCCAGCAAAGATAAAGATGAGAAACCCCCCTCCCTCTTGAAACACAAATCTCCCTACCCCGCAAACCCCATGAACTCCCACGGAGACGACAGTCACTGACCTGTGATGTTCACACACCAGACACCCGAACCCCGTTATTAGCTCGACCCCCAAGGAGTCTCTCCACACCTCCACGATCAGACGACCCCGGACAGCAGCCACTGAGGACTCAAGACCCGGCTCCACACACCCCCTCCCCAAAGAGCAGCGCGCAGTCTCTCCACCAGCAACCGAGGAGTAGGGGACGGGGTACCCAGACAACAGGAACGCAGAGGTGACGGCAAGGCTGCTTAGAGTGTCTATGCCCCCCTCTGTTGTCGCTCCCCAACTCAGACACGGTCTCCGACTCGGCCCCCTGCGCCCGCTCAGTGTCACTGCCTCTCGCTCTGGGAAAATGGCGGCGGCGGCGGCGGCCGCGGCGGCGGCGGCGGCGGCCGCGGCGGCAAGTGCACGGGGCCCGCCCTCCCCTCTCCGCAGGGGCAGAGGGGGAGGGGAACGAAGCTCTTCGCCGCCATTTTGCTTGTGGGCGGCCGCCTGCCTTTGCCTCTTCAGAGGCTTGTAGATAGAAAACGAGTCAGTGAAGTGGAAAGAATGTTTTTTTAGGAAGTTTGGGGAAATTTCGGTTTTTGGTAGGCTTGGTTGTTTACCCCGTTTTCCTGAGTAACCCTCGAGTTCTGGATACAGGTGAGCTTGGGCATGCCGCTCCTGGGTGGAAATGACAATAGACTCTGGAAATGACCCCCTCCCATCACCCCCTAAAGCGATGCACTTTCCCTTCTTACCCCCTCAAAACAAACTCAATCCCGGCATCCTCCCCCCTCCTCCCCCAGTCTGGCCTCAAGCACTGGGTGAACCCGGTTGGGGTGTCACTTGACGCCCACTAGGGGCTGAGGCGGCTCCAGTGCGCAGGCTCCGGGCACCCGATAAAAGCGGAGCTGGCGAGTCCAGCGCCGTCTCGATGGAGGAGCAAGAAACGGAAGAGGTCGGGGGGAGAAGCAGCAGGAAAAATACAGCCACCGTCAACGCCGCCTCCCTTCCACCGTGTATCGGGGTAAAAAGCTGCCGTTGCCGTCGGTGCAGTTGCCGTCGTTACCTCCTACTTCTCTTGGCCCTGGGGAAGGATTTCCCCGCCGGTGGGGCTATGTGCGGGGAGGGGAGTGGGAATTCCTTTCTGTGGCGGTGATTAAACTAGGGAGGAATAGCGAAAAGGTTATCTCGAAGAAAAAGGGGGGAGGCCAAGGAATAAAACAAGGGTTCTCCCACTAAAATGATATGGTGATTCCGGTTCTTGTTTTCGGGGTCTCCCGAAATGGCGGTTTCCGTCTTATCCTTGCCCCACAGCGACCCGGAGCTCTTGGTAAGCGGAGTGGGGAGAGGCAGAGATGTCGCTGTAGCCAATCAGTGCCTGATGTGTTCTATTGAGCGCGTCATGATTGGTTAGCGATGATCTCATGTTGCAGCAGCGGGTGGGGCCAAAGCCGTGGGGGAGGCTATTGCAAAGGCAGAGAGAAGAGCCGATGGTGATCGTTGGCTGCCGCGGCCGATATGGAGCCCAAGTAGTGGCGAGGGGATTCTCAAGGCTCTTCCCTGACCAATTTCTCCTGTCCCTGCGCGAGGTGAGGGCCCTGGCTCGGCCTCTGCGAAACTTTGGGGGCGCCGGCGCGAACGAGGAGACGCGATTTCTCCCGTGACTTTTGTAACTGCGTCAGGGCAAGATGGCGCTGGGGCTCCTTGGGGCGCGGGGGGAGTGGCACGTCCACCGCCGCCGCAGCGCATGTGACCGGGCCGCATTCCTGTGGGGTTTGGCTCCGACCCAGACTGGGGCGGGGGAGGGGAAGGGCTTGGTCGGCGGAGACTGTGGTGAGGTCGGCGTTGGCGGCCTGAAGAGGAAGAGATGACTATTTGAAAGAGCTTCCCTTCCCCCATACAGCATAACAGCTGCGGTTCCCGGGGGAAAGCCCCCGGAGGGACACTCCTTATGAGGTGTGACGGCTGTTGGAGGTGGAGAAGTGTGGCGCCCTATTTTCTTAGCTGTCTTTCTCCTTGCAAAGTATACTTACGTAAGGTGACATCGGATTCCCTGATGTGGGAATCCGAGTCAACTGAGTCCCTGAGGGCCACTGGAATGTGCAGCAAGGAGAGACTAGCTCCTGGGGCACAACGTCAAGGAGTGTCAATTGTTTTCGGGAAGAGACTCAGATTGTTTTCTGTAGTTTCTCAGATCCGAAAAGAAAAGTAGTCCGTAAGACTGGAAGCCAGTATAAAGGTGCAAAAACACCCAGGAACCCCGATAGTTCCCAGAAACCAAGGATTATACAGTCTGAGTTTAAGGCTCTTTTCAGCCTTCAACCTTTCTCTTCCTCTGTGTATTTCCTAGTCTTCCCATAGCCTTTCTCTCTCTCACAAGAATATGTAATCTCAGTGGGATTTGCTTTTCTTTTTAAATATAGGCAGGATGAGTAATGCAGAATATAAGCTGCTAGTGTTTTAATTTCTACGAAATTGTAAGGTGGTTTTCAGTACTGTCGCCCTGTTACTGTGGTTCATTGGTTTTTTGTTTTTTTAAATAAACTTGATAGAATTGTAATCACTTCTGGTAAATGTGATTTATTAAGATTGCTTCACTCCTTTGAAATATTAAAGTCTACCTCTTTAAATCACTTTTGTGGTACTGTGAACGATGCTTTCTGAAAACTTGGTAGATGAAGATCTCCAGCAGTTCAAAAGTTCTTAAGGACTACTTTAGAAGATTCAGTAAAGTATACCAATTTTGGTTTGGGTTATTCCTAGTCCGCCAAACTAGTTATAGTGGCTAGCAACTAAATCGTGTTAACATGACACTAATGCGCGCTTATTACTGGCAAAGGGAGTGTTTAAAAACTTGTTCATTGTTACACAATTAAGAAAGCTTGGGTGTAGTTTTGTCTTAGTTTTCAATACCAGTTGAGCAGCATAGCTGTGCTGATAACTCCCTTCTTTCAAATTAAGCGGTTGAGTTGGTGGCAAATTATTGATCATTTTACCTGGTAAAGATTTAAAATTCTCCTTTTAAGCCAGGTGACTTAGAGAGAGAGGGGGGAGTTATTCAACAAAGACATTCACAACTAAAGTCTGCCTTCTTTTTTGATAGAAAATGTGTATTTGTTGCTAGGAGAAAATTCTTGCAGAACCTTAAAAGAAGAGGAGTGTAACTAGAGGGCAGGATTGTGTTATTTGTTTAGTCTGAGTAGTAGGCTTTTGGTAGTTTGAAAACTAGAATTTTTAATTAATTTGTGTATACTTAAATTCTTCCTATATTTTGTGGATTTCTTGTTTAGATGTTAAGTAACTAAATGTGAATGAACTGAAAAGCCAGTAGTTAAACTGTAAATATTTATTGGTCTAGGAATTTAAAGTTCAAAGCTTTTTTGGTGGTTCACTCCTAAAATAAAGTGGATCTTTTATGTATAAGCATTCTTGAATCAACTTCACAGATTATTTTATTAGTTATGTAAAAGTTTGGTGATGATAGCTATCTTTATTCCTACTTAGGAAAGCGGGACTAAAAATGAAGTCCAGTACATATTAAGGGTAATTTTCAGAATGTTCTCTTCACTGTAGTGGGAAGGAGGCCATTTTCTAAGCTAATGGAAATAGTGCCTTTTTTGTTTTTGTTTTGTTTTGTAGTAATAATCAACATGTATCCTCATTATTCCTAATTGCCAAATCGATGAATCTCTTATGATCTCATTTTTCTTGACTTATGTGTGGCATTTTAAATGCTGCTTGAAATTCTTTTCTTTGACTTCCTTCTTGCATTGTATTTTTCTCCCTGGGCAGTGTCGTTTGTGCCTGTTATCTCCTAATAACTCCTAAATTTTCCTCTCAATCTCAGTGCCTGTGAGTTTGTGAGTTTATCCTATAGAAACACTAAACTTGGTATTTAGTTCCTAAGAACTTCATTCCTTCCCTCAAAAGTAAAAATTTGTTACCTATCCTTCATTTCATTGAGTAAATTATACCCCAAACTTTCTTTACTTTTTTCAAATCATCCTCTCTTCTTTGTACAATTGTATTAGTCTTCTAACCAACACCCCATATGCTAAAGTGCATACCATCTCAAGAGTGCTGTGCTATTTTATACCTTTGTGCCTTTATACACACTGTCTTGGAGTGCCTCTTCTGTCTGTATGTAATACAACTTGAGCCTTTTCTTTGCCTCTGAAACACTTCCAAATCCCTACTCCCAAGTAGGATGAACAATTTTGTACCTAGCCCAATGCTTGATACTTGTTCATGTTTCTTTAGAAAGTGATAAGATTAGATACTTTACTAATAAACCTTACAGTCTAAACTATGAAATACTGGCATTCAGAGGATCTCTGACCAGAGTTTTGGAGAAGAGATGAGTGGCTGGGGAGGCCCAGGGACAAGGTTTCCTCTCCCATTCACATAGCAGCTCTATCATTGCATTAATTAGGTAAGATGGTGGGAGTAGAGAGAAGCCAAGGGGTAGATATAGTTCTACTCCAAAAAAGTGAGGATTTAAGGGGAAAAAACTGGGCTGAATAGTTTTTGGACATCCATGTGTCAAATCTAGAGGACATTTTCACCTATAATCACTTAACGTGCTTGGAGCTTATTGTGTTTGTAGCATTGCTTGCTCGTATTAGAGGATCAATTTGCTGTGCCCATGAGTTTAATTTTTGTCCCTTTTCTTGCTTTCAATTATTTATAGATGTCAATGTACCTGCCTCTAGTAGCTACATGTTTTTAATGTTCCATGAGGTTGGCATTTCAATAACTGGGCTTGCTTATTGAAATTGTATATTATATGAAGCTCTGAAATAAAACTCTTAGGAGGCAAGTTTAAGCTTTAATGCAGAAATGTTGATGACCCTCTTGGCTGCTCTTAAAGTTTTTCGTATATTTCTGGATAGCCTTTTTTTTTTTTTTCCTGAGGTGTGGGGGGGTCCAGGGACTAAACCCGGGATCTCATATGTGGGAAGCCAGCACTCAACCACTGAGCCACATCTACTTCCTGGATAGTCATCTGTTATGTTGTCAGTTGGCATATTTGCTAAAACTTAGGTTAAAGTGAAACATTTTTAATTACATATGACTCACTGGATTTTGTTTTTATATAAAAATTTCCTCCATGCCCCAAACCTACTCCTGACATTTAGTGTCCTCTTCTAAGTGTAGAAGAGATTCATATTTGAGAATTGTTTGAACTCAAAAATAATTAGAAGTACATTTTAAGTGTTTTGGTTAAACAACATACACAGCCTGATAACGTTTAACTTCCTGAAAAATGAATTTAATTTCTTTTCTTTTTTTCCTGGGTAAGATGTTATTTATGGTAGGATCCTAAAATCCACATTTGCAGATAGTGGCCAAAAAATACTAAATTTTGCAAACCTTAAATCAATTTCATAATTTTTCTTAACAAGAGAGAGGTCATAAATATATTCCTAAGTATCCAAAAAACATTCTGAGGTACATAGACTCTTCTCCCTGCTGATGTTGTTTTTCATGTGTTTGAAGCATTTTTATAGAATAGAATTTCATCTGGAAACCAGAGAAACTAATATAATAAATAGTATGCCTTTTCTATGTACATGAAACAAGTAGGAAGGTAGGAAAAGCATATAGGGCCCCACAGTTTACTGGAGTGATTTTAGATGAACTAATGCCCTTCCATTCTAACGGTTTAATATCTCTAAATGACACATAAATTTAACAGTAAATGTAATTTTTAAAAAAGATTCTTTAATATACAATGTGAGCAGGAATGGAGCCAGTGAAAAAAAGAGCTATATCAGAGGGTTGGGGTAGCATGAGGGAGGTGGAGGTAGTTGTGTATCAGAGCACAGCTGAGGGCAGAAGTGAGACATCCTGCGAAAACAAAGAGATCATCGTGTGTAAGGATAGACTAGATTTCAAAATAATCACCTCCCATCTATCTCTGGAAGCTATTAGAGAATGTGGTCTTCCATAAGGAAGCAGTAAAGATAGGGGATGCAAAAACAGGATCCAAGTTCTGTCTGAGTTTGAAGATAAATTGCTTAATGCGTAGGTAACTTAAGCAAAGAACAACAAAATTATTAGATGGAGAAAAAAAAAATTTCTCAGGGGAGCAGATGTAGTTCAAGTGGTTGAGTGCCTGTTTGCCATGTACATGGTCTGGGTTAAATCCCTGGTACCTCCTTTTAAAAAAAAAAAAAAAAAAAAAAAAACTCAGAGGTCCTTTATTTGCTTGGAGAATTTATATGAGTAGTGAGTGGTTTAAACAAATTTCCCGAATGTACCTTGTTTGCCAACTCTGCTTGTTTGATTTAGAGCTTGTAATTGTGTTGATTCTTCATTTCTTAAGAAAAGTATTTTATGGCAGTTTTCTTTCATTTGCATTTGTTTCTTATATAACAAAATGAGTTTGGGTTTTGTTTGTTTGCCTCTTTATTTTAAGCATACCACAAAACATAGAAATGAGCATTGTCTTTTTGAGCTACAGAATATACCTTCACTCAACTATCTTTTTCATAGTACCAGTCCTAGACACACAATTTTACAGTGTTCAATTAGGGTAATAAGGTAAACTACTCACTTCCTAATTAGAACATTTGAAGCTTTTATATCTGAATGTTTACTTGTTATTTTCCCAGTCTTTATTTCTACCTGTTTAAATTTAGGTCAATTTTAATGTGGTTGTCACTTCTTTTTTTTTTTTTTTTTTTTTTACCGGGAGGTACTGGGGATCGAACCCTGGTCTCTCCATATGGTAGACGGACGCCGAACCTCTTGAGCCACATCCGTTTCCCTGGTTGTCACTTCTTTATGTATAGTTTAGTTTGTTTCTGAGAGGTAGCATCAAAAGAAAGGAAAGATCACTGGTTAAAAAAAGAAAAGTTTAGGATGAACAAGAGTGTTTTTGTTTGTTTGTTTGTTTGTTTGTTTAGTTAGCAAGGTATGCCACACAAGGTCATTGATGATATTAGTTCAGTTAAAGTAGAGAGAAGTATTGTAATAGTCTTGATTCAAAGCCAGACCAGAAAACCTTAGCTGCTAGTGTGACGCCACTCATCCTTCCAGGAAAGAATACTTTGAGTGCACAGAACCGTGTTTGATGCTATTATATATACTTTATCACAATTAACTAATAATCTTACTCAAGTTGACAGAGCAGCGATTTCAACACCTGTCTCAGACCTCACCAAAGTTCATATTTTTTGCCCTGGTTTCACCATCTGAATGACGGTTTACTTTTATCTGCCTTCAACCCAGGGGAAGGGACTGACTCTTAATAGTAATGTAGATGAAGGAAGAGCCTGAAGAGGGTAGGAGTAATAATAAAGCAGGTATTATATGACATTACAGAAACATCTGTGCTTATTACCTGAGTATGGAGAGAAGAAAGAACTGACTTTGAATAAAAATCATTGACATTTGGTAGTCTTCAAAGATGAAAGTCAAAAATGAATAGATTCAATCTTAATAGGAGACAAATCTAGAAAGCTGGTATGTCCACATTTTAGAACAAGGAGATTTAATGTAGTGTCCTTTTGCCAGTGAAGCTAAACCATCCCACCCACCACCAACCCCCTTTTATATTTGAGGATACAGTCTCAAAGAGGGAAATGACTGACTTTGGTGGTGAGTGACAGAACTGGAACTGGAACCCAGATATTTGATATCCTAACTCCAAATTGAAAATTAGACAATCAATAAGGAGTCTGTTATGTACCAGGTTATAGGTCACATTCCCAGCCTTTTCTCAGATGGAATCAGAGCTAGAAAAAGAATTTGATTTCTAATTATGGTGTTGTGTTTTTTTGTTTTGTTTTGTTTTGTTTTTTGCCTTGATTGTACATAGGAAATGAGAAAGCAAGTACATTAGCTTTAGTGTCATCGGTTATGCTCTCCTCTGGCAAGCTACATGATCTTGATCGACTTCACCTCTCTGTTTTCTCATCTGTAAATTGTTTATCTGCAAATGTGTAGCTTAGTGCCTGACAGCAGTGACTGTTGGATAATTGATGGCCATTGTTATTAATAAACATGTATTTATAGAGTTCTGGTATTTTAAGTTGTATTGTGCAAGTCCATGTGACACAAACAACTTATGTCTGTGGCAAAAGCCTGAACTTGTAATAAATTTAGCTGCTGCATCAGGAAATATATCTTGACAACTGATTTCCTTTTTAAAATTCTAGGCCTTCAAAGAGCTTTTATTAAATGTTTCAAATTTCAGGTTAGCATTCCTGTGTGTGTTTGTGCATCTTAAATTTATGATCATGCAAAATGCTTTTTTTTACGGCTTTGGGATAATGTGTGCACATTTGGTAATCAGCAGAAATCAACAAATTGTTCTAGTATGTATATGCTTTTCTACCCTTATATGACCAAGAATTTAGTGTTAAACTGAATACTGTTTGGCCATATATATAAGACTGCAGTAAGAGAGTTAAAGTGCTTCTATGACTTGCAAACAGGTAGGTAGAAACAGTTCTAATTATAATTCCTAGGTAACTTTTGTTAGTATGCATTTCAGAAGTACTTTTCTGGTTACTCGTATTACCTTCCTTCATAGATCTTAGATTACACCTATTAGAAACGAGAAGCAACTTATTCTTATATAGCACCCAGATAAGTTGAATTTTAAGAGGAAAAATAGTGTGTTGCCATTGGCTTTTTTCATTCTCTTTTTTAAGAGAATTCCTTACATGGCTAGTTTTTTGTATATGTTTGTTTTTTTAGAATCTTAGAATTGTAGCATTTCTTGCCTGGGCAAATTTCCAGATTATACATTCTGTCAACCTTAAGAAAGAAAAAAAAAAAAAAAGCCTTTGATTTAGTGCATTTAAGTTGCCAAAATCTTTGTCCCTATTTCTCATCCATGTATGTGTCAACCTTGTTCCTACTTAAAATGGTAGCTTTTCTGCTTTACAAAAGAAGCTCTGTCACCGAAATGTAACGCCTGTCTAAAATGAAAACAAATTCCATGGGTTTTTGTTTGTTTTTAACATATCAATTTTATTGTTACATATTAATAAAGCATAAATCCAACCAGAGTACAATTATTCCCTGATAATAAAAAACAAACAAAACTTACCACCTCTCAATCTCTTTATGCCTTGCCTGCTGTACATAGCTGCTATTCTTTTTTTTTTTTTTTTTTTTAAGATTGATTTACTTATCAAATTATGTTCAAGGATAAGGGCTAAACTCCAAGTAACTTAATTAGAAGCCTAGATCAAAGTATAATAGATTTTTAAGATTAAACTCTTCAAATGCAATGTTAAGTTGTCTATATAAGTGCTTGGTAAAATTGATTATTTGTAAAAGAGAAGCAGCTGTTCGGTTTTCTGTGTATAAACTTAAGTCAAAAGGTTTTTTCCCCCCTCTCCCAATCGGTCCCATAACCCATTCCAAAAAAAAAAAACAAATTGGTATTTGGCTTTTGTCGTCTATAGCTTAAAACAATGAAACAAGTCAGATATTCCCTGGAATAAATGTCACATTTTGTAAATAAATTTTTTCCTTGCCAAGCATTTTTATAAAATTGGTAATATTTAATTTCCACACAAATTAAATAGCAATCATTCCAAAGTAGAAATTAGGGTAAAATGAATGGATCATATTCCAAAATTAAGTTATGGAATGAGACTTGGGGATGGGAAGAAGATAGTTAAGAATTCAAAGTGGGGTTTTAACATTTTCTTGGGAAAAAGAATTCTTGGTGAAAATAAGATCTTTGTAAAAGTCATAACATTTTATATTTTAGAAACCAATGTCAGCCAGACTAGCTCCCCCACACTTTTTTTTTTTTTTTTTTTTGAGGTACCAGTGGCCAGGGATTGAACCCAGAACTTCATATGTGGGAAGCCTGTGCTCAACCACTGAGCCACATAGGCTTCCCTGGGTTGGCTTTTTTGTTTTGTTGTTGCTTGTTGTTTGTTTTCATTGCTCCCCCACCCGCCGGCCCGCAGGGAGGCATCAGGAACCGAATCTGGGACCTCCCATGTGGGAGGCAGGTGCATCAACTACTTGAGCCACATCTGCTCCCCCTGACTTTTTTTTTAACTTGAGGTTCTAGAATGTAGGGTATAGGCCTCTTTAAATGAAGGAGTAGAAGGCATTTTGACATCACAGGCTATTTGGTCTTAAAACTATGAATTTGAACGTAGATTATTCAGAGTATGATTATTCATGCCCTTTGCAGCTTCTCTCTCTCACTGACAGAACTTCCTTGCTTATTCATTCTGGTTGTTATTACATATTAATGAGCTATTTTTTTCGCCAGTTAGAAGGCTGGGGAAAAGGGTACTCAAAAGAACAAGATAATTATTAATTATAATAAACAGTCTTTTTTAAGGTACATGTGTAATTCCCTTAAATAGTAGTAAAAGTGCCTAGATAGCTTCCCAACAAGCAAGGTATATTTGTTCCTTTTCAATCAAGGAATCTTTGCTTCATAATCCAGGTTTGTTTGTTTGATTTTAATCACAGATGGATTTAGGACAGATCAAACAATCCATGTCTAAGATAAAAATCAACAGAGCAAAATAACTGTGAAACCACCACCACCCCTTTTTTTTTAATTGAGTAATTTGTCTTTTTTTAAAACTTGGCACATTGCCTTTATTCTCGTTTTGTTGTAGAAGAGTGAAAAAAATTCATTTTGAAATATTTAGGAATTATTAATATAGTTCCTTTATTTTACAAATGAGAAAAGCAAAAAGATTTATCATTTAACCAATTTTTAAATGAAACTTTTTCTCAGATATAAAAATTAGATTTAAATAGTTCAACGTAAAAGGTTTAATTTTTTAAAATTGTGACAAGTTAGTCTTGTCACATAATAGACATTAAGTATATTCATCAATACAGCCATTAAAATTCTGTTGAAAGAATATTTGGTCAGATGGGAAAACGGTAACAAAACCGTGAAAATGGATCACAATTTTGTGGGGCTTTTTGTATTGTGTATGTTTGCATATAAATAAAGGCAATGAATTAGAATGTATCACTGGTTGTTTTTGAGAGGTAGACCTACAGATAATTTTCTACAAGAGGAAAGCCTTTTTTTTTTTTTCCTCAAAAATGTTCAAATTTATAGTAGTATGGGGAAATGCTTGTATAGTAAGTGACAAATGGGATACAAACTGAAAACAGTATGATCTCAACTTGCCAGAAACTTGGGAACCATCCAATAACTCTGTGTCCAGTAGGTCCCTAAATAGTGTCCGTTCTAACTTTCTAAGTATTTCTTTTGTCTACTTCTCTCCTCATGATCATCCCCACTGATACTACTTTGGTTCAAGCCTGGAATAAAGTAGTCACTATGAATATTTGCTCAAAATGAGTTTATATGTATGTAAAGCTTACCCTGCCTTTAATTTTGCCCCTTCTAACCCATCTGTCAACCTTCAAAGTGGTTTTACTAAAATGTGAGTATGATGAGATTCCTTACTTGAAATCCTTTAGTAGAGCAGGTTGCCTGTGAGTCCATGATCTTATGATGGCATACAAGGTCTTTTGTGATTTGACTCTGCCTTTTATTCCTCTCTTGCTTACATCCATCCATGTTATTGCTTTCATTCCCCCAAATTCACCTTGTTCTCTCATACCTCCTTTCTTTTGTATGTACTATTTTCTCTTCATAGGCAGATAGTTTCACACTTCAATTTTTCCCCTCAGATAAGAGGGTTCATTTTATTGTTGAATGCCTAGTCCCTGTTTTAATATGTAGAACATAGTAATTGTTCGCGTAAATGCTTGAATTAATTAGGTCCATTCTGCCTTTGTTATAAATATAAATCTGCAAAACAGCTCCTAAACTTGAATTGTAAAGTGAATATAAGAGGTTTAGAGATGAATTATTTGTTAACACAGGGTAGGAAACCTGCATAATGATTTCCTTCCAAGAGCATAGCCATCCTTATTCTAGAAAAAATAATGCCAAGAAAAAAATAGACATCTGTTCCTCTAACCTTTGGTGCCATCATCTAATTTTAAAGACTGTAGCAGTCCTTAAGTGAAATATACCCTGGTACACTTGTCCGTCCATTTATAGATAAAAGCCTCTTAAAGTGTTAAATTGTATAGAGCAAATTGAAGATTCCTATCCATCTTCCAGTGTTTGGTTATAAATGCTTATTTTTCAGGTCTCATCTTCTTCCCAATACATAGTTTTTTTTGTTTTTGTTTTTTTAAATGGACTTAATTACCTTAGAGCAGAGAAATCCCACGGTTAACCTTTTCTAAACAGTTTTGTTTGTTTTTAACTGTTAACAGTGTAGAAGTTCGGGGATAGATTGAAGCTTCTCATTTCAAGAGAATAGGTAGAGTCTCATAAATAGATGTGCAGATACATTAATACTTACTATGTACAGCAGCGATCCTTGGGACAAAACAAATGTGCATCCCAAAATGGCATTGGTGAAAATATGTGATTATCTCTACATGGAAAGTTACTTAGCTTCAATACTAAATGGTTAGTCATCGATAGGTTATGTTGTTAATACTCATTTTTTAAAGTTGAGTCTTTAATATGTTACTTGCTCCCTCCCACAATACCAGTAATTTTATATTCTTTGGAAAGGTTTGGCACTAAGTTAAAAATCACTTCTAAGATTTGCAACAATAAATAAAGTACACGGTTACCAACAAATTTCTTTTCGGAAGTGTTAGCTGCAACTACTACATAAAGAATTGGTAGAAATACCATAATGCATTCAATTCTCAAGACAGAATTTGATTGATTATCCAGATGTAACAACTCAATCTAATTATCATTAAAAGCAAAATTCTTGTGCCTAGGGTATAAATCATAGATACCAAGCTTTTTAAAAATCTACTTTTGGGAGCAGGTGTGGCTCAAGCAGTTGAGCCCCTGCCTCCTACATGGGAGGTCCCGGGTTCAGTTTCGGTGTCTCCTGAAAAAACAAAAACAACAAGCAAAACAAATGGAAAAAAACAATTCAGAGAAGCAGATGTGGCTTGAGCGCCATATGAGGTCTCAGGTTTAATGCCTGGCCCTGGTACCTTTAAAAAATAATAATAATTTTAAAAATCCACATTAGTTTTCCTTTTACGGGATTTATTAAAATGCTGCAAGTTAGTGATACCCAAGCCAGTATAATCACCATAATTATCTAAGAAACTTTTAAAAATATAAATTCCTGGGCCCCACACCCAGAGGTTCAAACAACAAGATGTTAGGTATCATCATTCATCATTTTCTTAGAATGTAAAAATTCCGGAAGAACCATATGCTGAACTGTTCAGTGTGGTCTGGGAATCTGCATTTTTTAAATAAATTCTTGAATCAGTTGTCTTTTGTGGTAATCCTAAGCATATATTTAAAATGCCTATTCAAGTAGAATAAGGAGATATTTACATAATTCTGGGAATAGTAAATAAATATTGTATTACAGGATCATTGCCTAAGAATGGTTATCTAAAGATAAATCCAGTTCCTTTGCTCCTTTATATATTTGAGGGGTAGGACCCATTAAGTAAATCACCAAGTTACTCACCTCAAAGTCAGGCAGTTAGTTACCCATCTATGTGTAAACTCATTTATACTATCTAATTTCTATTTAGCTTTTTGGTTTCCTGCATATACTTTGACACCAGTCTTAGTTCTTTTAAGAAGCCCAAAACAAAACCTGTCTAGCAGCTTAAATTGCTCTGTGGGGATCAAGATGAGTCACTATTAATATAAGTGTTTAAAAAAAAAAAAAAAATCTAAACCCCAAATAAAATTTTAAAATAGTAAATAAACCATAGAACCAGAGGTTCATTGTAGCCACATAGGACTGGAAGAGGATCTTTTTGCCCTATTTTTTATTTGGAGATTTCAATCAGAATAGGAACATAATTTTTTTTCCTGAGAAATCTTGACTATTCTGTTGGACTGAGCTTTTTTTTTTTTTTTTTTTTAAGATTTTATTTATTTATTCATTTATCCCCCCCTTGCTGCTTGTGCTCGCTGTGCCAGCTAACCACGCCGTGCGGGCGGGCTTTGCCTTCACCAGGAGGCCCTGGGAACCGAACCCAGGGCCTCCCATGTGGTAAACGGGAGCCCTACTGATTGAGCCACAGCCGCTTCCTATGGACTGAGCTTTTTTGACACATAGTTAAGAGTCACTTCTTGTTGACTTGAGAATCAGTCTGTCTGTTTTTTGTTTTGTTTTGTTTTGTTTTGTTTTTTAAGGGGTGATAGGTTTGTTGTGAAAGAGAAGTCTTTGTTTCTCAACTCCCCACTTAATGTATATGAGCATCTTAAACGATGGTAGGTATCATCAAATGTTAGTTTGAACGTAGAGATTTCATCATACTACTTTTACAAATAATTATTCTAAGATGCTTATAAAATGTGATCTTTTAATTAAGGTCACTGTTTCCCTTAAAGGTCAAAATAGTAACTTCAAATCCCAATGGCACAACTTGGAGCTTAAAGCATCATTTCATTTAAAATTTGTAACTTGAGTAGTACATATTAAGAAATATAGATCTCAAGAGCTAGGTCTTTAAGAATTCAAATCAAATTAATTTTGGCATGAAAAGTTCAGTCCTAATGCCATATAATTCCTTGTGTTTTGGTATGTTCACCAGGCAACGTAATTTAACTTCCTATATAGTTTAACTCCTTGGAGAGAATGTGCTGGCTAGAGAGATAAAAGTATCTTTTCTTCCTAAGTTGATAAATTTAACGTACGTATCTCTTACCTTTTTTAATGTGCCCTCAGCCTGAGAGACATCTATTTGCTTATTATAAAATCATGTTTCTTAATCCCATTTTTAAAAAATTCCTGTTTAAAGTACTCCTCTTAGGTTGGTAAATAAAAATTAACTTGATGTTTAAATTATTTATAAAATTTAAATATTATAAAGAACTACAAATTATAAAATATTGACAGGTATCTTAGTCTTGAATAATTCCCAACATGGTCACTCCATTATCCAGAAAATTGACCAGGAATAAAATATGTACAATTTTATTTCGCATAGATTAAGTTCAACAGCATTTTCTTTCCCTCCTAATCCTGCCAAGCCGGTAGCTCTGGCTATGGTTTAACTGGATAGTAGGCAGGGACAGTGAGAATCATAGTTAGTCCTGCCAGATACTTATGTTTCGTTGAATTTCTTCACTTTGACGTATACAGCATTGGGTAAGAATCACATTAGTTTTGAGGATTTTGTTATATTTTGCAAGTTAAAGTATAGGCTTACTTGTACCAAATTGGAAACAAAAGTATATCCCACATCATTAACTAGGTGATTTCTTTAACCTGAAAGACAAAAGAAAATGCAGTTGCATTTAAGAGTATATGGATAGGGAAGCAGATGTGGCTCAAGGGATTGGGCTCCCGCCCACCATATGGGAGGCCCCAGGTTCGATTTCCGGGTTCTCCTGGTGAAGGCAAGCTGGCCCTCGCCGCGGAGAGCTGGCGCAGCAAGATGACGCAGCAAAGGGAGACACAGAGGAGAGACAGTGAGAGACACAGCAGTCCAGGGAGATGAGGTGGCTCAAGGAATTGAGTGCCTCTGTTCCCAGGGCCTCCTAAAAAGAAAGACAAAAAGAAAAAGACAAGCAGACATGGAAAGAACACACAGTGAATAGACACAGAGAGCAGACAGCAAGCACAAAAACAACAAGCAGCGGGGAGAGAGAGAGAGAAAAAAAATATATATATGGATAAAAGGGAGTGAAATATATGTGGGGTGAAAATGGGAGGCATTTTTTTTTTTAATGACTATATTTTAATCCCCCTGCCTAATAAATTCATGGGCAAAGAGACAAATGAGGTAGGGACTTTAGCCCTTCCAACATTTCATTATGTTCATTCTTCCCGTAAAGAGAGGCAATGAAGGGTAATTTTTGAGTGGATGTATTTGTAATTCGCTATATAAGTGCCCAAGAGAGGGGATAAGGATGGAGTTAAGTGTGTAACAGAGAAGAACGTGGCCTTCATTCTTTGTTTATGATTTGATTATTTCTGTTGCCCTAGAGACACATCCAAAGTATCGCTACTACTAGGACCAGAGTTTATGTAAGTGCCAAATAAATGAACAAAAGCACCCCGTTAAAATTCCTCTCAAATGTTGTGTATGTTAAGAGAACAAGTGTATCTGTGTACTATCACAATGGTCAGTCTTGCTACATCAACATAAACTTCACAAATATTAGTGGAGACTGACAGAATTTAGGTTTGGCCTAAAACTCTTAAGGCAGGGGTTCTTAACCAGGGCTCTACAGAGGGTCTGTGGAAAGATTTCAGGAGGTCCATGAGCTTGAATTGGGGGGGGGGATCAACTTAATATCTTTATTTATTTATTCATTTATCCCCCCCTTGCTGCTTGTGCTTGCTGGGTCAGCTAACCACGCCGTGCGGGCAGGCTTGCCTTCACCAGGAGGCCCCGGGAACCGAACCCGGGGCCTCCCATATGGTAAATGGGAGCCCTACTGATTGAGCCACAGCCGCTTCCCAACTTAATATCTTTATATTCTCTTATCTCTAACTGAAATCTAGCATTTCCTTTGCTTATGAATGTATGCAATAAATTATAGTAGTATTCATTTCATATCGCATTAACAGTTGTTGCCTATCTCGAAAAATCACTTACACTCATCCATACTTAGAAATTATGGTAGTAGTTATACCGGACACTAGATCACACGTGATCACTGTCCTGCTGTGTATAAACTATTGTGCAACATAGTTGGCCAGCTATCTGGCAACACAGAATAGTCAACACCACTTGTTGCTTTTTACACAGACATGCACTGGCAACAAAGACTTCCAACAACCCTGAAAGAAGTTTTGTCAACAGCCATAAAAGTTATCAACTATATAAAAAAAACGTTCTCCAAATCATCGTATTTTTAAAGGACAAGCACAAAAACAACCACAAGGGGGGGGGGAAGAATAGCAGAATATGAAGTCCTTCTCTACCATGCTGAAGTGTGCTAGCTCTCAAGAGGACAAGTGTTGAAGCTTTTATACTAACCAAGGGCTGAAGTTTCACTTTGTCTGAAAGAAGAAGAAAACCCACTCTTAGAACATTTGGGAAGAAAGGATTTTATCCATGAGTTGGCTTACCTGGCAGATCTTTTTCACCATATGAACGGGATAAATCTTTCCATTCTAGGTTGTGAAGTCGCCATTATGGATGCAACTGAAATATTACAAGCTTTCTTGGCTAAGTTACCAATATGGAAGAAGAGAATAGAGGCCAACATTCTTGCAAGCTTATGCAATGTTGGAGGATGTGCTTTATCAAGATGGAATTGACATACAAATTTCTCTGCCTTTTTTTTTTTTTTTTTTGAAAAGAGATCTGCAAACACTTGGAAACATTACAGAGTTCTTTTAAAAGTTATTTCTATCTTTTTTTTTTTTTTTTTTTACTTTATCCATTTTAAAGCCCCCCTTCCCCATTTGCTGTTTTTGTGTCCATTTGCTGGGCAATTCTCTGTGTGTGTTTCCTGCCATCTCTTCTCATCCTCCTTCTCCAGTCTTCACCAGGATTCGATCCTGGAGACCTCCGATGTAGGAGAGAGGTATTCTGCTGCCTGCGCCACCTCAACTCCTGGCTTCTGGAGCTTTCAGAGCGTCTCGTCTTGTCTCTCCTCTGTTACGTCATCATCCTGCTGCATGGCTCCCGGGGCCCGACAGCTCAGCGGCACACAGAGCCTGGCAGCCCATGCGCCTTCTCTATATGTATTTTTTATTTTACCAGGAGGTCCCGGGGATTGAACCCAGGTCCCTCCATATGGTAGACGGACGCCCAACCATTTGAGCCACATCCGCCCCCTATTTCTATCTTGATGGCATGAAAATCGGACCACGGATCCGCAGTCCTTTTCTTGCGGATATAAACTGTATAAAAAATGTTGACTTAGCCAAAGGATGAACTCATTAATCTTAGGACAAAAAACTTGGCTACAATTGGAATTTAACTCAAAAACCTTTGGAGAATTCTGGTGTTCCCTGGGAGAAGCCTATCCTCATCTGGTGAGCTAAGGAAGCTTTGATTCCATTTGCAGCAATATATCTTTGTGAATCGGTATTTTCAACACTTGTAACAGTGAAAACAAAAAATCAAACTCAATTAGGTATCCAACATGATATGCATGTTGCCTTGTCAAATACTACACCCCACTTTAATGTTCAAGATAAACATCAGTCTGCACATTGACATGTCTTTCAAAAATAAAATTTAACTTTCCTATTTTTTTGTATAATATCTGGTCTTTTTATTATTTTTTATTTTTCCGCCTGAGATGGCTCCCTTGTCTGTCTGCTCGCTATCTCTGCTCATTGTGTCTGCTCATATTCTTTAGGAGGCACTGGGAACTGGAACCAGGACCTCCTATGTGGGAGGTAGGTGCCTAACCACTTGAGCCACATCTGCTCTCTACTTGTTGCGTCTGCTTGTCGTCTTTAGGAGGCATCAGGAACTGAACCCAGGACCTCCCATGTGGGAGGTGGGTATCCAACATTCCTATATTTTTGAAGTATTGGATTGTTTAATGTGTTTAAAAAAAAAAAAAAAAGCACATATGTATAGTATTATGTTAGTAACTGTATTTCAATATATGTAACTGATTTCCTTTGTAATTTTATTTTATGCATTTTAAAACATTCTTGTGGGGATGTGTTGGTGTGGGTATGGTATATTTATTAATACATAGTATAGCATGAATTTAGTATGATTATTATTTTGATGTAGTGTGTTCTGAGTGCAGTAGATAACTGCCTGCAAAAAGTTGGTAAGGATGGCAGAGATGGTTTTATGATGCTGAGGGAAAACTTGAATTTCTACATGTTTGCTGAAAATGAGTGTTTGAACAGATGCTGAACTATTAGGTTATCAGGTATTGTAATTATGGGGAAATTGTAAAACATAATTTTGAGTAATCCTAAAATTTATTTTAAAGATACGTCAATGTTGAGTGTCATAAAACTATCTGCCGCTACATTCTGAGAAGTGGTCCGTGGTTTTCACCTGACTGGCAAAGGAGTCCATGGAACAAAAAAGGTTAAGAACCGCTGTTCAAGGTATCCAGTGTTAACTACTATTTTTTTTTTAGCTGTTAAAAAAACCTTTATTGTAAAATTGTAAAATAAGTAGAAAAATAGATTAAAAGAAATTACAAATTTTAAAAGAAAGTGTAAGGCCAGGTTAGATTTAATATAATCAATTATAAGAAATAGAGCAACAGGGGAAGCGGCTGTGGCTCAATCAGTAGGGCTCCCGTTTACCATATGGGAGGCCCTGGGTTTGGTTCCCGGGGCCTCCTGATGAAGGCAAGCCCGCCCGCACGGTGTGGTTAGCTGACCCAGCGAGCACAAGCAGCAAGGCGGGGATAAATGAATAAATAAATAAAATCTTTAAAAAAAAAAAAAAAAAAAAGAAATAGAGCAACAAACATTTAAAAATGTAAATAATAATTGTAATATAACAAAAATTATACAATAATTTTAATTTTTATATTACAGCTCTAACTATTGGACATAATCTCTAAAAAATGAAATGAATTATTAGTTTAGTTATTTAATTTCCATTTAGACCATAATTCTTTCTGGATAATCCAATTCCTATTTGGGAATTCTTCACATCTTATTGGAATGAATTACCACAGAAACAATATGCCATCTCATAATTTTATGAGACAGAAAAACTCAAAATCTTTTTCAACAGTAGTCATGCTAAATCATTATTGATCCAGATGGGTTATTTAATGAGTATGTATAAGAAAGGGTTAAAGAAAAATGAAATATCACCCAAAAAAATCTCCAGTCCTCCTCAATTACAAGCAAGTGTTTATTTTGTATGAAGAAACTTACAGAATACCAATCACAGGAACGATTTGCTAGTTGTACTGAGTAATTGTTGATATACTATAATATTGTTATTTTACATTTATTTGGTCTACTCTAGCTCTTTTTTGGTTACTATTTTCATGGAATACCTTTTTCTAGCCTTTCACTTTTAACCTGGTTGTGTCCTTGTCTGAGGTGGGTCTCTTGTAGACAACATAGATAGCTCAGCTCATATTTTTTTATCCATTCTATCAGTCTATGTCTTTTGATTGGGGAGTTCAATCCATTAACATTCAGTGTTATTAATATTAAGGCATTACTTATTTCATCCATTTTGTCCTTTGGTCCTCTGTTGTCATACCATTCTGTTGTCTGTCTTATCCTTTAGTTTACCCTTTCTAATAATCTTCATTTCTACACTCTTCTCCCAAGTCTCTTGCCCTTGTTTTTTTCCTTTCAGGCTGCAGCACTCCCTTTAGTATCTCTTGTAATTCTGGTCTTTTGGTAACATATTCTATCAGTTTTTTGTCTGTGAAGACTTTGAACTCACCCTCATTTTTTTTTTTTTAGATTTTTTATTTATTTATTCATTTATCCCCCCCTTGCTGCTTGTGCTCACTGGGTCAGCTAACCACGCCGTGCGGGCGGGCTTGCCTTCACCAGGAGGCCCCGGGAACCGAACCCCAGGCCTCCCATATGGTAAACGGGAGCCCTACTGATTGAGCCACAGCCGCTTCCCTCACCCTCATTTTTGAAGGACATCTTTGCTAGATACAGAATTCTTGGCTGGCAGTTTTTCTCTTTCAGTACCTTAAATACATCATACCACTTTTTTCTCTCCTCCATGGTTTCTGATGAGAGGTCTGCACTTAATTGTATCAAGTTTTCCTTATATGTGATGCTTTTCTTTTGCTGCTTTCAGAATCCTCTCTTTATCTCTGATATTTGTCATTCTGAATAGTAGGCGTCTCAGGAGTTAGGGTCTATGCAGACTTATTCTGTTAGGGGTGCATTGTCCTTCTTGGATATTGATATTTATGTCCTTCATAAGAGTTGGGAAGTTTTCAGTCATATCCTCAAATATTCTTTCTGCCCCTTTTACTTTATCTTCTCCTTCTGGGACACCAATTATGTGAATGTTTGTGTATTTCGCGTTGTCATTCAGTTCCCTGATACTCTGTTCCATTTTTTCCATTCTCTTCTCTTTCTGTTCTGTCTTTTCCAGTTCAGATCTTCTGCCTTCAAAGTCACTAATTCTGTCTTAAAACAATTAAGATCTGCTCCTTTGTGCCCCTAATGTGTGTTTAATCTTGTCCATCGTGTCTTTCATTCCCATAAGATCTGTTACTTTTCTTTGCAGGCTTTCTAATTGTTCTTTATGCTCTCCCAGTGTCTTCTTAATATCCTTTACTTCCTTAGTCATATTTTCTATAAATTTTTTGAAGTGATTTAGGAGTGTTCTGTGGTTATTACTGATTGTCTTAAATCCTGCATCTCTTTAGGATATTTGGTTTGTTCTTTTGTCTGGGCCTTCTCTTGCTGTTTCCTAGTATAGTTTGTAATCTTTTGCCAATGTCTAGGCATCTGACTATGTTGATGAATTTACTCTGATGGCCAATTTCTTTGTCTTGCCTCCCCCCCCACACACACAGATTTTCTTTGATATTTGGTTCAACTTATTCCCAGTCTCTAAAATTGCCCCGCTTAAGTTTTCAAAATCGGGCCAGGGACTCACTAGTGGGGTACAGATTTTCTTCCAGAGGTTGCATACGGTTTTTGTCCATGCAGTTTCCAGACTTGTCAGCAGATGGCGCTTATCAGCACACCAACACCATTTCATAAGGTGTTTCGCTCCTCGCTTTCCTGTGTTCCTGTGTTGATTCTCCAGAGCAGAAATTCAAAGTGGGCTCTGCTGGCCAAATTCACTGAAGAAAAGCACCCTAACCTCCCCTCCCTTTTCCCTTGAAACAGCTGACAGGAAGGAAGAAATCTGTTCCCCTGAGTTGGCTGCAGCGAGCCAGGGGTTTTACCCCAGCTTAAGATATTGGGATGGGGGAGGGGAGGTCTTCCCGGCTGCCACGTGGGCTTGGTAACTCATCGTTTGTTTTCAGTTTCTTCGTTTCTCTGTCTCTCACCCTTTTGGGAGTTGTCTAGCGCTGTCCCGCTTTGCTGACCCCCAAAGCAGGTCCCTTGGCAGCTTTTGGCTCTTACTCCATTTTTTTTTTTTTGTGAGAGCATTCAGCTTTGCCTGTTAATTGGTCGCCATCTTCCCATAATCCTAGCTAACTCCTTTTTAATGGCAAGTGGTTGGCCTCTGTTTAAGTAACCACAATGATGTGGGGCAGTTTATTTCATCTGTGGATAACTCAAGTAGCTGTTTTTGCCCCCAGATCCCTAGAACTGAATACAGTATCCTAAATAGATTCTGTCCCATAAAACATGAATCCAGTGAGGACTGGGCAGGTAAGTAACAGACAGCATAAGTTATATGAACTGGACATGGTAGCAGTAGCTCACCCCATAAAGGGACTACCAAGTGAATAAGAAGCTGTTTGAAAAACCTTAATTTTTTTCCTAAAATTATTTTTAATTCTATGGAAACATTTTCATAACAGTAATTTCCATTATGTTAAGTACTAGAATTTTAGTGGCAAGTGTTAGCTTTTTGAAATGTACGATTGTTACATGTAAAACTATAAAATGACACGAGTATATGATGGTTATATCCACGTAGCAATAAACAAGTCTTTCAATTGTTTTTTCATACTTTATAACTATTGTATTTCTGTGGTGTGAGTATATTTTAATACTTGTATTAATTGGCCAAACGAAAGCGTTGATAATCTGAGATGCCAAAGAGCATTATGGTACAGATTCAATTGAATTAAGTAGCCAGCCAGCATAAGTTACAATGATCATATGTGCAAGCATGCATGAAATTGGGCTTTACCTGATTGCAGTTCAGGTCTACTGTTTTTGGGTGTTTTGATTTATTTTGTTTTTAATTCTCAATTATCCTTAACAGTGTTTGCTACAGCATCTTTAGCCTTTGAAAATTAATTGAAACTACTAAAACCACCATCTTCCAGTTTTCCCAGTAAGGACTAGAACAGAAGTGGGCAAACCACTGAACACATAGTCTGCTTTAATGTAGTCTGGGGAGTTAATGTTTTGAACTTAAAGCTTCTGAAAACAAATAATGCTTAAATGATAACCAGTAAGCCAGAGATCCAGGATATAGAAAAGGGGAAAGCCAGCTTCACCTGGAGTCAGAATACAAATATTAAGAAATGGTTGATGAATAGGCAAATAATTATATATACCCATGTCACAGCCAGTAGAACTATTTGTATAGGGTTTTACAGTCATTGACATCGGAAGAAAGTGTAGTTTAAGAAGATAAAAGATACATCACCACAATAAGAAAATAGACATATTAACTTTAATACATACATCTCTGTTGGGTGTTGTGCATAATCTCACTCTTACCAACTGAGTGCTAGCTTAGCCAAGGCTCTTTGTGAACTCCAGCACTTTCACTCAACCTACGCATTAATCAAGGTAATAAAGAGTTGTAAACTTTCATCATAAATAGGTGGAGGAGAACTTAAACTTGGAATATGTTATTTCAGAGCCTGAATGTCTTGCATGAATAACACAAAGCATTTGTGAAACAGGTTTTTCTATAGAAAGGCCACAGTTTCCATCTAGCACATTTCATTTAGCTACCTTCCATTTAATTCTACAAAGCCTACAGTTTGCAAGAGAACCTGGGACCAGCCAAAGAAACTCTGGCGAGCAATCTCAAGCTCACTGTAGTTACCTCTAAAGTGGTTCTGAAAATGTGGATCTTTCCTAGGGTAACCTGCATCAGAATTACCATGATGCTTGTTAGAAGTGCAAATTCCTCACAAACCCACCATGTCAAAAATCAATCAATCCTTTGAGATGTGAAGGTTTTTCTCGTTTGTTTTTTTATTATTGAAATAATGAAAATGCTCTAATAAATGTTGAAGTGATGAAATGCACAACTGTGATTATACCAAATACATTGATTGTACACTTTGGATGAATTGTATGCTTTATTAATATGTATCAAAATTAGGATCCTTTTTTTCTTTTTAACAAATCACATTCTGAAAGGGAACTGTGGCCTTTCAGAGAGAGAAATGTTTCTCTTCTGGGATACTGAAACTGCATGAAGAGATTGTTTCCACTTTTAAAATACAAATAGGAAAAACATTATCCAGGAGTATTGGGTTCTTCATAAGGTATGTTTTTTGAAACAGCCCTTATAGGAATACAGGTATTTTAAATGGCATAGTATGAATGATTTTTTTTTTTTTTTTTTTTTTAAGGAAAATAAAAAGGAACATGTTTGAGATTATTGATTTTAAGGAGCTATGAATTTACAGTGCAGTGTACTACAGGGAAAGGAGGGAGAAAAGAACAGTGCTATTTTGAGTTGCATACAGAATTGTATCACAGCAGCATTTGACAGTCCCTCCTTTTCTAATCCTGTTGCTGAATAAGAAGACTACATAATTAAAGGTAACTTTATATTTTAAGAAGAGATTTAATTGCAGGAAATAGAAGAATAAGAAAATACCACTTCCAAAGATGTAAATTTATGGGCGACATTCACCTGGCCAATACTGATGGGATTAACAATCATTTAGAAAATTTCTATCTAAAAAGTTACCTATCTGCAGTGTGTTCACTATGACAGATAGTGCTACCCAAGTGATCATTGTTTTTTGTTATATTAGTATCCTGTGATCCCAGTCATAACTGGAAAAACGGTCTCAATAGAAGAATGGAAGTAGATAGTCTAGGGGATTCCAGGTACAAAAACCGGGTTCTTTGTACAAAAGGAATATATTTTAAGTACCTGAAAGCATGGATTAAGACGATTGATGAATCAGAGTCCTTCCATCTCTGAATATTTATTGCAAATTATTTACAATGAAGAAGTAAAAAAACATTCCCAATAGAAAATGGAAAATAGGGAAAGACGGCATAGCATGTCAGCCTGACTTCTGGAGTAGTCATTCTTATACTTTAAAAGACATTCTTTACTAGCCAAGACAATAAACTTCATTTCAAGATCCCAGAATATGAGCTTTGAGTACGTCGCGTTATTCTAGCTTCCAGCTAGAATGACCCCTAAGCTCAAGTTGCTAAGGTAAGAAAGGACAGTGATAGAGATATATATACCCCCACACACTTGAGTAAAGAACAAAGAATTTCAGTCCTTTTGAAACAGTCTACCATTCAAAAAGAGGGAAAATTGGGAGCGGATGTGGCTCAAATGGTTGGGCATCAGTCTGCCATATGGGGGGACCTGGGTTCGATCCCCGGGACCTCCCGGTAAAATAAAAAATATGTTCATAGAAGGTGCATGGGCTGCCAGGCTCTGTGTGCCGGTGGGCTGCCAGGCCCGGGAGCTATGCAGCAAGATGACGACGTAACGGGAGAGACAAGATGAGATGCTCCAAAAGCTCTGAAAACCAGGAACTAAGGGTGCAGGTGGCAGAACACCTCTCTCCTACATCAGAGGTCTCCAGGATCGAATCCTGGTGAAGACTGGAGGAGAAGGATGAGAAGAGATGGCGGGAAACAGACACAGAGAATTGCCCAGCAAACGGACACAAAATAGCAAATGGGGGAGGGGGGGGATTTCCTCATCCCAGGATGACCTCTTGTGGAAATAAGCCTTTTAGTTTCATTGCAATCTCGGTAGGCTGCTATTTTCCCTTCCTAAACAATATGTAATGTTATCCAAACTCCTTCGCTCTCTGGATAAGCGACCTGTGAGTGGCAGCACAGCAGATGCAAACTGGAGGCTTGGCCGGAGGTCCAGTCGGGGCTGCTGGTCCGGCTGGTGCGGTTAAGGGCGTAGCCCAGTCTGCTTCCTGCTTCACCGGGGGTGCAGCCCTTTGGCGGGGAGGGCGGGGGAAGGACACACAAGCAATATCCGCCTGGACCTGAATCCCACAGTAGGTGCTGGGAAGAGGTTGCCGGAGAGCCCTCAGTTCCCCTGCTTCAGAGGCTGTCAGCCATAGGGCCGGTTGTGCCTGCGGCAAAAAAAAAAAAAGATACCGTAACCTGATTTAGTCCTGGTGGTCAAGAGAGAAAAAAAAGACGATCCCGAGAGAGCGCCGGTGCAGGCAGCTTTGCCCCCGCCTCCGCCTCATCTCAGAGGAGCTGCAGAAACGCACTTCCTCCGCGTGGGCCTCCGTCCACGCTCGCCTGAAGCGGTACGGCGCATACATTTTGTCCGGTCCACTTCCGCCGAGCGCTTTCTGGCCCAAAGATTTAGTTTTATCAAGATTCAGGGTCTCGTTTTCCTCCCTTTCAACGTTTAACCCCTTCCGCACCTCCTCCCCTCCAAAGAGAGCTGTATGGTGCCACTTCCAACTTTCCCTGGCCGTGACGCAGTCTACTTACTGATCCCGGCAAGCCGCCTTCTTCCCAAAGGGCTGGTAGCAGCCAGTCTGTCCTTTGTCCTGGGGCCAGGAGGAAATGACCGTTCTTTATTCATGATACTCATCTATGAGAGGCAGGAGCAATAATGGTCCCTCTGTGGAACATATCGGCGTTTGAATTCTGGCTACCAGTACCACCCTTTACCAACTGTGTCCAGCTTGAGCCTCTTATTTGTTAAATTAGGTTGATGAGTCAAGATCATGCTAAGCCCTTTGAACAATATTGGCATAGAGCAGTACCTGCCATAAATGTGAAATAAAAAAAAAAGCTGTGGAGATTTATGGAGCCCCCATAGAAGGCACCAGAATGGCCTTTGCCAAGTCACTTGAGGTCAAAGAGCAGGTGTTTGACATGTTTGTCCTCTTTCCCAAGAAGCCTTTCAGGCTGATATCTACGTACGTTTATGATTTTTTTTTTCAGCTTGTCTCTTCTCCTTTTCCCCTTTTGAAGGGCTTTGTACTGGATACGAGGTTTTTTGTTATTGTTTTGGTTTGGTTGTACTGATCACTGTAGTAGCCGCCTGTACTTGTGATAATTTATAAGAGAATGATGAAGAATAAGAGATATTATCTTCCACAGGAAATAAACTCCAAACGTGTGACTCACTAGTGATTCACCGAGTCTGGAGACGTTGAGGAATAATAACTTTTCCTTTCCAGGCTGAATTATGGACTTGGGTTTCAGTTGCTTTCTGTCATCCCTGCAGGGCTCATAAATCCTTAGCACTTCAGACGCTGACTCTTTCTTCTCAGTTGCCGACCTGTAACAAACTGAATCATACCGCCAATCCACAGTGAAATTAAATCCCAACACCAGTTGAAGAGTTGGAGTTTCCTTATACTTTAGAACAGTTAACTCTTTTTTGCATTTGGAATGGAAAAGTTTATATGAAATTTAAAAATACAATTAATCTATGGTAATAAAAATTAGAAGAGAGGTTAGTTTTGAGGCAGCATTGATGAGAATGGAGCATGGGGACCTGGGTTGTGATTACACAATTCTATATAATGTAAATGTTCATCTGGTATAGGCTAAAGATTTATTCACCTTATGTAAGCTATATCAATCACAGTGGAAAAAGTAAAACAAAAATGGAAATATAAGCATCATATATAGTTTAATGAAATAAAGTACAATGTAATCCCATTTTTGTAAGTACATATATATATATATATATATATATATGGAAGGATTATGTGCCAAAATGTTAATAATTTCCTCTGGCTCTTGGGGTAATGGAGAGTTTATTCCTTCTCTCTGTCTATTTTTAAAATACTCTGCAGTGACCATGTATTGCTTTTGTAATAATGAAAAACAATAAAAGTTATTTTGTAAACCCTCTGTGTTCTGGTAGCTAACACCTCAGTTTTCATAGAGGAAAACATAGTGTCTGGTAAATCAAAAATAGAAACAAGCATATTGTTTAGAAATCTGGAGTTACTTCTAAAAGATGTTGCCTCTGGAGAAGGTGTAGGGTATTGTCTTGTTCCTTTTCATTTTAAGTTCTTGGGTATGGGTTTTTCTTTTTCTAATAATATGCATGTATCACTTTGCTAAATAAATTTTAAAACATAAAATATGTCTGTACAATTTTTTAAAAGTTATATTCATCCAGGGTTACCCTACCCATAACCTTATAACTGAAAGGCACTTTTGAATAGCAGTATCAGGAAGAGTCAAGTTTTAAATTGCTCAATATAAACCATGAGGTTTCTTTCGTTGTTTTGAGATAGAAGCAGCTTCTTGATCAAAACTGCCTCCTGGGTTTAGGGGAGGGCCCTCTGGTTTGAAGCCATTCCTATTTATGTCTTATTAAAACAGCTGAAAAGTTACAGCTTGTGTATCTGGTGCCCTCTAGTGCATTATTTGTAAATATCAAAAGTATAGGTTACTCTTGCTGGGCTAACGAAAAGGGTGGGGAAAAAAACTTCAGTTCACCTTCCCAGTGGGATCCTTTTTCTGTTTTTGCTGACATCCAAAGAGACTTAGCCCTTCCTGTACCTACAGGTTATTTTCTAGCCCTGACACTCACCAGGCTGTGACCTTGCACTATTTTCTTCATCTTGCTAGGCTACAATTTCCTCATCTGTAATATGAGGATGATGATCATAAGTACCATAAAGGATTCTTTTTTTTTTTTTTTTTTTTTTTTTAAAGATTTTATCTATTTATTCATTTATCCCCCCCTTGCTGCCCGTGCTCACTGGGTCAGCCAACCACGCCGTGCGGGCGGGCTTTTGCCTTCACCAGGAGGCCCCGGGAACCGAACCCGGGGCCTCCCATATGGCAAACGGGAGCCCTACTGATTGAGCCACAGCCGCCTCCCATAAAGGATTCTTGTGAGGACTAAATGTTAAAGAGTAACCAGAATTTGTTGTTTGTTTTGTTGTTGTTTAAAAGCCTAATCTTACTGAGTCAATTCATGCCAATTGTGAAGTCTGGGAACATGTTAAAGTTCTTTTCACCCTTCACAGTTCCTATAATTACACACCCTCAAGAAATATTTGTCTTGTTTTAATGTTCCAACTAAATAGTCATGTAATAGATCCTTGAAAACATAGGACAAGATGTATAATGACAGAAAGGTAAAGTATTAATTAGTATAAAACATTGGAGATTTGGATTGAATTTTCTCTTCTTTAAACCAGAGGCTCCAGATTTCTGTCTGGATTAGTGTTCTTGAAAGGGCTCTTGGCTGTGGACAGGAATTATGTTGTTATCAATGTACAAGTGTAAGCGGTATGATTGACTTTATGGAACCTGTGTGAATCATGATTTACAAAATCAACAAGAGTAATGGCTTCCAGAATCCTGCCCTCATCTATTCTCATCCACTTCCAGCATCGCTTAGGTTATACAGCTCAAATGTACACTAACAGTCCAAGAGATACCTTCTCTATCCAGATATTCCAGGAAACCATCTATAATCCTTTCCCTTCACTGACAGGCATGGACTTTGGTGCTTAACACTACTACCTCCTGGGCTCCTGAAGGAACCCAGTTACCTAAGGAAAGCAAGGGATGCTTCTGACCCCGAGTCTTTGGTTGGGCTCCTGTATATAATCAATGCCTCATGGTTCTTTTTCTTATGTTCCTTATTGTCTCTCCTTCCCTTCTATTGCCTGAGGTTTAAACCATATTAATTTTTCTCACAAACAGCTACCGGTTACACATTTATTCAGCCTCTGTTATGTACCTGGATACCCTGCTAAACATCTTATATACATTATTTCTAGTTTTCACAATCACAGTCTATAAGGAAGAGCATATTATTTCCATTTTCCAGAGGAGGGAATTAAGCTAGGTCACACAGATAAGAGGCAGAGCCAGACTTCCAAACTGAGTTTGCATTCTTTTCCAGAAAGCCCACCTATCTAGCCCTACCATGAAATAATTATAACTGTGATCTCTCACATTGCTTAACAGCTTGCACTTTTCCAAAAGCTGGCCTGTGAGGTATCTCATTTTCTCTTCGAGAAGACCTTTGGCATCATCAACTGAGCTTCCAAGATAGGGAAGCAAGTTCTTTTCTGGCAGAATTACAGCTGTTATTATTTACCCCCCAGGGGAGAAGCTCAAGATTTACAGCTGAGAATGCTGAGACCTGGCTTTGCAAGCACATAAAAGAAATGGTGACAAAAGGGGGGAGGGATGTCACACTGTCCATCGCCGTCACAGTGCATTGCATGGTGAGCTCCCCCACTGGATGCTGTACACCAGAGCCAAAAGCACTTGCTTGGCTGACAAATCCACATTCAGCATTCCTTCAAAAAGCCCAACCTTCTCAGCACACGTGTTCATTCATGCCTGTGAATGATGTGGTCTCTTAACTGAGTTTCCTCTCTTTAACTCTCCGCCCCCACCCCCACCCCGCCCCAACTTGCTCTTGACCTAAAAAGCTTCCTCCTGGTTTATGCTTTTACCTCTTTGTAGGATCCCAGTAATTGTGTGGGTGGAAGATTATAAATCAAAGCGGCAGACATCAGCGTGGGGGAGGGGCCGCCTGGAGGGTGGAAGGGCCACGCAGCTTAAAAACAAATAAGCTTCTTCCTAGGGGGGGGTTGTTTGTTTTTCAGGGACTGCTTTCTGGCTGGGCACTTCACCAGATGCTAAGATTTCAGGAACTTTTAGAACAAGCACCTATGAGAGCTGTCCTTGTATGCATCTTCTGGAGGAGTTTCATCAAAACATGGGAGTCTGGAGGTTCTATTAAACTAAAGTTTCTCCTTGAGCAAAATAGGTCTCATAAAGTAGCATAATGAGCATACTTATGCCAATGAGCATAAAGAATCATAATGTTTTCTATTTTTTCCATAAATAAGAAATTTCACAAAATGTCAGAAAGACATATTTGAGAGCTCTAACTCTGAAATACTGTCAAATTACTTTTCCATCCTCTTGGACAAACTCTGGTCAGTGAGGACTGGGAATAAAATGGGCTTTAGAATCAGACAAGTATTGCTGCTGTGCAACTTTTCAGATTCCTCATTTGGAATATGAGGGGAGCAGATGTGGCTGGAGTGGTTGAGCACCTTACTTCTCACATGGGAGGTCCGGGGTTCGGTCTCCAGCCCCGGTACCTAAAAAAAGAAAGAAAGAAAAAGAAAATTGGAGAAAATGAAAGAAAAATCAAGATCCTTGACCCTGAAATCAGAGAATGCCCTTGGGAGTTGTGAGAAAATTCTCAGACAAAACCAAGAACTATATCCAGAATTTAATCAGGTATTTTTTTAATCTTCAAGTAGCAGCTGGGTGGGTTGCAAACTTCCATGAGTAGAGCAGAGCTGCCCTTAATCACTGAGGGGGAATTTGGTCCTTGTGCCTATAAACAAAAGAAAGCTTCATTAACTAAACTGTAAGATCTTTCCAAGGAATACATACATTTTGAGGGTCAGGAGTTGGAACACTGTTCTGTTAGATGTTCAAATTTGGTATTACTTAGGATACAGGTTCGACAAAGAGACCCCAAAATACACTGGTGGTTCAACAGTGTCAGGGACTCAGGTTTCCTTCTCTCATTGCCTTCTATTTCATAATCCAAGACAGCTACTCCTGCTCCTACCCTCATATCTAAATTCTAGCAGACAGAGGAAAGGTGAAGATTCGCTCCGCCTTGTTAAGATTACTTCTACTTCCATACCAGGGAGGCTGCTAAACTAATCTTTAGCTGAGTGACCATGTGTCTAGTTAAAAATTCTATTACTATGTAAGAAGAGAAGTACAGATTGGAGGACAACTAGCAATTTTTGCCACAATTCCCTTCCTGATTTACCAACCTAAACCTAGCTGATTATTGAAAGTACTGATTATTCAAAGTACAAGCCATTAAACTTCCTCATCTGAAGAAAATGTTGAAAACTAGAGGCAGTTTTACCTCCTCTATTTTTTTGGATCGCACAGGTAACACATGTTCATTCTAGGGGAAATAACAGAAAACACAAATCAGTAAGGACTTAAGAATTAGCATCATGAAACTCCATCACCAGTGATAACCATAAAACCACTGTTAGGATTTTGATGTCTTTCCTGACGCTTGCTAATACAAATGTAGTCATGTAAGTAACATAGAATCCCATTACAGGATGATGCTGATAACAATGGACCTGTATTATCATGTGTTGGGTGGAGTGGGGAAAGGACTTTAACCTGTCATACAGTTTAAAGAAAAGAGGAATTGGAAGACTTGGATTTTGTTCAACCTTTTTTTTTTTTTTTTTAAGGAGGTACCAGGGATTGAGCCCAGGAGCCCAGACCTCGTACATGCAGAGCAGATGCTCAACCACTGAGCTATACTCACTCCTCTAGTCCTACCTCTTAACTGACCAATGTGACCCTGAGAAAGTAACTTAACTTTTTTTTTTTAGGCAAGCATTAAGCATTTGCTGTATTGAAATCTTTAGTTCTAAGCAGTACAGCATTACAGAGCATAATTTTAACACTTAGTTGCAGGCATTTTTTTTTTTTTAAAGGTTTATTTTGTTTACTTATCTCTCCCTACCCCATCGTTGTTTGCACTTGCTATGTCTGTTGTCTTGTTTCTTTAGGAGACACCAGGAACTGAACCCGGGACTTCCAATGTGGGAGGGAGGCACCTAATCACTTGAGCCACCTCCATTCCCTGCTTTGTTGTGTCTCTCATTATGTTTTTTCTTCTTGTGTCTCTTGTTGCCTCATCTTGTTGTGTCAGCTTGCCGTGCCTGCCCATCATGTCAGCTCCTTTTCTTGCTCATCTTCTTTAGAAGGTACTGGAAACCTCTGTTCCTTGCTTTTTTGTGTGTCATTCTATTTTTCTTCTTGTGACTCTTGTTGTGTCATCTTGTTGTGTCATCTTGCCATGCCTGCCCATCACACCAGCTCACTGTGTTCTTTAGGAGGCACTGGGAGCCAAACCCAGGACCTCCCATGTGGGAGGGAGGCACCCAATGGCTTGAACTACCTCCGCTTTTTTTTTTTTTTTTTTTAACTTAAAATCTTAATGTTTCCATTTCTCCATCTGTGGAATGAAAATTAGTTACACTTGATTTTCCTAATCTTCATCCCCATTATAAAATAGTTATGAGAATTAAATACCCCTTCCTGTATTCCTTCAAATATTCTTGGGTGGGCACTATGTGACAGGTATTGAGAACAAGAGGCATGGAGTAGAGTCTAGTGGGTGATGCATAGCATAATATTTTAAGGAATATCAGTGGTGATACATATGCCAAGAGTTACTACAAAGGAGTAGGTAACAGCTCTCCCTAGTGTTCCCTGGTCCTTCCTTTCCCCTCCCCTCACACCTTTTCCCCAAGGCCAAAGTGGGGTTAGGGATAGGATATAAAGTGGTCAAAGATGGGAGGTTATGGTCTAGGGTTGTCAGGTGGCCATTTTGCTCTGCCTCTCTCCCCCTAAATCCAGTCAGTCTTAACCACTAATCAACATTTTTGGGCTTTATATAATGTTTTCTGTTTGCCCTACTCTCTGACAAGGAAGTAGGAAAATAGAGGTTTACAGAAGTTGGTAAAAACTAATGTCAGAAGGCAGGGTTCCATTTCTAGATCCAAGAAAAACTTCCTGTTTTAAGACCCTTCTTAGTAGCGGAAACTAGCTCACTCAAATGAAAGCCACAATGAATAATTCCCCTGATTTGTACCATATGTTTAGTAAACCTGAAATCCCAAGTGATGAATAAGAAGAGAAACCATCAGAAGGGAACTGTCAGATATCAACCCCTAACTGACCAGGGTTCTTCCTCACTTCCTCCTTCACCACTCCCTGAAAGAACAGTGACAACTGATGGAGTGGAAAAACATTGGGGCACATTATGCAAAGGTACCTTGGCAAAGACTCCATGGTTCATTCAGGGAGTACATTGCTCAACATTTCTCAATTAAGATTTTCCTTTTTAAAATAAGATCTAGGGAAGCGGCTGTGGCTCAATCAGTAGGGCTCCCGTTTACCATATGGGAGGCCACGGGTTCGGTTCCCGGGGCCTCCTGGTGAAGGCAAGCCCGCCTGCATGGCGTGGTTAGCTGACCCAGCGAGCACAAGCAGCAAGGGGGGGATAAATGAATGAATAAATAAAATCTTAAAAAAAAAAAAAAAAAAAAGAATTCATTAAAAAAAAATAAAAATAAAAATAAAAAAAATAAGATCTAGAAAAGAAGCTATATTAGCCTCGACTATGCTACAGTAACAAATTAGCCTCAGAATCTTGGTTGAAAACAGGAAGAGTTTATTTCTTGCTTTCATTACATAACCAACACAGGTTGGTGGTGGGATGGGAAGTGGAAAGAGGGAAATTCAGCTCAAGAACACTGGTTGATAGAGGCTCTGACATATTGAGCTGTACCACTGAAGCTTTGACCTCCACCGTCCTGGCAGTAGAAGAAAAGAGTGCATGGAGATGTCAAACCTGCTCTTATATCCTTCAGCTTGGAAATGACATGTCTCACTTCTGTCTCAGTGATTGGACAGAACATGACCACATATAACTCCACAGGGCCTGGGATATCTAGGGAAGCTTATAGTTGATGAACAATAAATGTCTCTGCCATAGCAGCACTTTAATGCTACATGCATTCTATACCATGTAGTAGCAGCTCAGAATCCCAGGCTGACCATGAAAAGATCACGTGAATCTAAATCTGATGAGATGTCTCATCTGAGATTCTTTTCTGCTTCCTGAGTGTCTAACAGACTACCCTCAGGTCAACCCCTACCTTGCACCATATACAAACATTAACTCAAAATGGATCAAAGACCTAACTATAAGAACCAAAATGATAAAACTCCTATAAGGAAATTTCAGGAGGCATCTACAAGACTTTGTGTTAGGCAGTGGTTTCTTGAGTTTATGCTCAATGCACAAGCAACAAAAGAAAAAATAGATAAATAAGACCTCATCAAAATTGAGAACTTTTGTGCAAAGGACTTATCATGAAAGTAAAAAGACAACCTACAGAATGGGAGAAAATATTGGAAAACTACATATTTGATAAGACTCTAATATTCAGAATATATAAAGAAATCTTACAACTCAACAACAAAAAGACAAACAACCCAATTTAAAAATAGGCAAAAGACTTGAATAGGGATGTCTCCAAGGAAGATAAACACATGGCCAAAAAGCACATGAAAAGATGTTCAACATCATTAGCCATTGGGAAAATGCAAATCAAAACTACAGTGAGTGAAGTGGATGTGACTCAAGCAATTGAGCTCCTGCCTACCACATGGGAGTTCCCTGGTTCAGTTCCCGGTGCCTCCTAAAGAAGATGAGCAGGACAACAAGCTTGTGCGTCAGGCAGGTATGGCAAGCTGACTCAACAAGAGACATAAGAAGAAAAACATCATGAGAGATACAACAAAGCAGGGAATGGAGGTGGCTCAAGCAATTAGGAGTCTCCCTCCCACATCAGAGGTCCCGGGTTCGGTGCCTCCTAAAGAAACAAGACGAACAGACACAGCAAGTGCAAACAACAAGGGGGTGGGGAGAAATAAATAAATAATAAAATAAATCTTAAAAATAAAAACTACAATAAGATACCATTTCACACCCACTAGAATGGCTACTATTAAACAATAGAAAATAAATGTTACATAAGATGTGAAGAAATGGGAACACTTGTTCATTGTTGGTGGGAATATAAAATGATGCAGCCACTGTGGAAGATAGGTTGATAGTGCCTAGATAACCTAGATATTTCAGATAACAGAATTACCATATCATCTGTCAATCCCACTTCTATACCCAAAAGAATTGAGAGCAGGGTACCTAACAGATATTTGCACACTGATATTCACAGCACAAAAGATGAAAGCAACCCAACTGTCCATCAACTGATGGATAAACAAAATGTGGTATATATATACTGTATTAGCCAAAGGGGTGCTGATGCAAAATACCAGAAATGTGTTGGTCTTTATAAAGGGTATTATTTGGGGTAGAAGCTTACAGTTACCAGGCCATAAAGCATAAGTTTCTTCCTTCACCAAAGTCTGTTGCCACATGTTGGAGCAAGACAGCTGCTAACGTTTGCCAGGGTTCAGGCTTCTTGGGTTCCTCTCTTACTGGGGCTCAGCTCCTCTGGTTCCTCCACAAGTTCAGCGGTAGACTATCAGGCAAATGGCTCATCTCTTCCCAGGGCCTTCTCTCCTTCCTCATGACCAAGCTCCTCTGTGTGCTTGCTTCCCCGGGCTCCAGCATTGAAACTCAGATTCAGAACTCCAACTCAAAAAACTCCAACTCTGTCTTTTGCCATGTCTTTTATCTTTGAGATCCCACCCACCAAGGAGTGGGGCTCAACACCCTAATGATGTGGCCCAATCAAAGCCCTAATCATAATTTAATCATGCCCAGATGAATAGACCAGTTTGCAAGCAAAATCCAATATCTATTTTTGGAATTCATAACTATATCAAACTGCCAAACTGCTACACACACAATGGAATATTATTGAACTATAAAAAGGAATCACGTTCTGATACATAAGGCAACATAGATGAACCTTGAAGACATCGTGTTTTTAAATAAGCCAAACCCAAAAGGACAAATAATGTATGATTTCACCTATATGAGATAATTAGAATAAGCAAATCCATAGAGTTAGAATCTAGAACACATGTTACCAGAGGCTAGGGTGGGGGTAGGGAATGGGGAATTATTGTTTAATTGGTACAGAGTTTGTCTTTGGTTGATGGAGAAGTTTTGTTAATAGGTGGTGGTGATAGTAGCACAACATTGTGAATGTAATCAACATCATTGAATTATTTATAGAAATGTGGTTAAAAGGGGAAAATATTAGGTAGTATATATGTTACTAGGCTAAAAGCATTTAAAGAAAAATAAAGAGACTTCTGGGAAGATGGTATCAGAACAGGTAGGCAGGGCTAAACTCTCACAAAAACAATGGACGATGGGAAAAGGATATAGCTCAAGTGAATGAGCTCCCGCCTACCACATAGGAGGTCCCGGTTCAGTTCCCGGTGCCCCCTAAAGAGGAAGAGCAAGACAATGAGCTGATGCAGTGAGCTGATGCAACAAGATGACACAACAAAAGATACAAGGAGGAAAACAATAAAAGATAAAACAAAGTGGGGAGTGGAGGTGGCTCAGGTGATTGGGTGCCTCCCTCCCACATGGAAGGTCCTGGGTTTGGTTCCCAGTGCCTCCTAAAAGGAAGACAAAGAGCAAGCGCAGACAATGAGGGGGTCAGGAGAAATAAGTAAAATAAATCTTTAAAAACAAAAACAATGGAGAAAAGACAAAACTTTCCAGGGTATCTGCAGACTGGAAGAGTGCTGCACACCCCCCAGGAAGGCAAGGGACAGAGAGATAGATGAAGGTGAAATGAAAACAGTGAGTTACAAGCCCACAGAGCTGGGAATGGCATCCATTCCACCACTATGGCGAACAGCCTGGATAACACCTATGGTTCACTTCCTCCAACTGTGAGGGGAACAGAACTTTTCCTCCTTGGGAAGAGAAAGGGTGTGGTGGAAGGCAGAGAGTGGTTTCTCATCAGTGAATTTAGCCAGCAGAGCCTGCTTTGAATCTCACCTCTGGCCAGACCAGAATCATGGGTAAGTGGAGGTTGAAAGATCACTTCCGTGGAAAAATTCACCAACGTACACCATCTGCTGGCTGGCCAGGTAACTGCAAGGGGAAAAACTACTTTTAGGTATCTCCTGTCCCAAACTCTTGGGAGCATATCTGCACCCCATTAGCAAGTCCCTGGCCCTATTTTGATAACTTAAGCTGGTCAATTTAAAAAACTTAGAATAAGTCAAACCAAAAATCAAAGAAGAGCCATGAAACAAAACCACTAGGCAAGAAAGAAATAGACCACCAGAGTAAATTCACCAGCATATTCAGATGCTAGATATCAGCAAAAAAATTACAAGCCATACTAAGAAATAGGAAGATATTGCCCAGCCAAAGGAAAAAAACAAAAATCCTGACAAAACACAGGATTTAAGACAACTAATCAATGATAATCACATAAATCTCCTAAATCAATGCAAGGAATAGATGGAAAATAAGGCTAAAGAGATAAATCATATTAAGAAGACACTGGGGGTGAACAACAACAAAAAACCAATCTGGAAGTCTCCAAAGAGAAGTTAACAGAGATTATGGGAATGAAAGACATAATGGGTGAGATAAAAAATACAGTAGAGGCATATAACAGCAGACATGAGTTGATGAGGACAGAATTAGTGAAATCAAGGACAGAACATCTAAACTTGAGAAGACAGAAAGAGAAAATTATGAAAAAAATGGAGTGGGGTCTCAGGAAATTGAATGACAACACAAAATGCACAATCATATGCGTTATCAGTGTCTCAGAAGGGGAAGAGATGGAAAGGGGGCAGAAAGAATATTTGAGGAAATAATGACCGAAAACTTTCCAACCCTTATGAAAGACAAAAACATCAATATCCAAGAAGGACAGCACACCCCAAACATAATAAATCCAAATAGGCCTGCTCTGGACACCTAAAATTATTCAGAATGACAAATACCAGAGATAAAGAGAGGATCCTGAAAGCAGCAAGAGAAAAGCAATGCATCACATACAAGGGAACCTCAATAAGACTAAGTACTGACCTCTCATCAAAAACCATAGAGGTGAGTACTTAGAGTACTTAGTACTTAGAGGTGAGAAGAAAGCAGTATGATATATTTAAGGCACTGAAAGAAAAAAACTGCCAGCCAAGAACTCTTTATCTGGCAAAACTGTCTTTCAAAACTGAGGGTGAGTATAAGTCCTCACAGACAAACAAAAACTGAGGGAGTATGTTACCAAAAGACCAGATTTACAAGAGATACTAATGGAAGTGCAACAGCCTGTAAGGAAAAAAGGCTGAGAGATTGGGAGAAGAGTTTAGAAATGAAGATTAGTTAGGGTAACTTAAAGGGTGAAAAGACAGACAATACTAAGATAACAGAAAGCCAAAGGATAAAATAGATGAAGTAAGTAATGGCTTTATGGTAATAACATTGAACATTAATGGATTGAATTCCCCAACCAAATGACATAGACCAACAAAATGGATTTTTTTTTTTTTTAATGAGCCATCTAAATGCTCACCCCCAGTGTCTTCTTGAGATGTAAGGACACAACCAGGTTTAAAGTGAAAGGTTGGAAAAAGATATCCCATGCAAATAATAATCAAAAAAGATCTAGAGTAGCAATACTAATATTAGACAAAATATATTTTAAATGTAAAACTGTTATAAGAGATGAGGAAGAACATTATATATTAATAAAAAGGGGCACTTCACCAAGAAAAAGTATTGTAATAAATATTTATTCACCTAACCTGGGTGCCCGAAGATACATGAGGCAAACTCCGGCAAAATTGAAGAGAGTGATAGACATTTCTACAATAATAGTTGGAGACTTCAATATACCACTCTCAGCATTGGATAGAACATCTGGACAGAGAATAAGAAAGGAAACAGAGAGCTTGAATAATATGATAAATGAACTAGACCCAACGGATGAGCATTACACCCCAAAACAGCAGGGTATACATTCTGTTCAAGTGTTCATGGATCCCTTCTCAAGAATAGACCATATGTTGGGTCGCAAGACAGATTTCAGTAAATGTAAAAAGATTGAAATTATACAAAGCACTTTCTCTGATCATAATGGAATGAAGCTGGAAATTAATGGCCAGAAAAAGGGAAAATTCATAAATATATGGAGATGAAACAACACACTCTTAATCTGTGGGTCAAAGAAAAAAGTGCTAAAGAAATGAGTAAATATCTTGAGACAAATGAAAATGAGAACACATTATATCAAAACCTGTGGGGGAAGCGGCTGTGGCTCAATCAGTAGGGCTCCCGTTTACCATATGGGAGGCCCTGGGTTCGGTTCCCGGGGCCTCCTGGTGAAGGCAAGCCCACCCGCACGGCGTGGTTAGCTGACCCAGCGAGCACAAACAGCAAGGGGGGGATAAATGAATGAATAAATAAAATCTTAAAAAAATAAATAAATAAATAAATAAAAATAAATAAATTTTTAAAAGTCCATGTTAAAAAAAAAAAAAAAAACCTGTGGGATACAGCAAAGGCAGTGCTGATAGGGAAACTTATAGCCCTCAGTGCTTACATTAAAAAAGAAGAAAGAGTTAAAATTGAAGACCTAACTGCATACCTGGAGGAACTAGAAGAACAGCAATCTAATGCCAAAGCAAGCTGAAGGAAAGAAATAATAAAGATCAGAGCAGAAATAAATGAAACTGAGAACAAAACAACAATAGAGAGAATCAACAAAACCAAAACTTGGTTCTTTGAGAAGATCAACAAAATCAACAAACTCTTAGCTAGACTGACACAGGAAAAGAAGAGGAAAGATGCAAGTAAATAAAATCAGAAATGAGAGGAGGGGTCATTATCACTGACCCCTCAGAAATAAAGAGGTCATAAGAGCATGCTATGAACAACTGTAGGACAACAAAGAAGACAAAATGGACAAATTTCTAGAAACACACAAACAACCTACACTGACTCTAGAAGAAATAGACCTCTAAAAACCAATCACAAATAAAGAGATAGAAACAGTCAGCAAAATCTTCCAAAGAAGAAAAGCCCAAGACCAGACAGCTTCACAGATGTATTCTACCAATCATTCAAAGATGATCTTGTGCAAGCTCTTCCAAAAAATCGAACAGAAGAACACTATCAAACTAATTTTATAAAGCCAACATCACCCTAATACCAAAACCATAAAAAGATACTACAAAAATTACAGACCCATTTCCCTAATGAATATAGGTGCAAAAATCCTCAACAAAATACTTTCTAATTGCATCCAACAACATTTTAAAAGAATCATTCATCATGATCAAGTGGGTTTTATCACAGCCATGCAAGGGTGGTTCAGCATAAAATCTATTATATTGTAAAATACCACATTAGTAAATTTAAGAAGGAAAATCACATGATCTTTTCAATTGATGTCAAAAAGGCATTTGAAAAAAATACAACATTCTTTCTTGATAAAAACTTTCAAAAGATAGGAATAGAAGGAAGCTTTCTCAACATGATAAAGCGCATATATGAAAAACCCACAGCTAGCTTTGTACTCAACAGTGAAAGACTGAAAGCTTTTCTGCTGAGATCAGGAACAAGACAAGGATGCCCACTGTCACCACTGTTTTTCAATATTGTGCTAGAAGTTCTATCTAGAGCATTTAGTCAAGATAAAGAGATAAATTACACCCAAATAAGAAAGGAAGAAGTAAAACTGTCACTATTCTCTGATGATATAATCCTATATCTAGAAAATCCCCCAAAAAATCCACAACAAAGTTACTAGAACTGACATTTCAGCAAAGTGGCAGGATACAAGGTTAATATGCAAAAATTAGTAGTGTTTCTATACACTACTGATGAGCAATCTGAGGAGAAAGTCAGAAAAAAAAATTCCATTTATAATAGTATCTAAAATAATAAAACATTTAGGAATAAACTTAACCAAGGACATAACAGACCTATATTCAGAAAATTAAAAAACATTGATAAAAGAAACCAAAGAAGACTTAAATAAATGGAAGCACATTCCATGTTCCTGGATTGGAAGACTAAATTTAGTTATGATATCAATTCTACCCAAACTGATTTACAGAGAAAATGCAATCCCCCCCAAATTCAGTCATTTTTGCAGAAAAGGAAAACACAATTATCAAATTTATTTGGAAGGGTAAGGGGCCCTGAATAGCCAAAAGTGTCTCTTAAAAAGAACAAAGTTGGAGGACTCTCACTCCCTGACTTTAAAGCATATTACTTAGTTACAATGGTAAAACAACAGAAAAACAAAAACAAACAAACAAAACAGCATGGTACTAGCATAAAGATAGACATATTGACCAATGGAACCAAATCGAGAATTCAGAAATAAACCCTCACATCTATGGTCAGCTTATTTTTGAGAAGGCTATCAAGCCCACCCAGCTGAGGCCAGAACAGTCTGTTCAACATATGGTGCTGGGTGAACTGGATATCCATATCCAAAAGAAAGAAAGGGGACCCTTATCTCACACCTTTTACAAATATTAACTCAAAATGGATCAAGTACCTAGACAAAAAATCTACAACCATAAAACTTCTAGAAGAAAATATAGGGAAATATCTTCAAGACCTTGTGGTAGGTGGTAGTTTGTTAAACCTTATACCCAAAGCATGAGCTATGAAAGAAAAAATAGGTAAATGGGACCTCCTCAAAATTAAACAATTTTGTTCTTCAAAAGATTTTGTCAAAAAAAAAGGCAGCCTACTCAATGGAAGAAGATATTTGGAAACCATATATCCAACAAGGGTTTGATATCCATGATATGCAAAGAAAACATACAACTCATTGATAAAAAGAAAAGCAGAAAACTACAAGTGCTGGAGAAGATGAAGAGAAACACTCCTTTCACTGTTGGTGGGAATGGAGAATGGTGCAACCTCTGTGGAGACAGTGGCAGTACCTCAAGAAGCTGAATACAGAACTGCTGTATAATGCAGCAATCCCATTTCTAGGACTGTATTTAGAAGAACTGAAAGCAAGGATGTGAACTGACATCTGCACACTGATGTTCATAGCAGCGTTATTCACAATTGCTGAAATATGGAACCAGCCCAAGTGTCGATCAACTGTTGATGGCTAAACAAAATGTGGTATATATATATATACAATGGAATACTGTTCAGCAGTAAGAAGACATGAAATTGGGATGCATATGTCAACATGAATGAACCTAGAGGATATTATGTTGAGTGATATAAGCCAGACACAAAAGGACAAATATTGTATAGTCTCACTAATATGAACTAAATACAATGAGTAAACTCTCAGAGGTAAATTCTAGAGTATAGGTTCCTAGGAGATAGAATGTGGGTTGAGAATGGGAGCTGATATTCAATGTATGTAGAATTTTTAATAAAGTTTATTGTAAAAGTGTGGAAATGAATGTAGAGTTGATAATAACACGTTATAATGAGTATAACTAACACTGCTGATTTATAAATGAGATTGTGGCTAAAAGGGGGTAGTCTGTGGAAGTAAATGACAATTGAAAGGAAACCAGAAACTAATCTAGGGAATGTATAACAGTGATTTTGGTGGTGGATGAAGATTGTGGTTAATAGTATAAACATAACATTCTTGTACAAAGGGTTAATTGCACGGGAAAATTACAACTAATGTTACTTATGGACAACCGTTAACAGTAATATTGTAATATTTTTGCAGCAATGGCAAAGAAGATATATCAGTTCTAAAAGACAACTATATAGAGGGGTATAAGAGGGTATGGGGTTTTTCCTTTTGGAGTAATGAAAACGTTCTAAAATTTACTGAGGTGAAGACAGCACAACTCTGTGATGAAAATGAGAGCCACTGAGTATTCACTCTGAATGGATTGTACAAAACATGGAGCTGTGTAACACAGAGAATCCAGTGGTGGAAGGTGGACTGTGGTTAACAGGACAAATATGAGAATGCTCTCTCATGAACTATAACAAATATATAATATTAATACAGGGTGTTAATAATAGAGTGGGTTGGGGGAAAATATACCAAATGTAAGATATGGGCTATAGTTAGTAGTAATATTTTGATGATGCTCTTTCATAGTTTGTAACAAATGTTTCACAACAATGCAAGGTGTGGTGTTGGTGGTGGGGTGATGTATGGGAGCCCTGTATTATGATATGCATGTTAGTTTTGTAAGTTCACAACTTTTACTATATACTTATTGTTTATGTATATGCACGTATGCATGATATACTTCAATAAAATTTTATTTTAAAAAAAGTGGCCCACCCCATTTAAGTATAGGCTCTACATAACTGTTTTACCCTCAGAATTTTTCATTTAATTAATTAATTTCCTAATTAGCAATATTCCTTTGGGGAACTGAGATAGCTTGTTGTCCCTGGAAGCATGGACCAATAAATCCTTGGAATCAAAACTGTGTTTAAAAATCATGAAAAAAATAAAATAATGTAATTTTACACTGTTCACATTTAAATCCACTAAAATCACAACTTAAAACTGAAGAATTATTCTCTGAAGAATCATTGGACAAAATTGTTCAAAATGTATTATGATTCAAGCCTCCTCTTGCACTTGACTCATGCTTGACTCTCATCCGGTGTTTTTATGCCAAGGGAGGGTGCTCTGTAGTCACCATTATCAATTAAACATACATGCAGCCCATACCAGTATGATGGAGTCCTTTTGAATAAATGTGCACACCCATGCCAGAACGGGAGGGGGACCACTGTTAAGTGATAGCTTGTCCAGGTCCTGATCTTCCCTGCCTTCCCCCTTTTGCTCCTTTCCTTAGGAACATTTTGCCACCCACCAAAAAGTCAGTAGAGAGGAAGGAAAATACAGAGCCGTTCACAGGCAGGCTCACTTCACAGGGTGGTTCTTAGTCATTTGTTTTCCTTGGCCTGCTTTGGAGCTGTTTTGGGACATATGAGGTTCTCCAACCATCAGGCCCTTCCCAGACCTGATTTCCCCTTGGAATGACACATTAGCCACCCTTCAAAAGCAGCAATTGTAAATTCCTGCCTGGGGAGAAGCAATTGCTTTGAATTACACACTATTTGAATAAACTAGCCTTGTCTTAACAAGGCCTTATTGTTCTGCAATCCTTTACTGAAATTTGCTGTAGAAATTTCTGGTGGTATTATAGTCCCCTGCCTATCATTTGACTATGCAAAGGGACACTTTTTGCATACTTTAATTGAATTGTTTGTTTTTTACTGTTTTACCAATTCTGAAGAGGAAGAAATAATACTGTCAGTTTTTTGGGTTTTTCTGGTTCACTTTTTTTCTTCCCCTGCCCTCTCTTTACCATCTTTACTGTGATTCCACATCTTAAAAATTTCTCAGATTTGTGATCCCAAAATATTACTTCATGACTCTTATACACATAAACAAATGTATACACTATACACACATAAATTGGGATTCACTTCCTTATAATGTGTATATATACTATTTTTTAAGTAGACTTCGGGGGCATTAAATAAGTAATAATCCTGGCTCAATGACATGCGCTCATCATTGGTCTGGAGAGGCTCTTTTAAACATGTTTTTATGACTGCTCAAGGCAAAAAATTATATTTACCCTATTCAAGTTCAAAAACAACAAAACAAACATTTCTCTCATTTGCTTTTTAATCATCTGCAAGTAGAACTCAATAACCAAGTATAAATCTACCAAAATTTACTTTCTAACTAAAATTAGTTTTAACAGAAACAAAGGGAGTCTTTTTATAATGACAGAGTCTAAAGGCAACCCTAATAAAAGTGTTAAGGTCAAGATGTTTAATCAGATTTTAAATAGTTTTATTTTGACAGGGATTATTTGCCTATAAACTAGGCCTTTATAAAGCTTCTGAGTCAGAGAATTTGAAACCAATAAATTAGGGTTACAATGGAGTCTTCCCGGCTGGTTTTAGGTCAGTTGAATCTAATATAGATCATGAAGCTAGAAAGCAAAGTCAACTTGAAACCAAAATAACTACAAGAAATTCTGTATTTTATTGGTAATGAAATTAAATCTATGCACTGCTGAATGGAAATATAAACTCCAATTACTTATTTATATAAAACTTTAGGCCTACATAAGTATTATTCCTCCAAAAATAACAGCCTAATAGTGCAATGTTTTTAAAACAGGCTTTGACGAAATCCACAAAGAAATAATCTTTACCTATTTGTCCCCAAACATATTCTTAGATATTGTGTTTAAATCACACTTTGTGTGCTGAAGGGAGTTGGAAGATATTTCGGATATAGTTATACTATAAGAAGTATGATAAGTTCTTTTTTAAAGGAAATCATTATGTGGTCATAATGAACTCAGCTAAAAAAGTTAAATCTATAATCTGTACTGAAAGCATTTTAATTTATAAAGATGTGAGCCAGCTTCCCCCATTTTTCAAACCAGAGACTTCTTTGAAACATTTCCAATTAGAAAAGAAATAAAAAGAAAATTAACAATAATTTCATTAGCAAGACGATAGAGCTAATTCATTTAGGGGACTTGTTTCAAAGTTGAGATGTAGATGAAATCCATTTGGCACATAATTGTTGGATGGACCTTATGTAGACACTTGGCTCATAGGCAGCATAAACACAAAGATCAGTAAGATCAAAGTTGAGGCCTAAATCACGTAGTTATTTATATGGGAATAACAGATATTTTGAACTATACCCTGAAGAGATGTTAAAATAAATCAAAGTCTCATGAGTGGATTTTTAAAAAACTCCATGAAGTTTAGAAAAACAGTCATCTAGCCCAATTTTTTTTTTTTTTTTTTTCTTATATGAGTAGTACACAACTACAAACAAATGACCAGAAATACAAATGACAGGACATTTGAAATATAAACTTCTAGATTTCTGGTAACAATTTATCACAGAATCCAAGTATTCAAGGTTGCTTCCAAATTAAAAGGAAAAATAATCCCACTTTGAGCCCAAAGCATTTCATATTTGGTAAACTATTTGGGGAAATTCCACAAAATCTGTAGGCCAAGTAATTTTATGTATTCTTACACACTAATCTTTCCATTTGATTTTGCTTCAGGAGTTATAAAACTTGAGTAGAGAGCTGGGATAAACTCTCTTCCAAGAACAAGCCACATGTGCCTCCTAGGCATATAAGAAAAGTCTTTTTCCTCCAAGCACAAGCCCTTGTTACTGTTGAGGAATGTTCTCCACATTCCTGTCTCCCTCAGATCACCATGTACTGACCATTCTCACATGCCTGGACCCCAGATTATCACCTTGCTAGGAGCTGTGCTCTCAGTGCTAGAATCACTGGTGACTGTTACTGCTCTGAAAGAACAGGAAGCTGGGCCCCACCAGGTGGTCAGGCAGGGGATTTCCTCCTGGGCTGAGGCAGAGCTCTGAAGCCTTTAGAGCCTGACAGGGCACAGCATTTCCTCCCCTTCCTCTATGCAGCATTCCACCCTGGAGTGACCTAGTTTGTAGGACTGCCCTTGTGCCTTGGTTTCCCTCCTTAGGACTAGAGCCCCACCCCTTAGTTCAATTTCCTATCTAGCTATTTGCCAGATATATGCCTTCCTATCTGCCACTTGCTGGGAACCAGTGCAATGACTCCTTCCCAACTTTGGTCCATGGCTTGGACCCTCCCACAGTCATTCACCATGTCTAACTTGCTCCCTGAAGATACTGATGATCTGTCCTAGCTTGCTTTATCTGCTCAGCACACCTAGCTACTTTTTCCAGAGCCAAGGGCTAGCCAGGTTAGTTCCCCTTCCTTGCAACTACTCAATTCTGGATTCCTCCCTCTTCCCATCAGCTAATGCTGCAAAAATGATGATGATACAAGTAATTAATGGTAATTAATTAAGAGCTTATTCTGTCTCAAGAACTATCTCGGGTGCTTAATGTACTTACATTCATTTAGTTATGACTATAACACCTGGAGAAACTGAGGCTGGGAGAGGTTAAGTGACTTGCTCAAGGCCACCCAAAGATAAAATAATACAGCTTTAATATTAACCCAGATCTTTTCTATGCCAGGTAAATATTCTTAACTACTAGGCCAAAGGTTCTCAACAAACACTTTGCATCCATGTTGTAGCCATGCACAATATGTTGGTTTGGGGGGAGTACCCCTCTGGGACAGTACAGAAGTTCCTCCCAGCAGGCCTTTGGTCTGGGAATAAGGCCTTGGACACCATCTGTTAGAAAACTGCTTGTTATCGCTGCCTTTTCTGTTTATGTTCCTACTACGCCAATTGACTTCACTGCTGGTAGAAATGGCTTGTTGGCAATGATCAAACCTGGATACCTTAGCACAGTCATCAGTAAGTTCTCTGAGAGATGAGAGGGTTTCCCTGAGATTTAGGAATCTAAATAAGTGGCCCAAGCCTCTTATTTTACTTTTGAGAGCTAAAGTTTAGAGTAGTAAACTGCCTTACCCCATGTCACATGGCTGGTTAAGGGCAGGGCCAGTTCTAAGATGTCACGCTTCCAGACCACTTTATGTAGACTGGAAACATGGAAACTTGGAAGGCATTATTTCATATCCAGAGCTTTTGACAGCAAGCTAGGTTGCTTTAACCTCTGACTTTTGCCTCTGTTTTAGTTTCCTAAATGGATTAACAAAGGAGGCTGTTTTAGTTTCCTTGGCTGCTCAAGCAAATACCATTCAATGAGTTGGCTTAAACAATGGGAATTTATCAACTCACGGTTTTGAGGTTAGGCGAATGTCCAAATCAAGGTGTCATCAAGGTGATGCTTTCTTCCAAGACTGGCATTTTGGAGATGGCTGCCTGTGATCCTTGGTCCTGGGCTCCTCTGTCTCATGGCAATGCACATGGTGGCCTCCCCCTCTCTTCTGGTTTCCACCAACCTTCAGCTTCTTGCTTCCCATGGCTTTTTCTCACTCTGTCTGAATTTCATCCTGCTTATATAGGACTCCAGCAATAGGATTAAGACCATTCCTGACTGGGTTGGACCATACCTTAACTGAGGTAACCTCATCAAAAGGTCCTACTTACAATGTGTTCACACCCCCAGGAATGGGTTAAGTTTAAGAATGTTTTTCTGGGGTACATATAGCTTCAAACTATCATAGAGACCTAACTAAAAGGGTGACAAATGTTGCTTATCTGGAGCAAATTGTTCTACAGGAATTGCTGCTACCACCCGTCTTTATGAAGGACCAGGACTTTTTGAGTCTATTACCAGTCTGAATCCAGCAAGAGATGTTTATTGACATGTTCACATAATCATGATATGTTATTCACCACAAGACAAAAGCAGCTTCATGATGAGAATAACAACATTTATTGAGCATTTACTAAACACTGGGGACTATTCTGAGTAAATGCTTTAGACATATTAATTCATTCAACCCACCCAAAATAAAGTAGGTGTTTTACCATCCCCATCTTACAGTCCTAGAGAGGTTAAGTATCTTTTCTGAGATCATACAGCTAGGAAGAAGCAGACCGAGGATCTGGACAAAGTTGTCCACCTCTAGAACCCATGCTCCTAACTCCTGCACTAGATTGGCTTTCATGAGAAATAGAGAATGGGAGTATGATTTGTTTTTTTAGGAGGTACTGGGGATTGAACCCAAAACATGGGAAGCAGGTTCTCAACCACTGAGCTACATCCGCTCCCTATGAGAGCTGATTTTTTCATTTGTCTAGTCTGTCTGTTTTTAGGAGGTACCAGGGATCGCACTCAGGACCTCGTACATGGGAAGCAGGTGTTCAACCATTTGAGCTACAACCACTCCCCATAGTGAGAGTTTTTGAAGACACCCGGAAAGACATAGGGATCTGAAACTTTTCCTGAAAGAAGAGCAAAGTACCAGTTTTCACGGACATCATACTCCCAGGCTCAAGGCTTAACTACCCATTGATGGGCAGGCATGTATGACCTTGATGGTCTGCAATTAACTTTCAGAGGTTTTCATTTTGCTCTAGGAAACTGTTATCCAGCCCCATGTCATTTCAATTCCTGAGGTGAAGTTTAAGGCAGATAGGCTGCACAGAAACACAGAAAAGGAACTAAATAAAACTACCAACAAATGAAAAGTTTGGCAATTTTCAAATCTTGTTTCATAACTCCTTCCTTGGAAAGAAATGTTCAAAAATCAACAAAAGGAGAAAAAAACAGGATGTTAAAAAGCACTTATATTATGTTTTGAGGAGTTTACTGCCAGACTAAGACTATATCTGCCAAAAATAACACGCCTCTTCCCTAAAACCTACACAATTTGTGGCTTTCTGGGAATTTGGCAGGGGTTTTTTTTGGTGGCGGGGGGATGAAACCATCGCTCCCACCAAGCTCATTTTCAAAAAGAATGTCTCACACATGCACACACATACAGGGAGGGAGCCCCTGGGGGAAACATTGCTCCACAGCTCTTGCTGTGAGTGATGTGTCCCATAATGCTTTGACCCAGAGACTCATCTGGCATGGAGCTTCTTCAGTGCACCCACATTTAGCGTGGGTCTCTATCTGAAGGCCTCTGTCCTAGGGGCTGGGAATGCAAAATGACACAAGATCATGACAGTGGGAAGGGTGTGGGTCCCCAAGCCATTCAAAGCCAGGCTCAAATCCTGGAGTCACCAACTCCTAATGTGTGACCTCTCTGAGCCTTCATTTCCTCATCTGCAAAATAAGAATTAAAACACTCTCCTGCGGGGTTGTCATGAAGATTAAGAATGCTGTCACATGTAAATTGCCCAGCACAGTGTCTGGAAGTAATAGTTTAACACCCTCCACTTGGTAAAGGACTGAATAGAACCAAATGACTGACAATCAGGAGCAGAGAAACTGAGGGGCAAATGAAGGAGTTAGGTAAGTGGTTAAAGGCCCATGAGAGAGGGGGAGAGGAAAGAGGAAAAGCAAGGAGGGGACTTCAGGATGGATGAAGTAAGGATAGATCCCAGGGGGAAGGAAAAATTATTTTGACCTATCCAGTACCAAGATTTTTCAAATACTAAAACTCCACACTTCCAAAAGGATCACATTATTATTATTATTATTATTATTGAGAGGATAATCTTGAAACATTGATTGATTTTTTTTCTTCCAGATTTCCTTTTTCCCATTTGAACAAATATGCCTTTCTTTGCTCATACTTCAGGGATGAGACTTGAAAGCAAAAAGCAATCCGTTTTGGCATTTCAACACCCTGGCCCAGTGGTCCTCAAGGTGTTGTCTTCAGTCCAGCAGCATCAGCATCACCCACTGAACCTATAGCTCTGGGGATGGGGCCCAGCAGTCTGTTTGAACAAGCCCTCCAGGTGATTTGGATGCAGGCCAAAGTTTGAGAACCACTGGCCTAGGCTCTTAGCGGACTGGAGAGGACTCTTAGGCAAATGATTTAGGAGAAAGCATCAGGAGTAAAAGCAAGGCGCTTATCCAGATTAGAAAAAAAACAAACAAACAAAAACCCGTGGGGTTGATGGGAAACAGAAGAGAAGTGATGTGAGAGGTGGTGGGGCCAGGATGAAAAGGCTGGACCTGAGGACCAGGCTTCATCTGAGCAAGCCTTATCCTTCTCTGTGCCAAGGGGCTGCTAGTTTCCTTTGGGTGAGCACTTAATCTTTTTTTTTTTTTTAATTGTGGGTAAAAATCAAAATTTTCACAATACATAGCAATATTTGTAAAATGATATATAAATATATATGCATATATGTGTATTTGCTTACAAAAATGTTACATATATATATATATATATATATATATTTTTTTTTTTTTTTTTTTTTTTTTTAAAGAGGTGCTTAGATTACCTAAATATTACACGGAAACTACAGGGATTCCCATGTTCCCCACCTCCCACACCTCCCACAACATCCCACACAAACATCTCCCACAAGTGTGGCCCATCACCCTCAATGGACTTACACATCCTGGGGCCTTGCCATCAACCATAGACCACAGTTCACATGGTAGACCACACTCTCTCCCACACAGTTCTGAATGGTGTGTGCTGATTTAAAATGGCCTACATCCGTCACCACAATGGCACTCAGGACAACCCCCAAGTTCCGAAAAAGCCCCTGTATTTCAACTGCACATCCCCTCCCTGCCCCGAAAGTGTCCAGTGGCCACCGGCTCCACCTCACAGTTATAATTTCTTCCATTGCTAGAATCACCATATGTGTACAACAGAATACCATCAAGTCCACTCTAGTCCATAGTTCTTCCCCCAATCCTGAGGGGACTGGGATGGTGATGTCCACTCCACCTCCAAGTGAGAGAGGGCTTATATCCCATGGGTATGGTGGGTGGGATTATCCTGCCTGCAGCTGCAGGCCCTCTCCATTCCCTGGGATGGCCGTAGTCCATTGTTGTCTTGACAGCAACCAGGACTCTCTCCATGTCTGACAGACAGTAGTGTCTCCCATATAGGCCCTGTCCTACCTATTCCATATGGGCAATCTTTCCTTACATCTCAGGGTGCTCATAAGCCCTTAGGAAGGAATGTGGGCCCCAGACCCCTAGAGGTATGGGGTAGAAGGGGAGAGAGAATAAGCCCTGCATTTCACCTTGTGTGTAGCTGAACCAAACCAGCACAAAATTACCCCTGAATCAGAGCAAAGATAACACCCACCCCAGTTTTAATTGCTACTTGTGTTAGAAATTGGTGGGCACACAGTGTCTATCCTACCTCCCTCTGGGGTGCTTTCCTGTGTGGCAAAGGCTGAAAAACTTAAAACTACATTTCCCAGACTCCTGTACCATTGTGGATGTGAATGTAGTCTTACCGATCACATGAGTTTCAGAAGATATAAGTAAAGCAGAGGCCATCAGCCATCCTCTCTTGCCTTGTGCCAATCTTCATGGTGGTGGTAACAGTGGTAGCTTCTTGATCCCAACTTTCACCTTTCTGGAACAGCAGTGTGCACATGACCTCAACAGTTCCAGTGACAGCCCCCTGATTTCCCACCTTCCTAATGGACAGAGGTGGTAACTTCTGGGGTGGGAGCCAGTTCTATGATGTGCATGCAGGTAGTCATTCCAGGAGGCCCTAGTCTAGATGATTATTCCTTCAGTGCTTTCAACTCTTTCATAAGTGCTTGCTTCCCTGTATTAATTCCTTTTATGCTTAAAAATCTAGTCTGAGGAAGAGGATGTGGCTCAAGCGATTGGGCTCCCGCCTACCACATAGGAGGTCCCTGGTTCGGTTCTCAGTGTTTCCTAAAGAAGACAGCAAGCTGGCACGACAGGCAGGCACGGCGAGCTGACGCAACAAGATGATGCAACAAGAGACACAAGGAAAACATATTGAGAGACACAACAAAGCAGGGAGCAGAGGTGACTCAAGCAATTAAGCACCTCCGTACCACATCAGAGGTCCTGGATTAGGTTTCCTGGTTCCTCCTAAGGAAACAAGGAAGATGAACAGACACAGCAAGTGCAAACAATGAGTGGGTGGGAAGAAATAAATAAATGAAAGAAATCTTAAAAAGAAATCTAGTCTGCTGCCTTTTTCTTGCACTAAGGATGTACTAATATTATATATTTATTAAGGAAGTATCAGGGTTTGAACCCAGGACCTCTTACTTGGGAAACAGGTGCTCAGCCACTGAGCTACATCCACTCCCCAATGAGAGTTGGTTTTTTCATTTGCTTGTTATGTTTTTAGGAGGTACCAGGGATTGAACCTGGGACCTCATACATGGGAAACAGGCACTCAACCCCTGAGCTACATCCACCCCCCCCCCAACTATTACTTTTAAAAGGTCTGCCTTGAAACACTTCACAATTTAGCTGGAGAGAAATGTTTATAGTACCAAAAAAACCATGTCATGTGCCAAAGCAGCAGTGTGGACAGTGCATAACTCAGAGCTCAGAGATGAGGGCACGCACCACCTCATTTTTGGTTAGACTTTGAGAAAAGGTGGGACTTAAGGAAATGTCTTCCAAGACAAGCAGTGTGCTCTCTGGCTGATTTTCACCTTTCAGTTGACCTTGGCCTTTGCCTTGCTCTGCTTCCTCATCTTCACCTCCATACCTTCTCCTGTGAAGCTCTGGTCACAGGGAGCTCCCAAACCTTGTGAGTCTACCAAGTACAGAGCACCTTTCTCCTTTCCTCTGTTATTTGTGTGTCTCTTCTCTCAGTGTATACACATCTCTGTATGTTTCAACATAGCTTACAGTTTGCAGTAAGGATAACCATGTGGATGTTATTTATTTCAGAATGTGAGCATGTGCTGACTGTCAAGCATTATCCCATGTACATGAGGACTCTCAAGAATTGCCATTTGTTATTTGTTAGAGGAACTTCAAGGGCCAGCTTCCGTTGTCTGCAGGCGGCCCAAGATGTCTGCCACCACCACTGCTGCTGCTGCTACTGCTGCTGCCTAAAGAATATTTGATTAGCTTTGTTCAGAAGGAGCAGACATTCGAAGCCACTCCTCCCGAGGCTGAAGAGCTAGTGGGGGTCTGATCTTCCCCATAAGAAACACTTTCTGTATTGAACCTCAGCCTTGGCAGGAAGGATACACTTTAGGATTTTAGTGAATCCACATTTTTCCAGGCTGTTCCAGCTGTGGGTATACTTGGAAGTGTGGGCCCCCATCCCTCTTTTCTAGACAAAGGCATCATGAGGGTTCCTTACGCAACTTTCACACCAGCTGTGCTTACTAAATCGCTACACTAAGGCCTCAACTTCTGTCCCTCGATTGCCAACTTCTGGTCTCCTGTTGGTGAAGTCAGAGCTGCACTTTCTGTTCTGCCCCAAAAGTCACCCCCAGAAAGGGAGAAATACGTGCTGTGCTACGAGGTGATAGTTAGAATTGCCTTGTGCTCTGGTGTTTTCCCCTTCACTGTGCCTCTGGTGTAGGTGTTTCATTACGCATCCTCTCATGCCCCTTTAGGGACCTGGCATGAGTTCCCTTGGGGGGCAGGGCAGGGGGAGTGTCTTAGTTTTCCTGAGCTGCTATGACAAATACCACACAATGGATTGGCTTAGACAACAGGAATTCATTGGCTCATGGTTTCAGAGGCAGAAAGGCTTGCTTCCTCCCAAGGTCAGTAAAGTTCTGGCTGGCTGGCAATCCTTGGGTTCCTTGACTTTCCTGTCCCATGGCAATGTCCTCTCCTTTCTTTTCAGGGTCCCATTGACTTCTAGCCACTGGCTCCTCCCTGTGGCTTTCTCTTTATAAGGCTTCCAGTAATAGGATTAAGACCCATCCTGGTTCAGTTGGCCACATTTTAACTAACAATAACATCTTCAAAAGGTCCTATTTACAATGGGTTCATATGCACAAGAATGGGATTAAGATTAGAAGCATATTTTTTGGGAAGCGGCTGTGGCTCAATCAGTGGGGCTCCCGTTTGCCATGTGGGAGGCCCCGGGTTCGGTTCCCGGGGCCTCCTGGTGAGGGCAAGCCCGCCTGCATGGCGTGGTTGGCTGACCCGGCGAGCACAGGCAGCAGGGGGGGGATAAATGAATAAATAAATAAAATCTTTAAAAAAAAAAAAAAAAAAAAGAAGCATATTTTTTCTTGGGTATCTAACAATCTAGATAGGCATGAAGGTAGAAGAAGGGTGTGAGCTGAAAGTTAATTAGAGGAATGCTGGACTCAAAATCGGCTCTCCTCACAAATTCCCAAGCCACATCTCCAGACTGTTAGGGCCTCTCTTTCCCCCTCGAATTACTCCCACCTCCATCTGCTCAAGCTTAGCCAATTAGTGTCTCTCTCAGGAGCTGAATCCCCAGCTGGTCAGTTACTCTGGGCCCAGCACATGGCTAGAGCTTCCTGAATCCACATGTGTGGTTGACTTGCACTGTGGTGAAATTAGTCATGTTTATTGTTGATTGAAAACAAGGGTAAGTGGTAACCAAGGCCTCAACAGTGGTTCTAACATAACTCTTGCTCATTAACTATAACAAGACTTTTTTTTTTTTTTTTTTTTTCCACGGGGAGGTCCCAGGGATCGAACCTGGGTCCCTCCATATGGGAGACAGACGCCCAACCATTTGAGCCACATCCATCCCCCTATAACAAGACTTTAAAAAGGCCCCAAATAGAATCTGTGTATGTAGCAAGGGTAGATACAATGGGAGACTAGACTCTTCCCCTTCAGTGATAGGTCTGTTTCATCTTCCCAAGTTTCATGTGTAGATTTGCTGTTTTTTTTATTACAACTTTATTGAGATATAATTCACATACCATACAATTAATCTGTTTAAAGTGTACAATGCAATGGTTTTAGTATATTCAGAGTTGTGCAATCATCACCACAATTTTAGAAAAACTTCAACATGCCCATTGGCAATAACATTCCATTCCCTCCACCCCTACCCCTAGGTTCTAGACAATCAATAATCTACTTTTTGTCTCTATAGATATGTCTATTCTGGACATTTCCTACAAATGGAATCATATAATATATGGTTCTGACTGGTTTTTGTAAAGGTAAAATAAATTTGCATCTTGTCATGACAGCAAGATAACCAGACCAAGCATTCACTTTCCAGTGATAGCCTGGTCATGTTGCTCATCTAAGGGAATAGACAGAAGAGTTTAGTGGACAAGAAATTTGAAATCACACGAAGAAATCTAAGTACCTCTTAAAAATATATATCTATCTATATATAAATAACATTTTTGTAAGCAAATGCACATATATGCATATATATTTATATATCATTTTACAAATATTGGTATGTATTGTGAAAAATTTGATTTTTACCCACAATAAAAAATAAATAAATAAATAAATAAATAAAAGGAAAACAAAAACAACAACAACAACAAAAAAAGAAATCACATGAAGAGTGTGCTGAACAGGCCAGTCTGGCAAGCCAGGTGGCAAATTTCCTGGGGTCCCTTCAAGAGGTGTTTCTTGGGAAATTAATACCCTTACTACTTACAGTTCTCTTCCCAAAAGGGATTCAGTAAGTATGAAACATGGATTTTATTTTATTTCCATGCCTTGATCGAATAAGAGAAGGGTACAGAGGGTGTAAAATAAAATTAGCATCTCTGTGCACTTTAGGGCAATCACAGCATCAGAGCCTGAACCCAGGGCCAAGAATTCAGGTCTTGCTATTTATGATGTTGTGTATTTTGTAGATAATAAGAAAAACAGAATTGAAAATTAAAGTAAGTGCTTTGAAATAATGAGATGTTTTGGGACATTGGAATTGTTCTGAATGACAATGCAATGATGGATTCAAGCCATTATACGTTTTGTCAAAACCTATAAAAATATGTGGTGCAAAGTACAAACTGTAATGTAAACTATACACCATGTTTAATAGCAATGCTTCAATATGTGTTCTTCAATTGTAACAAATGTACCACACTAATGAAAGTTGTTGTTAATGGGGAAAAGTGTGAGGGAAAGGAGGCTATATGGGAAAACTTCTTTATTTTAGATGTACATTACATCGAAGCTTCTTTAAAAATAAATAATAATAATAATAATAATAATAATAATAATAAATCAGATGAGCTAGCTTTCAAATTGCCTCCCTCTAGGCCCTGGGGTATGGTTTTAATTTCTTAGAGTTTGAGTATTTTAAAACACTGCTTAGGGAAGCATCTGTGGCTCAATTGGTTGGACTCCTGTTTACCACATGGGAGGCCCCAGGTTCGATTCCCAGGACCTCCTGGTGAAGGCAAGCCAGCCCACGTGGTATGGTGAGCTGACGCAGCAAGATGATGCAACAAAGGGAGACAAGCAGACACAGAAAAATGTACAGCAAATGGACACAGAGAGCACAAGCAGCAAGGGGGGTGGGGATAAATAAAGAAGTAAACAAATAAATAAAAAATAAACCAAAACACTGCTTAAAAAGATATGTAAAATAAGAGTTTCAGGATCCTTTGGCAAGCACTTGTCTTTGTGACAAAACTCACTCTAGGTTCTACAATGTAGAGGCTATGGAAGGCTGGTCCATTGGAAAAAGGTACTGCCAAGATAAGCAAACTTGAGCTAGAAAGGCTTGACTGCTTACATAAATAACAGCAATGAATGAAGTGAGAGAGAGAAAGGGAAGGAGGATGGCTTCTGCTGTCCTTAAAAAATAAGTGAAGATGGAGAGTGGATGTGGCTCAAGAAGCTGAGTGCCTGTCTCTTCACGGGTTCAGTTCCCTGATAGTGAATGTCCCTGATAGTGGCTTGTTCCAGTCACTGCTTGGAAGTAAAATCCTCTTTCAACCAAGTACTCAAATGTCCCCTGGGCTTTCAGTGATGGAAGACCATGGCTACTCCCTTCTCTTTCCTGGAAATTTATGCAAAGTTGGGGTTACTTTATAGGCCCCTGAGAAAATGCCAGATTGCCCTCTCTCATAGCCCAATGCTTGGTCAAAGAAGAATGAAAAAAACTAATCACTCAGTTTATCTGCCCAGTTAAGCTGGTAGACTAATAAAGATTCTAAGAAAGGAAAAACTGGAATATGGTAATTACTGTCTATACTGTCTTATACTGTTTTATAATCTCTTGTTTGGGATTGTCTTACCTTCCCATCTGCATTTTAATCTTCTTGAAGGTAGAGAATGTGTATTTTCCTTTTCAGCTGTTATTCATTACACCTGGCATGCAGGGACCCAGGGCACTTGGTTATTGCTGGCTGATGGTTTGAAGCAGAAAAGTTACAAACAGGTAGGCAAAGGAGAAACAAGGAGGAAGAAGAAGAAAAATTTTAAACAAATTTAAAAATCAGCTTGTCTAGAGGATGATATATGGGACTGTATAACATAGTGAACCCTGCTGTGGATAATGAATGTAGTTAATAGTACAAATATAAGAATGTTCTTCCATGAATTAGAACAAATGTATGTCACTAATAATAGGGTGGTACATGGGAAAAAATACACCTAATGCAAAAGATAATTAACAGTAATATTCTTTCATTAATTGTAACAAAAGTAGTACACCAATACTAAGTGTCAATAGCTGGATATAAGAGGTATGGGATTTTTCTTTTGAGAAATGAAAATGTTCTAAAATTGACTCTGATGACAAATGCACAACTGAGAGCCAGTGATTGTACACGTTGGACGGATTGTATGGTATATGAATAAAACTGCTTTTAAAAAATAATCAGTGTGTGGCAAATCAATATTTAATCATAGCACCTTGAAATCCATTCCACGACTTAAAAGGATTTTAGAAATTAACCCCCTAAAACGTGTCACATATCTTAAGGAACTAAGCAAGGTCATATTTTTATAAAGAATTTGTATTCTAATAAAATTTGTGTGTAATTCTTTGAAACAGTTAGAAAAATCTTCTTTTTCTTAGGTAGGGTACAAAGGCGTTTAATGAAGTTGAGTATATTGACCAGGAAAGAAAACACTACAGTCCTGTGTTGAAAGAAGAGTTTTCTCAACTACAGAGGGAAACACAAAACATAACAAACAAAAAAACCTCATGCTGCTTTCTGAAGTACTACAGCCAAAGAAAATAATGTAGGTCTCAAGTTGGCTTAACTTAGATGACTAGAAGACAGTGAATAGATGTGGGGGGAATTAATACCTGTCCAGGAGAGGAGCTTGGATGCCGGGAAACAGGTGAGGAGGCTTGTCGTATTTAGGCCTTAAATTACAAAAACAGAAGAAATGCAAGAGAAATCCAAAATCCAAATTATAAAGTGTAAATTGTGGATAGGAATACTGACCTTAGGAAAATTTTCAATATCTAAGTTGCCTCTGCTCCAGGTGTGGCCATCCCTAATGCTCTGGCCATCTCTCAACCAAGAGTTCTCACCTGGGGATGCTCTAGAGACTCACCAGGGAGCTTTTGAAGAAGCCAGATGTCAGGGCCTAGCTCTGACCCACTGCTTCTGGGTGCAAGACTATTATCTAAACACTCAACAGGTTAATTAATCCCACGGAAGTGTATACTTGAAAGTGGTTAAAATAGGAAATATGTTGTATATACGTTGCTACAATAAACATTAAAAAAAAAAAAAAAAAAAGCACATCAGGTAATTCTGATTCAGCTGGGATCGTGAACCATTTTTTGAGGATCCATTGAAATAGCCCATTGAATAGATACATGAAATAGACCCCTCTCTGTCATGCTGGGAAAGCTGCAGCTGTTATAACACTTAGAGGTTTTCAAGCAGTTAGAAGTCATAGTTTCGACACAAGTTCAAATCTACTATTATGCTACTCTCTGAGAGGCTCATCTGTGGATGCTGAATAAGGCTTCTAAGTCATTGTTGGGTGGGAATGGATTCTGGAAAGATAAACTATGCATTTGGCAGATTTTTCTACTCAGACTGAGGACATTGATCAACTTTAAATAGCTTTTGTACTTACATAGGTGTTTTAGCTCAATCTTTCCATAATCTAATTACTTGGGTAAGCTTCTGAGAACTTTTGGTTCTTTAGATCTTATTTCCCTATCTTGAAGATAGTGTAGAATGTAGAGGTTATATAGTAAATATCATGAATATTGAATTCAATGTAAATGGAGGGGAGCAGATGTGGCTCAGTCTGTTGGGCACTCGCCTGTCATGTAGGAGGTCCTGGGTTGGGTTGCCGGTGCCTCCTGGAGAAGGCATGTAAACAATGAGCAGACAGATGAGTGAACCATCTGGGGAAAGGGGGGAATAAAATAAAGAAAAAGAAAATAAATCTTTTTTAAAAATTAACAACGAAAAAACAAAGTAAATGGAATATGCTTTAATGAGCAGATGCCTGTATGTAGGTTTACTGACCCAGCAGACTAAATTCTGCTCTTGTTGAAAAAAGAACTGGTCTTGATTCTTTTGACTTTATACTGATTGTAAAAGACATGGAATGATAGAGAAAACACTTTCCTTGTTTACCTTTAACTTAGGTATTATAAAATCGGTTCACTTTTAGGAGTGTTTTGTATTTGAAACTTAATAAAACTTAACATGGCAAAACAACAACAAAAACACTGTACTAGACAGACATCCTTTGTGTGGCACTTAGCATTTTTTTCTCCTTATAATTCATACATGAACATCTTCACCATTACACTATGAGCTTCAGAAAGGTAAGTAGCATGGCTAATTCATTTCTGTAATCTCAGAGTTTGGCTTAGTGTTTGGCACACAGAAGTGCTCAATAAATGTTGAATTAAATACTTAAGTGAATTATACTTTTAAATATCTTGAAGAATAAAATTTGCAGCTTAAAAAAACCTTATTACTGGTATTTTTCAAATGCACAAAATTAAAGGGATTAATAAAATATTGATGCAAAACCCATATATCATATCATTTTACCTATATCCCTCAGCATGCATCTTTTTAAGATGCTTTTTTTTTATATAACCACAATAACATTATCAAACCCAAAAATATTATTTATAAAATATCCCGTGTTCAAATTTTCCTGATTTCATGAGAAATAATATTTTTGTAGTTGTTTTGTTTGAATCAGGATCCAAAAAAAGCCCATACATTACATTTTTCTTTGGTTGCTATGTTTCTTAGGTCTCTTTTAATCTACAGGTTGTCCCCCCCACCCCATCCCCTGCTTTTTCCTGCAACTTTTTTGTTTAAAAATACCAGAGCATTTGTCCTGCAGAGATTTACTCATTTTGGGTTTTTCTGATTGTACTCCTGTGGTGTTATGCTCCCCTAAAATATTCCCCTAATCCTGCAAATTAGTAGCTGGAATTATATCTAGACGCTTAACAAGACTCAAATCCCTTTTCTCCTTCCCTTCCCTTTCTTTCCCTTCCCTTCTTCCCTTCCCTTTCCTTTCTTCCTGTTCGTTCTTTTCTTTTTTTTCAAAAATGTTTCAGTTCTGGTTATTATTGTTGCATAACAAATTATCCCTAAATTTAGCAGCTTAAAACAAAATTTTGATTTTGCTTATGATTTTAGGGGTCTAGAATTTGGAAAAGAAAAAGCAGGGATAACTTATCTCTGCTTCACAATGTCTGGGACCCCACTTGGGACAACTCAAATAAACACACACACACCAATACCAATATCACGACTATCCATATATTATAAATATATGTGTATATATGTATATATATATACACACACACACATATATATACATATGCCTATACCAACAACATTATTATTAATCCAATATGGAATATAGTTTCAGATATTTTTTAGTTACTTTTGTCTTAGGATATATCACAGAAAGGATGAAGAATCTGTTTACTGTATTTTAAAATATAAGAGCCAAGACCATAAAGCTCCTAGAAGATAATGTAGGGAAGCGTCTATGAGATCTTGTAGTAGGAAATGGTTTCATAAACTTTACACCCAAAGTGCTAGCAATGAAAGAAAAAATAGATAAATGGGACCTCCTCAAAATTAAAAACCTTTGCACCTCAAAGGAGTTTGTCAAGAAAGTGAAAAGGCAGACTACTCAATGGGAAGAAATATTTGTGAACCACTTATCCTATAAGGGTCTAATACCCAGCATATATAAAGAAATCCTATATCTCCAAAATAAAAAGACAAACAGCCCATTTAAAAAATGGACAAGAGATTTGAATAGACACTTCTTCAAAGAGGAAATACAAATGGCCAAAAAGCACATGAAAAGATGCTTAACATCACTAGCTATTAGGAAAAGGCAAATCAAAACTACAATGAGATATAATCTTACATCTATTTGACTGGCGGCTATTAAAAAAAAAGAGAACTACAAGTGTTGGAGAGGATGTGGAGGAAAGGGAACACATCCAGTGCTGGTGGGAATGTGGAATGATGCAGCCATTGTGGAGGATGGTATGGCAGTTCCTCAGGAAGCTAACTATAGAATTGCCATATAATCTGGCAATTCCACTGCTGGGTATATACCCAGAAGAATTGAATACAGGGACACGAACAAACATATGCACACCAATGTTAATAGTGGCATTATTCACTATTGCCAAAATTTGGAAGCAACCCAAGTGTCCATCAACAAATGAATGGATAAGCAAATTGTGTTATATATATACAATGGAATATTATTCAGCTGTAAGAAGGAATACAGTGCTAACACATGGGACAACATGGATGAATCTTGACGACCTTATATTGAGTGAAGTAAGCCAGTCACTAAAGGACACATATTACATGACCTCACTGATATGACCTAAGCATATTGAGCAGACTCACAGAGCTAGAGTCTGAAAGACAGGCTATCAGGAGACAGAAAGGGAGAAGAGTGTGGTGAGCCAATGCTCAATATGGGTAAAACCTATGATAAGGTGGATGGGGGTGGTTGGGAAGTGGATGGGAGTGATGTTGGTGCAGGGATGTGAGTGGGTTTGAATGCTGGAATGTGAGGGTGAGCAGGGTAGGGGGGTTGGGTTGGACTATCCACAGAATTGTGGGGAGGGCTGGAGGAAGGAACAGGGGATTTGTAAGTCTGTGGTTGAAATGAATGTTCTTTTGGCAAATATGGCAGGGTAGGGTCACTGGTGCAGGGCGTTGGTTGTGGGGAAATATTTGGGAAAGGGTGCACCTGGGACATGCTTCTATGAAATATGAAAGTGTTCATCTTGTCATAGGGTTGGTTTTTTTTTTTTTTTTTTTATCTCAGTGGGTGAAGACCCACACAATAAACAAGAAAATATTAAATTCCTATCCTAGGGAGTACAGCTATGTTCTCAAATAGAAGGGCAAGAATCTCTCAAGAACATAGGCAGTGCCTATTAAAACAAAACAGCCCAGTATATCAAGCCATCAATATTCTGCGTGTAACTATGAAACTTATTTTCAAAAACTGAAACTTAGTGGTTTCCATAGGTTCCGAGGGGAGGAGAAGGGAAGAATAGATGGACCGCAGGCCATTTTTAGGGCATTGGAATTGTTCTGCATGGTATTGCAATGACAGATTACAGGCCATTATACATTTTATCAAAACCTATAAAAGTACATGGTGCAAAATGTAAACCATAATGTAAACCAGTGACCATCACCAGTAACAATACTTCAATATTTGTTCATCGATTATAATAAATGTACCATACTCATGTAAGATGTTATTAATAGGGGAAAATGTGACTGGGGGAAGGGGCGGGGTATGTGGGAATCCCCTATATTTTCTATATGACTTTTCTGTAACCTAAAGCTTTTTTGAAAATAAAGTGAAAAAAAAAAAAGAAAATCAATCCCATTCTGTATAAAGTCACTAATACAATGCACAGATTCAGTTATTTTATTTACTTTCAATTATTAGAAATTGCTTTTTTGCCTACTTTTATTTAATTTTGTTTTATAATTATGAACGCATATGTTTCCAAAATCAAATCTACAAAATAAGGTACATTCAGAGAAGTCAAGTATAGATTCCATTTCTCTCTCCTCCATCCTGTACCCCCATCCCCATATATATAATCATTATTAATGCTTGGTTTATGTTTCCATTTTTAAAAGGCAAGTGCATACAGGTACAGATATACCTCATTTTATTGTGCTGTGCTTTATTGCACTTCACAGATATTGCATTTTTACAAATTGAAGGTTTGTGGCAACCCTGTGTGGAGCAAATCTATCGGTGCCGTTTTTCCAACAGCATGTGCTCACTTTTTGTGTCTGTGTCACATTTTAATTAAAGTATATACATTTTTTAGACATAATACTATTGCACATTGCACACATACTACAGTATGATGTAAACATAATTTTTATATGCACTGGGAAACTAAATAATTCGTGTGACTCACTTTATTGTGATATTTGTTTTTTTGTGGTGGTCTGGAACCGAACCCGCAATATCTCTGAGGTATGCCTGTAGTTGTAGCTCCCCTTCTTCAATAATAAAAGCATACTATACATACTTTTCTGCACCTTGGTTTTTCTCACTTAATATATTCCAGAGATCATGGCAATATAGAGCTAATTCTTATTCCTTTTTACAGCTGCATAGCACTCCATTTTGTAGATGTCCACTATAGATGGCCATTTGGGATGTTTCCAGACTTTTGTTATTATATAAAGTATGTTTGCAGTTTTCTTCATTGTCTGAGACTTCAGGATGAAATCTGATTCAATCGGCCAGGGTTTAATCATCCCTGTCTCAACATGGACTATTTCTATAGTTTACCAAATTGCTAAAGTCTTACATCTTTTGCTCTTCCTTACCTTGCTTTGCATAGGAAATCTTTAGCATGAATAACTCTAGCTCCCATATTCAAAATAACACCCACTGAGTGGTTTTGCACAGAAAAAGATGCAATCTATAAGTTCCATGGGTTACTATTCAGCTACCTGCTCCCCACCCCTAAGCAAGACCAATATCAGGGAAAATATGCCCTATCTAGATCCACAAAGGGAGTGAGACACATCCCCTTAGGCACCATCTCCCACTGGTGTGGGGAGCAACCTGCTCCATTCAGTTAGCTATTCAATGAATATTTGATAAATAAATGTGTACCATGTGCCAGACACCATGCTAAGTGTAAGACAAAGCAGCGAATAACACAAACCCAGTATCCATCCTCCTGGAGCTCACAAAGGCTCTTGGATTCTGTGACTGGCTCAAGCCATTTGGGACAATACATACAACTGCACTGAGTTATCCCTTTCCAGAGAACTCATAGCCTGAGTATGTCATCATCTACCTAAGGTGACCATTGGACTGAGACTTTCTTCTTATTTTACAGAAAGGGATGGGAAAAGGCCCAGAGGGTTAACAGTACTTCTAAGCTCCCACTCACAGGGATATAAAACCCAGGCATCTAGGTTTTGGATCCAATGGAAGTAAATTGCTCTAATTCTGATGGATAGTAGCCACTCTGAATACCCTCCTCTAAATCAAACATGTCTCAATCTTTATTTTGCTCTGAACTTCTAAATTCTTTTTTTTTTTTTTTTCTAAATAACAATAGTTACTGTTCATTGAATATTCACTGCATTCAAAGGCATAGTGCTAAGTCCTTTACACTTAAATCATGCAGTCCTCCTAATTACAGGGTTAGTACTATTATTATCTCCATTTATAGAGGAGAATATTGAGACTTAGAGGAATCAAGTAACACGCCCAAGGTCATACATCTAATAAGAGCAGATGATGGTAAGGAAGTGTCTGCAATGATTAATAAGCCATAGCCAGAATAAAATAGTAACAGCTATCGTTTACTGAGCACTTCCAATTGTGCCAGGTGCTAAGTGCTTCACACATATTTATCAAGGTGGAAAAAGATTCTTCCTCGCTCCTGGTGTTTCCTTCCATGTGGAGGGAGCTCCTCTAGCATATAATTTCTGACATTTCTCTACTCCTTCACTTGTTTCTCCCCTGGATCAGGGTAGGAAAGGGAAGGAGGGAGAGGAAAGAGAGGAAGGGGAGGAGGACAGACTTCTCAGTGGAGAGTACAGGGTGAGGAACTGAGAATGCATAGCTCAGTCCCTTTTCTTCTTCCTCTTGGCAGCCAGCCTATGGGAAGGGCACACTTTAGACTCTGTTCCCCTGTGTTGAGCAGTTTTCAGGGACAGTTCCCAATTGAGAAGCCTGCCTGTGCCTGGGTGGGTACCCTGTCCACAGATACAAACCACTTAGTATCAAAATTGTAGGTAATAAAGCTGATATTTTGATTCCATTTGTTTTATTTCTTCTTGTCCATGCCTTAATTATTCACAACTTGGGAAGGGGGGGTGTCCTTTATTATATCTTCTTGAAGCCCCAAGTATTAACGCCTTTAATCATAACAACAATTCAATTAGAAAAGTATTCTTCTTATCCTCCTGGATAAGGAAACTGAGCATTTCTCATTTGGCCTTTCTGTTGAATAAAGGAAAAATATTTGCTCTCAGTCCAGGACCAGATAAGTTAAAGCATGTCAGGGTGCTTGCCATCCGTTAAAGCTATGCAAACGGAGGTCATAACTGCGGTGGTTCTGGCTTTGTCACTACTGGCAGGACTGGCCCCAGGCCCTTGATCGGGTATTATCTGGACCTCAGTCTCCTTTATCAGTAAAGTGAGGGGTCAGCCTGGATGATCTTTGCAGATCTTTCCTGCTCTGACCTTTGTGATGGCGAATCAATGATGACTAGCCATTGACTGCCTCCCGTGCTTCCCCTGAGTCACTGAGGATTCTTGGATGCTGATTTTCCCCCTAATTGAACTAGGCCCAGTCCCTGGGGGACACAGGCCACTTAAAACTCTCCCTTGTTTAATCTGCTCTGCAGGCTGTGATTTGCTTGCTCCGTTGCCTTTGGTTACCACAGCAACATAACACAAACCCACACTTCCGTTTCTGACAGTGTCGTGGGTGGGTTTAGGCCAAGGCTCTCCCAGGCCCAGCAACCCTGCAGCATTTCCTGGCTTCCTCACAGCTGCCAGATGAGGGGGACAGTAACCCACAGCAATTCCTAAGGAGCTTTGAGGGCCGAAGCAAAATCATCCAAATACCTTCCCAGGGGAAAAGAAATGCACATCTCCATCAGGTCAGCACTGAGGGGGTAAAAAAATCAGGGAATTCAGGCTCAATATTAAGAGCCTGATTCAGAACTGATTCAGAGCTCAGGGTGTTTGTGAACAGGGATTTCTGCTTGCTACTGCTATTGAAAAAGCCCATCCTTTGAAAACGATTGGTATCAAGAAATAATCTTGTTTTTCAGGCTACAGGGTTGAGGAAGGTCTCAGAGCAGGCCTTTACAGCATGACTGACTATTTTAAACTTCATCTGATTCTGAAACTCCGTGGTTTAACACCGGAACATAGCAAACTAGCAAGAACAGGAAGTGGAAAAAACATTTTGCCCAGTGGAAAATACCTTTTGTTCACCTGCATTCCTCCAAAACTGCAGTTAAATTAGCCCAGAAACTTGCCTTTCCAGAGGGTATCCCCAGATGGTGTATCTCCCAAATAACTTTGTTGATGAATTTGATGCCCCAGTTATTCAGAAGAGAGGTCTAAAAGCATTATTAGGGGAACAAGGGGTTGTATCTCTCTGCCACCATAATAAAATAGATCATTCTCTTTGCATGCCTTAAAAAAAGAAAGTGCTTTGAGGTCGCGAATTAAGGGCGGAGGCAAAGTTCTGAACCAGTGTAAGGGAAATTTTGAAATACAATTGCTGGGACAGGGCCACAGTAAGGAAGCACAGAGATGTCTGTTTGCTTTGGCGAAGTGGGGCAAGAGGGATAAGACAGCTACAGGTTTTGAAAGTGCAAAGGGTACCAGAGGGAAAAGGGTAGGCAGCCAGGATAAGAACGACTGTGTCTTTCCAAGCCTGGCCCTAGCAGGCCCTGTTCCCACCCCCAACCAGCAGACATTTCCTCACTCATGTGGGGGAGGGTGGATGTGGCCCTCAGTGGCATTGTTCACAGAGTGGAAAATGTGGGTGTTGGCAACCATATCAAAGGCCTCTGATTGTTCAGAAACCTTTACACTGCTGATCACCAGACCACAGAGCCCAAAGGCCTTTCAAGGCCTGTGGAAACTTGGGAACAATAGACTTGGCCTGTTGCCTATTTACATGGTTTTCAGAAAGTTGTAGATGGGGCCCCATCACCAGCCAGCCAACCTCCTTCAAGGCAAGGTAAATGTTGGTGCAAAAGCAGGCACCAGTTAGAGATCCTAAGCTGAGATCTTTATACTTGGCTCTTTGGAGACTGAGACTAGAACTTCACTCACCTTGGGCATAAAATTTAAAGGCAGTGGCAAACAACAACAACAACAACAAAAAAAAAACACTCTATAAAATAAGGTAAATAATATTTTAATGCAGTAGCTTTAAAAAATAAAATTTCATGCAAAAGAATCCATGATGAACAAAATATCAAAATTTTAAAAAGATATGCCATACTCTGTGATGAAAGTGAGAGCCACTGAGTGTACATCTTGGATAGAATGTACAAAGCATGGCACTATATAACACAGTGACCCATGTGGTAGAACATGGACTGTGGTTAACATACAGTTAACCCGAACTATAACAAATGTATAATACTAATATATGGTGTTAATAATAGGGGATGTATGGAAAAAATATACCAAGTGTATGCTATGGACCATAGTTAGTGGTAATAAACTGGTGATGTTCTTTCATAATCTGTAACAAATGTTCCACAACCATGTAAGGTGTTGGTGGAGGGGTGTTGTGTGGGAATTCTGCACATTATGCACAATTATTTTGTAAATTCACAACTTTTAATACAAATATATATATATATTTTAAAAAAGATATGCCAGATATCCCATCAGTTGTACTTCAGTCCTTTTCTCTTGAAGTCAACAAAATACAACTAAATATAATGTCAACTAAAATACAACCATCTCTGGGGTAAACCATTATAACCAGACACCTTAGCAGAGATATATTTATTCACTAATTCAACAAAATGATCACTCTGCCCCAGATGCCAGGGATGCAGAGAACAGGAGGATCTACCCTGTCTAATCTAGTGGGAAAGATGGAAATGTCAACCGAGTGTACTTTAAGATCAGGGTAGAGGCAGAGGAAGGATGGCAGAAGGGCAGAAGGGCCTCTCACTCAATTCAGAGTTGGCCAGATCTGCAACTGTGGGAAGACCAGGATCTAGGGCAGCGAGTTCCCAGGATGACCAGAAAGAGGTGTAGAAAGTGGAGGGAGAAAGCTCTCACCCTTCACCTGTTTCTCAGATTTGCCTGGGGCTAGGGCTAGAGGAGGCAGGCAACAATTGGTTTTGATTCACGGAGGCTTTGTGCACAACTCTAGGGGGCGCCATTTTCATAGACTGTAATGTGGGACTCGGTGGCATTCGATGGGATTGGGAGGGTTCTTTCCAGGGGTAGTGAAGACAGTCTCTGAGGGGTGGAGGGTGAGTTTGCCCTGAGAGCCTGTGGCTCTGCACCCAGGGTCCTGTGGGTAGAGCCTTGACCCTGCCCAAATGGACTCTACCTCTTGGATCTCTGCCCAGATCAGGCCTGCCAGTAGGAGAGTTCCTTTGGCTTTGTGGTCTTGGCCCAGCTCCATGCTATCCTGTGAGAGAAGGACTGTGACCCCAGTCAAGAGCTTCCCTAGGAGATAGAAGCCGTTCTACTGCCTCTTTCTTTGATGTGCTTTCCTGGTGAGGTGGCCTGGAAGCTGATCATTGATTTAGCAGCCTGGGAAATGACAAAGGAGGGGAGGACAGGAATGTTAATAGATCCTGAAACCTCTCTCTCTCTTTATAAACAACTAACACACATTTATATAGCACTGTTATATATGGTATCTTATTTCTTTTTCATAATAGTTAAGTTGAGAGATGTTCTATTATTCCTGTTTTCCAGCTGAGGAAACTGAGTCCAGGGAGGTGACTTGAGTTCCTGTATAAATAGTCAGTAAATGGAACCGTGTATCTTCCCACCCCTCAGGCCAGGTACTTGGATTTGTCCTTTCCTCTTCCTCCTCACATAAGATCCATTAACGAGTATTTTTACCTACAAAATTATCTCAAATCTGCTCATTTCTCTCTATCTCTCTGCCACCATTCTAGTCTACCTCCTTACAGATCTCTCTGCTGCCACCTTTGCACCCCTTTCCATCTGTTCTCTTCTAACTAGCTGTGTGCCCTTTGGCAGGTCCTTAACCTCTCAGTGCTTGAGTGTTATCTCTGGAAGATGGAAACGAGACTAGCACCATCCCAGTGGGTTGTGCTAAGGATTACGCACAATGATGCATTAAGAGAACGTATAGAAACATAATTCGAGACACATGTACAATTAAAAAATTTCTAGTCCCCACATAGAAAAAGTTAAAAAAGAAATAGGTGAAATTAATTTTAATTTGATTTAACCCAATATATCAAAAAATATCCATTTCCATTTAACATGGAATCCATTTTCAAAAATTAATATTTTACATTCTTTTTTTCTTAGTAAGTCTTCAAAGTTTGATGTGTGTTTTACACTTACTACACATGTCAGTTCAGACTAGCTGCATTTCAAATGTCCAATAGCCACATGTGGCGAGTGGCTACTGCATCAGACAGCGCAGGGTTAGAGGGCTTATAGCAAGGGCCTGGCTCATAAGTGTTAGTTATTTACGTGGTGGTGGTGGTGGTTACACAAACCCTCCCACCTGGGCAGGCCCTGCCTCTGAGCTCATTTCCACTTCACACCCCCGTGCTCTTGCTCCAGATTTTGTTTCTTGTGAGCGGCCTGCCTTAATGCAAGGCCTATCATGCCTTAGTGTTCCTGTCTACTATGAAAGAACCCTTAAACTTAGCTAACCTAATTACACCGACTCAACCCTAACATAATTAGTGTGAATGTTGGGGCTTCCCACTGGTGGGAGGGCATATTTTGAGTAGGGAGGGTTCAGGAAATGCCCCTCTGAGTCAGGAGGAGAAGCATTTTCCACATCATTGGGCCCCCTGCTGCGGAGCTAGAAGGCAGCAGGCATGTCTGTGGAAGGTGGTAATTAGGGAGGGGTTTCCAGGGCAGAGCTCAGCGTCTACAGAACTTGAAGATGTCCTTCCATTGCTTTCATTTCAAATGAGTTTGGTTTGGTTGAAACACCTAGGGCCTGAAAGAGGGATTGCCATTCAGTGGGGTTTCCTGCCTCATCCCCACTGCCACATTCCCCTGCCCAAATGAGGAATCAAAATGCTGTGTGCGAGCTGTGTCAGGCAGGCCAGATGCTGGCCCACACCCTTGGTGGCCGCCTGGCCACTTGGCTCTGCTGTGGTCACGGGCTGCATGGGCCTGGGTGTGCTGCTGCTCTCCTCCTGAGGAGGTCATCCCAGAGCTTTGGCTGGCCTCCTAGGACCTGCGGCCCCAACCCTGAGACAGCCACTTTTGGAGGCTCTCAGATTTCTCAGGACTTGAGCCTGGGGATCCAGGAGGTAGGGGAGCCTCTGAGCCTTCCTGGGCCAGTTTTTAGGCTGTATCAGATAGAACTGCCAAGGTAATTATCCGGATAATTAGGAGCCAGCCTGCAAACAAAAACGTGGAATTTCCTGGTGCAGTGGGCAGTAAAAGACCAACAAAGCACAGCCTCTGCCCTTTAGGAACTGTAATCTAATAGGAGAGATAAGACATCAACATAAATAAAATACAGGACACTGAAAGGCACAAACAATGACGCTTCTATAGCTTTATTGTTTGTGGTTGGGAGATAAGTGAAAGATTCAAGGAGATTTGCTTTGAAGGACCATTTTAATTCCCAAAAGTGAAGGTAAGAAAGGCTGGGCAATCCATTCTGAGGGCATGGGAAGGGCTATGGTAAGGAAAGGGTGGTAGAACAGAACAAAGCCTAACAATGGTGGGATTTTTCTGCCAGGCCAAAGAATTTGGACTTTATTCTGTAGGCAGTGGGGATCCTCAGAGTTTTCCAACAGGAAGACAACATAATGCCAATGACCTATTCAGTACATTAATTTGGTCAGTAGGAATGGTCTAGGATGAGTCAAGGAGAAGGTGGGGGTGGGGGAGGTGAGGCCGACAAGGGGCCGGGCAATTTTCAAAGGCGAGGGGAAAAGGCTTGAGTTAGGGTGGTTGCTCTGGAATAAAAAGGAGAGGGTGGAGTAGGAGAGTGTTTGGGGAGAAAGAGTCCACGGTTCTTCATCACAGAGTGGTGTTTGGTAGTGAGAGGAAAAAGAGAAAGAGAGGGTAAAGATGACTTCAGGTGTTCAGGTCTGGGCGATTTGGAGGGTGAGTACCATTAAGAGAAAGAAACAGGGAAGTCAGGGCTGTGGCTTCGGCACGCCCTGCTCAAGAGCAGAGGCCGGATCCTCCCTGCCTCCTGCCTGCCTTTGAAGGCCAAAAGCAAGAGTGGCCTCCCCAACCCCTACTTTTTTTTCTTTTCCTTTCTGGGAAGCTGTATCTTTATCAATCAGAGGCACAATGTTTCAAGGGGATTCTTGATGTCTTAGTGAGGAAATGAGACAAGGGACGGACGTTAAAGCTATATCACAGAAACTAAGAAAAGATGGAAAGATTGGAAAGATGTAAAACTATGCTTCTGACCACTCAATTTCAGCCTGATGCTGGCTCAGCACCCACAGGAAGCTTCTGACACTGGCATTGCTCCATGGGGTAAAACAGACACTTGTATCAGCCCTTTGGTCCTGGCTTTTCTCCGTCTGAAATAACCAAGATACAACTTTCATCTCCTTGTGAAAGCTTTTCCTCTCCTATGTGCAAAGGCCCTGGAGCGTCCATACACGCATGCGTGGATGTGTGTGTTGTGGCTGAGGAGGAAAATATGGGGGTGGTTGAAAAGGCTGCCACACCAGTGGGATCTTCCAGCAGTGGGATCACTGCTCTCCCCTCCCCAGTAGGCATCTTTTCCTCCTCAGGCCTCTCAGGACTGTTTTAACCCTCACCTCAGGGGTTTGAACTTCCACTACCTAGGGAATGTGTTCTGGAGCCCCTTGTCTGATCAGTCAGGAAATTCTAATGCGGGCGGGAGATGCCAGAGTGTAACTGGGAAGTCACCTTCCACTAACAACAGACAAGATGCTGGAAATAAGAGCTGGCTAAAGCCACTGGTTTTGCCTCAGTTGTGGTCTGTTATCTCCAAGGGTAAGACGGGGAAGCCCAAGGAAGAGATGATCTTGTGGCCCCACAACACATGTATATGGACAGGGCTCACAAAAGAAAACATCTGGCAACTTTCTGAGGATGACTCGAAGGGAACATTATGTGAAAGAATGCAGAGGAGGCAGGTTGGAGGGATAGGGTGAGTGGATGGGGGATGGATGATGGGGTTGAGAACTATAAAACTGGCTGGGATATCAGCACTTCTGGTCTAAGCATTTGCCTCTTCATAAAATAATTTAAATTCTCTCTGAAACAATTCAACTGCATAACAGGGGACTGGTTTAAACCACTCTTTTATTAATATGATGAAATACACTATAGCTATTAAAAAGGTATGGTATTCAAGAGACAGAAGTAGATTAGCAGTTAACAGGGGCTGGAGGCTAGAGGATGGGGAGTTACTGCTTAATGGCTAAAGAGTTTATGTTTTGGGCAATGAAAGCTTTTAGAAAAGTCTCTAATATAAATAAAAAACAGTTTTAGTAATGGAAGGTGGCGATGGTGGTGACACAACATGGTAAAAGAAAGTAATGTCACTGAATTATACACTGAAAAATGGTTAAAATGTCTAATTTTATTTGTTACCACAATAAAAAAAGAAGTGTGATAAAAGTGGAAAGATGTTCATGATCTGTTGTTGAGAATATTTACAATATGATCTCATTTGTATAAATGAGATACCATGAGACTAACTGTTGAAAGTGGTTATGTCTTAGTTGTATAATGGGTGACTTTTCTTTTTATTTTTTCTTCAATGAAAACATAATACTTATGAAATTTAAAATAGAACAAATTATTAATAATCATATGTCCTCAGAAACATTTCTTTGTTTAACTGCAGAGTGGAATTAGAGGGAGAGAGTCCCTAGACTGCCTGTTAGCCTTGCTCCCCACCCCCCTCCTTACTGCTTTCCATCTCAAAGCTCCAGTCAGCCCAACTGCTCTTCCGAGCCCCGCTGGGCAGGACTTGGTGATCGGATAAGCATCACTGCCTTCTTTAGAAGAGGTGCCGAGGGGGTCTTAGGCATGCCGGCTTGCTCTGAAATCCCCAGTTAATCGCGTCCCTTAGGAGGACGGAATTGGCCTTCCTTTCTCTCTCCTTCTGTTTTCCAGCTGCCACCTGCTCCTCTCATGAATAGGTTTTCTTCTTGTTTCAGTCCCATGACTTTGCTTCCCATGTGCTATTGTACCCAGGCCAGCTGGCTAGCCCGACTGGTTTTTAGGGTTAGAGAGTCTTCAGGTCATACGGGGATTAAGAGCCATGGGAAAGGCCAAAACAGAGTTAGGAGGTCACCAGGAAATCATGGGGCAGGTCCAGGGTGAAAGGAGGTGGGATGCCCTTCATCGTGGTTTGGGGGAGTGTCCAGCAAGCCGTCAGGGCATTGTTAGGGATGTGAGTTTAAGGTTCCTGCAGCAAAACTCTCCAGAGCTGGGTTATAGCCAGCGGAGTGTCCAGGCCTTCCTCAGGCAGCTATGCAGACTGTGCCACTGCTTTGAAAGGTTAAATCATGGCATACCCACCTGCTCCACCCTGCCATGCGCCCTCCTAGGGGTACCACGAGTGCAGGGGAGGGGGTCCCCTTGAGTTTCTGAAGTTCTCTAACATTGTCATCACTGGAGAAAAGGGGACGCCTGAGAGAAACCCAGACTCTCCAGGACCCTGGGGTTGCAGCCGATAAGCTCTTCTTGGTTGCTCTGCTTTTTCCTCTTCTGAGGATAAAGGAATTCTGACATACCAATTCCCCAGAGGTACAGCTAGAAAATTTGGAGCAGCTTAACCTTTCTAGCTAAGTGACCTTGGGCTGATCACTCAATTTCTCTGAACCTCGTTTTCTTCATACAAATAGTACATGCTTTGGGGTTATTGTGAGAGAACGTCTCATAAAGAGTTTAGAGGGCAGTGATGGGTACGTATCAAGCAGGGATGAACTTGAAAAGCAAGTAACAGCTAGTTAGTGCAGAGACTGCATCTGATCAGAATAGAGGTCAAGACTGGGCTGAAGCAGGTCCTGGAGGAGCCTCTGGTGCTAGGCACTAACCCTTTGCTGCTGGATTGTGGGGAGGTTCCAGAGAAGGGCTGGGTGATAAGGGGTGATGTTATTTATCAATAGTATGAAGTTATTTAAATATTTTAACACTGGGGTATGGCTAACCATAACCTGAATATCAATCCTAATTCTAAGTATTAATAAATATGAATAAATTAGAATCTATAAATATTAGCTACAGGGCTTTTATAGCTAGGTTCCCTCCTCCCCAACACATACTGCACACACATGAGCATGTGCACACACACACACACACACACACACACACACACCTTCTTAAGTTTTATGGTTGAAAAACCAGAAAACACTTAGGAGAGGTAAGGGGCCAGCAAGAGTCAGACTTGGATTTCAGCTGTTCAAGTGCACAGTGTTCTAGGACTAAGTGTGTGTGTGTGTGCACGTGTGTGTGCACATGTGTGTGTGTGTGTGCACGAGTGTGTGCCAGCATCAGCAAGACCGGCCTGCTCAGGTGACTGCTTTTTTTTTTTTTAAAGGAATTTCTTTTTTTTTTTTAAAGATTTTATTTATTTATTCATTTATCCCCCCCTTGCTGCTTGTGCTCGCTGGGTCAGCCAACCACGCCGCACGGGCGGGCTTTCCTTCACCAGGAGGCCCCGGGAACCGAACCCGGGGCCTCCCATATGGTAAACGGGAGCCCTACTGATTGAGCCACAGCCGCTTCCCCAGGTGACTGCTTTCTGATGAACCACAGCTCCGTTCTGAGGTTGACTGGGCCCAGCTGCCATGCTCTGTCCAGCACGGATTCTTTAGTCACTGCACTGCAGTCTGATGGGGAGGTAGCTGGGGTGGGAGCATGGGAGAGGACCACTGGCTTTGGTGGCAAATCAAAAGGAATTCATTCCACCCTGGCCTGGTGTGACCAGGGTAGTGTGCAGGCTTTTCTCTCTGGCATGTGTAGGGTTCACCTGCCCCTGAGATTTTCCCCAGTGCCTTCTTTTTCTAACTTCTTTGTGTGAAAACATTCAAACTAGAATAGACACCCACCATGTGCCACACTCCCAGCCCCCACTCCACCTAAATTCAACACTAGTTAGCATTTTGTCAAATATTATTCATTTGCGTATGTGTATGTATTTTTGGAACCATTTCAAAGGTATCTCTAAATACTTCAGGATACATCTCCAAAAATAAATGTATAAAAGGACATTCTTTTACAGTTATAATACCATTATCATGTAACAATTCCCTACATATTATCTAATAAATATTCAGTCCATATTCAAATTTCTTAGATTATCATCAAAATATCTTATAATGGTTTTCTTCAAAGTAAGATCCAATCAAGATTTATTGCAAATGGTGATACTTCTCCAGAATCAGTATCTTTTAATCTTGAACACTTTCTGCCAACTTTTAGTTTCATGATATGAATTTTTGAAGACACCGAGTCAGTTGTCTTTTGGAATGTGCCACATTCTGATGTTGTCCGATTTTTTCCCCTGTAGTGGTGTTTTATTTCAGGTCACTAAAACAAATATCCATTTGAACCAGTTATTTAATGGAACACAGTTGTTGAGGACAGTACCTGGCATGATTCCAATAATATATAAATTCCATGGGAGAAATTTTCATTAGAGTTTGGTACCAGAAAAAGTTGTCTCTTCCTATATATTGGCATTTTGTTTTCTTCTGATGAGAGCTGTGAAACTTACTGTTTCTCTTTTGATTCTTGCCTGCAGAGAAGAGCAGAGCAAAATTTATGCAATAACTGCTCTGCTTTCTGGTTATCATACCTGCCTCTCCTTATCTCTCCACCCTGGTTTCTATTTAGTTAAATCTATTGCATGCCTTTTATTGTAAGCCTCTTTAAATCCTATTCTGTTTGTTTGTTTTACAGATGTAGGGTATAAATAAATCCAGCTGAATTCCCAATGCATTTGCTTATCTCCAAGCTAACGATGACCAGCCCTCACAGTGGTGCTTTAGAGCTAACCAAAGACAGCAGAAAGTTACCCAGACCAAGCTCCCTCACCCCACAGAGGATCCCCAGGGCAGTTATGGTTTACCACTGACTCTGTCTACTGGCAGTGAACAAGAAGACCACTCTACTTACTTTCTTAAGGTGATTCCCTCTCATCCAGAGTCCTTTGTGTTTAGGCCCAAATGTACCTAGAACATTCATCAGTTGTTCCCCAAGCACTGTGCCAGGAACCGTGAAAAGGCCAAAGAAGAGATAATGGCTGCTGACCCGTAGGGTTTAAGGATATGGGTCTCTTTTCTATTTCTTCTTTTTTTTTTTTCTTTTCATTTTGAAAACAATTTATTGATGTATATCATTCGTATATGAACATACATAAACAATAAGTATATAGTAAAAGTTGTGAACTTACAAAACAAACATACATAATATCATACAGGACTCCTATATATCACCCCACCGCCAATACCTTGCATTGTTGTGAAACATTTGGAACAAATTATGAAAGAGCTTCGTCAAAGTATTACTACTAACTAAAGACGATATCTTACATTTGGTATTTTCCCCCCAACTCTCTCTATTTTTTTTTCTTATAATTAATTTATTGAAAGTATACTTTTCTATTTCTTTTGAAGTTTTGATAGCTCTTGATATTCAAGGACACCCCGCTAAAGCGGATAAAGGAAATTTTATAGCCAGCCAGAAATACCATGAGATCTGGTTTTAGTCACTGTTCATTGAGTACTTATTACAGGCCAGGAAATTATGCGTATTGTCTTATTTAATCCTCCCCATTCGCAACATAAGAATTAGTGTCCACGTTTTTTTTTTTTTTTTTTTTTTTTAAGATTTTATTTATTTATTCATTTATCCCCCCCTTGCTGCTTGTGCTCGCTGGGTCAGCCAACCACGCCGCGCGGGCGGGCCTGCCTTCACCAGGAGGCCACGAAACCAAACCCGGGGCCTCCCATATGGTAAACGGGAGCCCCACCGATTGAGCCACAGCCGCTTCCCGTGTGTCCACGTTTTTTAGAATAGGAAACAGGTTCAGAGATGTTAAGTAACTTGCCCAATGTTCCAGTTACTAAGTAGTGGAGCTAGGATTTGAACCTACATCTGTCTTCTAAAAGTCATTCTTTCCTGTTATGCTTTGTTCCTTGCAAGGAAGAAAATTAGGGAGGAGAAAAAAACACTGCTGTTAAACTCAGAGTGTGGGGGAGGGGAAGCATTTATTATGCTTTTGACTTCCCTCAGTGCACATGGAGTGGGACTGTCAGGGGATGGGACCTGGGTGAGGTGAATTCTGGTTTCTCAGCCCCAAGACTGCGAAGTGGCTTCTCGCAGCCCCAGCAGCCGGTGGGACCCGACAGTTTGTGGCTCAGCAGCATCACCAGCTGGTGGCACAAGCTTCCCCAGAAGGGCCCACCCACAGCCTGCTCCTACTCCACACTGGCAGAATAAAAGCATCAGCATTCTCAGACCTGGCTTACCAAGAACCATCTGAATGCTTATTCAATAAAACGCACTCAGTTGAAGAGAAAGGTTGTAATTTGAATATGTATAAGTAGGCAGAGCAGCTTCCTGCCCAAGCACCGGTAATTATCTGTAGGAATAGGAAGACATCGGGACCAGGTGTGACTCCCAGACTGTTTGCACTTGGAGGAGATTTATCTGACTTTGGGAATTGTGAGGACAGAAAGTGATATCTTAGGGTTCCCTCTCTGGGCTTCAGGAAATCCCTGAAATTCTGTGCACATTTTTACATTCATGTGTATATGTACAGCTTTCTGGAGAGGAGGGATTTTAACAGTTGTCACATTTTCGGAGGGGCCGCTGACCACTTAAGGATTAAGAATCATTACTCTAGGGCTAATTTAGATAATGTTTTGTTGATCTAATATTGACTTTAGCTAATATTAAAATTACCTTTTTTAAGAGATTTCTCTTTAATTGGCTTTGTATTTGGCTAACTGGTAGAAAAATCTCAAGTAGAGTGGAAAATGTGTCTCTGATTAATCAGTGAAAGTTAAATACAACAGTTAAGTGGGATCTAGGGCAAGACTGCTGGGGTTCAAGACCCAGCTTTGCTATTCACTAGCTACATGTTCTTGGGTGATTATTTAAGCTCTTTAAGCTTCAATTTCCTCCTTTGTAGAATAAGTAGGCTGACTATAGTTCTACCTCATACCATTGTAGTGAGGATTAAATGATCTTATAAACACAAAGTCTTTAGCACTACATAAGATTAACCATTTTTATTATTCTATTATTTCTTATTTGACAGGGTGAAATATTGGTGGCAGTGCCATTGTGGTTGGAAGATGTTAAGGTTGTCCTTCCATTACCTCCATATGCTCAGGATGGTCTTCCATCTCTTCCCCTCCTTTCTTTTCCCGCATCTTTTAAAGTCAGACTGTTTTTTTACCCTTTTTTTTTTTTTTTTTTTTTTTTGACACCGGGGCTGGGAATTGAACCCAGGACTTCATATGTGGGAAGGCAGTGCTCAACCACTTGAGCTACATCCACTCCCCAAGCTAGCCTCTTCTTTCTTCTTTCTTTTCTTTGTTTTTTTCTAGTTTTTTTTTATTTTTTTATTCATTTATCCCCCCCTTGCTGCTTGTGCTCACTGGGTCAGCCAACCACGCCTTGCGGGCAGGCCCGCCCTCACCAGGAGGCCCCGGGAACCGAACCCGGGGCCTCCCATATGGTAAACGGGAGCCCTACTGATTGAGCCACAGCAGCTTCCCCCAAATATAGTTTTAAAAATATTCTCTGTAACTAGGATTCAATATTTCCAACTAGGTAGATCTGATGTTTACAACAGAGTATAAAATAGCCTCTAGGTTGTCCTTGGTCACCTATTCCTGCAGGTGCTTGCTTAAGAGGGAATTGGCCCTGGCTTTGCCCTCCTGAGGTAGAGGCGCCTTGCCTAAAAGCTACACCACTCTGGGTGTGGGGTGGGGAGGCTATTCTGAGGTATCTAATGGCAATTTAGATCTGTTTGCATGCCCCTGATATGGAAGTTGGGGAAGGTATAGAAGCAGTGGCATTCTCAATTCTAGAGATACTTGAGACAATAATAGTATCTAGTGTCTTAGAGCTGGGAGAGTTTCCCCACCCCTGGTTTCTGTTTCCCTCCTCTTTGTAATTATTTAACTCCACTTTTTGTACAGATGGTTATTAATTAATTACTTAGCCTGCCAGGATGCAAGTCATCATTTCTCTAATTTTAGTGTGCTGGGGACTCAGGGCCTGACTAATTGGTGGGACACCATATCCAAAAACATTCTCTCTGAAGTTTCTCAATTGGGGCTAATGCCATAAATCATTGGATGTAAGGAATTTCATCACATCTATTTAAACTTCCACAGAATCGGTCTAACTGTAGAATAGTATTATACTCTAAAGATCCTTGTGCTGGCCATTTCTGTTCATCTTCTAATGCATATTGAGGCCAGACTTCCTTATAAAAGTATTCTCTTTTTAGTAATAGGTCCATACCCAAAGTATTCCCAATATTTAATGATGCAACCTAGTGGGTTGCTTTTTCCTATCACTTCCAAACTCTGATTATTTCCCATTCTAGTAAACAAGTACAGAAACCAAGACCTAGACCACCAAGCTCAGCAATACGTCCTCACACCAGGGGCTGCAGCTTTCCCTATTCCAAAACCAAATCTAAAAAAAAAAAAAAAACATGGCAAATACCACTTACAGCTTTGGCAGGAATTAATGTGCTGCTGAGCATACCAAGAGTAACACACACATACACACAACACAGAACTGAACCTATTTTCCTTCATAGCCCACTACCTTTAGGAATCCTGGATGCCTGAGGCAAGAGATTCCCTTCCGCTTCTTGGAGTAAAACACTAGGGCAGCCACAGAGCCAGGGTTCCCAAATGTCTTACCTAGCGGGTCTAGGTAAGCGGACAGTGTTGCTCTCACAAGGATGCCCACTCATGTTGGTGCCAAATTGAAGAGGGGACGGAGTGGTCCTCAGCTGGTTTGTTCACTCGGCACAGCAGAATAGTTGGACACACTGAGCTAGGCTAGGAAGGAAAAGAGGATTTATTTCCCAGCAGGAGACCAGAGATAGCCAATCTCAAATCAGCCTCCTCAAACTGCAGAAATTCTAATATATTAAACCATCAGGATGCTAATGAATAATTGGGGTGGAGCTGGACACAGATTCTTTCATTAATAAACATTAAGGGGTTGAACATGGCGGGGCAGGTACCAAACCAGGGTGAACTACAAAGTTACAATCATTATCAGAGATCAAGGTTCTGGCATAGGAAAGTACAGAGTAAAGGTCAGTCACAAGGTTTTCCATGTGGCTATTAAACAGGAGGGTGGAGTGCTTACCATCACAGTGGCAAGTATACCTAAGGGTGAGCCTAGTTCTGAAATAACCAAAAACAAAGGTAAGTTCAGTCTAGAATTATCACAATAGTAAATATACATAAGGGTAAGCCTAGCTCTGAAATAACCATAAATAAAGGTAGGTTCAGTCTAGAATTACCATCACAATATTACGTATACACAAGGGAGAGGCTAAGTTTTGAGTAATCATAAATAGGGATGAGACCTATTTAGAATGATCATGATAATAGCAGGTCTAGGGGGTCGGATGTGGCTCAGACGGTTGGGCGTCCGTCTCCCATATGGAGGGACCCGGGTTCGATCCCCAGGACCTCCCGGTTAAAAAAAAAAAAAAAATAGCAGGTCTAGGCTAAATCTAACCAGTTTCATTGAGTTCAGATATTAACCTTTGGTTATTCTATAATTTACTGGAAGTAAAAGGCACCTATATAATGGTTTAGTAATTATTTGTTAATTTTTTTTTAAGATTTATATTTATTTATTTATTTCTCCCCTCCCTCATTGTTTTTGCATTTGCTGTCTGCTCTCTGTGTTCTTCTGTGTCTGCCTGTCTTCTTTTTAGGTGGCACCGGGAACCGATCCTGGGACCTTCCATAGTGGGAGAAAGGCATTCAATCTCTTGCACCACCTCAGCTCCCTGGTCTGCTGTGTCTCTCCTTGTCTCTCCTCTGTGCCTCTTTTTGTTGTGTCATCTTGCTATGCCAGCACTCCACACAGGGCAGCACTCCTGCGTGGGCCAGCTCGATGTGTGGGCCAGCTTCCCTTTTTTTTTTTTTTTTCACCAGGAGGCCCTGGGAATCGAACCCTGGACCTCCTATATGGTAGACGAGAGCCCAATCACTTGAGCTACATTTGTTCCGCTGTTTGTTAATTCTTTTTTTTTCTTATATAAATATATGTATATATATATATATTTATTAGAGAAGTTGTGAGGGAAGCAGCTGTGGCTCAATCAGTAGGGCTCCCGTTTACCATATGGGAGGCCCCGGGTTCGGTTCCCGGGGCCTCCTGGTGAAGGCAAGCCCGCCCGCACGGCGTGGTTAGCTGACCCAGCGAGCGCAAGCAGCAAGGGGGGGATAAATGAATGAATAAATAAATAAAATCTTTAAAAAAAAAAAAAAAAAAAGAAGTTGTGAGCTTACAAAACAATCATGCGTAATGTGCAGAATTCCCTTACATCACTCCTCCACCAACATCTTGCATTGTTGTAGAGCATTTGTTACAGATTATGAAAGAACATCATCAAAATATTAATACTAGCTATGATCCATAGCTTATATTTGGTATATTTTTCCAATACCTCCCTATTATTAACATCATGTATTAGTATTGTACATTTGTTAATAGTTCATGAGAGAATGCTCTCATATTTGTACTGTTAACCACAGTCCATCATGGTTCACCATGTTATACAGTCCCATATCTTGTACAGTCCATCCAAAGTGTACATTCAGTGGCTCTCACTTTCATCACAGAGTTGTGCAGTCATCGCCTCAGTAGACTTTTGAATGTTTTCTTTAGTCCAAAAGAAAAAATCTCATACCCCCCTATAAATGACCCTTAGCATTGATTTGGTACCTTCTCTGACATAGATGCAAGAATATTACAATATTGCTGTTAACTATAATCATAAGTTAATTATATTTTTCCCATGCATCACCATATCCTTACCACCTTGTAGTAGTGACATGTATTTGTTCTCGTTCATAGAAAAACATTCTTGTATTTGTACTATTAACCACAATCCTTATCCACCATCAGGTTGACTAGGTTATTCAGTTCCTAGATTATTCCCTATATCTTGGCTGTTCTTTCTATATTTTCTCATATATTTTAGAATCAGCTTGTCAATTTCCACCAAAATAACACTGTTCTTATGCAAACTCTACCAGAGAACAGAAAAAGAGGAAATTATTCTCAACTTTTTATATGAAGGGAAGCGGCTGTGGCTCAATCAGTAGGGCTCCCGTTTACCATATGGGAGGTCCGGGGTTCGGTTCCCGGGGCCTCCTGGTGAGGGCAAGCCCGCCCGCACGGCGTGGTTAGCTGACCCAGCGAGCACAAGCAGCAAGGGGGGGATAAATGAATAAATAAATAAAATCTTTAAAAAAAAAAAAAAAAAAAAAAAAAACTTTTTATATGAAGCCGGCATAATGTTTGTTAATTCATAACCCTCGGTTACAAAGGTTCAGTACAATGCCTTAATATTTAAGCTGTACTTGGTTTTTCTAGTACTACAGGAGCCATTATTCTTGGATTCAGTATTTGCGGCGACTTCATAGAATATAAATAACATAAATAATGAGAACTGACTGTATTTTTGTGGGGTAATGATGGTAAAACCAAAGATCTAGGTAAAAAATGTAATCTAGGTAAAAACGTAAGAAGCTCAACAGTTTAGAAACTCAACAGTCTCTGTGGTCTGAGAATCTTACCTGGGAGCCCCTTCCATATCTATGCTTAAAAAATTTTTTTTCTTAACTTGAAAAGAATATTGGGGAACCTAGTATGTTGTGTAGGTAGTTCTCTCTATATATTTGCAAATATAAGCTCTAAGTTCAAAATATCACACTACATTGTCTTTGAGATAACTCAATAGACCAACATGAAATTTGCAATGTAATTTACCACTAGATGGCAGTAAAAACCAAATTTTAAAAATCCAACTGTTTTTCAAAGACCTATGGTAAGTTAAAATCTAGGAAGCACTGTCATCTTTTTTGACAGGATCACGGGGAGTCTATTTAAATGAGAATGGATTTTAACCACCTCGAAGAGGATGCGGAAGAACATAGTGTAACCGCTTTTGTATAAGGAAAGCTGCTTCTCATATTTTAGAAATCCCTGCTTTGGAGGAAACCAAAGTTTTAAGTAAATATTTTCTCTTGGGAACCTTTGCATCAGCAAGATAGTATCATACCCACATAGTTCCAGTATTCTTTCAGTTCTCTATTTTGGTTGGGCTAACATTCAGTCCTTTGGGAAGTTCCTTTCAGTGAATGCCAGAGAAAAATATAGTACTTAAATATTTCAGGAAACTAAGATTGACCAACAGGTTTGTTTGACATCTGAGCCACTGGGCCTTGTTGACTTATGGTTGAGATAATAAAATAGATCACCCATTAGGAAGGAATTCCCAGTCTTTTGTTTGAGAGGGTGGGCAGCAGGCAGTGAGAGGTGAGGTAAGTGCATTTACTTACCTCAGTTCACCAAGCATTGGCTCTTATAGAATGGATTTTAATGATCTAACTGGTATCCTGCCTTGATGAGAGAATTGATGTTTTATTTCAGAGAAGGTGGTATACTTGCACCTGGATCCAAAATGTTTACAAAGTGAAAAATGGATTTAGAAACTAATTCTTTTCTTCTCTAGCAGTCATATGTAATCATTAGTCTCTTCTAGCAGGATCACAAGTTACCAGCATCAGAAATGGATTCTATGTTACCAAACTGTTAAAAACGACTATTGGGGAGGGGGTGGATGTAGAAAGGGATTACAGAGGATCACATTTGCAATCAGAATCTCAGTACCTGAGAAATAGTTAAGTGTAAGGTGAATCTTTCCATGTCTTTCTAGTTGATTCTGATGGCAAATGTGATACACACATGTTGTTTGGGAAAAATCCCAACAATGCATAAATGATTAAAATTATAAAATGGAAAGTTTTCCATAATTCCCTTCAGAGGAGGAAGTAGGGTGGTGAGACTTTGCCCAGGCCTAGAAAACCCTAGTCCCATTCCTGCCTCTGGGGCAGCCTTCCTGTTGGCCTCTAATCAGTCCCAGCTTCTGCCCTGGCCTCACCAGCATCTTCCCAGTGGCCCTCAGCTCTGAGGAGGGAGAAGCAAGACTCACTAAAAAATCCAATACTTGTGCAGGAAGGGCCTTAGGAACATCAGCGCCAACTCCCTCATTTCATGGAAGAGGAAACAGATGCTTAGAGAGGGTAAAGACTTGCCTGAGGTCACACAGTGAGTCAATGGCAGGGATGGGGCTGGAACCCAGGTCTGTGACCCCCAGTCTTGGGGGTGGGCTTCTGAGACCAGTTTCCTCTCTCCCCTCCCAACACCACAGCCACCTCTAAATCTGTTTGACTGGCACTGAGCTTGGTCCATGTTCCCAGGCTTCAGATTTTACCCTTCAAAGTCCAGGTGGGGGTTAGGGAGATCCCAAGAGCAGACTGCTTAGGTTGGCTAGGTTGACCACATTTAACCACCCATCACCTGTGAGAGTCAAGCCAGCAAGGTCTGGAAGGCAGTTGTGAGAGGGAAACCACACAAGAGAATCATGTTTGGTAGGCTGGGGGCCCTGGGGGGGGTAGGCAGTGCTAATATGAATAGCCTTGGACATGGGGTGGTATCTGTGTGTATGCATATGCATGCATAAACACATGTCTGTGTTAGCACAAGCAGATGTGGGTTAAATGTGTGTGTGCAGCTATCAAAATGAAAGTTATATCCATATGTACTGAGTAGAAAGAATGTTTCAATATAGTGTTAAATGAAAGATGCATGTTCCTGAAAAATAAATTTAGCAATGATCCCATTTTTGGATTGAAAAAAAAAAAAAAAAGAAATGGAGTCTAACTAATCTCTCCAGGAAACTGAAGTGTTTTTTTTTTTTTTCCTTGGGAGGTACTGGGGATTGAACTGAGGACCTTGTACATGGGAAGCAGATGCTCAGCCACTGAGCTACATCCACTTCCCAACGACAGTTGGTTTTTTCGTTTGTTTATTTGTTTGTTTTGTTTTTAGGAGGTACCGGGATTGAACGTGGGCCGTTGTCCATAGGAAGTAGGCACACAACCACTTGAGCTACATCTGCTCCCTGAAACTGAAGTTTTAAGACATGACTTTTGAAAGGCAAATGTAGGTTAACTGTTATACAGAGGTTTGGGGTTACTTTTCCACGCTGAACATCCTGTGAATACAGTTCCACGAAGAACCAAAGTTTACCAGAAAACCACTGTCAAGCATCAAGGACTCGGAATATCTGGGGTCAAGACCATATCCTGTGACCTTATGATCAAAGTATTTTGTCTCTTTGAGTTGCAAATTCCTCATTTGTAAAATGGGCATTATAATACCTCACAGGGTTGTTATGAGGGTCAAATGAGATAACAGATATAAAAACACTTCTAAACTATATGGCACTATTCAAATATCGGCTATTATTGCTTTTATCAATGACAATCCATCCAGTCCTATTTCTGACCCATTCCTCCACCCCTGTAATTAGGTAATTATGTAGACTGGAAACCTGAGCATCATCTTTTTTTTTTTTTTCCTGAGCATCATCTTTGTTTCCTTCCTATTCCTCATTCCCCACATTCAATCAGTCTTTACCTCGTAGTCTCAAAAACTTTCAGAGCTTCCCATTACCTGCAGAATAAAATCCAAATTTTGAAATAACTGGAATTAAAAGCCATCAACTCCTGCTACATTCTCTAACAGAGTGGCAAGAGTCCCTAGAGTACATGGGCAGTGCCTAGCGAATGAGGACAGACCAATATGCAGGCCCTTGATATTGATACTTGCCCTTATGAACCTTGTTCTTGTGAAGTTGGAACTTAGTCTAGTATTATATATTGCCTAAGAATTACCTCCATAAAGCCTCATTGTTGCTCTAATGTGGTCTCTCTAAGCCAAACTCAGCAAATAAACTCAACGTTCTTCCTCCTAGCATGGGACATGATTCCTGGGCATGAGCCTCCTTGGCACCAAAGGATTAATACCAAGCACCAACCAACGATGCATTTGGAAAAAGACCTTGACCAAAAGGGGGAAACATTAAATACAAAACAGTTTTTATGGCTAAGAGATTTCAAAGTGAGTTGGGAGGTCATTCCAGAGGGTACGCTTATGCACATCTTAGGAGGATCTCACTGACTGCCAGAGTAAACAGTGCCTCAAACAGAAGGCTCTTGAGGGCTCTAGAAACATCTGGGCACTATAGTCAGGGCAGACAACTCCAGGAATTCAGCATCCTGTCAGTGGGCCTTACCTAGGAATATATGATAACCCGTCTCCCTAATGTATCGGAGTTGAACTCATTTATAATTTTCCTACACATGATTCTTATGCCCCTTTTATTTGAACCATAATTAGCACTATACCCATTAAATATGTGTCCAAGAGACTTAAATCTTTGGTCTGCTCATAGGCTGGTTGAGCCCTGAATCTCAGCTGAGTTGCAGCCAACACCTACCCTCCAATTCATCAGACTCACCTAGGACAACTAACAAAAGGATGATGATGGACAATGGCCATCTCCCAAAACAGAGAGTATCTACAACTGCAAGCAAGACAGTTCCATCCACCTGCCCCATGGGATCTAAGCCCCTCTCAACTGGAAGCAGAGTGGGCATTAACATTCCCAAATCCTCAAGACTGAGGAATGAACAAACATAAGGGGGGGAATGCACTAAAGTACTAAAGTAGACTTATTATTATTCTAGTAATAGAAGAACTTGTAACATTGATATAAAGGCAGTGGTCACCAGAGGTTCTGAGGGGAGGGAGAGGGAAGAACAGGTGGAACATGGGTCATTTTTGGGATATTGGAATTGTTCTGCATGGCATTGCAATGACGGACACAGGCCATTATACATTTTGTCAAAACCTATAAAATTGTGCAGTGCAAAGTGTAAACCATAATGTAAACTATAGACCATGGTTAGTAGCAATGCTTCAATATGTGTTCATCAAGTATAACAAATATACCACACTAATGAAAGATGTTGTTAATATGGAAAAGTGTGGGAGGGAGAGGTGGTGAGGTATATAGGAATCCCTTATTTTTTTATGTAACATTTATGTAATCTAAAGCTTCTTTGATAATAATAGTAATAATAAAAGAAAAAATTCATTAACAATCTGGCCCTACTTGTTAAATACCTATTAGAAGGACCACACAAAAGTCAGACATATGGGAATTAAAACACAGGTTTTACTGTTGATAAATGCTAATTAGAGGATAGGTTATGGAGCCAAAAGTGTTTGATAACAATTTTTGCTTCCCACTCCCCAAGTCCAGACTTTGGGACAGTCCATCTGATGCTTGCCTCCCTCTTTAATCCTTTTAAGTAGCTCCTATCCACCCTCTCCATCCTTTCTAGCCTCTGCAATGAGTACTGCAGCACTTAGTGTGTGTCTCACTCATATCTCCCTTAGCATGTTCTGTCATGTATATTTAACTTACTATTTGAGAATATACCCTTTCAATGGAAGTCAGAAACTCATGACCCATAGATGAACCTGACCTCTAGATATTTTTTGACCCTCACAATGTTGGCCTGCATCACGCTTATAAATGTACCATCTTACGCAACAACTAGTGTTAAATACTTTGTCTTGTCTTGAGAAACTGGAAATGCTGGCAGCCTGGGCTCTCAGAGTCACGTGACAAGTTGTTTGTATTGTAAAAATTATTTATATTGCTGTCTTCAGCTCCTCATTTCCAACACTCTTCCAGACCACTGCTTCTATCTCTGCCATTTCACCAAGACTGCTCTTATCAACATCACCAGTGACCTCCATAATTGCCAAATCCAATGGCTTTTCATTTTGGTTTTCTTTATGGACTTTTTAGATAAGAGATGGCTTTCAATTTAATATAGTTGATTTTATCATTTCCTTTATGATTTTGGTCTTTTGTTCAAGAAATCCTTTCCTTTCCTTTTTTGAAATTGTCTATATTTTCTTCTAAATGTTAAATTTTGACTTTCACAGTTAAGCCCTTAATTCACCTGGAGTAGATTTTTGTGTACAATGTGAGTAGGATACCTAATTTCCTTTTTTTCCCATATGGATAGCTGTGAAGAATATGAGATTTTGCCCTACCTACAAATTAACATTTTAGCCTGTCACAGTCTCCTTGATGCTGGCAGAAGACATGAGAGTCCTCAGCGACAAAAGACTATATTACTCACAGCACAGCAAGCAGCATGTTGGTGCTGGTTCCCCTTGCCCCAGAGGGCTATGAGAAGAGGGCCAGGAGATACCTGCACTGCAGGGGGTTGCATTACAAGGGAGGAACCCTGCTTAGGGAACCCGAATCTTTTATAATGGACATAAAGTAACCTGACCTTTGTCCCAGAGGAAGAAATTGTCTTTATTATACTGGACAGTAAACAGATCTGATTTAAGCTCTGGAGGAAGACCTGATCTCTGTCTTTCCAGGCTGTTTGCTATATAAAAATCTTTGGGGAAATGGATGTGGCTCAAGTGACTGCGCTCCTATGTACCACATAGGAGGTCCAGGGTTCAATTCCTGGGGCCTCCTAGTGAAAGGCAAGCTGGCCCGTGCAGAGAGCTGGCCCGCACAGAGAACTGGCACAGTAAGATGATGCAACTAAAAGAGACACAAAGGAGAGACAACAAGAGACGCAGCAGACCAGGGAGCTGAGGTGGCGTAAGAGATTGAGCACCTCTCTCCCACTCCGGAAGGTCCCAGGATCGGTTCCCGGTGCTGCCTAAAGAGAAGACAAGTAGACACAGAAGAACACACAGAGAGCAGACAGTGAGCGCAAAACAATGGGGGTGGGGTGCGAGAAAGAAAGAAAGAAATCTTAAAAAAAAAAAAAAAAAAAAAAATCCTTGAAAAGATATCCTGGAATAGTCAGTCAATGCCTCTTCTTGCCAGGTACACAGAAACACAAAAGGCCCACATGGGATTACCTCCCAATAATGACTAAATGCACCACTTATTGAATAAGTACATCCTTTTCCAACTGATCTATCAAGCCATTTCCTCATATATCTATTTTCAAAAAAATACATTGATATGCTTCTAGGTTTTCTATTTTGTTTCATTGGCTTGTCTATCAATTGTAGTTTTATAATAAACTCATATCTGGTTGAGCAAGTCTTTCCCCTTTGTTCTTTTCAGGAGTATCTTGGCTATTCTTGTCATCTTGTTCCTCCATAAAAATGTAGAATCAGCTCATTAAATTTTTCAAAAAGGCCCAATGGGACTTTGATTGGCATTTCATTGATTATACAACTCAAAAGTGAGTTAGTCAAGCTTTGTCCCATTCTATTCTGTAGAGCGTATTATACTAGATTTATTTTTTTTTTTTATTTATTTTTTTTTTTTAAAGATTTTATTTATTTATTCACTTATCCCCCCCTTGCTGCTTGTGCTCGCTGGGTCAGCTCACCGCGCCGCGCCGGCGGGCTTGCCTTCACCAGGAGGCCCCGGGAACCAAACCCGGGGCCCCCCATATGGTAAACGGGAGCCCTACTGATTGAGCCACAGCCGCTTCCCTATACTAGATTTAAATAATCAGTTCTTTGAAAGTTGGTAGTTGTTTTCTTGGTGAAATTTTAAAAAAATGAGGTATAACACATAAGTTACATAGGTTTTAATTGTATAGCTTGATGAATTTTTAAGTCTGCACCAAGAAGATATAGGACAATCTATTTTATTTTATTTTTAAGATTTATTTATTTACTTTATCCATTTTAAACCCACCCTTCCCCATTTGCTGTTTTGTGTCCATTTGCTGGGCAATTCTCTGTGTCTGTTTCCTGCCATCTCTTCTCATCTTCCTCCTTCAGTCTTCACCAGGATTCAATCCTGGAGACCTCCGATGTAGGAGGAGAGGTGTTCTGCCACCTGTGCTACCTCGGTTCCTGGTTTTCAGAGCTTTCGGAGCATCTTGTCTTGTCTCTCCCCTGCGTCTCTCTCCTGTTACATCATCATCTTGCTGCATGGCTCCCGGGGCCTGGTGGCTCACCAGCACACAGAGCCTGGCAGCCCATGTGCCTTCTATATATATATATTTTTATTTTACCGGGAGGTCCCGGGGATCGAACCCAGGTCCCTCCATATGGCAGACGGATGCCCAACCATTTGAGCCACATCCGCCCCCCCCAGGACAATCTATTTTATAATCAGATAGAAACAATATTAAAAGAAGATTTGATGTGAAGTACTTTTTTTTTGTAATGGATACATATAAAATTTTTTTTTTTGAAACAAACAATATATTACACAATATATTAGGTTCATAGTAACACATTCATACAGTATTTGTCCTTTTGTGTCTGGCTTGCTTCACTCAACATAATGTCCTCCAGGTTCATCCATGTTGCCATATGCTTTATGACTTCATTTCTTCTTACAGTTGCATAATATTCCATCGTGTGAATAGACCATAGCTTGTTTATCCATTCATCTGTTGATGGACACCTGGGTTGTTTCCAACTTTTGGCAATGGTGAATAATGTGGCTATGAACATCGGTGTGCAGATGTCTGTTCATGTCACTGCTCTCAGTTCTTCTGGGTATATACCCAGTAGTGGTATTGCAGGGTCGTGTGGTAAGTCTATATTCAACTTCTTTAGGAACTGCCAAACAGTCCTCCATAGTGGTTGTACCATCCTGCATTCCCACCAACAATGAAGAAGTGTTCCTATCTCTCCACATCCTCTCCAATACTTGTAGTTCTCTGTCTTTTTAATAGCGTCCATTCTGATAGGTGTGAAATGATATCTCATTGTAGTTTTGATTTGCATTTCCCTAATCATGAGTGATGTTGAGCATTTCTTCATGTTTTTTTTTTTGCCATTTGTAATTCTTCTTCAGAGAAATGTCTATTCAAGTCTTTTGTCCATTTTTTAATTGGGTCATTTGTCTTTTTATTGTTGAGTTGTAACATCTCTTTATATATCCTGGATATTAAACCCTTATCAGATATGTGATTTCCAAATATTTTTTCCCATTGAGTTGGCTGCCTTTTCACCCTTCTGACAAAGTCTTGTGAGGTGCAAAAGTGTTTAATTTTGAAGAGGTCCCATTTATCTAATTTTTCTTTTGTTGCACGTGCTTTGGGTGTAAGGTCCAAGAAACCACCACCTACTACAAGGTCTTGAAGATGTTTCCCTACATTTTCTTCTAGTAGTTTTATGGTCCTGGCTTTTATACTTAGATCTTTGATCCATTTTGAGTTGATTCTTGTATAGGGGTGAGATAGGGGTCCTCTTTCATTCTTTTGGTTATAGATATCCAGTTCTCCCAACACCATTTGCTGAAGAGACTGTTTTTTCCCATTAGCTTGGGCTTGGTAGGTTTGTCAAAAACCAGTTGACTGTATAGGTGAGGGTATATTTCTGGATTCTCAATTCTATTCCACTGATCGATATGTCTATCTTTATGCCAGTACCATGCTGTTTTGACCACTGTAGCTTTGTAATATGTTTCAAGGTCAGGCAGTGAAATTCCTCCCACATTGCTCTTCTTTTTTTAGAATACTTTTGGCTATTCGGGTGCACTTACCCTTCCAGATGAATTTGGTAATTGCCTTCTCTAATTCTGTAAAGTAAGCTGTTGGGATTTTGATTGGTATTGCATTGAATCTATAAATCAGTTTGGGCAAGATTGACATCTTCACGATATTTATTCTTCCAATCCATGAACACGGAATGTCTTTCAATTTGTTTAGGTCATTTTAAATTTCTTTTAGCATTGTTTTGTAGTTTTCTGCATACAGGTCCTGTACTTCTTTGGTTAAATTAACTCCTAGGTATTTGAGTCTTTTTTTTTTTTTTTTTAAAGATTTTATTTATTTATTCATTTATCCCCCCCTTGCTGCTTGTGCTCGCCGGGCCAGCCAACCACGCCGTGCGGGCGGGCTTGCCTTCACCAGGAGGCCCCGGGAACCGAACCCGGGGCCTCCCATATGGTAAACGTGAGCCCCACTGATTGAGCCACAGCCGCTTCCCTATTTGAGTCTTTTTGTTGCTATTGAAAATGGAATTTTCCTCCTGATTTCCTCCTCAGATTGTTCAGTATTAGTGTACAAAAACATTACTGATTTTTGCGTGTTGATCTTGTATCCTGCCACTTTGCTGAACTCATTTATTAGTTCAAGTAGCTTTGTTGTGGATACTTCAGGATTTTCTAAATACAGGATCATGTCATCCGCAAACTGAGAGTTTTACTTCCTCTTTTTCTATTTGGACGCCTTTAATTTTTTTGTCTTGTCTAATTGCCCTAGCTAGAACATCTAGTACAATGTTGAATAACAATGGTGACAGTGGGCATCCTTGTCTTGTTCCTGATCTTAGGGGGAAAGCTTTCAACCTTTCCCCATTGAGTATGATATTGGCTGTGGGTTTTTCATATATGCCTTTTATCATATTGAGGAATTTTCCTTTTATTCCTATCTTTTGAAGTATTTTTATCAAAAAAGGATGTTGGATTTTGTCGAATGCCTTTTCTGCATCTATTGAGATGATCATGTGGTTTTTTCCTTCAATTTGTTAATGTGGTGTATTACATTGATTGATTTTCTTATGTTGAACCAGCCTTGCATACCAGGAATAAATCCCACTTGGTTGTGATGTATAAGTCTTTTGATATGCTGTTGGATACGACTTGCAAGTATTTTGTTGAGAATTTTTGCATCTATGTTCATTAGAGAGATTGGTCTGTAATTTCTTTTCTTGTGGAATCTTTATCTGGCTTTGGTATTAGGGTGATGTTGGCTTCAAAAATGTGTTGGGTAATTTTCCTTCCTCTTCAATTTTTTGAAATGCTTGGTAGAATTCACCTTTGAAGCCATCTGGTCCTTGACTTTTCTTTGCTGGGAGATTTTTGATGATGGATTCAATCTCCTTAATTGCGATTGGTTTGTTAAGTTCTTGTATTTTTTGTTGTGTCAGTGTAGGTTGGTTATGAGTTTCTAGAAATTTGTCCATTTCATCGAGGTTGTCTAGTTTTTTGGCATATAGTTTCTCATAATATCCTCTTATGATTCTTTTATTTCTGTGAGGTCATTTGTAATTTCCCCCCTTTCATTTCTGATTGTATTTATTTGCATCTTCTCTCTTTTTTTCTTTGTTAGTCTAGCGAGGGGTTTGTCAATTTTATTGATCTTCTCAAAGAACCAGCTTTTGGTTTTGTTGATTTTCCCTATTGTTTTTCTGTTCTCATTTTCATTTATTTCTGCTCTAATCTTTATTATTTCTTTCCTTCTTTTTGCTTTGGGATTGGTTTGCTGTTCTTTTTCTAGTTTCTCAAGTTGTTCAGTTAAATTTTTGAGTTTAGCTCTTTCTTGTTTTTTAATATAGGGATTTAGGGCTATAAATTTCCCTCTCAAGACTGCCTTTGCTGTATCTCATAAGTTTTGATACGTTGTGTTCTCATTTTCATTTGTCTCAATATATTTACTGATTTCACTTGCAATTTCTTCTTTGACCCACTGAATATTTAGGAGTATGTTGTTCAGTCTCCACACATTTGCAAATTTACTTTTTTCCAGTCTGTTATTGATTTCTAGTTTCATTCCATTATGATCTGAGAAGGTGCTTTGTATAATTTCAATCTTTTTATATTTATTGAGAGCTGTATTGTGACCTAACATGTGGTCTATCCTGGAGAAAGATCCATGGGCACTTGAGAAGAATATATAATCCGCTGAGTTTGGATGCAGTGTTCTGTATATGTCTGTTAGGTCTAACTTGTTTATCATATTGTTCAAGTTCTCTGTTTCCTTGTTGATCTTCTGTCTAGTTGTTCTATCTAATGCTGTGAGAGGGGTGTTGAAGTCTCCAACGATTATTGTAGAAATGTCTATTTCTCCCTTCAGTTTTGCCAGAGTTTGTCTCATATATTTTGGGGCACCCTGGTTAGGTGCGTAGATATTTATGACATATCTTCCTGGAGGATCGACCCTTTTATTCATATATAATGGCCTTCCGCATCTCTTATCACTTTTTTGCATTTGAAGCCTGTTTTGTCTGATATTAGTATAGCTACCCCTGCTCTTTTCTGTTTACTATTCACGTGGAGTATCTTTTTCCAACCTTTTACTTTCAGCCGGTTTGTATCCTTGGGTCTGAGGTGAGTTTCTTCGAAGCAGCATATGGATGACTCATGTTTTTTTATCCATTCTGTCAGCCTGTATCTTTTGATTGGGGAATTTAATCCATTCACATTCAATGATATTACTGAAAATGCACTATTTATTTCCTCCATTGTATTTTTGGTTTTCATATGTCATCTTATTTTTGTCTCTCTTTTTACTCTTTTAGTTATCTTTTCTGCTTTTCTTTCTTCTATACTCTCCTCCAAGCCTCTCTCTCCTGTCTTTTTCTTTCAGGTTCTAAGGATTCCTTTAATATTTCCTGCAAAGGTGGATTCTTTTTTGCAAACTCTCCTAGTTTCTGTTTGTTTGTGAATACTTTATATTCACCTTCATATTTGAAGGACAGTTTTGCTGGATAAAGAATTCTCGGCTGGCAGTTTTTCTCTTTCAGTTTCCTAATTGTATCATACCACTGTCTTCTCGCCTCCATGGTTTCTGAAGAGAAATCTGCACAAAGTCTTACTGGACGTCCTTTGTACGTGATCGTTTGCATCTCTCTTGCTGCTCTGAGAATTTTCTCTTTATCTTTTACATTTGACATTCTGAATAATATGTGTCTTGGCGTAGGTCTATTTGGATTTATTCTCATTGGGGTACGGTGTGCTTCTTGGACATGTAAATTCATTTCTTTCGTGAGAGTTGGGAAATTTTCAGCTATTATTTCCTCAAATACTCTTTCTGCACCTTTTCCTTTCTCTTCCCCTTCTGGAACTCCCATGACATGTATGTTCTTGCGTTTTGTGTTGTCATTCAACTCTCTGAGTCCCTGCTCAATTTTTTCCATTCTTTTCTCTCTCTGTTCTTTTCTCTCTTCAATTTTAGCTGCTCTGTCTTTGGTATCCCTTATTCTTTCTTCTATCATTTTGAGTCTGCTGTTGTATGCCTCAAATGTATTTTTGACTTCACCTATTGTGTCTTTTTTTTTTTTTTTATTCATTTCTCCCCCTCTTGCTGCTTGTGCTTGCTGGGTCAGCCAACCACGCCGTGCGGGCGGGCCTGCCCTCACCAGGAGGCCCCGGTAACCAAACCCGGGGCCTCCCATATGGTAAACGGGAGCCCCACTGATTGAGCCACAGCCGCTTCCCTCTATTGTGTCTTTCATTCCCATGAACTCCATTACTTTTCTGTTCATAATTGCAAATTCTTCTTTATGTTTGCGCAATGACTTCTTGATGTCATTTATTTCTTTAACTATATTCTCTTTCATCTCTTTAATTTGATTTTGGAAATTTGTGCTCATCTCACTGATTAGTTCTCTCAAATTCTGCATCTCTTCTGGGACTTTGCTGTATTCCTTTTCTTGGGCCATGTCTTCTATTTTCTTACTATGGATCGTAATTTTTTTGCTGGTGCTTAGGCATCTGGTTAGGTTGTATTTTACTTAGATGCTCTATCTCTTTCTCTTTTATGGGGTTTTAGTGGCAGGAGGCTGTGAGTTACCACCGCTCTTTGATTTTTGGCTCAACCTTGATTGTTAGGATTGTTCTGCTGGTTGCTCAAAACTGGGCACTGGACCCAGTAATTGTTCGTAGAGTCGTTTCCTAGGGCCTTGGGCAGGGAGGCTATAGAGGCCAGGAAAAGCCTCTTATTTATTTTCTTATGTGCAATTCCTTGGTCTGCCAGGAGATGGCGCTTGTTGGCAGCTCTCAATTCAATGCCTGGTCGGAGCGTATTTTTTGTGACACAGACCAGATCAATGTGATAGAGCTTCCTGTCTGGGGGCTAGAAGCCCTGTGATTCCAACTTTCTGAGACAGTTCTCCAGACTTCTCTCGTAGCGCCCCCCTTTTCCCAGCTAGGAAATATTTCCACTCCCTTCTGAATCCTCAACAATCAGTTCCTGTTAGTAGAGAAGGAGATTGGGAGGTTTGTATATCTTTAGCCCCTTGCAGGCTCCAAGGCAAACAATGGTGCAGTCCCACCCGGCCTGGAAGGGCTCTCAGGACAGGGCAGACCAAGCCTGGGAGTCAAAAGCAGGGTCAGCCCCAGGCTCTCTCTCCCCTCTCCCATGGAGTCCTCAACAATTAGTCCAGGCTAGAAGAGAGGGAGGTAGTGAGGATCAGATTTCTCCAGTCCTTCCTCGGCTCCCAGGGCAAACCACCATGTGGAAGGGTCCATGGGGCTCCGTAGCCCAAATTTACAGGTCAGAACCTGAGTCAGCCTAAGGCTGTGTCCCTCTCTCTCCCCTTTCCGGCAGTGGTAGCTCCCTGGAGCTCCCTTTGTCTGTGGTCGCAGGCCCAGAGGCCTGAGAATTCTGAAGAGTGTCGGGGAGGGTGCCGGCAGAAGCAGAAGCTGCTATTTTCCAACTCATGGTTCCGTTGTCGTGATTTCCCTCTTCTGTCCCTCTCTCCTCTGGGTGGTGTGCAGCCTTCACCTGCTGTCCTAAACCCTAGAAGATCTATTTTGGGCTGTTTCAGCTTGTCCTCTAGCTTTTTTTCTGGAGAAGAGATTCCCGTTTCTTACTAGTCCGCCATGTTCCTGGAAGTCAAAGCACTTTTATTATTTTTCAGGTACAAGTTTGGCCTTTTTATATGCCATTAAGATAAGCTTATTAATTGAATTGTTGATCTATCAATTGAAATAGGTATTAAAATCTCCCATTTTGATGGTGGATTTATTTGCTTCTCCTTGTAATTCTATCTATTTTTTCTTTGTATCTTTTGAAGCTAACTTACTAAATGCATACAAGTTTAGAATTTTAACATTGTCTGATAAGTTGAAATTTGTATCATTGTGCATGTCCTGCCTCTTTTATTTTTATTTATTTTTTAGGAGATACCAGGGATTGAACCCGGGGCCTTGTACATGGGAAGAAGGCACTCTACCACTGAACAATATCTGTTTCCTGTGCCTCTTTTTATTTTATTTTATTTATTTATTCTCCCCCCCCCATTGTTTGCGCTTGCTTTTTGCTCATCTTCTTTTAGGAGGCACTGGGAATTGAACCAGGACCTCCCATGTAGGAGGGAGGCACCCAATTACTTGAGCCACCTCCACTCCGTTTGTTGTGTCTCTCATTGTGTTTCCTTGTTGTGTTTCCTTGTTGCATCAGCTCACTGCTTCAGCTCACTGTCTTGTTCATATTCTTTAGGAGGCACTGGGAACCAAACCTGGAACCTCCTATGTAGTAGGCGGGTGCCCAATTGCTTGAGCCACATCCGCTTCCCTCCCTGTGTCTCTTTTAAATAGTATTTAAATGGATTTTTAAACTCCAATCTGACAATCTCTCTTTTAACTGACAAATTTAATCTACTTATATATATATTGTGCTTTCTATTTGTTCTGCTTTTTAAATTCTTTTTTTTAACTAGAGAATTTGCTGGTTTACAGAAGAGTTGTGTAAAAATTACCTGGGACTTTGTACATGTGAAGTGCACTCAATCACTGAGCTAAATGGCTTCATTGTGGTTTTGATTCGCATTTCCTTAATAGCTAGTGATGTTGAACATCTTTTCATGTGCTTTTTAGCCATTTGTATATCCTCTTCAGAGAAATGTCTATTCAAGTCTTTTGCCCATTTTTTAATTGAGTTGTTTGTATTTTTATTGTTGAGTTGTAGGATTTCTTTATATATTTTGGATATTAAACCCTTATTGGATATGTGGATTCCAAATATTTTTTCCCTTTGAGTAGGTGTCTTTTCACTGTTCTGTTTTTTTGGATGCTTCTTTTTTCCCCCTCCTTTTTGAGGCCTTCTTTTGTATTGATTTTGTACTTTTTTCTTTGCTCTCTTATTTCACACACCCCTCCCTCCAAACTTGTTTTGGAACTGTATCTTCTAGTCTATCATTTACTTTAAGTTATGATTTATATTTAACTTTCTTATTTTATTTTATTTATTTATTTGTTTATTTATTTTTTACCGGGAGGTTCCGGGGATCGAACCCGGGTCCCTCCATATGGGAGACGGATGCCCAATCAGTTGAGCCACATCCGACCCCCTTAAAGATTTTATTTATTTATTCATTTATCCCCCCCTTGCTGCTTGTGCTCACTGGGTCAGCTAACCACGCCGTGCGGGCGGGCTTGCCTTCACCAGGAGGCCCCGGGAACCGAACCCGGGGCCTCCCATATGGTAAACGGGAGCCCTACTGATTGAGCCACAGCCACTTCCCCCTGATGGACTCTTTATTGTCTTCATTTTATAGATACTTTATTTCCTTAACATATATAATATGGTTGTTTTATATTCTATATCTGATAAATCCACTATCTAAAATCTGTGGAGCAATAACCTAGTTAGTTGCTTCTGCTGACTCTTCTTTTTGTGTGTGTGTGAGTGTAGTTCATAGTACTTTTTATTGTCAGTGCATACTTTGTTGAACTGCTGGGGCCTATGTTAGGGACGCTTTCCTCCAGAGGTATATGTTTCTATCTGCCAGAAGATAGGGGGCCCAGCAAGCTCTTTAATTTCTTGGCTTGGGATTCCTTGACCACATGGAGAGTGTAAATCTGAATTCCTGACTTGAGGAGGGAGGGCTTATGGTTACAAATTTCAGAGGATGACTGCTTTTCTAATTTTTTCCCCATCTAGAGTCAGTGTGGGGACAGGTTTCTTGGTAGGCTTCTTTTGCCAGCATGAAGATATTTTCTGGGCCACTCGTGAGTATGGTTGTATCCATCTTCAAGTGTCCTGGTTTAGATTGGGAATCTGAAATTTAGCTCACCCCCATCCAGTGACCCAAGGCTTAGTTTCCCATTCCCTACTCTGATATATGGATTTACTTTTGGGCAACCTTATTGCATTTGCTTATATTTCACACTTGGTTTCTTGTTCCCTCTTTTTTTTTTTTTAATACCTTCTGGGATTTCTCTTACTTTCTTGCAAGCTAAGCTGTGTATTAAAAATGAGTTCCTCGGGAAACAGGGAAGCTGCTGTGGCTCAATCAGTAGGGCTCCCGTTTACCATATGGGAGGCCCCGGGTTCGGTTCCCGGGGCCTCCTGGTGAAGGCAAGCCCGCCCGCAGGGCGTGGTTAGCTGACCCAGCGAACACAAGCAGCAAGGGGGGGATAAATGAATGAATAAATAAAATCTTAAAAAAAAAAAAAATAAAATAAAAAAAAATAAAAATGAGTTCCTTGTAATTTATCCAAGATCTAGTAGTATTGTAAAAGGAGTGCTTTTTAGAGTATCTAGTTCATACTAGAAGCTATTTTATTTATTTATTTATTTATTTATTTATTTATTTATTTATTTATTTAGATTTTATTTATTTATTCATTTATCCCCCCCTTGCTGCTTGTGCTTGCTGGGTCAGCCAACCACGCCGTGCGGGCGGGCTTGCCTTCACCAGGAGGCCCTGGGAACCGAACCCGGGGCCTCCCATATGGTAAACGGGAGCCCTACTGATTGAGCCACAGCCGCTTCCCAGAAGCTATTTTAAAAATGTAAAATTAAAACCTTCCAATGACTTTTTTTTGCTTTTCTTCAACTCTACCTGTTTGTACCTGATGGACTCACTTAAAAACTGTACAGACTATCTTGGCCACAAAGCCTGGAGCTCATGTCTGGCTCTGCTCAGCTCAGCTCCTGTGCGCCCTCCTGCACCCTCCCCCCACCCACGGCCTTTGTTCCTCAGGCACGTTGAGCTCATTGTTATCTTAGAGCCTGTCTCCTGGTGGTTCCCATATCATACATGTTCTTCCCTCTTTCTTCACATGGCTGTCTCTTTATCATTAAGTGTTACTTTAAATACCACCTGTTCACGGAGGCTGTTTTATTTCCTAAGCTGCTCAAACAAATACTATGAAATGGGTTGGCTTAAACAATGGGACTTTATTAGCTTATGGTTTTGAGACCAAGAGAAAGTTCAAATCAAGGCATCATCAAGGCGATGGTTGTTCCCCAAAGACTGTGGCATTCTAGAATTGCCTGCCAGCAATCCTTGGCTCCTCTGTCACATGGCAAGGCACATGGCAGTGTCCCCTGGCCTCTCCCTTCTCTTCTGGGTTCTGTTGATATAGCTTCTTGCTTTCTGTGGCTTCCTCTCTCTCTCTCTGAATTTCATTCTTTTATAAAATACTCCAATAATAGGATTAAGACCCATTCTGATTGGGCTAGACCACACCTTTTTTTTTTTTTTTAAATGAAGTAACCTCATCAAAAGTTCCTCCTTATAATGGGTTCACACCCACAGGAATGAATTAGATTTAAGAACATTTTTTTTCTGGGGTACTTACAGCTTCAGTTTATTGAATGACTAGGGCTGAGTGTTGGCTAGTTCTCTTTAGACAGGAACTAGGCTCTCTAGCTCTTTACAGTTCTCACTTCTTCCTGTTATGGTCCCAATATAGCTGCTTTGCTAATTTACTTCTCTATGTGGTCCCTGTAGGCATTTGAGTTTTCAATCCCTGCTCTAATTATATCTTCTGTAGTTTTAAAGCAGAGGCTGTGTTTTATGTTACTTTTTTTCATTCAATGCCTTGCATACGGGAGGGGTAAGAATGAACATCTATTTAATATCTTCTTGCCAAGCACAACAACACTATAATTTATATCCCCACAACACCACTATGAGGTGGGTACTATTATTTATGTCTCTTTTACAGTTGAGGACACTGAGATTTAGAGTTGTTCTGAGTCAAACAGTAAGCAAAGGATCTGGGATTAGACCCCATACAGACCCTTTTTCATAATGCCCTTTTGAACTATTCCAAAAGGGCTGCCCATGTCTAAGTCACAGGTGGCTATTTTCACCCTGCAAAGTAGACGTTATGCAATTAGCTGGATTTTTTTATGTCAAGTTTTATTTGAATAGTCTTTATTTACTTAGCTATTCATTTCACTCCAGTGAATATATGAGGTTTAGCTTGAATATATGAGGTATATCTAAATTTGGCAAAAAGGGCTTTTAAGATCTTAATCATGAGGATCTTACATAGCTAATAAATGTCTGCTGTCAGCAAATATTATGGAATCCAGCTGCAAGGAGATTTTTCCATCAAATCATCCACCTTTCACTGGATCATTGGACAAAGACAGCGACATTAGATGCATTGAATGTATGACGCACCATCAAGAATTCTTTTAAGTAACAAAATCTTATTTTTATTTATTTTTTTTACAGAAATTCATATATTCCAACAAATTTCTTTACATTTCCTGGACCTTAAAAAAATTACACACAACTTTTGGACGCAATACAACAGAACAGAATGAGAAAGGGAGTCACTTTTTCTTTTTAAAAAAGGTAAAAACATACTGCTAATACTCAACATTTAGTGATTTACACATGTATTACCTATGTACAAATGGTACATTGTCAATGACCCATCTTCAGAGCACTGTGGTATGCTAAATCATACTAAGGTTTTATGGCAACAACTTTTTTTTAAACATTTGCATGTAGATAGGAAGTACTTTTCATTTCTGTTAAAATCCACTATTAGTGATGTAAGACTCCCAATGGAATCTGTAATTTACATGGATTAGAGAAAGCCAATACCCTCTGTTTTTATTGTGGATAAAGTGGAGAGATATCTCCCTTTAAATAAAAGATGAGTTCTTGAAAAGTTGTGTGTAATTGAATTTAGTAAGTAGGGTATTTTGAATGCAGTAGGAGAGCTAATACTTAGAGCAAAAAATAATCTCCAGAATGGCTAATATTTTAGTTACAGATAAGTATTCCCTTAATTTGCTTCTTTAGAAAATGTGCATTTTTGTGAATTGAGTTTTACTCATTTGAGGCACACCTGTAATATACTTTTAGCCATTTGAAACATGATCCAGTTTATGTGAAAAGATGGCTACTACCAAAAACATGGCAAAATTGGAACTTGGTCCTAATAGAGAGAGGGTAAGAGAAGTCAACTATGATCTGTATCACTTCTTGTGGTATCCTCTGTCCTGTGTTTCAGTGACATATGGTAATTTAATTTTAATTTTGAGTCTATGAATGAAGGCATTCTATATGTCCATATTTTCTGCTCAAGTATAGAATATGGCTCTGCTTACACTGATTATGCCTGCATGTACATTTTAGCTTATATTCATTCTCAGGCAATTGGCTATTTCAATATTAAATATTTTTCTGTTGTTGGATTTTGGCAGGAAATGGGGAGAGGCCGATGGTGGGGAGCAAAAAATTGTTGAAGACAACTGGTTAGTTGTAACTACTTCCAAATGCCAATCAACTAAAAACAAAACAAAACATTTGAATGCTTTTGAAGTCACATTAGTAAACAAAAAGGCAATGCACTCCTACCAAGTTTCTCTTACTTGTATAAGTATATATTCACTTATTTCTAAGGCTATCAAATTATTATTTATTCTGTTAGTACCACTTATTATCATTTAGAAATAGGTTTGATGGAATGACTTTTTTTTTTTTTTAAACAAAAACGAGTGTCTGTCAGTAAGGTAAATAAAGGATATGGATTTCTGATGGCATGTATGATAAAGAAATGGAAAAAAAATCAGAGATATTTTAGATACCTATTTATAAAGAATATTAAATTCCTATGCACATACTAGGGAGAATTAGAAAAACGTGTTCATTTGATAGCAGCCTATATATTACATGTGAGCATCCAAGTTGAAAATGAGCTTTCTATATTTTTCAGAGTTCCTTGATACTGTTTCCTGAAAGACAGAGAAATCTATGTTGCTTGGGAACCTATGATGTAAAGATGTACTTCCTGTAATATACAGCTCGATGGAGTAATAGTATGTCAGAAATAACTTTCTCTGTAATAACTTGTACAGATAGATTAAAACACAGACTCAGTAAAAAGTTTGAAGCTTTGCATCTCTTAATAACTGGATGGTTATAACTAATTACACAGTGAAATAAATGAATGGCAGAGATGGGGAATCAAAGGTCATGTCTCTATGAAAACACTCAGAGGCATTTTCTAAGATGCTTCCTCAATAAATGTTGCTTGATCAGCCTCTTGGCTATTGATAGAAGAATAATTTAGAAGTGACTGCCTTTTTTATAATAGTGAAAGATTAAAATTTTTGCTTTCAGTTTAATTTAAAAAGGACAGTTTACAAACCTCAGTACATATATTTTACATGTTAATTCTAGCACATTTGTATTCCCCTTCCTTAGAATATAATGAATGTGATCTCATTAATGTTATCTGATCTTATTCAACAACAGTTTCCAGTGAACTGGTGTCTAATCCATGATTGCATCTTTTTACAGAAAACCACTCCCATCTCTGCCATCTGGATTTAGAAGGTACTTTGACAAGTGGGTGTTTTGCTCTCGTCCATATTCATCTCTACTCCGTTTCTTTCAAGCATCTTCCTTCTTGATGTTGATGTACAAAAGCTGTTATTCAATTTGTTTAGCTGTTACTTGATTTTTGTGCTCATTCTAGAGAATATTGGCTTAGCAGAACTGCAGAAAGAGGGTGGGGGGGAGAGAGAGAGAGAGAGAGAAAAGTATCATTTTCTGTCAGTAAAATTTTTATACTCAATATTTGTCAGGGAAAAACCATACCCAAGAAATAGTTCAAATGCGCTTCAGATTTCTTTTGCATTTGTTACAAAAGATGACTGAAAACGTTTGAGGTTTCTGTTCCATTATAACATACAGCACAGTCTTCCCAGGCAGGAGCCTCTGGAAAACCCAGAATACGTGTGCATATCTGCCAACTGGGTTAGGATTACAGGCTGCTTTGAAGGAGCAAGGAAGAATGCTGAATGACCCAAGCACCACTGACTTTTCTGCCTCACCTGAAAATTTTCCCTTTCTTTATAATTTTTATTATACACTCAACATAACAGCTGTAAAAAAAAATTATTATAGAGATGAATCACCCACAATCTAATCATCTGAACACACTAAATGTTTTCTTCCCATGTTTCTTTCCAGTCCTTATCTAAATATACACGTATTTTATATGGTTGTACTCACTATGTACAACATTTTTCACATTGTATTAAAAACAACTTTCTACATTTCAACTGTCTACATCAGCATCCATTTCTAATGGCTGCATAATTTCTTATTCCATTCTCATTCCATTCCATTCTCAACTCTTTTCCTACTGTCAGATATGTAGGTAGGTTTTCGAATTTGTTATTATTAATAATGAACATCTTTGCATATAAAGCCATTTGTTCATTTTAATTAATTCTTTAGGTCAAACTCTCAGGAGTTAGTTGCTTTTTCCAGCAGACTAGGGACTATGCCTGTATCAACACAACTAGACCGCAAATGTGTGGTCAACCCCAGTCCTTTAATGATTTTCATAGACATTGGCACTGCTAACCAGGGCTTAAAGACACTTTACGTATTGTGAGGATGGGTAAGGGGCTCTAGCTGGCTGTGGTGTGGCAGATTTGGGATGAAAGGAAACAGCCTGTTTGGTTTTGTATCACAGAGCACTTGAAATATAAATTGTAATAGAACAAATGGCCCATAGTTCAGTTATGGTCCTTTTTCTACATCACAAGATAAGATTGTGATTTTCTAAATGTGTGCTAGAGAAACCTCTGAAAAATTCTGCTCTTGTTTCTAGTATTTATCCCCCTGTTGTTTTACAACACTCTTTAAAAAATCTTATGCACATTATGATTTTAATGAACTTCTCTCAGCAAAAGAACTCAGTTCCTTTAATGTACTCAGACTACACAGGGGATAATTGAAATATGATCATGTCATAATGATGATTAGTCTATAATGATTCTCTGGGATTGAATCATGCTGGCAGAAGCCCTACAGAAGGGAATGCTTTAAGATGTTATAAAAAGCAACATAAGCAAGCCATAGATTTCTACAGTGCTATAGGTGGTTCTGAACCTCAAGTGGTGTCTTAGTTTTTTAGGCCGCTATGACAAATACCACACAGGGGCTTGGTTTTAACAACAGAAATGTATTGGCTCCCAGCTTAGAGGCTAGAAGGCTGGCTTCCTCCCAGGCTTGGCAGTGGTAGCATTCTGGCTGACCGGCAATCCTTAGGTTCCTTGGTTTTTCCAATACATGGCAGTGGCTCCACCTATCTCTTCCAGGCTCCACTGACTTCCAGCTTCTGGCTCCTCTCCAAACCTTTTTTCTCTCAATATTTCTGAATTTCTTCTGCTTATAAAGGACTCCAGTACTCTAGTAAACTGGATTAAGACCCAACCTCTTTCGGTTGGGCAACACTAAAAGTAGCATTAAAAAAAAAAAAATTATCCCCCCCTTGCTGCTTGTGCTTGCTGTGTCCATTTTGCTGTGCCTTTTTTTCTGTGTCTGCTTGTCTCCCTTTGTTGTGTCATCTTGCTGTGCCAGCTCACCTCACTGCGTGGGCCGGCTTACCTTCACCAGGAGGCCCCGGGAATTGAACCCGGAGCCTCCCATATGGTAAATGGGAGCCCAACTACTTGAGCCACATCCGCTTCCCAAAACAGTAACATTTTCAAGAGACCCCATTTATAATCGGTTCCCCAAAAAGTAACATTTTCAAGAGACCCCATTTACAAAAAAGCAACATTTTCAAGAGACCCCATTTACAATCCTACCCACAGGAATGGGATTAGGAACATGCTTTTTTTCTGGGGTACATATGGTCTCTGTTCTTCTGCCATAGAGGTGTTTCTGTTAGATGGAATCCAAAGTCAGATTTGTGGGTCCATGATTCCTCTATTCAAGCATTAATCACTCCAAATATTTTTCTACTTTTAATTCACAAAGTTGAATTTGTCTGGGTTTTCCAGTAAGCCAGTAAAAGGTGATAGCTGGGGATGATGGGGAGAAAGGAGTGGGTGGAAGTGGTAAACATATGAAAGAGAATATGGAAATGGGTGTTGAGAAGTAGCTAGGTTCCTGGAAGAGAAGGCAGATATGAAAGTGTCTAGGGCTCCATGCGTGTGATACAAGGGAAAGCTCTGGAAAGAAATGATAGTTCCTTTTTTCTTGAGGTTCTCAAATATACTAACTCCATGATAGAAAAGCCTGCTTTGGTGTGAACCATTTGCTGGCAACCAGGAACCATAGATCCCCTGTTTTTCTTTCTCCAGCTCTAAGCTTCCTGATTTGACTTTATAACATCACAGGATGAAGGACTAGTGCAAGGGAGCCAGAAAGAAAACACACGTGTCTAAGGCTGTATTCCAGGCAGTATGAGGCCTGATGTCATGGGCTGGGAAGAAAGGATTGGGGTGGGAGAGCTTTACATCAGCTTACAGAGCAGTGACACCCATGCCTGGGAATAAAGCAGCTTCCTGGAAAGATCCTGAGCTCTCCTGTGAAAAAGGGAAGACCTGTGGTCATTCTCACAGGGTTCCTATTTATGCCCCACATCTGGCTCACAGCCCATTCATCAACAACCCTCCTTGGATCAGCTCTGGTCTTGGGTCACCCGTGGTCTCCACGTGGCCAAATCCCTCACTTGATCTCTCTGCCACCATTGACACTATTGGTTACTCAGTCCTTCATTCTTAAAGCTCTTTGTTGACTAGGATTACACTTCCCACCAAAAGTAATAACGATGGGCAGAAGTTGAGGAGCGAAGGGGAAAATAATGGTGTGAAGCTAGAGCGAAGCACAACTGAAGGAGGCTCTCGCTCTCAGGGTTGCACAAGTGCAGGATGAGATCCTCTTTAAATTTTGCACACCAGGCTCATTGCTTCCTTACGCTAGTCCCACCCCTCACAGCAAGTGCTTATCAGGGGGCCTGCTGGAATGTTTGCTGGAATTTGAAGTTACTCAGATGCTGCCACTGCTGCGTATTTCTTCCAAGTATAACAAGAACCCCTGGGCATGCCAGGGTTCTGAACACTCTGCTATGTTAGGAATAACCAGGATATTTGTTCCACTGATGATCAGAACACAAACACTCCCTACATTAGGAAAATGCTTTTCTGGAAGAGTAAAATTATAATGCTGTTATGATTACTTAGTAGCACCCACAATGAAGAGCTTTCCATCTGAAGGGCCATGTGGCCCTTAAAACAGATTTGTGAAGCTAGTAGAGGGAAGGGGAGAAAAGGCAGGATTTTCCTCTCTGGATATTCCCATTTCTTCTTCAGTCTTATTTTATTTATTTACTTATTTAGTTATTTTTGTCTCTTTTTGTTTTTATTATCTCTCCTTCAGTCTTAATGGCTGTGAGACACCATGACAATTTCCAGAATTTGGTGGAGGGATCTGTGTGGCTACACTGATTGTTGCTTTGAAAAACATTCTGCTCTTTTCAAAACTTTTACTAACATTTCCCAAGCACCACAGACATTGCATAGCTTAGGGAAGTGTTTTAAAAGCTGTCACATTCTTCCAGGTTTGTACAGAGTGGGGCATGAATAAATAAGTCATTCAATGCTGCTTTAGATCTTAGTTCAGTTGTGTTTGTCCTTGTAACACATCATGGGCTCTGAGAGGCCCATGTTCCATTTCCAAGTGGCTCTTGGCAAATCCTTTCTGAAGTTGTCATTTCAATAACTGCTCATGAGAGCAGCATTTAGAATGCTGCATTGCCCAGACTACCTAAAAGCTACGTTGTTGACTTTTCTGTGTTTATGAAAGGTCTCTCATGGTCGGCTTCTGCTGATTGCTCCTATCTGACCTATTCAGCGAGGGCCTGAAGCCCCCACTGTCAGCACAGGGGCAGACACTACCCAGGGAGCAAAATGTTCAGGCTTCCAGCAGAATTGCTTGCTGAATCTTTGTTGTGAAAATGAGTGAGAGGAATTCCAGACCACCTTTTCTCAGAGGCTGTACTAGTGTTTTCATTTTCTCTTGGGTCACGACACATGAACTGTACCCACCCCTAACAGGGCCTTCTGATACCCTTCATCCCTGGAAATAATATCTCAACCATCTGCATCCTCAGGCCCTCTGGACCCGATGGCCCCATAGTGGGTGTGGCTGCGGCTGCAGAGTCTCTGACAGGTCTCCCATTGAGAAATGGGGCTGTGTTCCCCCCCTCTTGAATCTAAGCTTTAAGATTACTGGCAGTTTTTGACTCCCCTGCTAGAACGACCACAGGGAGATGCCTTGGTACTCTGCAGGAGGGCAGAGGAGTCCTACTGAGCCAAGTCTTCCAGCCATCCCTGCCAAGGTGCCTGCATGTGAGAGAAACCATCTTGGACCCTCCAGACCACCTAGCCACCAGCTGAATGCACGAAGTGACTCCAGTTGATGATACGTGGGGCAGAACGGCCCAGTCAAATCCTTTCCAAATTCCTGACCCACACAATTGTGAGATATAATAAAAACAAATGTTTTAAGTCACTAAGTTTTGGGATAGTTTGCTATGCAGCAAAAGATAACTGGAGGGACTAGACACCCCATTGCCTACCACAACATCACACTGGCCACAGTCTGATGGGAGTGGGATGGAGCCAAGATGACAGTAGCCGATGGCAAGGCCTCACTGTACCCACTGCAGATTGGCTAACAATAGTTTAATAGATGATTGGAGGGTCCGAGGCTGTTGTTGCTGCCTTGTTTGTTGTGTGATTTGGCCAGTGGGTTGGTGAAGAAAGGGACTTGGGTATACTCCCATTGCTAATCTTTCCTTGCATACCACCCTTCTACTCATCATTCCCACCAGCACACTCTCCGGTGACTGACGATGCAAGGGACAGCTGGATCAGAAGCAATACCCCAGCCACCAGCCTACCTTTAGTGCCTCCCCACTCTAACAGAAGAGCAATACCAGTGCTACTTTCTGGGAGTTATAATTTAGTTTCCATCCAAATTCTGAGCTGTTCAACAGGCCTGAGCTAATGACCATTTCTGCCTGGTGGCAATCCATTATTTCAGTGCCTGGTGCTGAGGTACAAGGATGGGGAGGGAGTCTGAAAGGAGAGAAGGAAGGGGAATTGCAGTTTCTGGCTCTTTTCAGGTAAGACCAGTGACTATAGTTCCATTTTTAGTACAGAAAACAAGGTACAAAATAGAAATAACTTATTTCCAAAGACGCCCACAGCCTATCTATCATAGGCTTATTTTGGTTTTGATCTTATCACTCATTTGCTTCATAGCACTACTGGTGACCTGTAACTATCTTGTATGTTTTCTTGTTTTCTATTGTTCTCCCACCAGAACGTGAGCTCCGCACGATCAGGACCTCCTCTATCTTGCTCACCATTGTACCCCCCAGCTCCTGGCACAGTGCCTGACAACAGGGGAACCTTAAATATTTGCCGAACAAATAAAGGAGGTACGAAATAGAAGAGTATCCCTCTCCATCCCCCATAATCCACTAGGTCAGTGCCTCTCAAACCTCGATATGCATAAGAATCACCAGGGGATTTTGTTAAAATGCAGATTTTTATTCAGTAGAAGAGGTGTGACGCTGGAGAATTTGCATTTCTAACACCCACCAGGTGCTGCCGCTGCTGCTGGTCCATTTCTACCCCCTTCCCCCCAGGTGCTGCTGCTCCAGCTGCTTGCCCCGCCAAACTTTGAAAATGAAGCATTGGCCTGAGAGCTCCTTGAGGTAGAGACTGTATCCTCTTCCTCTTGGTATCCCTAGATTAGAAAGGTGCTTGGTATGTGTGGGGGTCCAGTGGGTCTCTGGCCCTGGCTTCCCCTCCCTAAGGGAAACTCAGGCTGCCGTGCTTAGCTCCCTGCATGCTGCAGGACACAAGTTAAAATGTAACAAATCTCCGCACAGGACAACAACGTTCAGATGGTATTGTTACTGGATTTTGTCTAGGTTCTTGACTTATGCTGCAGAAATGAATTTCAGAGCATGTCGGGTTAGTTAGGCCAGTAATTTATTAAAGTAGGGAGGGAAGAGAAATGGGAGAAAATAACAGACCATGGGTCTCTGGTAGAGAGTAAGGGGCTGAAGAGTGATAAAGAGGGCTGATTTATATACTACAATTCCCATTATAGATTATAAATGCCAAAGTTTTACTTGTGTGTTGTTCCATGCAGGGGGGACATGGCGAGAGCAGGGCGCAGAAGGCACAAAGGATGAGGGACGAGGGAAGCGGCTGTGGCTCAATCAGTAGGGCTCCCGTTTACCATATGGGAGGCCCCGGGTTCGGTTCCCGGGGCCTCCTGGTGAAGGCAAAGCCCGCCCGCACAGCGTGGTTGGCTAACCCGGCGAGCACAGGCAGCAAGGGGGGGATAAATGAATAAATAAAATAAAATCTTTAAAAAAAAAAAAAAAAAAAAAAAAAAAAAGGATGAGGGACGAGAGAGAGCAGGAGAGACTTGACCTTTGCCCTTGCTTTTTAAACCATTAATTATTCCACCCCTTTGCTAATGGCATGGGAGGAGTCCCAGGTGTTTGCTGTTTTGATTGATTACTCCACCCATCAATCCCCCAGGTGGGCCCAATGATAATGTCCCTGGAGACTATCCAGGGCTTCTCCTGGCTTCTAGGAGAAACATTCTGGACGGGAGAAATCTCGCGAGTGTCTTCCAGCATCCATCTTGGGGGTATTGGTGTCCACGTGGATTTCGTGCCAGGTTCCAGATCGGTCTACTGATTCCCTATATGAAGCCTGCTTCAGTATCGTAGACTGTAACCTACTCCAGGCTGTACAATTCCTTCCTACATCACCAGACCCCGTTTACGTACTTCATATGACCCTAGCAGAAACTCTGTTATGAAATGCCCTTGTTCTGGGACCTTATAGAGTGCCCCTCATTCTCCTCGCCTCTGTGCAGAGCACTAACTTCATTCTCTGAACCGCCGCCTTCGGAGACCCTCTCCTGTCCCTAATCCCAATAAATAAAGCTCATGTCTGACACCTTGCTGAGTGCGTCCTTTGGTCTTGCCACCGCCCTGACCCGTGCCCTTCAGGAGCTGGGTTGCAACAGTATGAAACAGGTGTGCAGGTTGTTTTTGAATAAGTAAATGAAGCCAAATGAGGTACATGAATCTATGGAAAATGTGGCAAAGCAACCCCCGAGCCACTCAGAGACCTGCAGCCTTACTGTAGGCTTCTGGGGGCTTTCAGTTACTTCCACCTCCAATGTTTGAGCTGGGCAGAGGGAGCTAACACTTCTTCACTCCTCTAACACTCCTCCAGGGGCTGCTGCTGCTGGCCCTTTCCTAACACCCCAGAGAGGGGAGGGGGGGGGTGTCTCATCTTGAGACTACGGATGGAGATTTTATCAACTTGGTTATAACAATTTTTTTAGTGTGAATATGTAGAGAGGCATTTCAGGAATGGATGAAGAAGGCCCTACCTGACAGTCCCAGTGTGGTTATTAGTTATTTTTAACCTTTATTTTCTCTTTTTCTCCTCTGTCCCTCTCTGTTTCCTCCTACCTTCTTTTGGATTTGACATACTGATTTTAACACAGTAAAGGTAGAGGATAATTGCTAAAACGGTTCTACCTTCCTCTCACTTGGATCTTCTTTGTTGACAAGGGGCAGAAAATGGCTTAAGAAGGAGGTCCTGATAATTTGGGCCTATTCCTGTATGCAACTGACAATTATACTTTGACATTCAGGCACAACACTTTCTCATGTGACCTTTTCTTGGAAAGTAAGTAATTCATGAACATCTCCCTCCCCCTTCTCCTGTCTCCTGCATTAAGGAATACTGCAGAATGGATTAAAAGCAAGAAAATAGGCACAATTACTTGTTTGGATTCACACAGGCACATAGAGAATAGAAAATTGCTGATTTATCAGTCCTAATAGTAGTCACTGTCCAATTTTAACATGAAACCATCCCGTGTTTTCACAGATGGAAAGGCTTTCATTCCTGAAGCCCCAAAGACGGGCTCACAGCAGCGGTAGAGAGTGGCAACCTCAGCTTGTCATGCATTTCCCAAGAACTAATAAACTGTATGGAGGTCTCAATGTTTTATCACCTCTTTAGTTGACTTCTGTGCATGCTCCTGAAGTTTAATAATTGTTTTGGTTTTCCATTTCACAAACTAGCTCAAGCACTGACAGCTCACTGTGTGAGAGTCCTTTAAAAACAAATAAAAGCAACAACAAATTGCGTATTCCCATATGCGAAATTGCAAATCATGGAGCCCAAATATTTACTGGCTTTCTGATATAACAGATTCATCTCTGTGGCCAGTGAATATTCACCTTCATGTTATCTTCCTCTCCTTTCAAAATGGGAAAGACAACGAACTTTTACTTCCCTATTTTGTTTTTGTCCTCTTTTGACTGAGGTGAACATTTTCTCTCTCTCTCTCCCTTTCTCTTTTCCTCAACAAGGTCTACCTCATGGGTTTTCTCCTCTTCTCCAAATAGCATCTTGAGAGTCAACTGGCCCTCCTGGTTAATAAAAGTTTCCTGATTTTCTTGGAGGCATATAGGTTAGTGGTTAAAAGTGTGTGCTCCAGAGCCATTCTCTTTGGCCTTGAATCCTAATTCTACCACTTATTGACTGGGTTACTCTAAAGATGTTCCTTGCATATCTGTGCTTCAATATCCCCTTATGAAAAGTGGGGTATCCCCTTCTCAAGGGGATCCTGAAGATTGATTGAGATAATGTGTTTAACTTAATGTGTAAACTTGGCACATAGGAAGAGCTCAATAAATGTTGGCTGTTACTTTTTTAAAATGCAAAATAGTATTATTCCAGAAAAATCTCTCTCTCTCTCTCTCTCTCTCACACACACACACACATACACACACCCCAATGGAAAATCATGTAAACACTTACTTTCCCCTGGGACAGGATGGCCTAATGGTTCAGAGTGTTAACACTGGGGACAGACTGTCTAGGTTTAAACCCCAACTTTGCCACTAGCTAGCTCTGTGTCCTTGGCCTGTTGTCTCATGTGAAAAATGGGGATTAGACTAGCCTCCCTCACAGGGCTGTTGTGTACATTAAATAAGTAAACACATACAGTAAGCACTATAAGATGTAAACTACTCCTGTTATTAGTATGATTGTTCTTTGGAGTTGGAATTTTACCTTGATGTATATTGATATATCTGTATTTGTGCATCTAATGGTTTTATTTAATGGCTGTCCTCTTTATAATAGCACAGAGTTCAACAGGCAAGCGCTTATCTTTTGTAAGTTTCTCAGAGAGCACTAGAATCAGTGTTATTAATAAGAGGATTACTAATAACTATCCTTAAACACCCAACTGATGTTCCTATTTCTTCTTTCCAACAGCTACAAACTTTTGTGAAATTATAAGGCAGCAGCTCTTTAAAACCATAAGCTCATTCTCTACTCCAGAAAGCAGTGAGGCTTGAGGTCTTGAGCTAGTCTTAGCAGGCATTGGAGTCCACAATGCCTTTATTACCACAAATTCAATAGTCCTGGTCCTAATTACCCATATGGGTATTTGTTGTAATGAAATAAAGATATTCAAGTATGATGTATGTTTCCTGTCTAGACCAAAGGGAAGTTGGACCTCAGAGTCCAGCAGGCAATTTATAATCAAGATATAATCAACACACACACCCCCTACAGCCTCCCACTGGAGAAATAACCAAGGATTAAAGCAGTAGATGGGCAATCCGTCACTGACTGGCTGACATTGGTTAGCCACAAATGATGTAGTGGCAAGGGAGAGCCAGACGGGCTGAATCACAGAATTTTAGGGCTTTCTAAAATACAGAAGTGAGCAGATTGTTCTTCAGCTGAAAACTTTTTTAGAGGCCACCTTTTGCTACTGAATAAAATTCCGTTGCTTAACACAGACCACAGGGCCTTCCCAGGTCTGTCTTCCCTCATCCTCACTGCTCCAGCCTCTCTGTGGGTTTTCCTCACCTCAGGCCGAGCTCCAGTCTCCTGAAAGTGACCTGAGGCCCTACCTCTGGGCGGGCACTTCCTCCAGTGTTCAATACCTTCTTTCTCTCTCTTTTTTTTTTTTTTTTGAGGTACCAGTGCTGGGGATTGAACCTAGGACTTCGTATATGGGAAGCTGGTGCTCAACCACTGAGCCACATCAGCTCCCCTGAGTTGGTTTTTCATTTATTTGCTTGGGTTTTTTGTTGTTATTGTTGTTGTTGTTGTTTTTAGGAGGCACCGGGGACCGAACCTGGGGCCTCCCATGTGGGAAGCAGGCACTCAACTGCTTGAGCCACACCTGCTCCCCACCTTCTCATTTAAAATCTCATCTCAAGACCCTTCATCTCAAGTCCATTCAAGCATTTCTTGAATAGCTTGGCTCCTTTCTCTTTGGGTCCACATTTTGCCCCAATCAACCTTTATCAGAGCCTAGACAATGGAACTCCTTGAAGGCGGAAGCCACTTCTGACAAGCTTCTGTTTTCCTAACATTCAGCAGGACCTGCACACAGGTGCTCAACAAATCTCCAGGGTTTATTGGGAGGAAACAGACATCAACTATTCAAACGCTTTTGTTTTGCAGTGAAGTACCCAGAAGTCCAGAGAGAGGAAGTGATTTGCCCAAAGTCACCCAGCTAGTTAGCAGGAGAGCTGGGGTTAGAATCTAACTCTTCTGCCCTAGATTGCTTTTCCAGTTTTTTTTTCCCTCCAGTGGAAACCTTTTTTCAAGTGACTCTTTTAGAAATTCCATTTCTGTACATGAATAGAATTGAGTGCAGCTGCTCCAGAGAAAGGCTCAGAACCTCACCCCTGTCCAGGCTTTCCCCTCTTTGCTGGCACCTCCTTCATCTGGCACCTCCATGGTACTCTAAGGAATCTAATTTGAAAACTGCTACCCTAACCCACATGCCTCCTCAATACAATATCACAAATCTTCCCAATTTAACATATTCTCTTGCCCTGAAGTAGAGAAGTTTAACTGGGTCAGTAGAGGATAAGGCAAAATGGGGGATAAAATGGTTAGGATTTCAGAGTGGGAAAGATCTGCAATGGATTGACTCTAGTCTGAGGTGATGATAAAGAAGACATCAATAGATACAGCAGAATCATCCAGAAAGCAGTTGTGCCCCACCCTGATCTGGGACTCATTTTGTAAGTCAGTAAATATCCAAATACACAGATAGCTCCATTTCCAGGTATATTAAAGCTTCAGTAAAGCTACTTGAGTGGTGATCAGAAGAAAGTGCTGTGGCCTTAGGGAACCCTGCCTCAGAAACCTGTCTATGTAAAAGCTGTATGACCAATAACCCTGTTACTCCAACTGTAGTCCATGGACCTCCCTGCGTAACTTTTATCTGGGTATCTGTGAAAATTCGGATTCTAGGATCCCACCTGGACCGACTGAGTCTGTATCAAACTTACCAGATGATTCTAGATTATTCCTGCTTAAGAGCACCTGGGCTTTGGCGTCAGCCAAATCCAAGTTTGAATCCTGAGTTTCCCCACTTCCTAGATATGGCCAAGTCATTTTACTTGCCCTAGTTTTGGCTTTCTCATCTGTAGAATGGAACTGACACCTGTTTTGCAGAATTGTTTTTGGGAATCAGGATAAAGTACTTGGCTCAGTGCCTGGAACCCAGTAGGCTGCACACAGTAGTAGCCACATGACTGGTTTTAATGGTTCTTTCTCCATTAACAGTCTGCTCTGCAAGGCAGTCAGGTTGGGAGGAGGACTTTGCCTCTGAGCAGAGGGTGGGCTACCCATGGTAGCTGCAGGTGGTCCTTGGCCCGCCACCATCTGTACTCCTTTATTTCTCCTCTCTTCCTCCTCTTCTGATACTCTCATTTCCTTTCCCTCTTTTCTTTCTTCACACCAGGGAGTAATGCTCAGCCCAGAGTGCTCTAAGCACAGACAAAGAGGCCAGAATGGGGTGCAGCGTGTCCTGTCCTGCAGCCCTAAAATCCCTGCAGGTTGCAGAAATGGAAAGCCCCAACCATTTGACAGAGTTTACTCTTAGCAGGAGGAAAGGGTAGACAAGAACCCACATCAGAGAGCTTTAAGTTTGGAGAGAAGAAAGTTCACTCAGAAAACCTCACGACTAACAAACATCAGCAAAGGGCAAGAGCGAAAAACAGACATGAAATTTGGGATGGAGAGACTTGAGATTCTTCTGGGTTATGTGTGGTCAGTCTTTCCATTGTTCAGAGCCTCGGGGAATACAGGGGATCTAGCCCAGAGGATATTCTCCCTGTATCCTCCAGGGCATGTTTATGCTCCTCCTGGCCAACAGCAAGGAGTGGATTGGCAGGGAAAATCCTTATATAAGGGGAGGCCCAGGCACAAGCTGGAGGAAAACCTGAGCTGCAGTGCGCCAGGTGTGAAGGCAGCACTTCACACTCATTCCCGCTGGTGAGAGACATGGAGGAGATGGAATAGAGCAGACTTGAGAGAAGTTGTTTCTAAGTCCTCCCTGTGAATTTCTGCCTATTTTGATGAATAACAAAATAAGAAATTCATATAGTTTCTTAGTGCCTATTTCTTAGTGCCTAACTCTTGAGTTTTATAGGCACCAAGGATTGGATGACTGATGTCTAAAATGCTAGAAATATAGCTCCAAGCCAGGTGAGCCTTTGCCTGGAAAGGAGCCAACAGCAGACTTCACAGACTAAAACCCCGGAGAAGACTGTTTTCTATTTTATGTTTGTGATCATACACCGAGTCAAATCCTGTCCCCAGTAAGGACATGTCAGTAATACCAGGCATCTCCCCAAGAAGCTTATACATGAGCTGTGATCCTTGTTTCCTGTTTTGCTGAGCACTAACTGTGCTAAGTGCTTTTCGTACATTAGGCAGCTCAGTTCCCACGAATACCTCTAAGTGGCAGATAATGACATTACCTCCTTTTATCAATGAGGAAAAGAATTCCATGATTCTGACTCTGACCAGTTTCAATACTGCTTTAATGAAAATTGAGAGCAAATGCAAAAAAATCTGGCACTGCTGTTTTCTTGAGCATTCTACTATAATATTACTCAGCCAGACAACTCTGAGTCTTGAGATGATCTTGCCTGTCACTCTACTCCTTTCTCTCTGTCTGTATAGATGGAGACTGGGGCCTCAATTGATACTGGATTGTGAACTTGAAGTTCAATGAATGCTATTTAATAAATGTCTGTAAAAAATGCCCTGTAAATTTATGCAATGATAATAGCAGAACAAATTTGTACATATAATATTATATATCATGGTAAAAAATTGAAAGTAACCTTTTTTTTTTTAAATTTTATTTATTTATTCATTTACCCCCCCCCTTGCTGCTTGTGCTCGCTGGGTCAGCTAACCACGCCGCGTGGGTGAGCTTGCCTTCACCAGGAGGCCCTGGGAACCGAACCCAGGGCCTCCCATATGGTAAACGGGAGCCCTACTGATTGAGCCACAGCCGCTTCCCTGAAAGTAACCTTAATAACGCAAATAAAAGATTGCTTAAGTAAATTATGGTACTTTTATACAGCCATTTAAAGTGAGTATGTAGATATATATTAAACGAGTGACATCTATTTAATGAAAAAAGCAGTTATGAAATAGCATGTGTAGCATGATCCATTTATGAAAATCAAATATATTTATTGATCCATAGGGGAAAAGAAAACATGGAATGATCTACCCCTAAAATATGCTAGTTAAGCTCTTAGTGGTGCATTTGGGGCATTTTTGTCACTTTCTTTATGGTCTGCCTTTTTTTTTTTTTTTTTTCCTTTTACAACGAGCTGAGCATCTATTACTTTTATAATTAGAAAAGTGCTATTATTATTTTGAAAACTAAATACTCTGGAAAGAAAAGAAAATTAAAAAGAAAACTAAAATGCCCTGGGAAGAAAATAAAATTCTACTATGCTCAGTTTCTTGGATTTATGTTTGTTTCTCAAAAAGAGTGATTAGCAGATGGTCTGAAGACTGTGGGGACACCAAAGGGAGAGCCATGTTTCTATGCATCTATTTTAGCACCTCTACAATACTCACTGCATTCCTCAATATACCACTCAATACATTCTTGCTGAATGAATAAATGGGAAATGAAAAGAAAATCTGTCGTCAGTATGCAAAATATTGCAAAAGAAGTACATCAAAGGCTGTTATTAAGAAAGTGAAGAGACAATCTATAGAATGGGAGAAAATAATTGCTAACTATATACCTGATAAAGGTTTAATATCTAGAATATATAAAGAACTCCTACATCTCAACAAGAAAAAGACAACCCAATTATAAAATGTACAAAGGGCTGGAATAGACATTTCTCCAAAGAAAATGTATAAGTGAGTAATAAGCACATGAAAAGATGCTCAATATAATTGTCGTAAGGGAAATGCAAATCAAAACCATAATGACATACTACTTCACACCTACTAGAATGGCTATTATTAAAAAAAAAACAGGAAATAATAGGTGTTGGTGGACAAATAGGAACTCATACATTGCTGATGGCATTGTAAAATGGCGAAGTCACTGTGGAAATCAATTTCATGGTTCCTCAGAAAGTTGAAAGTAGAATTGCCATATGACCTAGCAATCTCACTTCTCAGTATGTACCCAAAAGAATTGAAAGCAGGGACTTGAACAGATATTTGTACACCAACGTTCACAGCAGCATTATTCACAATAGCCAAAAGGTGGAAGCAACCCTTGTGTCCATCGACAGATGAGTGGATAAACAAAATATGGTATATACACACAATGTAATACTTTTCTGCCATAAAAAGGAATGAAGTTCTGCTGCATGTTACAACAGGGATGAACCTTGAAGACATCATGTTGAGTGAAATAAGCTAGACACAAAAGAATGGATATGTATGACTTCATTGTATGAAACAATTAGAATATGCAAATTCATGGAGATAGAAAGTAGAGTTTAGGTTATCAGGAATGGGGGAAGAAAGGGGAATGGGAAGTACTTAGTGGGTACAGAGCTTCTGTTTGGGGACATGGATTTTTATTTTAAATTTATTTTTATTTATTTATTTCTCCCCATCCCCTTGTTGGTTTTCGCTTGTTTCTGTTTGTTTTCCTTATTTCTTTAGAAGGCACCGAGAGCCAAACCCGGGACCTCTGATGTGGGAGGGGAGGGCCTAATTGCTTGAGCCACCTCTGCTCCCTGCTTTGTTGTGTCTCTCATTATGTTTTTTCCTCCCCGCGTCTCTTGTTGCATCATCTTGTTGCATCAGCTCGCCATGACTGCCCATTGTGTCAGCTCGCTGTCTTCTTTAGGAGGCACCGGGAACCTCTGCTCCCTGTATTGTTGTGTCTCTCATTACATTTTTTTCTTCTTATGTCTCTTGTTGTGTCAGCTTGCCACACCTGCCGATCGTGCCAGCTTGCTGTGTTCTTTAGGAAGCACTGGGATCCAAACCAGTGACCTCCCATGTGGTAGGCGGGAGCCCATTCGCCTGAGCCACATCTGCTTCCCTTTTATTTTTTTTTAAACTTTTCATTGTAGTGGCATATACACAACTCACAATTTCCTATTCTAACCACTTTCAAATGTACAATTCAGTGATATTAATTACATTCACAATACTTTGCTACCATCACTAATAGCCATAATCTTAACTTTTTTATCATCTCAAACAAATTCTGTACCCATTAAGCAATCAGTCCCCCACCCTTCCCTCCTTGGCCCCTGGTAATCTATAATCTACTGTCTCATGAAATTTGCTTCTTCTAGGAATTCCATATAAGCATGATCATACAATATTAGTCTTTTTATGTCTGGCTTATCTCACTTGCCATTCCGGCATAACACATTTTGGCATAAAAATAGAAAATACTCTGGGTTTATTTACTTTATGACACAGGAAGAAAGTCATGAAGCAGATTCTTCAAAATCCACAGTTAAATGTTGAAAGTAGATGAGCTCCTTTGTGATACCACATCTGTCTTCTCTTCCTTTGACTCCAAAGACCCAGGGAGGTCTGAAAGAGTTTTAATGTGATTTCTGGAATGTGCTTAACTTTCACAGAGGGAACAGCTTAGCTCTGGGGAGAACTCCATTAATATAATTTTGCAATAGAAAAGCTTCCTATTGCCTAATCTCATTAGCTCTGTTTTATGTACAGTAAATGGGTAAAAGTGGAGTCTGTGATTTGGTAACTGTGAATGCAAAATTTTTGAAAGCTTGGAATTTGGAATAAAAAGAGATTTTCTCCCCCTCTCAATCAGAAACAGAGTGGGCATCACCATCCCCAAATCCTCAAGATAGAAGAATGAACAAACATGGGAGGCTGGGGAATGCAATTATGGACTTCAGTAGGCTTGTGGTTATTCTATCAATGGAAGAACTTGTATCATTGATATAAAGGCAGTACCACCAGAGGTTCTGTGGCAAGGGAGAGAGAAGAATAGATGTAACATGGGGTACTTTGGGGACATTGGAATTGTCCTGCATGATATTGCAATGACGGATACAGGCCATTATATATTTTGTCAAAACCTGTAAAATTGTGTGGTACAAAGTATAAACTATAATGTAAACTATAGTCCATGGTCATTAGGAATGCTTCAATATGTGTTCATCAATTGTAACAAATGTACCACACTAATGAAAGTTGTCGTTAATAGGGGTAAGTGTGGGAGGGAGAGGGTATGCGGTATATGAGAATCCTCTATATTATCTGCCCCCCGAGATGGCTCCCTTGTCTGTCTGCTCATTGTTTCTGCTCATCTGCGTGCTGTGTCTGCTCATTGTCTGCTCGTTTTGTCCTTTTGTTGTGTCTGTTCATCTTTCTCTTAGGAGGCACCAAAACTGAACCCAAGACCTCCCATGTGGGAGGCGGGTATCTAACCGCTAGTCACATCTGCTCCCTGCTTGTTCTGTCTGCTCATTGTGTCTGCTTATTGCGTCTGCTTGTCTTCTTTAGGAGTCATCAGGAACTGAACCTGGGACCTTCCATGTGGGAGGCGGGTGCCCACCTGCTTGAACCACATCCACTCCCTAACCCTACATATTTTAAAAAAGATTTATTTATTTATTTCTCTTCCCCCCTTGTTGTTTTGCACTCTCTGTCTGCTATCTGTGTGTTCTTCTGTGTCTGCTTGTCTTCTCTTTAGTTGGCACCAGGAACCGATCCTGGGACCTTCCAGAGTGGAGAGAGGTTGCTCAATCTCTTGTGACATCTCAGCTCCCTGATTTGCTGTGTCTCTCATTGTCTCTTTTCTATGTCTTTTTTTGTTGCATCATCTTGCTGTACCAGCACTCTGTGTGGGCCAGCACTCCTGCGTGGGCTAGCACTCTGTGTGGGCCAGCTCGCCATGCAGGCCAGCTTGCTTTTCACCAGGAGACCCCGGGAATTGAACCCTGGACCTCCTATGTGGTAGACAGGAGCCCAATCACTTGAGCCACATTCGCTTCCCTCCCCTATACTTTTGATGTAACATTTATGCAATCTAAAGCTTGTTTAAAAATAAAAAAATAACTAAAAAAAAAAAAAAGATTTTCTATGAGTGCAAAGGGGATGTCGATAACTGAAATAACCATTTATTGGAATGAAATAAGGACATGCCTTATTTTTGAGCAGCCACTATAAACAATATGAGGTAGAGGAAAGGAGAGAAGCCAGCAGCTCTGTTCTTTTCCTCAGCTCTCCTAATAAATAAGACCTTAGATGTAATCTTAAAACCACTAGTCAGGAACCATCCTTAGTTACATCCATACTTTTTCTTAGTTTTGCTTCATTCATTCATTCAACAAATATTTATCGAGAATAGCACTGTCAGGCAGTGTTCCAGGCACTGGGGATATAGGGATGGACAAAAGAGAGTGAGTTTCAGCACTCATAAAGCTTACATTATAATGCAGAGATAGATAAGAAACGAATACATACTGTAATACATCGGGTAGTTTTAAGTGCCATGAAGAAAAATAAATCGGGAAGAGGATAGAGATGGGTTGCTATTTCAGAGTGGGTGGTCAGGGAAGGTTTCTTTGATGAAGTGAGGGAGCACAATATCTGGCAGAAGACAATTCTAGGTGGCGGTATTAGCAAAGGTATAGGCAGGAGGACCAGCAGGGAAGCCTGGGTAGCTGGAGAAAGGGGATGGGGCAAGTCCTGAGGGACCCTTAGGCCATGGTAAGGCATTTTGGTTTTATTCTTAAGTCACTCATAAATGTGTGAATAGGAAGTCATTGGAGGGTACAGAAAAGGGGAAGGAGGTGAATGAGACGTGTCGTAAAAGGTTCACCGTGGCTCTGTGTGGCGACCAGTCTGTAGGGTAAGAGTGAAAGCAGGAAAAACAGTTAAAGGCAACGAAGTGATGAGGGATGATGCTGGCTTGGACAGAGCTGGCAGTGATAGTGGTGGAGGTGGTGAGAGGGGGTCAAATATGAGATATATTTTTAAGGCAGAGTCATAAGCAGGATTTGCTGAGAGGTTGGATGAGGAGTGTGTGAGAGAGTGTGGAAACTTATAAATGACTCCAATGTTTTCAGTCCATTTGGGTAAGTGGGGTGCTATTTATTGGGATGGGGACCACTGGGGAATAAACATATTTCTGGAGAAAATTCTGAAGTTTGGTTTGGGACATGTTCAAGTTTGAGCTGCCTGTTAGACATCAGGTAGAGCTATAGAGCAGGCAGTTAGACATAGGGGAGGTAGGGACTGAAGATACACATTTGGGAGTTATTCATTGTACAGATGTTATTTATTTATTTATTTATTTATTTATTTTAAAAAGATTTATTTATTTATCCCCCCACCCCCCGACCCCGTACAGATGGTATTTAAACTGAGATTGGAAGAATTCACTTGGGGCTGTAGAAAAAGAAGGAAGCTCAAGAATAGTGTCCTGGTCTACCCCTACCCTTAGAGGAGGAGAAATGGCCTGGGAGCTGCTGAAGAGGAGTGAGGGCCCACCACCCCTCCTTCATCAGCAGAGCAGCTTCATGTTAAGAACATTAAACTAAATTGTAAATAAAATAGAATTCTCAGTTGTGATCTCTGGGAGAGAGTGGAAAGGAAAGCAGCTGGGTCCATTGTTCATCAGTCCATTCTGCACTTACATAACCCTAAAGCCCCAAGTGCTTTGGAGGTGGGAAGGGGCGAGCCAGTTCTCCTCCTTCCCTTCTCCCTGCCTTTTTCCACATCCTCTTCTGTCCTTCCCTCAATTTCCCATTCCTCCTCCCTTTGCCTTCCACTGTTCTACCTCCTCTTTTTCCTCTTATCCACCAGTCAGCGGAGGGATGAGCTATCAAGTTACAGATCCCTTCGTTTTGATGTGCACATAAAGCTTCCCCTGAGGTGTGGTGTGGGGGTCCAGTGGGTCCCCTCCCTAAGGGAAATTCAGCTTGCAGTACACAGTGGCCTGCATGCCCCAGGACACAAGTTAAAATGTAACAAACCTTTGACAAAATACAGCACCCTTTCCTGATTAAAAAAACACTCCAAAAGATAGGAATAGAAAGAAGCTTTCTTAATACGGTAAAGTGCATATATGAAAAACTACAGCTAGCGTAATACTCAATGGTGAAAGACTGAAAGCTTTCCTGTTGAGATCAGGAACAAGTCAAGGATGCCCACTGTTACCACTGTTATTCAATATTGTGCTAGAAGTTCTAACTAGAGTCATTAGGCTAGACAAAGAAATAAAAGGCAGCCAAGTCAGAAAGAAAGAAGTAAAACTTTCACTATTTGCTGATGATATGATCCTATATCTAGAATTTCCTGAAAAATCCACAACAAAGCTACTAGAACTAATAGACAAATTCAGCAAAGTAGTGGGATACAAGGTTAATACACAAAAATCAATAGTGTTTCTATATACTACTGTTGTGCAATCTGAGGAGGAATTCAGAGAAAAAATTCCATTTATGGTAGCAATAAAATATTTAGGAATAAACTTAACCAAGGACCTAAAGGATCTGTGTTCAAAAAACTACAAAACATTGCTAAAAGAAACTGAAGAAGACTTAAATAAATGGAAGGTCATTCTGTGTTTTTGGATTGGAAGACTAAATATTGTTAAGATGTCAATTCTACTCAAACTGATTTACAGATTCAATGCAATCCCAATAAAAATTCCAAAAGCCTTTTTTGCAGAAGTGGAAAGACAAATTATCAAATTTATTTGGAAGGATAACGGTCCCGGAATAGCCAAAAAGATCTTAAAAAGAGAAGAACAAAGTTGGAGGACTCTCACTTCCTGACTTTAAAACATATTACCTAGCTACAGGGATAAAAACAGCATGGTACTGGCATAAAGACAGACACACTAACCAATGGAACCAAATCAGAAATAGACCCTCACATCTACAGTCAAGTGATTTTTGGCAAGGTGGTCAAGCCCTCCCACCTGGGCCAGAAGAGTCAATTCAACAAATGGTGCTGGGAGAAATGGATATCCATATCCAAAAGAAAGAAAGAAGATTCCTACCTCACACCTTATTAAAAAAATTAACTCAAAATGGATCAACGACCTAAATATAAAAGTGACAACCATAAAACTCCTAGAAGAAAATGTAGGAAAACATCTTCAAGATCTTATGATAGGCAGCAGTTTCTTAAACCTTAAACCCAAAGCATAAGCAACAAAAGAAAAAATAGATAAATGGGACCTCCTCAAAATTAAATACATTGTCAAAAGGGTGAAAAGGCAGCCAACTCAATGGGAGAAAATATTTGGTAATCACATATCTGATAAGGGTTTAATATCTATAATATACAAAGAGATCATACAATTTAACAATAAAAAGACAAACTACCTGTGGCAGTTTGATGTAATTATGAATTCCAAAAATATAATTGAATCATGCTTGTAAACTGATCTGTTAATCTGGGCATGATTAGGTTAGGATTAGGGCATTGAGCCCCACCCCTTGGTGGGTGGGGAATCGAATATAAAAGGCAAGGCAAAGAACAGAGTTGAAGCAGTCTTTTGAGAAGCAGTTTTGATGTTGGAAAGAAGGCCCCAGGAGAAGAGAAGCAAGCTGTTTGCCTGATCATCTACAGCTGACCTTGTGGAGGAAACAGGAGCTAAGCCCGGAGAGAAATGCAACCCCAAGAAGAGAGGAACCCCAGAAGCCTGAACCCTGGCAAACACTGGCAGCTGTCTTGCTCTAACATGTGGCAATGGACTGTGGTGAGAGAAGAAACTTAATGCTTTATGGCCTGGTATCTGTGGACTTCTACCCCAAATAAATACCCTTTATAAAGACCAACCCATTTTTGGTATTTTACATTAGCACCCCTTTGGCTGACTAATACACTACCCAATTAAAAAATGGGCAAAAGACTTGAAAAGACAATTGTCCAAAGAAGAAATACAAATGGCAAAGAAACACAAGAAAAAGTGTTCAATATCATTAGTGATTAGGGAAACATAAATCAAAACTATAATGAGATATCATTTCACATTTATTAGCTTGGCCGCTATTAAAAAATCAGAAAGTTGTAAATGTTGGAGAGGATGTGGAGAGATTGGAATATTTATTCACTCTTGGTGGGAATGTAGAATGGTATAGCCACTGTGGAGGACTGTTTGGCACTTCCTAAGGAAGTTGAATATAGACTTGTCATGTGACCCGGCAATACCATTACTATGTATGTACCCAGAAGAACTGAGAGCAGAGACATGAAAAGACATCTGCACACCAATGTTCAGAGTGGCATTATTCAGGATTGCCAAAAGTTGGAAACAATCCAGGTGTCCATCAACTGATGAATGGATAAACAAATTGTGTTGTATACACACAATGGAATATTATGCAGCCGTAAGAAGAAATAAGTTGTGAAGCATATGACAACATGGATGAACCTGGAGGACATTAGGTTGAGTGAAGCAAGCCAGACACAGAAGGACAAATACTGTATGATTGTGCTGTTATGAACTAAACATACTGTGTAAACCCATGGAGTTAATAATTATAATATAGGTCACCAGAAAATAGGAGGGTAGAGAATGGAAAGCTGAGGGTTATTCTGTGCAGAATTGTTAAAAAGGTTGTTTGTTACTCTTTGGAAATGAATATAAATGGTTAAAGCATATCATGGTGTGATGGTTAAGGTTAATGTGTCAACTCGGCCAGGTAATTGTGTCCAGGTGTTAGGTCCAGCAAGCTAATTGTAATACAAGAGCATTTTTGGACTTGGATCACCAGTGAGTTTACGGCATGGATGGCTGATTACATCTGCATCAATCAGGGAGGTTGCATCAGCAATGGGTGACGCTTTTATCCAATCAGTTGAATGCCTTAAAAGCAGAAGTGATTTCAGCATTCAGAGAGAATTTCCCAGCTTGTCTTTGGATAGCCAACTTCTCCCAGAAACTCATCAAGGACCTTTCATTGGACTTTCATCGGAGCCCCTGGCTTGCAGCCTGCCTGCGAAACCTGGACTTGGGCATTCTCACGGTCACGTGAGAGACTCCTATAAAATCTCATATTATTGACATTTACCACCTGTTGACTCTGTTTCCTGAGGGAACCCTGACTAATACAGCTTGGTACCGGGAGTAGTTCTTGAGGAACAGAGTCTTAAACATGGGATGTCTGGGGTGGTTCTGGGAGTTTTGTAATTGGCTCTCTACTCTAATTGGACTGAGGGGTACTAATGACTCTCTTTCCAGTAATGAGGTTGCTAACAGTCCATGGCGTGAACTGGCAATAGAGATACTCAAAATAGCATCACTGGATTCCCCTACTTCCACGCTTATAAGAAGCAAGGATCTGGGTGAGGGTGTTTTCAACACCTTAACAGAATTTTGTGGATTCAAAAAGTATAATGATTTTGGCTGGCTCCTCCTAGATACTCTGGATACAGTTACAAAAGAAAGAGATGAGCTAAAGTCTTCAAATTTGAAACTTAAATGCCGCATGAATGATATGAAAGTTTCTATGTGTGCCTTGAAAGAAAATCTTGTCTCCTGTCACCACAGACTTGAGATGTCTGAGAATCAAACCCAGACGCTCATTGTACGAGTAGCAGAATTACAGAGGAAACTAAAATCTCAACCTCACAGGGTTTCTGCAATTAAAGTGAAGGCATTGATTGGAAAGGAGTGGAACCCTGAGGATTGGGATGGAGACATGGGATGATGATAATATTGGTGGGGACATTGGAACTCTAAATTCTGCTGAGTCTTTACCAGATAAACTTGTGATGGTCTGCCCTGTGGAGACAACATCTTGTCAACCTTGTATCATCCAGCCTCCCAGCCACGAGGCAGGTGCCAGCCAAACTCCAGCATGTACTGCCCAACTTCCAGTTTGCCCTGAGGAATCTACCTTCCAACCCCTGCCTGAAGAGATTAATCCTGTAGGGCAGTAGTCTGCAAGACATCTCTAATCCTTTTCCTTATCTACCCCCACCACCCCTCTTGTCTTTGAGACCTATTACTAGACTAAAATCACAACAAGCCCCCAAAGTGTCGCCCATGAGGAAGTACTCTATACTCTGAAAGAACTGCATGAGTTTTCCAACTTATGTAGACAGAAATCAGGGGAATATGTGTTGGAATGGATACTAAGGGATGGGATAATGGTGGAAGGAATATAAAGTTGGATCAGGCTGAATTTATTGATATGGGCCCACTAAGCAGAAATTCTGGATTCAACACTATAGCTCATGGGGTTAGAAAGGGCTCTAACAGTGTGTTTGGGTGGCTGACTGAAACACGGACCAAACAATGGCCTAGCATGTCTGATGTCGAGATGTCTGATTTGCCCTGGTATACAGTAGATGAGGAGATTCAAAGGCTTAGAGAGATTATAATGCTAGAATGGATTTATCATTTGAGACCTGCCCACCCACCCCAGGAATGTCCAGAGGACACATCTTTAACCAGGACTGTGAGGAATACATTTGTAAGACTAACTCCATCTTCTCTGTAGAGCTATGTGGTTGTTCTTCTTTGCAGTCCAGATATTACTGTAGGGAGGGCTGTAATGGAATTGGAATCCTTAAACATTATTGGGATGATTGGATCTAGGTCCAGTAAAAGTCAAGTATCGGCAGTTAATCGCCAAAGGCAAGGTGGGCATGGCTACTGCAATGAAAGACAGATTCAAAACAGCACACAGAATAGTCTGAGCCGCATGGAGTTATGGCATTGGCTAATAGATCATGGGGTACCTAGAAGTGAAATGCATGGGCAGTCTACTAAATTTCTTCTGGATCGGTATAAGCAGAAGAGTTCTAGGTCGAGTGAACAAAACCCTAACTCAAATTACAGACCCAGAGAATCACGGCCCCTTAATCAATTCCCAGACTTGAGACAGTTTATAGACCCAGAGCCCCTTGAATGAGGAGAAAGCCAGGTCCCCTTGGGGAAGGATCCTGTTAGCACTGTCAAAAATTTATACTGTTAATCTTCCTCCCACCTTTCCCCAGGGAGACCTACGGCCGTTTGCCAGAGCAACTGTGCATTGGGGAAAAGGAAATGATCAGACATTTCATGGATTATTAGACACTAGCTCAGAAATGACATTAATTCCAAGACACCAAAAACGTCACTGTGGTCCACCAGTCAGAGTACGAGCTTATGGACATCAGGTGATTGATGGAGTTTAGCTCAGGTCCATCTCACAGTGGGTCCAGGGGGTCCATAGGACTCATTCTGTGGATATTTCCCCAGTTCCAGAATGTGTAATTGCAATACACATACTCAGTAACTGGCAGAATTCTCACATTGGATCCCTGACTTCTGGATCCCTATTAGAGCAGGAAAGGCCAAGTGGAAGCCACTAGAACTGCCCCTACCTAGGAAAATTGTAAATCAAAAGTAATACTGGGCTCCTGGAGGTATTGCAGAGATTAGTACCACCATCAAGGATTTGAAGGATTAAGGGGTGGTGTTTCCCAACACATCCCCATTCATCTCTCCTACTTGGCCTGCACAGAAAACAAATGGATCTTGGAGGATGACAGTAGATTATCATAAACTTAACCAGGTGGTTACTCCAATCACAGATGCTGTCCCGATATGGTATCTTTGCTTGAGCAAATCAACACATCCCATGGTACCTGGTATGCAGCTATTGATCTGGACCTTAGTAGAGATTGAACGCTTAACCATGGGCCATCAAGTTACATGAGACCTGAGTTGTCTATCATGAGCTGGGTATTGTCTGACCCACCAAACCATCAAGTTGGATGTGCATAGCAGCACTCCATAAAAAAGTGGAAGTAGTATGTATTAGTCAGCCAAAGGGGTGCTAATGTGAAATACCAAAAATGGGTCGGTCTTTATAAAGGGTATTTATTTGGGGTAGAAGTCCACAGTTACCAGGCCATAAAGCTTAAGTTTCTTCCCTTACCAAAGTCCATTGCCATGTGTTGGAGCAAGACAGCTGCTGACATTTGCCAGAGTTCAGGCTTCTTGGGTTCCTCTCTTCCTGGGGCTGTGTTTCTCTCCGGGCTCAGCGCCTCTGTTTCCTCCACAAGATCAGCTGTAGACTATGAGACTCTCTAGGCTTTGCGTCTCTCCACAAGGCCAGCTGTAAACTCTCAGCGAAAGGCTTGTCTCTATCCCAGGGCCTTCTCTCCAACATCAAAACTCCAACATCAAAACTGCTATTCAGGGAAGCGGCTGTGGCTCAATCAGTAGGGCTCCCGTTTACCATATGGGAGGCCCCAGGTTTGGTTCCCGGGGCCTCCTGGTGAAGGCAAGCCCGCCTGCACAGCGTGGTTAGCTGACCCAGCGAGCATAAGCAGCAAGGGGGGGATAAATGAATAAATAAATAAAATCTTTAAAAACAAAAACAAAAAAACCCTGCTATTCAAAGCCTGCTCCCTCTTTCCTTTGCCTTGCCTTTTATATTTGATTCCCCCACCCACCAAGCGGTCAATGCCCTAATCATAACTTAATCATGCCCAGATTAACAGATCAGTTTACAAGCATGATCCAATTATATTTTTGGAATTCATAATTACATCAAATTGCCCAACGGCTACAGAGTATATATGAGATAGGGCTCGAGCAGGTCCTGAAGACATGAGTAAGTTACACAAGGAGGTAGCCCAAAAACCCATGGTTACCACCCCTGCCATGTTACCTTCTCTTTCCCAGACCACAGCTTTGGCCTCTTGGGGAGTCCCTTACAATCACTTGACTGAGGATGAGAAAACTCAGGCCTGGTTTACAGATGGTTCTGCACGATATGCAGGTACCACCCAAAAGTGGACAGCTCTGTCACTGCAGCCCTTTTCTGGGACATCCTTGAAGGATAGCAGTGAGGGCAAATCTTCCCAGTGGGCAGACTTTTGAGCAGTGCACCTAGTTGTTCATTTTGCTTGGAAGAACAAATGGCCAGAGGTGCATTTGTACACTGATTCATGGGCTGTTGCCAATGGTTTGGCTGGATGGTCAGGGACTTGGAAGGAGCATGATTGGAAAATTGGTGACAAAGGGGTCTGGGGAAGAGGTATGTGAACAGACCTTTCTGAGTGGGCAAAAAACATGAACATATTTGTGTCCCACGTGAATGCTCACCAGAGGGTGACTTCAGCAGAGGAAGAGTTTAATAATCAAGTGGATAAGATGACCCGTTCTGTGGCTAATGCTCAGCCTCTTTCCCCCAGCCACTCCTGTCATTGCCCAATGGGCTCATGAACAAAGTGACCATAGAGGTAGGGATGGAGGTTATGCATGGGCTCAGCAACATGGACTTCCCCTCACCAAGGCTAACTTGGCTACAGCCACTGATGAATGCCCAATCTGCTAGCAGCAGAGACCCACACTCAGCCCCCGATATGGCACCATTCCTCAAGGTGACCAGCCTGCTACCTGGTGGCAGGTTGACTACATTGGGCCACTTCCACCATGGAAGGGGCAGCGATTTAACTGGAATAGACACATATTCTGGTTATGGGTTTGCATTTCCGGCATGCAATGCTTCTTCCAAAACTACCATCCATGGACTTAATAAATGTCTTATCTACTGCCATGGTATTCCACACAGTATTGCTTCTGATCAAGGAACCCATTTCACAGCAAATGATGGGTGGGAATGGGCACATGCCCATGGAATTCACAGGTCTTACCATGTTTCCCATCACCCTGAAGCAGCTGGATTAATAGAACAGTGAAATGACCTTTTGAAGACTCAATTATGGCGCCAACTAGGTGGCAATACCTTGCAGGGCTGGGGCAATGTTCTCCAGGCGGCTGTGTATGCTCTAAATCAGCATCCTCTCTATGGTGCTGTTTCTCCCATAACCAGGATTCATGGATCCAGGAATCAAGGGGTGGAAATGGGAATGGCACCACTCACTATTACCCCTAGTGACCCACTAGAAAAATTTTTGCTTCCTGTCCTTGCAACCTTAAGCTCTGCTGGTCTACAGGTTTTAGTCCCAAAAGGAGGAGTGCTGCCAACAGGGAACTCAACAATGATTCCATTGAACTGGAAGTTAAGACTGCCACCTGGCCTCTTTGGGCTCCTCTTACTTGTGAATCAACAGGCAAAGAAGGGAATTACTGTACTGGCTGGGGTGATTGACCCTGACTATCAAGGGGAAATAGGACTACATCTACATAATGGGGGTAAAGAAGAGTTTGCCTGGAATGGAGGAGATCCTCTAGGGCGTCTCCTAGTACTGCCATGCCCTGTGATTAAAGTCAATGGAAAATTGCAACAAACCAATTCAGGCAGGACTAACAATGGCCCAGAATCTTCGGGAATGAAAGTTTGGGTCACCCCACCAGGCAAAGAACCACGGCCAGCTGAAGTGTTTGCTGAAGGTAACGGGAACATGGAATGGGTAGTGGAAGAAGGTAGTGATAAATATGAACTTCGGCCACGTGACCAGTTACAGAAACGAGGACTGTAATAGTCAAGAACCCTTCTTCCTTGTTACGTTATGAGTATGATTGTATATGTACACAAAACGAATTTCTTCATTTTCTTCCCCAACCTTTTCCTCTATCATATGAAAAGTTGTATTAATTTCACGTCATCATATTTAAGGATGTCAGATTTAAGTGTGAATATTACCCAAGGACATGCACCCTATTCTGTAGGGAATTAATGCATTTCTGGTTGTAGGCAGGGGAGTTGAACATTGTTAGGCGGAAATATATATGTATGCTTGTCTGTTATTGTTTTTACTTAGAGACTAAGTATGGTTTAGGGTAATGTATATGGTTGCCGAGTAGACAAGGGGTGGACTGTGATAGTTAGGCTAATGTGTCAACTTGGCCAGGTAATTGTGTCCAGGTGTTTGGTCCAGCAAGCACTGGGTTAATTGTAATACAAGAGCATTTATGGACTTCGATCACCAGTGAGTTTACTGCATGGATGGCTGATTACATCTGCATCAATCAGGGAGGTTGCATCAGCAATGGGTGATGCTTTTATCCAATCAGTTGAATGCCTTAAAAAGGGAAGTGATTTCAACATTCAGAGAGAATTTCCCAGCTTACCTTTGGACAGCCAACTTCTCCCAGAAACTCATCAAGAACCTTTCGTCGGAGCCCCTGGCTTGCAGCCTGCCTGCGGAACCTGGACTTGTGCATCCCCACAGTCACATGAGAGACTCTTATAAATTCTCATATTATTGACAGATATCTCCTGTTGACTCTGTTTCCCGAGAGAACCCTAACTCATACACATGGTATTTGTAACTAGCAATGCTATTGTATGGGTATGACAGTGGTTGAAAAGGAAAGCCTAAGATCATTTATATTTCTAGACAGAAAGCTAAAAACTGTAACATGGGACTGTATAGGATAGTAAAACCTCATTAAATACACACACACACTCACACACACAAAGTAGCAAACCTCCTCACAGGGAAAAAATGTACAGGTGGTATTGTAGACTGTAATTTTCTCCAGGCTGTATAGTTCCTTCCTACAATAATATCACCAGACCCCATTTATATAACTGTTATGAAATATTCTTGTTCTGAGACCCTATAGATGTTGCCTCTCATTTTCCCGCCTCTTTGTGGAGCACTATCTTTATTCTCTGGCCTGCAGCCACCAGAGAGAATCTCTCCTGTCCCTAAGTCCCAATAAATAAGGCTCATGTCTGACACTGTACCCACTATGTCCTTTGGTCTTGCAGCCGCCTGGACCATGCCCTCCAGGAGCTGGGTTGCAACACGTGGGTCACAGGTAAAGGCAGTTTTTTCTTTAAATAGCCATTCCACACTATTTTACTAATTGGAAATCCATTAAGGTTTGTAAAATGTCAGAACATTTTACAAATTATCCTGAAAGGGGAGTTTATTTGCTCTTCACAGTTCAGTGTGAATTACTTTAATCAGATAATCAGCTAATTTCCCTCCTAAAAGGAGAGCAGTCTGCATGCATTACAGTCTCTGTGTTTAAAATTTCACTAGAAATATGACAGAGATTCTAAATTTTTTATCAAGCCTAAGACTTTCTTGGGAAGCTCATTAAAATGCAGATTCCTAGGCCGCATCCCTGAAATTCCAATTTCGTAGATCTAGATGATTCTGATGCAGGCGGTTCATGACCCACACTGGGAAATATTAGAATTGAATAGAACTTTGGGGGTCAGAGAATATTTCTGCGGAGGACGTGTTCGGTAGGCTGCCAAAATGAAGACCTTTGACCTGCCAGAGAATGAAGTAAGTCTCAGGGTGTCCAGGAGGAAGGAGGGAGGAAGGGGGAAGAGAGCCCAGAACAGAAGGCAATGGAAGCTCATGCCTTCACTGTGCAGTTCCCAGCACCCGTATGACTTCCGGGGCATACTGCAGAACCCAGCGCTCACCACACAGGGTCTTAGGCATTTTCCAGGCATTATTTTATTTAACTCTCACCTCCTCCCTCTGAGGGAGGTAACTTCTTATCTCTGTTTGAAGATTACAGAGATCCCTGTGCTCAGCCACTGTGCCGCACTGCTGAAAGAACAAGGTCAGGGATGGAAGCTAAAAGAGAAGTTTGTGACTGACCCATCACCCAGGTGCTCCCTGGTAACCCAGTGAGGTGCATGCTCTCCTCTGGGCCGCTTTGGTGCCCCTAGGTGGCCGCTCCTGATGTCCCAAGGAGTCATGGAGTGCACAATCAATGAATTGAGTCATAGCTGCCACAGAGGAAAATAGCAAAGGTTCTTAAAATAACATGCAGCAAACACTTTTCTCCAAGTATCTGAGAAATTCCAGGAAACTCATGCCATGTCCTGTCTTCTGCCTCAGTCACGCATTATATACTCATTTCCAAATTACATGTCACAGCCTTGTAACCTGATCATGGCTACACACAGCTTTCCTCCAACCTTTTGGTCTCAGAGAACTGGCTTCATTTTCATTAATCAGTAAGGAAAAGCCCCTCTGGCTTCTGTACTCTACTAGACCTGTTGCTATTTTTAACAGCCTGTCTGCAAAAGCAGGAGTGAGCTAAAAAGAGACTTACATATAATACAGTTCATGTATTCAGCTGCCAGGAGGAAGCTTAATTTAAGCTTCACCCAAGATGAAATACCTTTAAGAAACACATTATTTCACGTAACTATTTATTCATATCAAATTTTAAGAGTCCTCTAATATGAACTCTTTGATATATAACTCAGAGCAGTGAAAATTTTGATCAGCATGTTGTGAAAAGGGTTGTTGGCAAAACCATTTTGTCAAAACCTTGGCCAAGGTTAGAAAATGCAGTTGGAGGCTCTTGAACTTCTAACTGCTGTGGTCCCTCTTTGTTTAACTCCAGCTCTCTGCTTCACTGATCAACTTGAATGGGATCATCTTGTAAAACTAGGGTTACCAGATTTAGCAAATAAAAATATAGGATGCTTAGTTAAATTTGAATTTCAGAAAAGCAATAAACAATTTTGTAGTATATATCACAAATATTGCATGGTTTGCCCGCAGCTTTCCCAGTTTTAGCAGTGAATATGCCATGTTCCAGGAATCCCCTCAGTCACAGGAAAATGAAGATGGTTATTTACCCTAAATACGACATAAACTATAAACTCATCTTTTTTTTTTTTTTAAAGATTTTATTTATTTATTCATTTATCCCCCCCTTGCTGCTTGTGCTCGCCGGGTCAGCCAACCACGCCGTGCGGGTGGGCCTGCCCTCACCAGGAGGCCCCAGGAACCGAACCCGGGGCCTCCCATATGGTAAACGGGAGCCCTACTGATTGAGCCACAGCCGCTTCCCTATAAACTCATCTTGAGGATTTACCCACCGGGAAGTCCTATGGGAAAGAAACCTCTTTTTTTTTTTTTTCTTCCAAATAACAGAGTCATTGAGACATAATTCATATACCATAAAATTCACTCTCTTAAAGTATATAATTCAGTGATTTTTAGAATATACAGAGTTGAGCAACCATCACTGCTATCTAATTTTAGAACATTTTCATAACCACAAAAAGCCATACCCATTAGCAGTCACTCCACCTCTCTCCTCCCCCTAGGCACTGACAACCACTAATCTACTTTCTGTCCCTATGGATTTGCCTATTCTGGACATTTCATATAAATAAAATCATATAATATGTGATCCTTTGTGATTAGTTTCTTTCACTTAGCATATTGTTTTCAAGGGTCATTCATGTTGTAGCATATAGCAGTATTTCATTCCTTTTATGGTCGAGTTAAACTCCATTATATGGATATACCACATTTTGTTTTCTCATTCATCAGTTGACTGACATTTGGGTTATATCGACTCTTTGGCTATTATGAATAATTCTTCCATGTACATTTGCCTGCAAGTTTTTGTGTGGACATATGTTTTCAATTTTCTTGGGTATACCTAGGAATAGAATTGCTGAGTCACATGACAACTCAGTTTAACTATTGGAGGAATTTCTAAATAATTCTCCAAAGCATTTGCATCATTTACATGCTTACCCGCAACTATGAGGGTTCCAATTTCTCCACATCGGTACCAACACTTGCTATTGTCTATCTTTTTCACAGATCTTTACAGGTGTGAAGTGGTAGCTCATTGTGGTTTTGATTTCCATTTCTTAATAACTAATGATGTTGAACCTCTTTTGATTTCTTCATTCAATCCTTCACTCAATATTGAACTTATACTATGTGCCAGGCATTGGGGTTCCCAGGATGAAGAAGACCTGCCAGACGGAACTCATTGCCTGGCGGGGAGAGTAAGGGATACAAATGATTTCAAAAACAGTGGGGAGGGAAACATTTTGTAAATAGAGTGTGTCTTCATCTATCTCTAGCACTTGGTGCAGTGTTAGTCACACAGTGGTGATCAGTAAATATTTGAAATAAAAACTGAATCAATAGCTGCCTAAGCTGAGATTCCTCCTGCTTCTCTTTATTGTGTGTATGGAATTATGATGTTGTTGCTTGCGTGTTTAAGTATAATTTAAAGAATTCTAAAAGGCTCATTGAGGTCTGAAAAATCTCTCTTATCTGCTACTAGCAGCTGATATTTCTATCACCATTAAATATGCCTCGGGATTTGATGGTCTTTGATAAGATATAGCTATATTATCTGGGAGGAATGAAGCAAGCTATTATCAATAAGGTAACATTTTACTATGAATTAATTCAACCAGATGGGCTCGAATGACCTGCCAGGATTTAGGACTAGGATATTAAAAAATATATATATATTTTTATTAGAGAGGTTGTGAACTTACAAAACATTCATGCACATGTGTGGAATTCCCATGGAACATCCCTCTACCAACACACCACATTGTCTTGGAATATTTGTTACAAATTATCAGATAATATCACCAGACTATTACCACTAACTATGGCCTATAGCAGTGGTTCTTAACAAGAGGTCCGTGAGCTTGAATTTAAATAAAAACAACAACAACAACAACAACAACAACATTATTCTTGTGGGGACGTGTAGGTGTGGGTGTGATATATTTATTAAATAATGCACAGTATAGTGTGGACTTAGTAAGGGGTCTGTGGTTTTCACCTAACTGGCAAAGGGGTCTGTGGAACAAAAAAAGGTTAAGAACCACTGGTCTATAGCATACTTTTGGTATATTTTTTCCAAAACCCCTATTATTAACACAGTACAACTTTGGCATTGATGCAAGAACATTACAGTATTGCTGTTGACTATAGTCCATAGGTTAAATTAATTGTGTTTCCCATGCTTCTTCACAATCTTATCACCTTGCAATAGTGATGTACATTTGTTCTAGTTCATAGAAGGACATTCTTGTATTTGTACTACTAGCCACAATTCTCATCCACCTCTGGGTTTACTATGTTATTCAGTCCCTAGATTATTCTCTAGCTTTCTTTCAATTGACATTTACATCACTAGACTACCCTTTTCAGCCACAATCCCATTTATAAACTAGCTGTTAGTTCTACTCTCTATAATGTGTTACCATCAACTCTATCCATTTCTACACTTTTACAATAAAGTTAATTAAAACTTTTACATACATTAAGCATCAGTACACCTTCTCAGCCCTCCTCGTATCTCTTAATAACCTATACTCTAGGTTTTAACTTCATGTGTTTATTCTTTGTGTTTATATTCTCATATTCGTGAGACCATGCAATTTTTGTCCTTTTGTGTCTGGCTTATTTCACTTAACATAATGTCTTCAAGGTTCAAACATGTTATCATATGTGTCCCAATTTTATTTCTTCTTACAGAAGCATAGTATTCCATCGTATGTATATACCACATTTTGTTTGTCCATTTGTTGGTTGATGGACACTTGGGTTGTTTCCAGCTCTTGGCAATTGTGAATGACGCCACTATGAACATTGGTGTGTGCAAATGTCTGTTTGCATTATAGTTTTCAGTTCTTCTGGATATATTCCTAATAGAGGAATTGCTGGATCATATGGCAGTTCTATATTTAGCTTCCTGAGGAACTGCCAAACTGTCTTCCACAGAGGCTGCACCATTTTACATTGCCACCAAGAGTGACGGAGTGTTCCTATTTCTCCACATCCTCTCCAGCACTTACTGTTTTCTGTTTTTTTTTTTTTTTTTTTTTTTTTAAATAATGGTTATTCTATGAGGTGTGAGATATTTCATTGTCATTTTGATTTGCATTTCCTTAATATCTAGTGATACTTAACATGTTTTCATATGTTTTTTTTTTTTTGCCATTTGTAGTTCTTCTTTGGAGAAATGTCTATTTAAGTCTTTTGCCCATTTTAAATTGGATTGCTTGCTCTTTTGTTGTTGAGTTGTACGATCTCTTTATATAGAATGGAAATCAAACCCTTATCGGATATGTGGTTTCCAAATATTTTCTCCCATTGAGTGGGCTGCCTTTTCACCTTCTTGGCGAAATTCTTTGAATCACAAAAGTGTTTAAGTTTGAGGAGGTCCCATTTATCCATGTTTTCTTTTGTTGCTCATGTTTTGGTGTAAGGTTTAAGAATCCACCACATACCACTAGGTCTTGAAGATATTTTCCTACATTTTCTTCTATGAGCTTTATCATTTTAGATATCATAGTTTAGGTCATTGATCCATTATGAGTTAAATTTTATATAAGGTGTGAGATAGGGATTCTCTTTCTTTCTTTTGGCTATCGATATCCATTTCTCCCAGCACCATTTATTGAATAGACTGTTCTGCCCCAGCTGGGTGGGTTTGACAGCCTTGTCAAAAATCACTTGACCATAGAGGTGAGGGTCTGTTTCTGAACCATCAATTCAGTTTTATTGGTTTATGTGTCTATCTTTAAGCCAGTACCATGCTGTTTTTACCACTGTGGTTAGGTAATTTGATTTAAAGGCTGGAAGTGAGAATCCTCCAACTTCGCCCTTCCTTTTTAAGATGTTTCTGGCTATTTGGCATCCCTTACCTTTCCTATAAATTTGATAATTGTGTTTTCTATTTCTTTTAAAAATGCTGGTGGAATTTTTTTCAGGATTGCATTGAATCTGTATATCAATTTGGATAGAATTGACATCTTAATGATATTTAGTCTTCCATTTCATGAGCATAGAATGTTCATCCATTTATTTTCAGTCTTTTAAAATTTCTTTTAGGAATACATTTTAGTTTTCTGTATACAAGTGCTTTACATACTTGGTTACATTTATTCCTAAATATTTGATTCTTTTAGTTGCTAAAAGAGTTGTAAATTGAGTTGTTTTTTTTTTTTTTTTGTTTAGTTTTGCTTGTTGTTTTGTTTTGTTTTTTTCAGGAGGCACCGGAAACTGAACCTGGGACCTCCCATGTGGGAGGCGGGTGCTCAACTGTTTGAGCCACATCCACTCCCAGTTTTATCAACTAAATGAAAAAAACTTAACTCAAGTAAGCTGATGTAGCTCAGTGGTTGGGAGTACCGGCTCCCTATATACATAGAAAATCTTTTTCCAGCCTTTCATCTTTAATCTATTGGTATCTCTGGCAGTTTGAGATTATTTATGAATTCCAAAAAAGAGAGATTGCTTGTAAACTGGTATGTTCCTCTGGACATGGTACTCTTTGATTGTATTAGATTCAGCTGAGATGTTTTTTATTAAATTATGTTAAGATTAGGGCTTTGATTCGACCACATCAGTGAGTGTTACTCAGTTTAAGTCCCCGCCCCCTTGGTGGGCTATATAAAAGGACACTCACTTCAAGAAGAAGTCACAGGAAGAAAGAGAGCTCCACAGACATCAGAAGAAGAGAGAACTTGGTCATTTCGGTCCTGCCATGTGACAGAAAGGAGAAGGCTCAAACAGCTAAAGACCAGGGGAGAGCTGAGCCATTCACTTGATAGTTTGCAGCTGAAGAGACCAGAGCCCTAAGCAGCTGAGAAGGCCCAGAAAGTAATGAGTCCTCCAGCCTATAGCTGAGATCAGAAGAAGCTGGGCTTACAGAGCTTTAAGAGGAAGAGGAAGGCTGAACCCTCACAGAGGTCGCCTGTCATCTTGCTTCAACATGTGGCAACAGACTTTGGTGAGGAAGTAACCTTGAGCTGGACTCTTTAGGGCTTTGTAACTGTAAGCTTTTACTCCAAATAAATACCCTTTAAAAAAACCAGCAGATTTCTGGTACTTTGCATCAGCATCTCTTTGGCTGACTAACACAGTATCCTTGGGTCTAAGATGAGTTTCTTGTAGACAGCATATAGATGGCTCATATTTTCTTATCCATTCCAGCAGTCTGTGTGTTTTAATTGGGGAGTTTAATCCATTAACATTCAATGTTATTACTATAAAGACAGTACTTACTTCACCCATTTTGACCTTTGGGTTTTTCTGTCATATTTTATTTTCACCACTCTTTTTACACTTTCAGTTATTTTTACTGATATAGTCTTCATTTCTAGACTCTCTTCCAAGCCTTTCTCTCCTGTCTTTTCTTTTTAGGCTGTAACACTTCCTTTGGCATTTCCTGTAAAGTCAGTTTCTTGCTTACATACTCTCTCAGTTTGTCTGTGAATATTCTAAAGTCACCCTCATTTTTGAAAGACAGTCTTGCAGGATATAAGATTCTTGGCTGGCAGATTTTCTCTTGCAGTATTGTAAATATACCATACCACTGCCTTCTTGCCTCCATGGTTTCTGATGAGAAATCAGCACTTAATCTTATTGGGTATCCCTTGTGGGTGATGCATTGCTTTTCTCTTGCTGCTCTTAGAATTCTCTCTTTGTCTTTGGCATTTGACATCTGATTAGTATGTGTCTCAGAGTAGGATTTATTCAGATGAGAGTATAATGTGCTTCTCAGACATGGATATCTATGTCCATCAATAGGGTTGGGAAATTTTCTACTATTATTTCTTCAAATATTCCTTCTGCCCCTTTTCCCTTCTCTTTCTGGGACACCAATAACACGTATGTTTGCACGTCTCTAGCCATCATTTATTTCCTGAGACCCCGTTCACATTTTTTTCATTCTTTTCTTTATCTGTTCTTTTGTATGTTGGCTTTTGGAGATCATGTCTGCAAGCTCACCGATCCTTTCTTCTGCCTCCTCGAATCTGCTGTCATATATCTCCAGGGTATTTTTAATTTCATTTATTGTGCCTTTCATTCTCATAAGATCTGCTATTTTTCTATATATGCTTTCACATTCTTCTTAGTGCTCACCCAGTGTCTTCTTTTTTTTTTTTTTTAAGATTTTATTTATTTATTCATTTATCCCCCCCTTGCTGCCTGTGCTCGCTGGGTCAGCCAACCACGCCCCGTGCGGGCGGGCCCTGCCCTCACCAGGAGGCCCCGGGAACCGAACCCGGGGCCTCCCATATGGTAAACGGGAGCCCCACTGATTGAGCCACAGCCGCTTCCCCCAGTGTCTTCTTAATATCCTTATTATCTTTAGCCATCTCATTGAATTTATTAAGGAGATTTGTTTGAACATCTATGATTAGTTGTCTCAACTCCTTTATGTCAGTTGAAGTCTTTTATTGTTCCTTTGACTGGGCCATATCTTCCTGTTTCTTGATATGGATTGTAATTTTTTGTTGGTGTTTTGGCATCTGGCTTACTAGTTGTATTTATTCTGGGTGCAGTTACTCTCTTTAGTTAGGGATTTCTTGCCTTTTCTCCCTTGCTGGTTGTGTAGTAGGAGCCAAGGATGTAGTTGGTATTGTAAGCTATGGAGGCTGAAGCAGCCCCACATTGCCCCAGGAACTGATGAAGCTTCTCCCACCTTTCTCCTCTGCCAGGGGTAGGGACAGAGCTGCAGCTGTGTGTAGTAATCTGAAAGCACCTGCAGTTGCCCAGAGAGGCTGAGGAAACACCAGCCCCCTCCTATTCTATGGGGGTGCAGGAGTGGGGTCCCAGGTGTGCAACAAATCAGTCCATGCAGGCCAAAAGCACCTGCAGTTGCCCAGAGAGGCTGAGGGGACACAGCTCCCCTCCTCTCCTATTGGGGGAGGGGATGGAGCTACAGATGTCTGCGTATCCAATCTGTGTGGGCTGAAAGTGCCTGCAATTGCCCAGAGGCCGAAGAAACAGCAGCCCTCCTCTATCCTATTTGGGGAGGAAGGGGGGTGGGAATGGAATCAAAGGCACTCAATAAACCAGTCAGTGAAGGCTGAAAGCACCTGCAGTTGCCCAGAGAGGCCGAGTAAATACAGTTCCCTTCCTATCCTATTGGGGGGGGTGGGGATGAGACCCAGGTGTCTGACTATCCAGTCTCTGCCAGACAAAAGCACCTGCAGTTGCCCAGAGAGGCTGGTACAGTCCTTACATCTTCCTTCCTGCTGGAGGTGAGGCTGGAGCTTAGGCTAGAGCTGCAATAAGATCTGGGTGGAAAGAAGCCGGTCCTACTGTCACTGTGACTTTCGATCAGCCCTGCCTTCCCTCATGCTGGGAGGAGAGTTAAAATGGCAGCTACCAGCCTCTTTCCAACTTGGACAGGTTCAAACTTGAGCTGTTCTTAGGATTATACTTTAGCCAGCCGAATTTATTCATCAGTAGCTGAAGTTGGTGCTCAACTGTCTCTTCCTCCCTGTTTTTGGGAAATGGAGCTTATACCTCCAGCCACAGAACAGCTCATGGGGTGGCTTGTGCCACCAGTGGAGGATGTGCACTGGTCTCCATAGTGTGGAGTCAGGACTAGTAAATTTTGAAGCTCTCAGGCTAGGGCTGTGCCTGGAGCACTATAAGGAGTACAGAGATGGCTTAGATCTGTTTTCTGTGGCATGGAGGGAGGGTTATAGGAGGGCGTGAGGATCTGGGGGTGGGGGTGGGGAGGCATGGACAAGGAAGTCAAAGGAAGAAACATGGAAGAGCATCAAGACAAATTTTGACTTCATAATTGTGCCTGTGGCCTGTGCCATTTATCAGAAACGACCATTTCATCTTATAAACAGGCAGGGATAATTCATGTAAAATTATTCTCTGCAAGAACCATCAGACTGCAGGGTTTTAATGCCATGGGATTAAGGGTGATGAATGAGCCTGAATTAACATGTATGTGTTGTGATTCTGAGAATCTCTTAAAACCCAACTCATTTTAATATAAGAATTACCTTAGCATAAAAAGGCTTCCTTTTAGGCACTGAAGCTGTCAGCAAAGGCACTCTTGAAAAATCTTTCCCATCTCTTTTTTATATAAGTCAAATATTAATTAAAGCAAATAAATTAGATAGCAATTATGTTAATTGTGAATTGTAGTATTAAGAGGAAATGCTCTTCAGTACAGTTAATTGACATCAATTGTGATTTGTCCAAATTAATTTAATATCCAGAGTGAGGTTAATATTTTGAACATTCTAATAATAAAGAGAATTAGAGAAATGAGATTAGAGCTGCTACCAGCTACATACGGATAACATTTCTTGGGAGAACTACCACATTTCTGAGCTTCCCGCCTATTTACCCCAAAAGTAAAGGAGGATTCCCACGGGCCAGTTTTCATCAGGGATCTCCAAATGCTTGCTTAATAATTCACCCTACCATCAACATCATGGTACTCCATTTTCCTCATACAAGTACCGTCAGACTTTACCTCAACATTCTGAAGACAAACAAGACTAGTTTTGTAAAATGGGTGCAACTGAAAATATTGCCAGGAGCCTTGCCTCCAATTCTGAGATTTCCTGCTCAGTGAATGCAAGCATCATGAAAGACAGTTTGCTCTTGTATCTGAAATCCCTTTGGAAATGTTCATATATTGCTAAAAAAATCAGAATAAAAATTTAACATATTGGTTACATTTTTTTTTTTTCTTAATAGGGTATTCTGCCACCGTTTTCCTTTTAAACTAATCTTACTAACAATGTATTTAGTTGGCACCTATTCTTTTTAGGAAGATGGGTTGAAGACAAAATGAGCCTGACAGAAACATTCATATGTGCACACACCTACTTGCTCTTCTTTTGAAAAGTTAAACAGCTCAATGCTTCAAACTGCACTGATTATTAAAAGAATGAAAAGACCTTTGTCAACTATTTGAGTGGCCAAGGGAAAATGGGCCAATTAAGCTGACCCTCAGTCAAATGCTATTATTTGTTATTCCTTCCACTTCTGAGTTGAACCAAAGAGCTGGAACTTCCATGCCTGGTGAGTATATTTACACTCTGTCTATATAGTAACCTGCTTCCCTACCACCCCATCCCCTTTCTGTGAGGATAAGAGACCACAGAGTTGGGGTCCTTTCCTTCCCTTTGGGATGTTTACCTCTTCCACATGGCTTTCACAGGAACCCAGACCCTACGTTCCACCTGGTTTGAATCTCCTGGTGGTGACCACTGCTGACACCACAGAGGAAGTCAGTGTCCATGGGGAAACCCACCCAGTGCTTCTTTCTTCACTAGTTAAACTGGACCTTCAGCCTTCTGGGAAGTTATTGCATCATGGGCAACCCCGCTTGAGGGGTGGTAGAGCTGTTGTTGACTGTGACTTCTCTTCTGGACTGACAGCTCCATGAAGTCAGTTTCTTGGACTTGGGACAGTGCCCATGAGGACATTAGCAGTTGCCATTTGTCATACCCTTGTTTGGCATGAGGCAGGCTCTGTGCTAAGAACCTTCATATGCTTTCATCTGTAATCCCTGCCCTGTGAGACAGATATGGCTATTCCAGTTTTATGATGTGCAGTTAGACATACAGAGGGTGAGGAGCTTGTCTGTGGTCAGGGGGTTGATAAGTGGCCAAACTTGGATTTGAACTCCAATCTCTGTGATATCAAACCCCATGCTGTTAGCAATTAGCATATGTTGCTACTTGCTTAGTGCTGTCTCCTGTACAGAACTTTTACGAAGAGGGGACTCAACAAATGATTGTTGTCTGAGAGAAGAAGAAGAGGAAGAGGAGGAGGAGGAGGAGGAGGGAGGGAGGGAGAAGGAGAAGAAGGAGAAGGAGAAGAAGGAGAAGGAGAAGGAGAAGAACTAACAGTAATATAGTGCTAACTTTGGGCCAGGCACTGTTGTAAGCACTTTGTGTACATCTAAGTCACAGCAACTCCAAGAGGTAGGTACTGCTATTATTCCCATTTTACAGATGAAGAATGGGAGGTGTGGAGAGGTTATGTATCCTGTCCTAGGCCACACTTGCCCAAATGAGGGCACACCTGGGACTCTATTGCAGGCAATCTGGTGGCTCCAGAGTCTGTGACCTGAGCACCAGGCCAGACTGCCTCTCTGAAGAGTGTGGGGAGGATTTGTTTCATTTTTTTTTTCTTAGAGGATTCTATTAGTGTTATCCCAGATGAGAAAACTCTTCTTGGAAGCTTCCCTGACCTTGCAGGCCTCTGTGTTCTGGCCGCTACCTGTGCCTCATGGGTGGTTTTCTTGTTTATCTGTCCTTGGCATGTATTAGGTGATCAATTCATGTTAAGTGAAAAATGAGCTAAATGCAACCCTACCTATTTTTTGATTGGGAAACAAATCAGTTAAGAGGGGAAAAGGGGAGGTGAGATATGATTTAGAGAAAAGAAAGATAAAGCCTGGAGGAAAGATGATAATGAGATTGTGGGGGAAAAATATAGTAGGGCTAGACTCAAGATTAAAGAATTCTGTCTCCCAGAGAAGCACATCTGTCTGCATCAGACCTGCTCAGCAAAACATATGAGTTCTACGACAGGGCTGCTCATCCGGGCCTCTCATGAATGGCCGATCCCCATTTTATGGATATCAGTAGTTGGTTCTCCCAGGAATGAAAATGAGGTGAGAAGCATGGCAAAGGGAACAGAAAATGGGCTTTAAATCAGAGACTGGGTTCAAATTCTGACCCAGCCACTGACTGTGCAACTTCTCTGATGTCTCTGAGCAGTGTTCTCATCTCTACAATGAGGACAAGAACCCTATGTCGTAGGGTTATGTGAGAACTAAATGACGATGACCAATGGGAAGAGCCTGGCATGCAGTGGGCATTCAGTAAATGTCAGCTGCCTTTTCGCTGCACCCTGCCACCCTGACCACTAGTTGCCCTGAGGCAGCTCAGAGTTTTTGCTGCACAGATCTCTATCAGAAGGGGTGTCAGCACAAGAGACAAAACCCCAAAAACAGAGCACTTGCATATCAGTTAGCCTTTGAAAATTGGCAATGTAACAAACATGAGGTTTCAACCGAGCTGCTTTATTTGTAATTGGTCAGCGACCATGCTTCTCCGCAGTGCTCTTTGAAATGGAGGCAGGGGAGTCGATTGTGTTTGGCCAGAATGAAATTCAATCCGTCTATAAGAATTAATCTAAACGTCTCCACCAGAAGATCAACTCTTTCTCCATCATTTTTGCATTGTACACTTTATAGGATTTTGAGATAAAGACAGATGAAAGTCAAATGTAGGTCAGGGAAAACAACAAAAAACATGATTTGGAATCAAAAGCACAAAGCCATTTCTATTCTTCATTCCGTTTCAGGAGAGGGGCTCTGTCACTGAGTAGGAAAAAACCCCACTAAGCTAAATATGACGGGCAATTAACAGAGCATCACGCTAGCTCTGTGTAATTGGCTATGCTGTCCATGTCTGAGAGAGCATGAGGTTGTTAATAGACACACCATTTCTCAGCTAGACAACATCTTCCCACACGCTCTCTCCTGGGACTGTGTGTTGAGCCACAAGGCTGAGCAGTCCAAGTAGCTGGGCAATTCTCACAGCTCTGACATGGGCAGCTGTGTATGTGTGTGTGGGGGTGGGGGGGTGTCACAAGTTTACCTCATTGACTCTCCTGTAAAATGAGTGTTATCTGTCAGTGTGGCCTACTTCCCAGTTTGTTGTGAGGACAGATGGGTGGTATGGTAAACTTTTTGAAAAGCTGGCTCTAGGCTTTGAGCTTTGCAGGGGTGAGGGAACAGTTGGATCTGGTACTCAGTCAGGGACTCGGGGGCCAGCAAGACTTGCAGCTCATCCACATATAGCAAGGGAGTCCAAACTGTCCTCCAAATCATGGAGGCCAAGCAGCAAGTCTGTGCATCCCATTTCTGTGCATCTCTATTTCCATGACTTCCCAGCCACACCGCCTTGGTGGTTGTGGCCGCAATAAGCATGGGCTTGAAATCAGAGAAAGCTGGGTTCAAGTGCAGCTCTATCCATGTACGACCCTGGGAAATTGCTTATCATATCAGAACCTCATTTTCTTATCTGAAAAGCAAAATTGAGATAATATCACCTACCCAGAAGAGTAGCAGTGAGGGGGAGAGGTAGTGTTTTAAAGTGGAGGTGGCAATACCTGGGCATTCCAATGATTAGTTCAAGACATACCTGAAAGTCATTTTCATCCCATTTTCACCTGCCTAAAAATTCAGGAGGTGAGGGATTCTAGTGAGCCCTGGTCTGTAACTCCCAGCAAGAAGTGAGGGGCTGATTTCTCTAATTGGCAGCCTGTATGGCATTTTTGGGAACTCAAGGGGGATGAAATTTGGAGTGTATTTTCTCTCTCCAAGTTCGTTTGTCTCATTTTACTCTTTGGTAGTTGAAAATAAGTGGAAGGTGGCAGGAGAAAGACACTGTAGTGTCACTTGCCCAAACGAGACTTGATCTGCTGCCTAGCAGGACCAAATGTTTCCATGAATGCAGAGCCACTGAGCTTTCCTAAGAGACTGTCAGCCCTAACACCTGCCAGTCTGTTCACCAAAGCTTGTGATTTGCCTTTGGTCAACAGTATCTATACCAGCTCACATTTCAGGCCTTGAAAGAAAGAATAACTTCATGATGTCTGCACCAATCAAAAGCCTGCCTGACAGAAATGCTATTTAGGGGAGATCATCAAAAAGAGAAGTACTATGTCTTCTCTGTAGGTTCTTTAGAGTCCATTTCTGACCATATTATGACACCAGAAAGCTTTATGTGTGGACCATTAGCTTAGCTTTTCACAGAATCACCTTCTGTGATGTACCTTAATGATATGCCCTGATTTCAAGAAATAGTCCTGGAAAAACTTTTTTTAGTTATAAAACTGTTCATTTTGCTACTCAGTGTCTTACATAAAAGGAAGGTTCTCACTGAATTATATATTTGAATGTGGCTAAAAGGGGAAATTTTAGGCTGGATATATTTTACTAGAGTAAAAGAAAAACAAACAACACTGTGAACCTTATGTTAAACATGGATTATATTTAATAGTACAATTATAAAAATGTGCTTTCATCAGTTGTAACAAATGAATCACACCAATGCAAGGTATAAATAATAGGGTGGTGGGGAGCAGATGTGGCTCAAATGTTGAGTGCCTGCTTCCCACATGGGAGGTCCCAGGTTCAGCCCCCGGTGCCTTCTAAAACAAAAACAAACAACAAGCAAACAAACGAAAAAACCAACTCAGGGGAGCCAATGTGGCTCTGTAGTTGAGTGCTGGATTCCTGCATATGGGGTCCCAAGTTCAATCCCCAGCACAGGTACCTCAAAAAAGAAAGAAAAAAAAAAAAAAAAAAAAAAGGGTGGAATAATGGAATCCTGTATTTCGTGTCTGATTTTTCTATAAGCCCAAAACTTCTCTAAAAAAATAAAATAAAAAAAGGAAGTTTCCTCCACAAGAAACTTACTTTAGTGCTGATTTCTAGGAATATCTGCCGTTTTTTTTTTCCTGAGAAAATAGCATGTTCTTCTTTTCTGATAATGAGAATTGTGTAACTTATGCTAAGAAACCTAGTATAAAATTTGATGCTCAGCCACAGCAATTAGGGTAACGTTTATGATTATCATTTATTTATTTATTTATTTATTTTTTAAGATTTTATTTATTTATTCATTTATCCCCCCTTGCTGCTTGTGCTCGCTGGGTCAGCTAACCACGCCGCGTGGGCGGGCTTGCCTTCACCAGGAGGCCCCGGGAACTGAACCCAGGGCCTCCCATATGGTAAACGGGAGCCCTACTGATTGAGCCACAGCCGCTTCCCTATGATTATCATTTAAATCATGCTCCATTCCTTGTTACTGATTCTTTTATTAACCATGTAGCTTTTGTAGTAAATAGTTATCCTTCATTGTAAATATTACACATATGCATATATGCACATATACTATATACACACTTATATACTTTATTATTTTGTGGAGTCAAATCCTTTTTTGGAGATGCAACTTTCTGCCCAGGGGAAATACCTGAATGATGATTATGTTTAAGATCTATTAGTTTACTCAAAGGGCTCATCTTCAAATTGCCTTTTTCAATATCTGTATCTTTGGAATTTCTCACAAATCTTATAGATATTGGTTATAGCACTGGACCCTCTACAGTCTTTGAAAAGTCACTTTATCTCTTAAACCTCAGTATAAGTCCACCTGCCCTGATTACCTAATAAAGGGCTATGTGGATAAAATGAAATGACTGCCCTTTGAAATGAGGCTTTTTGAAAAAGTCTGAGTGCTAACCTTTTTCCAATTTACAGATCAGCACTGTTTAATGAGAAAAACGCAACTGAGAGGAGTGAGGAAGGGGTCTAAACTGTATAAAGCACAGTGCCGGATATTTTCTGTTTGCCCCTCCAGAGCATTCTCCACCCTTCTCCACCCAGCTCTACCCCCCGAGTGGCTGACCTCTTCAGTGCGCGCCTACTGGGCTCCTTTGCCCTCTGGCTTCAGTGGATGGGAAGCCTGGGCAGTAGACTGGCGGGTGGGAGGAGAAGGAGGCTAGGGTATTTTCTCCCTGCCAGGCAAGGGTTTGGCAGTAGCATTCCTGTCCTCTTCAGCTCCCATCAGGTGGCCTCTCCTACACTATAGCCACAGTCTGGATGTAGCTTCAGCTATGCTTCTTCCAGATTTGGTAACCACTCCCTGTAGGGGTGACTATGTCTCCCACTGTCTAAGCCCTGAACCTCATCACCCCTTCATGGTTCTCCTTAGTCTTGTCCACATCTCTGCAAAGAGTTGCTTCGTTGAACTCTGCTCAGTCACCCCACTTGCGGGTGCCATGTTTCCTGCTGGGGCCCTGACTGCTACAGACACTTCCTCTTTTACATAACCCTCACAACACCTCCTTGAGGTAGACATTATTGCTCCTTTTATAGATAAGGAAAAGATATGATTAAATACATTTCACAAGATTATATAAATTGTAAGCCATAGGGATAGGTTTCAAACACAGGTAGATCTTATGCTCTTTTTATTTGACTTATGTCCTCTCAGGTGGGTACAATGTCTCATGATACTATATTTGATTGACCCTTTCTTCTTTCTCTCACACAGAACAATCTATGACAACTAATATAAATTTTAAATTATCTGCTTATATCATATTGAAATAAAGCCTTTATCAACACTGAGATGGAGAATTCCCCTGCTGTATCCTATCATCTTCCAAGGATTCATTTAAAAATCTTGACTTAATACTAAGAAGCACGTATATTATTCAGTTCTGTTTTTTCTTACTCAAATTTTTTTTTTTTTTTACTATAAAGAGCACTTAATTGCATTTGCCAGTGGAAAACATAAGATTGTCAGGGAAAATCTGAGATGGCACTGCCTCTGGTAGTTGTAGTGATAAAAACACATTCCAGAAAAAAATTCAAAATGAAGAAGGTTAAGTTTTCCCATCTATTTCAGTCTGTATTCTTAGTATACTTTATGTACCTCTGCCAAACCTGGAGACAGAAGATATAAGTTTATTTAAATATTTGATTTAGTTTTCTTGTTCTTAGCAACAGCAAAGAGAGATGCCAGAAGGGAGAGATGTTCACTGGTAGAGCTTAGAATTTCTTATATAAATAATATACTTTCTAGGGAATAAAATACACATCTCAATAGTTTTAATCCTTTATATACAACTTCCTTTTAGTTAGAATAGGGCCCTTGCTGCTCCCTCTTGGAGGATGCAACTGAAAAACCTGATGCTTTTGGAAAGAGATAGTGAGAAGATGGAGGTGGCATGGCAGGGATGGGAGTATATCCTTCAGGTATGTTCCCAGGGCTGCCTTTGGGAAACCTAGGTGCCTTTTCACCTCTTTGCACACACAGTGAACCCCCAAGATATTATGGGCTTCCTTTATTAGTGGTAACATGCTAGATCAGTCTTGGAAAAACAGAAACATAACAAATCATTAGTTGGTAGTCAGAACTATAACAAATATATTGCTATATTGCTGTGACTAACCACACCATGCAGAATCCATTACTAAACAAAGGATTATTCAATAATCTACCTTCCCTACATTAGACAAGCACCGCAGGTTTTTTTTCCCCAAAGATTTATTTATTTATTTATTTATTTATTTCTCCCCTACCCCTCATTGTTTTATGCTGTCTGCTCTCTGTGTGTTCTTTTGTGTCTGCTTGTCTTCTCTTTAGGTGGCACTGGGAACCGATCCTGGGACCTTCTGGAGTGGGAGAGAGGCACTCAATTTCTTGCGCCACCTCAGCTCCCTGGTCTGCTGTGTCTCTTATTGTCTCTTCTCTGTGTCTCCTTTTGTTGTATCATCTTGCTGTGCCAGCTCTCTCCGCAGGCCAGTACTCAGTGTGGGCCAGCACTGCTGCACAGGCCAGCACTCTGCATGGGTCAACTTCTCTGCTTGGGCCAGCTTGCCTCTCACCAGGAGACTCCGGGAATCGAACCCTGGACCTCCCATATGGTAGATGGGAGCCCAATCACTTGAGCCACATCCGTTTTCCCCTCAGGTGACTTTAAAGTCCCTAATTTCAGTATCTTTATGGGCCATAAGATTTCCTCTTTGTGAATTTCCTACTTGTTTTGGTACTAAATATTTTAAGAGTTTAAAAACATAAAGTCTGAATATAATCCACAGTTGATTAAATGTTTTGAAAATATCTTCTCCAAACTATGGACTATCTTTTAGATTGGGTTATGGTTACATTGGTTATATAAATATTTAAAATTTTAATGTGGTTGAATCTAGCATGCCTCTCTTTTATTGTTTATATTTTTGTTTTTTGTTAAGAAGTACACACACACATTTATATATGCCTATATATTGGACATAACAATAGTCTATATTTTCTTCTAGAAGATTTAAAATTTTGCTTTTTATATGGCTCTTTAATTCATTTTGTGTGTGGTATGAAGTAGGCATATAATTTAATGTTTCTTCCTTCAGTTTGAGAGCATTGTTCACTATCATTAATTAAAAAGTTCACCCCTTTTACACGGATTTGTAATGTCTCATGTCATATAACAGATTTTCCTAAATACGTCTGTTTCTGAGGTTCTAGTCTATCAGTCTTTTTGTCTATCTAGATGCAAAAATATTTTGGGTATTTTTGATCTTTCATTCTTCCTTATTACTTTTAGTATCAGCTTGTCAAATTCTGAGAAAAGTATATAGGGATTTTGATTGGAATAAAATTTTATCTATAGATTCATAATTTAGGGATAATTGACATTTAAGACTCTGCTTCTTTCCATTCATGAACATTTACTTAAATTTTCTTTTATATCCTTCAATAAAATTTTGTAATTTTTTCTAAAATATCCAGAGTTATTAGCTACTTAGTAGTTTTTGTTGTTACTGTGAATAGCAGCTTCAAGACATTTACATTTTGATTGTTATTGGGGGACAGGCGCAATATTGATATTTGCATATTGATCTTATGTTCAAGAAATACTGCTGAACCATCTTATTAATTCTAGTAGTTTTAGATTGCCATATGATACAGCAATCCCACTACCAGGAATATACCCAGGAGAACTGAAAGTAGGGATGCGAACAGATACGTGTATACCAATGTTCATCATAGCATTATTCACAATTGCCAAAAGTTGGGAGCAACACAAGTGTCTATCAATGGATGAATGGATAAACAAAATGTGGTATATTATATGTTGGAATATTACTCAGTTGTAAGAAGGAATGAAATATTGACACGTGACAACATGGCTAAATCTCAAAGACCTTATGTTGAGTGAAGTAAGGACAAATATTCCATGATCTCACTGATATGAATTAAGGATATTGAGCAGACTCACACAGGTAGAATCTGAAAGATAGGTTACTAGGAGATAAAAAAAGGAGTAGAGAGTGGTGAGCTGATGCTCACTCTGGGCAGAATCTATGCTAAGGTGAATGGGGGTGTTTTGGCAGTGGACTGGGGTGATGGTGGAACAGTGATGTGAGTGGGGCTGATGATTCTGGAGTGTTAGTGGGGTTGGGGGTGGGTAGGTTGGGCTATCCATAGATGTAGCGGGGAGGGCTGGAGGAAGGAATAGGTGAACTCTGGGGATGTTGAGGACTATGGTTGAAAATACAATTGTGAGAGTCTTTTTTTGGCAACTATGGCAGGGGAGGGTTACTGGTGCAGGGTGTCGGTGGTAGGGAGATATGTGGAGAAGAGTGCACCTGGAGTATGCCCCTATAGAATATGAATGTGTTCATGTGGTCTTGAGTGCTATCTCAGTTACTGTGTGAGACCCACACAATAACAAACAAAATACTAAATTCCCATCCTGGGGAGTCCTGCTATGCTCTCTAAAAGAGTGGCAAGAATCTCTAAAGTACATAGGCAGTGTCTAACAAAAGAAAACAGACCAATATGCCAAGCCCTTGATATTAATGCTTATACTTATGAACCTTTTTCTTGTAAAATTGAACCTTAGTCTAATAATATCTATTGCCTAAGAGCTACCTCCTGAAAACCTCCTTGTTACTCAAATGTAACCTCTCTCTAAACCAAACTCAGCAAATAAACTCACTACCTGCCCCCGGTATGGGACATGCCTCCCAGGGATGAACCTCCTTGGCACCAAGGAATTTATACCAAGTGCAAATCAGTGATGCATTTGGAAGAAGACCTTGACCAAAAGGGGGAAACATTAATTACAAAAGAGATTTTATGGCTAAGAGATTTCAAAGTGAGTTGGAAGGTCATTCCAGAGGTTACACTTATGCACGCCTCAGGTGGATCTCACTAACTGCCACAGCAAACAAAGCCTCAAATAGGAGTGCTCTTGAGGGCTCAAGAGACATCTGGACACTATAGGCAAGGCACACAACCCCATGAAATCAGCATCCTTTCAGTGGGACTTACCTTGGAATATATGATAACCTATTTCCCCAATGTACAGAGTTAGACTAGTTTATAATTTCCCTATACATGATTCTTCTACCCCTTTTATTTGAACCTATAATTAGCATTATACCTGTTAAATATATGTCCCAGAGACTTAGATCTTTCGTCTGTTCATACGATGGTTGAGCCCTGAATCTCAGCAGAGTTGCAGCCAACACCTACACTCCAGTTCATCCTAGACTTGCCCAAGACAATTAACAAAATGATGATGATGGACAACTCCTATCCCCCAAAGCAAAGAGTATCTACAGATGCAAGCAAAAGAGTTCCTTCCATCTGCCCCATATGATCTAAGCCCCCTCTTAATCTGAAGCAGAGTGTGCATCACCATCCCCAAATCCTTAAGATTGAGGAATGAACAAACATAAGGGTGGAATGGATCAAAGTGGACTTATTATTATTGTAGTAATGGAAGAACTTGTAATGGAAGGACTTGTAACATTGATATAAAGTGGTTACCAGAGGTTCTGAGGAGTGAGGGAGGGAAGATTAGGTGGAACATAGAGCATTTTTAGGGCATTGGATATGTTCTGCATGATATTGCAATGATGGAGACAGGCCATTTTACATTTTGACAAAACCTATAAAATTGTATGGTGCAAAGTGTAAACCGTAATGTAAACTATAGACCATGCTTAGTAGCAAGGTTTCAAAATTTGTTCATCATTTGTAACAAATGTACCATACTAATGTAAAATGTTATTAATAGGGGAAAATGTGAGAGGGTCGGGGGGGGGGGTGTATATTGAAGTCCCTATATTTTCCATGTAACTTTTCTGTAATCTAAAACTTCTTTTAAAATAAAGTTTAATAAAGTTAACATTATACAGATGTCATGAATAGTCTTTGACAAAAGCATTTTAACAGCTACATAATATTTATTCATACATAATTTATTGATAGCAATCTAAGCTGTTTTCCATTGGAGTCATTAACATATTATCTCAAAGAATATTTCATGACTTGGGCCTGCTATCTAATACTAATCCTAAAAAGCATAATATAAAATTGTAAGGACATTATAATCTCCATTTTGTTAAAAACAAACAAACAAACAAAACAGTCATGGGATTTTGGCTAAGTCATATTTTCATTTTCATCTTCTATGTTTTTTCTTCAATGAGTAAGGATATTATTTTTATGGTTAGGAAAACAACAAACAGTACTTAAAAAAATTCTAGTAGTTTGCTAGTAGAATTTCTAGACTTTTATATAAAGACAATCATATCCTCTATGAGTAATGAAAATTTATTTCTTCTTGTTCAATTCTTAAATCTCATTTATTTTCTTGTCTTATTTCTTTGGCTAGGACCTTCAGCATAATACTTAAAAGCAGTGGTGGTGGAGGCATCTTTCTCTTGTTCCCGACTTTAAAGGGAATATATCTAATGCTTCACCATTAAGAATATTTGCCTTTTTTTAATTTTAATTTTTTTTTAGTGGATACCCTTTATTAGGTAAAGGAAGGCCTCCTTTATTTCCAGTTTGTTTAGTTATTTTTTTCCCTTAAATCACTGAATGCTTTTTTTTTCTGTGGCTATAAGAATGAACAGGGAAGCGGATGTGGCTCAGGCCATTGGGCACTTGCTTCTCATGTGGAGGTCCCGGGTGTGGTTCCCGGTGCCTCCTGGAGAAGGCGAGCAAACAATGAGCAGACAGACAGACAAGAGAACCATTGGGGTGGAGGGATAAATAAAGAAAAATAATAAATAAAATAAATCTTAAAAAAAAAAGATATTAAAAAAAAGAATGAACATTGACTTTTTACCTTTGTTATTTGGTGTGTTCAATTCTATGCTTGTACACATAATCAAAGGATCTCACTTGTGGAAGGAATTTGAAGAGAGGAAGCTGGAATTTCTGTCTCCATGTCCACTGAACATTGATACCTCCCCTAATAACCCACTACTTCCCAAAAGAAGTCTTTTCCATCTGTAGCTCAGGAAGTTGGAGAGTTCCTTATTGGCCTGTGCTGAATCTGTGTCCTATAGTGCCTCCTACTGGTGCTGGCTATATTACATGGAATCACAAAGAGTTTGTCCAATTTCTCTTCTGCTGGATAGCCTTTAGGAATGATCATAGGACCCATTTTAGACAGTTTCATGGTCCCAGTTGTTCCCCTCCAAATGCACAGCAAGTTTTCTATAGCTTTCTTTGAATGTGGTTTCCAGAGAGTTTAAATCAGCACTGTTGGCATGAATCAAATACTGTTAACTTGAGGAGGATACATCCTTCCTTGCTCTAGATATTTTATCTTTTAAAACCCAAGATTTCATTAACTTTTCACAATGTTTGTGCCTAGCGACCTTTCCATTTAACGAAAACACTTGTGACTTTTCCTCTACACTGCTCCTGACTTTCGACCCCTCTGATAATGTAGTTAGATTTTTACACCAACTTCAGGTCCTTACACTGATCTTTGTCAAATTTCATCCTGTTATAGTCAACCTGCCGAGATCTTTTGGGTCCATATTCTGTTATTAAGCTATGCAATATCCCACCCAACTTTGTGTCCTTCACAAATTTGATGAGTTCCTATCTCCATCTGAATCATTGTTGAGAATGTCAAACAGGAGAGGGCTGAGGATAAAGCCCTGAGGCATGCCAATTTGAGGCGCTAGCAGGATTGCCTAGTCATGTCTGTCATGCAGACGGAAAATTGGAAATGGAACCTGGATGGAAAATATAGACTGGAGATTTAGATTTGAGAGTCATTCCCATGAGAGTTAAAACAACGGAAATGGATACGATAGAGAAGAAAGTTAACAGAAGAGAAGAGCAGAACATATAAATTAGAAACTTGGAAGGGGAGGAGGAGCTAGAGAAGGCAGATAAGAGGTAGTCAAAGATGTAGAAGAGGAACCAGGAGAGACCAAGTTCATGGAGAGACATATTTCTAAGAAGAGGGGTCAATAGTGTAAGGTTGCAGAGCAGGTCTAAGAAAAGGTTGTGTATGTGTGTGTGTGTGTGTGTGTGTGTCTATGTGTTTGGGGGATGGTGATGGAAGTATTAAAAGCAAACTCAAGTCCCAGTCCAACTCCAAATGGAGGTATTGGTAATGCTTTATTTCTAAAACCAAGTGATGAGTAATGTTTTCATCACATTATTATTTATACCTTTTTTGCAAGTGGGAACTAGTCATAATAAAAATATTTTTTAAAAAGAGTGAACAGGTAGTGTGGAAATAGAAGTGCTAGCAATACATTTTTTTTTTTTTTGAGGTACCGGGGGCCAGGGATTGAACCCGGGACCTTGTATGTGGGAAGCCAGCGTTTAACCACTGAGCCACATCAGCTTCCCTGAGTTGGTTTTTTCATTTGGTTTGCTTGTTGGTTTTTTTTTTTTTTCCTTAGAAGGCACTGGGGACAGAACCTGGGACTCCCATGTGGGAGGTGGGAGCTCAACCACTTGAGCCACATCTGCTCCCTATATTGTTTTTAGAAACAAAATTTTGGTGGTGAAAAAGAGAAAGACTAAAAGCTTAAGGTGGGTGAGATTAGTGATACTGCGTATATTTGTAGGATGAGGGCAAGATGCCAATGGGGAGGAAGATCTTTGATATGGGGAAAAGAAAGTAATCTCTGGAAGGGTAACAGGGAAGGAGATTAAAAATTTAGGAGGAAGAGTAAGTGCTGGGACTGAAAATGGACAAAGATGAGGGAGTAAACAGGTGAAAATAAAGAAAAGATTTGAGGTGGAAAAGAAAGAATTTGGAGAAGGTGTCATTGGATGAGCTTCATCTTGGCTAAGGGGCTGTGGAGTCCACTGGAGATGAAGGTGTGTTGCAGGTTTGAGCAGAGAGGTTTGGAGCCACCTCTGGGAGGGGTGTGAGAGGGGCCAACAAGGAATGATTGCAGGAGGTACGAGGAGGCAGGAGTGCCAGCTGAGATGAGAGGTGTGAAGGTATAGTAGACGCAGCACCGTGAATGGGGACTTTCTCCAGTTACGCTCAGCATCCTAAGAATAGAGGTGGGGGAAGCATATGGGTGGTGGTGGTGGTGATTCAGGAGTGGGGGTTCTCAAGGAGAGGGGAGCAGTTTGGGGGTGCTGACCAAGTTCAAGCAGGGCAGGGAAAAACAGACTCATTATCTTTATCCTTGGGAGAATCTTTGGGGGTGGCACTCCCCTCAGGGACCAAAGAGTGAGGGGTGGGGTGGCCTGCGCTTTGCAGTTTGCTGTTAAATTGGAGCCTGCCCTAGGCCCCGAAGCCTGTAACTGAGCCCCCAGAAACTGCCCATCTGTGTGGGACACCTGTAATGTGAAATGGGCTAAGGAAAGTTTTTACAGATTGATTTGTTTGGGGTGAAAGAAATCTGTAATGCTAGCTTTCAGGGTAAGTCTAAAAGGTCTTCAGGATATTTTTAAACAGTTTTCATATTGACAGTGAGATATTCTGGTTTGTATTCAGCCTTCCTAGCAGGAAGTAGCCTAGGACACAGCTAGAATTTGCCAACTTATTTTAACTTGACTTTAACTGCCACAGAAACTGCTATGCAGTAATGATTCCAAACCACATACTCTATTTCTCTCCAGCAGAACCTTCGACTAGAAACCACCCTGCTGCTCTTGTGTTGAGTTTCGTTCTTTACTTATTAGGAATTCCACTGAGGGGGCCAGTTTTGGGAGCTCAGTAAATTTTGCCAGCATCAGGGAAGAAGGAAAAAGACTGACTTTAATACACTGAAAGGTGTTAAAATATATAATTTTCCAGACTGGATGACAAAGAGGTTGTGGTTTCAGGAGCGGTTTTGCTTGAGTAGGAACAGCCAAACTGGCAGAGTTATTTCAACATCACAATAATACAAAGGAGTTGGAAAATACTTCTCTTGGAAGAATTTTAGAAAGGTTGGGGGGCTAAATAGCCACAAGATTGATTAAGGAAGTTGGGAATTGTGGGTTCTAATTCTGGGTTTTCAATGTGACTGGTGATCTCCCCTGAATGTTTTAGTAAATGGAGCTTCTTGCACATTTATTCCCCAAGTTTCCCCAGAGCCTGACACAAGGCCCAACGTAGTTTGTGTGCTTCATGGATTTAATAATGAATGAACCGCCATTGAAATAGAAAGTAGGTGGCCTCATGCTATTACAAAGAATTCACACTTGATAACATCATTTCTTGGTTCTCCCTTATTAGGGAAAGGAAAACTGCAACAGCCGTGATCTTGGTGAATAAGAGCATGGGTTCTGGAAGCAGAATGCTGGGAGTGAATCTCTGCCCCACTGCTTCCTAGTCCCCTCTGAGCTATGGTGTCCTCATCTGTAAAAACGGAGACAATATCCCTATACCTACTTCATAGGCTAGTATGAGGGTAAAATGAGATAATATATGCAGAGCCCTTCTGGTTCCCTTCTTGTAGCCAGAGGTTTTTTTTTTCTTTCTGGTACTAGGACCGGGGATTGAACCCAGGACTTCATATTTGGAAAGCCAGAGTCAACCGCTGAGTCACATTGGCTCCCCTGAGTTGGTTTTTTTGTTTGTTTGCTGTTTGTTTTTTGTTTTTTTAGGAGTCACCGGGGACCGAACCCGGTACCTCCCATGTGGGAAGCAAACGCTCAATCGCTTGAGCCACATCTGCTCTCCCAGAGGTCTTCTCTAAGTAAACCAAATGTGTAGGGTGTCACTGCTTATAGAGAAGCTCCAAGGATCAATCAATTTACAGAACCACTTAGCATCACCCAGCTCACAGTGCACACGTAATACTTGCTTACTGAAGAAATGAGCTTGGAAAGAAATTTACTCTCAGCTTCTGAGGGCTACAAAACATACAGATAGTCTTCATGAGCAAGTAATTTAAAGACTCACCTGTGTCAGGGAAGTTTTGGATCCTTAGGTTTGGAAAATATAATCATTCACCAAAATTAATGGACTTTCTGAGGTCAGTGGTTCTCAAATTTTACTATGTGAGTCTCCTGGTTAATTTAAAGATTCAGAATCAGAAGACCTGGAGCAGAGTCCAGGAGTCAGCATTTTAAACCAATTTCCCACAACACTTTAGGGCAGCCTAAAGGCCTCCTCTGAGGTGCTCTAGGGGTTACCTAAAAATGTGACGAGTGCTTATCTGACTGCAAGAATATTTGTTCTTTTAGGTTTCCTTCTTTTTTCTCCTGTGGGTGAAAGTATAATAGAATTGCAATTAGCTTCAGTTATAGATTGGCTGGGAGAATCTGCACCCAGGAAAGTTGTACAAGCAGGGAATACTTAAAGGATTTTCTGTGAAGATCTAAAGGTGTTTGAACACTCCATATGCCTGAAAAACACCCATAAGGGCTATTCTTTTGGATTGTTAAGCCAAGGACTTATCTGTTTCTCAGTATGACACTTCAGGAGGACTGCATTTTCTCCTTCAGGTTGAAAGAATATTCTGCAAGGCCATTATAAATAATTCAAAATCCAAGAAAGCTTAATGTGAACCATAAGAATGTGATTGCAGTAGCACTCCAAGTCCAAGAAAAATGTGTATAGATCAGCCTTAAAAATAAGTTACTAGGAAATAAGTGCTAGGCCCATCCGTCCACAAGGAGAGGTTTCTGTGTATTTCTATGGCAGAGTTCTCTAGAAATAGATTCTCCCAGAGTCTGGACTCTGTAATTCTAACCTCCATTTGAGGTCACCATGACACTGTGGCAGCACACATCCCACTAAGCTGTTGTTGTAAATGTTGCCTTGAAAGGGTCTTAAGATTCAATTACTAATCACAACTAATTTAACAAGCTGTTGCTGCCGGGAATGAATTTTTTTCAATTTGAAAAGCTGGGATAAGCTGATCAAGGAGAATGATACAATTTCACTGGAAATATATTAAGCTTCCCACTCCTGTCTAAAGAGCTTATGGAGGTTTTCAATCGTACAGAGGAATGTGTGTTTGGGTGGATACACTTCTATTCACTACAGAGTAATTATGAAGAATTTATAAATCATAGTGAAACCATACTGGGCCTCAGCTTAGGTAAAAATTTCCTGACTTGGAAGGAAGGGTCAAGTTGCTATACTTTCTTTTTTTTAAATCTCATTTAAAAGGTAGCCCCACAAATTTTACTTAGACAAATGCTGCTAAGGAAATGATATTTTCTGCATTTCATTCTGCTTTCTTTCTTTTTTCCATACTAAAGCTATGAGAAGCTACAAGCTTACTAATTTTCTTTTGAGGTGCCAGACTTCAGACAGGAGGGTGATAAATGACCTAAATCATTTACGATATGCTGGAAATATAGTCAATCTGTGATGAGTGTAAGAAGCTGTGTTCTTGAAGGGGATGTCTCATAATTAATGAGCTGGCATCACCAAGGGACTCTCACACTGCCCTGTGCATATACAGGGTTATCTAAAACTGTGATGGGCACTTGTCTAAGTGCAAGCATCTCTTGGTTCTTTTACTTTTAGTTTCCTTCTTTTTTTCTTCTGTGTGTGAAATTACTTTCATAGATTAGAAACTTTTTTTACCCAAAGGACTAGAATTTCACCTCCAACATTGTATAAGGACAAATGGGAACATCTTCCAGTTTGGAAGACTATGAGGTGCAAGCAGGACCAGCAACATAATTTGTGGGGTCCAGGGCAAAATGCAAATGTGGGGTCTGCTATTCAAAAAGCAGGAAAAAGTGCTGTCAAAGGTACTAAAATATAAAGCTTTTTCCTTTTTTCTCTGGTCTCTCCCTTGATTTGCCATACTGTGTTTTTTTTAATTTGTTATTTAAAAGTCATTCTAAGTAAATAAAAATTAAAAATGAAAATTATGAGCCTGAATTTTTACCATCCATCTTTATATTGCGCAATGCTAGTTTTAAATGCAAATACCAGGGCTTTTGTATGCTTCTGTGGAATCACCAAAATCACACCATTCGCATTTCATCCCCAAGACAAACACAAGACAGACTCTGGAAGGTTGAAAGGAGGAAGAGAGGGTTTCCCCAGGCACAGGGCTGGGAGCTCTCCCTTTGGAAGGGGATACTCGAGGACCCCACAGGTGCCCAGGAGCTCCTGCTCTGTGCTCACTCAGGACTGATGGCTGCTAGGATTCCTCCTCCCACCACGGCCAGACCAGTGTCCTGGCTGGGGGCGGTCCTGGGGAGTTCCCCTCTCACCGGCTGTAACCCATGGCCGACAGGTGGCTCCCAAGGTTTTGCAACCTCTGTACTAGGTAACTGGGTTGGGGCTGGGCAATATACCCAGGCCTCATTGAGTTGGGGCCTCCTGCTATGGGACTGCCACTTGTCCTGCCCTGAGACACTGCAGGATGGGTACCCCCAACCACGACTGTCCCCACCTGTGCCCAGCTTCTTTTCTGAGGCAGAGGGTGGCAGTGCTCATGGGCAGACACAGGGAGTGGGAGCCAGACAGGGCCCAGGGTGCTAGCGGGGAAGGAGAGTGGGCTGAGAACCTGTTCCAGAGAGGCAGGGGAGGTGGGGAGAGGGAGGTGGGAGGCAGTGGGCAGCAGGACATCATGAGCAGCATCTCCTGGCCTCCCGGAACAGGCTCCATTGTCCCAACAGACGTCGCTTACAAAACACAAATTCAAAGATAAAATTATTAACAATTTCAAAGAGGGGTCTGCAGAGCATTAAAGCCCAAGCCTGGGGCCCTTTTGAGCATAAGACTCTGAGCAACTGTACTGGTCACACTCCCATGAAGCTGGCCCTGGGTATAGGAAGATAGGACAAGTAAGTGAGACCAAAGCCAATGCCTCCCAACCACATGGCCAGCCTTGCCCAGTCCCAGCTCCCGAAGAGCGTCCTTGTTAATCTTGGGTGAACAGCTGATTTGCTCGCTGGACAAAAGCCTTCTCTTCTCTTTACTACAGCCCGACTTTCAGCATCGTCCTCTTTTCTTTCACCCCCTGCCACTTGATTTCAGTGTAGCCGTTGAGGACAGCAGGCTGAGCCTGTACTGGACAAGCTTGAGTTTAAAATTTGACATAATTTGTGGCTTCTCCTGGGATTTCCCTTTGCTGCTCTTGCCTTTCTTGCTTTCTTTCTTTCTCCCTCTGTCAGGGAGAGGGGAGGTCTGGTTCTTCATGATATTTTATAGGTAATTAAGGTGGCATTCCCTGCCTGGCAGGGTGCGTGTGGGTTCGCAGTCAATGCAGAGGCTCTTTGAGCTCCTCACGGGTGCCTGCTTTTCAGGACTGTAGGGAGGCCCGACGAGGCGAGCAGCTGTGGGGCTCTCGCGCACAGGGAGCAGCATAATCACTGCTGGCTCTGTTGGTCCTGGCACGGCGGCCACGCTCTGCAAAGGCAGATGGTGCTGAGGCCACTTCCCCTGGAGCCCAGGTGAAAGCAGCACGCGGCTCAGTGCTGGACAAGAAAGTAACAGGCCCTGGATCCTCTTAGGGTGATTTTTTATTTGTTGATCAAGAACATCACAGTACCCTGCATGCTCTAGAAAGTCCTAAGAGAAAGGGAGGGAGAGGAGAAAGAGCCAGAGAAGGCAAAAGAGGCATGGAAAAGAGGATGGAAGGGAGGAAGGCCATCTGCCTTTTTCTTTCCTTTCTCTTTTTGCCAGCTCTACCCACATGATTAGAAAAGGGCAGCGGCTTAAACCTGATAAAGCTATTGCTTCCAAGCAGCCAACATCTTTGCAGTGCCGATACCTAGGAAATGTTTGGGAATCCTCCATCTTCGGTGGCTACAAGGAGCGTCAGCCCCGAATCTCTTGCTTTGCTCCTGTCAGATTCTTGCAAACATGACACTGCATATTAGTCTTCTTGGAGTACATCCCAATGAATTAGCACCTTGTAAAGGTGTGGGTGCTCAGATGAGAAGTATAGAGGAGGGTTGAATGGGGGGTGGCCGGGTGGGAGAGTTGTGTGGGACAGAAGAACACAATGGCAAATCTCTTCTGGAACTTTCCAGTAGGTGCAGTGTTGTGGTGAGGAGAGTTGGGATTTCTTATTCACTAGAATTATTACGAATATGAGCTCTATTTTCCCTGGGTGATCAATACACTGGCCACGTAAGCCAAGAGTACCCACAGCCTCAAGTTTTGAAAACCTTTCCTTCTCCTCTATCAGTATTATAATCCACTACTCTCTTGGGTTCTGTTGGGAAAACACCACTAAATCTCTAAGTGTTTGAGAAAGGAGTGGAAAGAGCAAGTTGCTATCCAATGAACTCAACCTCGAGTGAAGGCACATGGCTGCTGGGTCAAGACCAGGACAATGTCCTGGAGAACCCAGACTCACAGGAAGACATCACCATGTTCAGAAAACAGCCAGCCACAGGCTTCCTGTTCTTTCTGCTCTCCTAGTAATTAGTTTCTCCTTCCAGAGAAAGATTTCACGTTTGGAATATGATATGGCCTCCACTGAGCTTTCCCTCACAGCAGCAGCAAAATCTAACTTGTCAGTAGAACCACCGCCCCCACCCCCAAGACCTGGAGTACTCTGATCTCCTTACTCAAATCTCAATGACAACCAGCAAGATATGAGGGCAATATTTACCTCCAATTCATCTCTGCTAGAGAAGATGGCCCTGCTCTTTCTAGAGCAGACTCTCTCTAGGCTGCCTAGGGCTGCTGTAACAAGGAACTACAAACTAGATGGCTTAAAAGAACAGAAATCTCACAGTTCTGGAGGCTAGAAGCAAGGTGTCGGCAGGGACACCTGAAACCTGCAGGGAGAATCTTTCCTTGCCTCTTCTAGCTTCTGTTGTTTGCCAGCAATCCTCAGTGTTTCTTGGATTGTAGATTCATCACGCTAAGCTCTGCCCCATCTGCCTCACATGGCCTTCCTCTCTCTTTCTGTCTCTCTTCTCTTTTAAAATGATGCCACTCATAATGGATTAGGGCCCCCACCTTAATCACATCTTCAAAGACCATGTTTCCGAATCACAGGACCAGGGGTTAGGACATGAACAAATCTTTTTTAGGGGACACAATTCAATAACCCCACTTTCTCAAAATGGTGGTCAGAATTACATGGAAAAATTACTATAAAAGCAGATTTCTGCATCCCCACTGCAGAACTACCCAATCTCTGTGGGTGAGGTGTCAGATTCTACATTTTAAATAAACTGAGAGTTTGTAATGTTTCATACACTGCCATTTGAGAATCATTGTTTAGAGCAGAGGCGTGCCTCAGAATCACCTGGGGGGCTTGTTAAAACACGGGTTGCTGGGCTTCCCTCCCAGAGTTTCTGATTCAAGTAGCTCTGGGTTCCGCCTCTCTAACAAGCTCCCAGTGATGCTGCTGGCCTAGGGAACACACTTTGAGAACCACTGGCTTGGCACAATTAAAAGAAGTTTAGTCTTAGGTCGCTCAGGCGTAACTTTCTTCCTGCTGCATTCTCGGGATGCCTTCAGGAAGAGAGAGTGGGAGGCGGTGGCGGTGGTGGACTTGTTTTCTGCCTCTCCGAGGTGACTGTCTGGGGAAGCAGGCAGGACCATCCACCCCAGGAGTCGGGCTGGTCTAAGCAGGACCCCCAGGGAGCAAACCTGGATTTGGGTGTGTCTCTGTCAGACAGCTGGGGTCCTGGTGGCTGGCTCTTCAGACTCTCAGGAGCATAATTTGGTTACAAGTAAAAATGGGATTATAGGTCGGCTCAAGGGCAAGACTGAAGGATTGGCCAAATCTAGAGCTTGCAGGAGATACCAGAACTAAGCTGGAATAAGCTGAAGCATAAAAGAAGTCAGAGTCCTCACACCATAGCTAACCCAGGAAAAACTATCTCTAAAAAGCCGCCTGGGCATAGTCGCACGACGACAGGACAACGGGCCCTCCTGGCTAGTATTTCAGGGGTCTCAGGCCACAGATGCTCCCCCATGTAGAAAGATTGCAGGCTGAGCCCTGTACAGGCCACTGTGGATGAACTTGGCAGTAGCCTGCGACTCCGGTTTCTCTTTTGCAGACACCTGCCGTTTCCAATTTGGCCACTAGAGGTCTCAGCAGGACAATGATTGTCCTAAGAAAGGGCCCTTGAAAGCACCCAGGAGAAACTGGAAAAATTATCCCACTGGTTGACCTGTTGTTCAGGGGACTCTTTGGTAAGGGGAAAAATCAGATGAGAAAGGAGCTTGGTGACCTCTGCCCAGCATTACCGGTGAAAGGCTGGTCTTAGGGAGTTTCCCAAGGATGCCATTTTCTTCAAACAGCACTACAGTTGTCGTGGGAGAAGGAATGGCAATGCTAGGGCAGTGATGGGTTGCCAAGAAGGAGCTGTAGGTCTCCACCATAATTTCCAACAGCCACTCCTTCCAAGTGACGCGGTCAATTAGCACTTTTGTATCTTATGTAAAGTGCCATGCAAAGGCAGCGCCAAGTGTCCCCTTGCAAAACGCTTTCAGCTAGATAGGCTGCCTCTAAGCTGCTGCTTCGACAAAATTTTGGAGCAGAAATTCTACCCCAGTAAACCTTTCTTAGGCCACGGCTCTTTACAATGCTGTATTTTTTTTTGCCAGCAGCATTAAAATTCAAGAAGTGCACAGGAAATTGTCCACTTCTGTGATCCCCCCCCCACCCTGCCATGGCCTGTCCTGCTCCTCCAACCCAGCTTTGAGTTTGTGTCAGCTTCAGGGAAGGCTGCTGCCGAGATGGCTATTTTGGAAAATGTTGCACTTAAAAAGAAGTACATGTTTTAAGCCAAAACTGATATATGGAAAGCAAAACTGGCCAAAATATGAAATAAAGTGTTGATACTTTTTTTTTTTTTTTTTTTTAAAGATTTTATTTATCCATCCATCCATTCCCCCCCTGCTGCCCGTGCCAGCCGGGTCAGCCAACCACGCCGTGCGGGCGGGCCTGCCCTCACCAGGAGGCCCCAGGAACCGAACCCGGGGCCCCCCATATGGCAAACGGGAGCCCCACTGATTGAGCCACAGCCGCCTCCCAGTGTTGATACTTTATGATAAGATTCATCATAAGACTTCCTTGGATTTACCATGAAAAAAAAAATGCTTAAGTTCCAAGGTAATGAGAAATTTCAATAAGGAAAACTGTGTATGTGTATATGTGTGTGTAAATGGGAATGCTGTACTTTCTGCATGATTTTTTTGTCAACCTACAACTGCACAAATAAAAAAATGAAAAATAACATTGCTTATTTGGTTGATACCTGTATTTCCACAATTTTGTATAAATTAGGGATGCATCTCAAAACTACGCTGGAAGCTGGCATGTATGAGTCTCTAATTTTGCCTCACTGGCTTTCAAATTATTTTCTGATTGTCTCAGAGACTTCACAGGCCCTGTTACCTGTCTAAGCAATACAATAAAAAGGAGAAGAGGTAACCTTGCTCATTACTGGGTCTCATCAAATTCCAGAGCTCTAATCATTGGTGTCTTGGGGGAGCAGAATAGATACCAGCCAGCAAATCCCAAACTGCAGAAACTGGAATATTTGAGAAGACCAAACCTGGAGTTTGCCACATCTCCCTCAACTGGATAGGTCTGTGTAAAGGGGCAGGCTACTCCCTTCTCATCTGTACCTTCTCCTTCCTGCCCTTGTTCTTCAGTTAGTGACCAAGACTCATGGGGTTCTTGTTCCCATAGGCTGTCCTCATTTGCACGGTCTAACTATAACTTTTTCTACAATCTTACAGTGGGAAGTGAATTCTTCTGGGAGGAAACTACATGAAAAGCAGCTTGAGATTAATAAGCAAACCGAGCATCATGTGCTTTTTAAAATCAGCTGCTCTCAGATTCATTTTACAGATGAGAAGCCTGAGGTCCAGAGAGGTGCAGTGACTTTTCCTAGCTCACTTGGATATTTAGTGGCAGGGCCAGGGCAGGGTCCTAGCCTAGTGCCCTTCTTGGGCTCTTTCACTTTCATTTCCTCCTTAAAATGCTCTCCTGGCTTTGTGCAGGGTCCTCTCCCAGAGAGAAATGAGCTGGGACAATACACTGATGAGATACTTTGATGGAAAGAGGAGGATTGAGTTTTAATCTGGGCTCTAACCCATCTTGGGCAAGTTACTTTTCCTCTTGTGGCCTCAGTCATATTCTGTAAATTAAGGGGTTTGTAGCAAACAGTTCGCCTCTAAGGTCCCTCCAGTATTCTGTAAGTGTCTAAAGGATGGGTTGGGGTGTCAATGCTACAGGGGCTTGGGTAGAGCTCAGTCACATCTCATGAGAGCCCCTGTAATGTTAAATTCTGTCATCTCTGACAGCTTACTTGGAAAGTTCCCTCCTAATTCCCATTCAACACACACACACACACACATACTGGAAACTCCAGGGAACTTGAGAACAAGAGGCAGTTCCAAACGTGAAGTCATGGTCAGGTTGGGTGAAGGCTGCACAGTAAGATAGGGTCATATTGTAAATGCTCCAGGTACAGTCTTAGGCACAAGCATCTCCTCCCCAAATTTACTTATTTTGTAAATCTAGTTTATTATATAATGAATTCATGCAAAGTGGAAATATGATTTATGCAGAATCAAAGAACACCAGAAGGAATTGTGTGTATGGGGGGGGGGGATTAAGGGCCAATCTAGACACTATTTGCCTTAAAAGTCACTATCCTTTTTCCTTCACAACCACGGGCTTGTTCAATACACGTATATGTGTCCATCACAGACCTATGTAAAGAAAGAACACTAAATGAGAAGGGTACCACTTCTCTCCGTGGCTCCCATGGGCCCTGTTACACGGCACAGTGGTACCTCCACCCCTGCAAAGACTCAAAGGGCAACGATGCAGTTAAGGCTGGTCGGAGGCCCCAGAAGGAGGGTACCACATAGCCAAGGCGTGCTGTGGGCGACTGGTGCCTGCACAGAAAAGCCCACATGGCCTCTTCCCACACTTTGGTGTGAGTGTGTTGCAGTGAGAATGTGAACACATGCCTAGAATTCTAAAGGTGACAGTCTGAGGGCTCGTTGTCAGAGGGCAACAACCAGATGCGATTTCCCTGGATTTCCCAGCTCCTTCCCAGGGAGGTGCCAGGCTGACAGCTACAAGTGCTTTGGCTCTTATCCGTGTGCCAGGGGTTGCGGGAGAGGAAAGCACAAATATAAAGTCAGAACAAAGACACAGGTTCCATTGCTTAAAAGCCATGGTTCATGCGGTCCAAGCGCCAAGCGCCAAAAGCGGGAACCAGCGGTGAACAGCGGAGAGGACATGCGGGAACGGTAGGCAGAAGCGCACAAGACACAGCTTAACCCACAAGGAGCCATGCTCACACTTACATGGTTTGGTCTCACACTACCTTAGTTTGCTTTAAGCATTTCCATCATCTGAGAGTTTGGGAGGGAAAAACAGAATTGTTAAAGGCAACTAAATTAAGAGCTCACACCTTATTTTTAAAGATTAAAAGATACAATGTCATTCTTGGGCATTCCATTCACAGTGTGCAGAGGGACAAGAGTGGTGGTTCACTGTGACTAAGAGCACAATCTTGAGAGTCGGACTGCCTGGGTTCAAATCTTGGTTTTGTCACTTGCTAGCTGTGTGACTCCAGGCAAGGGTCTCATCTCTCTGTGCCTCAGCTTCCTTGTCTGTAAAGTGGGTCTAATAGTAGCACTTACCTGGTAAGGCTGTGGTGAGGGTGGAATGAATTAATGCATATGTAGTCTGTGCAACAGTTCCGTTTAATACTAAACATTATCTAAGTGTTAGGTATCATTGCTGTTGTTATTCTTTTCATCTTTGGCTTCCTCAGACGATACCACCCAGACAAGAGGAGCAAGAGTTTAAAGAAAGCCAAGGGCAGAAATTCAGAAATTCAGAAATTCAGAAGGAATTTCAGATATTCAACAGGCAAAACAATAAGAGAAACCAGAATATTCAGGAGAAAAAGACAAAGTTAGAAATGCATGGGTTGAGCCATGCTTCCATGTGTCATTATAATTATTTTCCTACAAGGGCGTTATTTCAAATCCTGGATTCTCTCAAAGGAATGCAGACCAGCTTTTTAAGAAAGATTAAAAAAGGTCAATTACACACACAAGGACCAGTTAGAACCCTAACACCGGGTTCATACTGGACAACGCCAGGCTATGTACACATCATCAGGTTTGCCCTTTGGATTGATGTCATCTCGCATTTTCTAAATTGCTTCCATAAAGAAGGAGAAAATAACGAGGAGAACATGTTAGATTTTGTAGCCTAGTCTTTGTGACCTTTGCCAGAAAGGGTGAGTTCCAGGCTGCCTCCTCAGGCAACGCTCCCTCCCCGAGACGTGGCTACCACGCGATGCCCGGCTGCCAGCTGGGTGCATTCTTAAGCCAAGCAATGAATGTGCACATGTGTATCTGTGGTGTTCACGATGCCGTGCTCTGAGAATTACTCTGCTTTGAGCAGGGCTTTAACCCAGGTGATATTTTCATGTGCAAATGCATCCCAGAGTTGAATCCGCCTCAAGCTGAGATAAGCTGTAGGCTCTAAAAGGCTGGGCCTGGGCTTTTCTCTCTCAGGCAGCCTTTCACTATGTTGCCCACACTGCGGGGACTGGTTAAGACAGCCAGTGACCACAGTCTCATTTACCTGGCAGGGAAAATGGCTTTCTAAAGACACACTTAGATCCTTTCCTATCACGGGTCCTGTTTCAATGATTATATGCTCAGTTTTGGAACACAAAGAGAGACACCTTGATCTATTCAACACCTTTTTGAAGAGATGCTATTTATGTCATCAAAATGTTGCTCAGGCAAAAGGGTAAATGGGGGAAAGAGGCAGAGGATACTTAGAGAAGCAAAGGGATGTCCAACCAGTAAAGGTAGGTCTGATGAACTGTTTGCAGAAATGGAGACCTTTAAACAGAATAATTATGAAATTAGTCAAATTTATAACTAGGATGGGAAATACAAGGTGATTTCAAGGGAAACAATTTCAAATAAGTCGTTGTCTTGCTTTGGAGGGCTTCACGTTCCTGAAAGAAGGTCATTGTTTTGACAGAAGAGATAGAAGCCGTCATGCTTTTCTTGTTGGTAGGCAAGAAATTCCACATCACCTGGAGGGCCAATGGGCCAATCAGGCCAGCAGGATGACTGGAGTCTTCGATGTAGTGAAAACAGCCATGGGGGGCAGGCGGGGATCCTGTACAGTGTGAGTTAGAGCAAAGGGTTCAATGGCAGTAGCTTGCATCTAAGTTCTGCTCTGGGTCCCAGGGCCCAATCCTTTCCCAAAGCAGGTACCATATATTCCCAGGTGTAAGTCATCAGGCTGAGTTTCAGTGGGTTGCATATGTAGGAAAAGGGTTAAAATAATAGGTTCTGCTGAAAGATGAGGCACTAATGTCTGATGAACCTTGAGAGTATTCTGGTTATAGTATAGAGTTATATGCTCAACACATAGTGATTGTGTGTGCTTGTGTGTGGGGCAGGCAGAGCAGACATGTTGGTTGTAGGTAGTAGGAAAAAGTTGAGGAAAAGATTTTAATTCTATCTGGAAGTAGACTCTAGGAGGGATGAAATATTCATGGAAGTGGAAGGAAGGGAGCATGGAGAGAGAGGAGGAGAGGAGGCAAGCAATTAATTTGAGGAAGGGCAGGATAGGGACTGGCTCACATTGGCTGTGCAGCATGATGGATGGAGCTGGACTCACCCTCTTTCATTTCGCCCTCGCTTTCTCTGGTGTTAGGGGTGGAGAAACTGTTTGCCTTGAGATTTAATGATACAATAGAGGGGGGAAAATGAGGACTACATCAATAAAGTATAATTCTTTTGAGGAAATATAAAATACCCTACTCTCTGCTCAAGTTAATAAGAGGGAATATAGAACTCTAGTTAACTGATGCAAAAATTATTTAAAAGATCCTCTCCGTTTTATTTTATGGCTAGTAAAAAGAGGCAACTGAGAGAAACAGATGAGAGATGGTCAACAGGTAGAGATACACAGAAGAAGGAAAAAGGAAAAGATGAAAATGAGATCTGCACACAGAAAGATACATAGAAAGGAGACATTGTGGCTCAGCGACAGCAATATACATGTGCCCGAAGAAACACACAGAGCACATAATCCATTATAAGAGATCTTACACCTTCGTGAATCAATATTATTGTCTGGCCTTGCTACATTTTCTACAACTAAAAAAAAAAATTTCCTGTTGCACATTTCAATATTTAGGCATAAATGAGGCTGCAATGTCTTCATCCATGCCCCGAGGATGGAGGAAATAAGTCGACTTGAAACAAGCTTTATGTAGAACGTGGAATGGAACCCATTGTGGAAGATTCTGTCTTAGCCACATTTAAGGTCTCAAGACAAAACTCTTCTGGCTCCCTCTGACTCCTGAGAATGATCCTTCCGACCATAGCTATATTCCAATTAGAGCCAAGGCAATGGGGCATACTTTGGGTGCATTTTTCCATAAGAGTGAAAGTGGATTCTTTAGATAAAAGGTACAACATTACCCCTACCAAAAGGCAGCGGTGGCTTGATGGTTCCAACCAGATGTGTCTGCTGCCTGTTTTCCCCTTTGCTATGACTCTGCAGACAGGATTTTTAATATCAGTTCTCATATTGGAGACCTTTGAATGTTCAGAGGGCTCACTATAGGAATCACTTCTATCGTGGTGGATCCAGTATCAGTTTGTGATTTCATTCCTTAAATAAGTTTATTCATAATACTCAAAACCAGACAGTCTTTTATGTTGGTATTTGATTCATTCAAACTTGAGTGAACAGATGTCTCATTCATTTATAACTTTAGAAAAACCACTAAAATGTCCCTCTAAGAAAGTATTTCCTTCATAGATGAGTGATTGACACTAAATTCTGGGGGGCTGATGTTAGTGTGGTGTGGTTTAATTTCCTGCTTCCTTGGTGGTAGTAGGTAATAGGAGGAGTGGTGAGTGTTGGTTGATTTTTTCCTTCAAATGCATCACCTCCGGGGCTTTCAGTACTCAGGGGGAGGGTAGCAGTAAAAACTATAAATAAAATAGAGTCCTAGTGAAAATAATTTTTAGTTGAGAGGCCTTTCAGAGAATAACTAAAAGAGTGCACTGTAATTTATTGTTAGAAGTGCAGAAATCTAGAGCTGAAGCAATTTTGGTAATTAATTATCAAATCCACTAGTCTCATTCGTTTTGATTTTTTAAAAATAGAGAACTTGCAGGTTTATAGAAAAATCATGCAGAAAATACAGCGTTCTCATATATTTCCCCCATTTTTATCCCTTTGCATTAGTGTGGTACTCTTATTATAGTTGATGAAGCAATATTATTATAATTATACCATTAACTATAGTCCAAATTTACATTAGGATTCAATGTTGTATTGTACAGTCCTATGTTTTTTTAAAAAACTTTTTATTCTAGTAACAAATATACAATCTAAAATTTCCCCTTTTAACCACATCCTAATATATAATTTAGTGAAGTTAATTACATTTACAATATTGTGCTACTGTCACCACCATCCATTACCAAAACTTTTCAATCACACCAAACAGAAATTCTGCAGAAATTAAGCATTAACTCCCCATTCCCAAACCCCATCCCGGGCCCTGGTAACCTATATTCTAGTTTCTGACTTATGAATTTGCTTATTCTTAGTATTTCATATCTGTGATCATGCAGTATTTGTTCATTTGTGTCTGGCTTATTTCACTCAACATGTTATCACATATATAGAACTTCATTTCTTTTTATTACTGAATAATATTCTGTTGTATTTATATACCATATTTTGTTTATCCATTCATCTGTTGATGGACGCTTGGGTTGCATCCATCTATTGGCAATTGTGAATAATACTGTTATGAATGTCAGTGTGCAAATATCTGTTTGATTCCCTGCTTTCAATTCTTTTGGGTATGTGCCTAGAAGTGGAATGGCGAGGTTATATGGTAATTCTGTACTTAACTTTCTGAGGAACCGCCAAACTGCCTTCCACAGAGACTATACCATTTTACATTCCCACCAACAATGGAGTGTTCCTATTTCTCCACATCCTCTTGGACACGTGTAATTTTCCATTTTTAAAATAGTAGCCATTCTAGTGGGTGTGAAATGGTATCTTGTGGTTTTGATTTGCATTTCTCTAATGGCTAATGATGCTGAGCATCTTTTCATGTACTTTGATAAATGTCTATTCAAGTTTTTTGCCCACTTTATTAATTAAAAAAATTTTTTTAGGAGGTACTGGGGATTGAACCTGGGACCTTGTACATGGGAAGCAGGCACTCAATGAGCTACACTCGCTCCCAATTTGCCCACTTTTAAATGGGATTGTTTGTCTTTTGGTTGTTGAATTGCAGGATTTCTTTATATATTCTGGATTTTAAACCCTTATTGAGTATGAGGTTTCCAAACCATGATCATGGAATATCATTCCCTTTATTTAGGTCTTCTTTGATTTCTTTCAGCAGTGTTTTGTAGTTTTCCATGTACAACTTCTTTACATCCTTGGTTAAATTGATTTCTAGGTATTTCTTTTAGTTGCTATTATAAATGTAATTGTTTCTTGATTTCCTGGTCCAATGGTTTATTACTAGTATAGAGAAACACTACTGAATTTTGTCTGTTGATCTTGTACCCCGCCACTTTGGCTGAATTTGTTTCTTAGCTCTATCTAGCAGCTTTGTTGTGGATTTTTCAGGAATTTGTCTATATAAGATTATGCGATCTGCTAATAGGAAAGGTTTTACTTCTTCCTTTCCAATTTGGATGCCTTTTATTTCTTTTCCTTGCTTAATGGCTCTGGCTAGAATTTCCAGAACAATGTTGAATAACATGATGACAGTGGTCATCCTTGTATTGTCCTGATCTTAGAGGGAAAGCTTTTTGCATTTCCCTAATGGCTAATAATGCTGAGTATCATATTGAGTATGATGTTAGGTATGGGTTTTTTATATATGCCCTTTATCATGTTGAAGAATATTCCTGTTTTTCAAGTGTTTTAATCAAGAAGCAGTGATGGATTTTGTCAAATGCCTTTTCTGCATCAACTGAGATGATCATGAGCTTTTCCCCTATGTTCTATTAATCAATTACATTAATTGATTTTCTTATGTTGGACCATTGGTATGCCTGGGATAAATCTCATTTGATTAGGGTGTATAATTCTTTTAATGTGCAGTTGGATTTGGTTTGCGAGTATTTTGTTAAGGCTTTTTGTATCTATAGTTATAAGAGATATTGGTTTTTGGTTTCCTTTTCTTGTGGTATTTTTATCTTGTTTTGCTATTAGGGTGATGTTGGCCTCAAAGAATGAGCTAAGAAGTGTTCCCCCTCTTCACTTTTCTGGAAGAGTATGAGCAGAATTGGTGTTAGTTCTTCTTGGAATGTTTGGTAAAATCCATCAGCTAAGCCATCTGGTCCTGGTCCTGGGCTTTTCTTTGTTGGGAGATTTTTGATTACTGATTCAATCTCTTTATTTGTTATTGAAGTGTTGAGATCTTCTATTTCTCCTTGAGTCAGTGTAGGTAGTTTATGTGCTTCTAGGCATTTGTCCATCCCATCTAAGTTAACCTCATTTGTTAGCTTGCAGTTGCTCATCGCATCATGTTAACAATCCTTTTTATTTCTGAAGGGTCAGTAGTAATGTACCCCCTTTCATTTCTGGTTTTAGTTATTTGTCTCTTGTCTCTTTTTTTTTTTCATTGTCAGCTAACAAACTAGCTAAAACAATCGATTTTATTGATCTTTTCCAAGAACCAACTTTTGGTTTCGTTGAAGATACCTGTTTTTTTTTTTTTTTTTTTAATTCTCTGTTCATTTATCTGTACTCTAAATCTTTGCTATTCCTTCTTTCTTCTTGGTTTGGGTTTAGTTTTCTCTTCTTTTACTAAATCCTCCAGTTATGAGGTTAGGCCTCTGATTTGACATCTTTTTTCTTTTTATTGTAAGCATTTAAGGCTATAAACTTCCCTCTCAGCATTGTCTTTGTTGCGTCCCATAAATTTTGGGGTGTTGTGTTTTCATTTTCATTTGCCTTAAGGTATTTCCTAATTTCTCTTGTTATTTCTTCTTTGACTCATTGATTGTTTTTGTGTGCTTTATTTAATTCCTACAGATTTATGAATTTTCCAGTTCTCCCTCTCATTGATTTCTAGCTTCATTACATTGGTTGGAGAAGATACATCATATGATTTCAATATTTTTGAATTTATTGAGGCTAGTTTTGTGTCCTAACATATAGTCTATCCTGGATAATGACCCATTTACAATAGAGAAGAATATGTATTCTGTTGCTGCTGGGTGAAGTGTTCTATATATGTCTGTTAGGTCTAGTTGGTTTAGAGTATCATTCAAGTTTTCAATTTCCTTATTGGTCTTCTGTCTAGATGTTCTATCCATTATTGGAAGTGGTGTATTGAAATCTCCAACCATTAATGTAGAGCCATCATCTATTTCTCCCTTCAAATCTGTCAATATTTGCTTCATTTATTTTGGGGCTCTGCTGTTAGGTACATATACATTTATAGTTGTTATGTCTCCTTGTTGAATTGACCCCTTTATCAGTATATAGTGGCCTTTGTCTCTCATAACAATTTTTGACTTAAAGTCTATTTTACATGGTATTAATTAGTATAGCTATCACAGCTCTCTTTTGTTTACTATTTGTATGGTATTTTTTTTCCATGCTTTCTCTTTGAGTCTAGTTGTGCCTTTGAATTTAAGATGAGTATGTGTGTACCCTAAATAGCATTTAGTTGGGTTATGGTTTTTGACTCGACCTCAGACCTTTAACAGAAGAGTTAATCCATTTAAATTTAAAATCACTACAGATAATGCAGGACTTTTTCTACCATTTTGCTATTTCATCTTTGTATATCTTAAATATTTTTTTGTTGATTTTTTTGTTTTTGTTTTTTCTTATACTTTTTCCCCCCTCAATTCTTTCATTAATGTCTACTTTAATAGTTGATTTTTTTTGGTACTGTACCACTTTGAGTCCTTTCTCATTTCCTTCAGAATATATTTTTCAGATATTTTCTTTGTCATTACTATTTAACATCCTAAATCTATAACACTCACGTTTGATTTGATACCAACTTAATTTCAATAGCATATATGTACAATGTTCCTATACCACTCTGTCCCCCAATCTTTTTGTTGTACTTGTTACAAATGACATAGTTATACATTGTTTCTCGAAAACCATAGATTTATCATAACTTTATGTATTTTCATTTTAGCACCTGTAAGAAACAGAAAGTGGAATTACATATCAACAAATACCATACTGTAGCCATTTGGCATTTTGATGTAATTATGAATTCCAAAAATATATATTGGATTATGCTTGTAAACTGGTATGCTAATGTGGGCATGATTAAGTTATGATTAGAGTGGAATTACATATCAACAAATACCATACTGTAGCCATTTGGCAGTTTGATGTAATTATGAATTCCAAAAATATATATTGGATTATGCTTGTAAACTGGTATGCTAATGTGGGCATGATTAAGTTATAATTAAAGCATTAACTGGGCCACATCAGTAGGGCGTTGAGCCTCAGCCCTTGGTGGGTAGGGGAATCAAATATAAAAGGCATGGCAAGAACAGAGTTGAAGAAGTTTCGAGTTGGAGTTTTGATGTTGGAGTTCTGGTGAAGAAGGAGAGAAGGCCCCAGGATAGAAATAAGCCATTTGCCTGAGAGTTCACAGCTGGCCTTGTGGAAAGAAGCAAAGCCTAGATAGACTCATAGTCTACAGCTGACCTTGTGGAGAAAACAGAGGACCTAAGTCTGGAGAGAAACGCAGCCCCAGGAAGAGTGGAACCCAAGAAGCCTGAACCCTGGCAAACATTAGCAGCTGTCTTGTTCCAACATGTGGCAATGGACTTTGATGAGGGAAGAAACTTATGCTTTATGGTCTGGTAAATGTGGGCTTCTACCCCAAATAAATACCCTTTATAAAAACCAACCAATTATTGATATTTTGCATTAGCACCCCTTTGGCTGACTAATACACATACAATAGCATTGGCATTTATAATTACCCATATGGTTACCTTTACCAGAAGTTTTATTTCTTTATGCCACTTTGATCCACTGTCCAGTGTCCTATCCTTTCAGTCTGAATGAACTCCTTTAGCATTGTTTCTAGGGCAGTTTACTGGTGGTGAACTCCCTCAGCTCTTGTTTATCCGGGAATGTCATACTCTCTCCCCCTCATTTTTTTTTTTTTTTTTTACTGTTCATAGCAGCTTTATTATTATTTTTTTTTTATAATATATTTTGTACATTTAGTAATTAAAATCATAAGCAAAAAAAAACTAAAAAGTAAACACAGATGAATAAATATATACATTTCTCAATTAAATGTAATGGATACATGTAAATTTTTTTGTTGTTTTGTTATTTGTTTGTTTTTTTGTTTTTTTTGTGTGTGTGAATCAAACAATATATTACACAATATATTTGGTTCATAGTAATGCATTCATACAGTATTTGTCCTTTTGTGTCTGGCTTGCTTCACTCAACATAATGTCCTCCAGATTCATCCACGTTGCCATATGCTTTATGACTTCATTTCTTCTTATACCTGCATAATATTCCATTGTGTGAATAGACCACAGCTTGTTTATCCATTCATCTGTTGATGGACACCTGGGTTGTTTCCAACTTTTGGCAATGATGGATAATGTGGCTATGAACATTGGTGTGCAGATGTCTGTTCGTGTCACTGCTCTCAGTTCTTCTGGGTATATACCCAGTAGTGGTATTGCAGGGTCACGTGGCAAGTCTATATTCAACTTCTTTAGGAACTGCCAAACAGTCCTCCATAGTGGTTGTACCATCCTGCATTCCCACCAACAGAAAAGAAGTGTTCCTATCTCTCCACATCCTCTCCAACACTTGTAGTTCTCTGTCTTTTTAATAGTGGCCATTCTGATAGGTGTGAAATGATATCTCATTGTAGTTTTGATTTGCATTTCCCTAATCATGAGTGATGTTGAGCATTTCTTCATGTGTTTTTTTGCCATTTGTATTTCTTCTTCGGAGAAATGTCTATTCAAGTCTTTCGCCCATTTTTTAATTGGGTCATTTGTCTTTTTATTGTTGAGCTGTAACATCTCTTTATATATCCTGGATATTAAACCCTTATCAGATATGATTTCCAAATATTTTTTCCCATTGAGTCAGCTGCCTTTTCACCCTTCTGACAAAGTCTTGTGAGGTGCAAAAGTGTTTAATTTTGAGGAGGTCCCATTTATCTACTTTTTCTTTTGTTGCACGTGCTTTGGGTGTGAAGTCCAAGAAACCACCACCTACTACAAGGTCTTGAAGATGTTTCCCTACATTTTCTTCTAGTAGTTTTATGGTCCTGGCTTTTATATTTAGATCTTTGATCCATTTTGAGTTGATTCTTGTATAGGGGGTGAGATAGGGGTCCTCTTTCATTCTTTTGGTTATAGATATCCAGTTCTCCCAACACCATTTGTTGAAGAGACTGTTTTTTCCCATCAGCGTGGGCTTGATAGGTTTGTCAAAAACCAGTTGACTGTATAGGTGAGGGTTTATTTCTGGATTCTCAATTCTATTCCACTGATCGATATGTCTATCTTTATGCCAGTACTATGCTGTTTTGACCACTGTGGCTTTGTAATATGTTTCAAGGTCAGGCAGTGAAATTCCTCCCACATTGCTCTTCTTTTTTAGAATACTTTTGGCTATTCGGTGCACTTACCCTTCCAATGAATTTGGTAATTGCCTTCTCTAATTCTGTAAAGTAAGCTGTTGGGATTTTGATTGGTATCGCATTGAATCTATAAATCAGTTTGGGCAAGACTGACATCTTCACGATATTTATTCTTCCAATCCATGAACACGGAATGTCTTTCCATTTGTTTAGGTCTTTTAAAATTTCTTTTAGCATTGTTTTGTAGTTTTCTGCATATAGGTCCTGTACTTCCTTGGTTAAATTAAATCCTAGGTATTTGAGTCTTTTTGTTGCTATTGAAAATGGAATTTTCTTCCTGATTTCCTCCTCAGATTGTTCAGTACTAGTGTACAAAAACATTACTGATTTTTGCGTGTTGATCTTATATCCTGCCACTTTGCTGAACTCATTTATTAGTTCAAGTAGCTTTGTTGTGGATACTTCAGGATTTTCTAAATACAGGATCATGTCATCCGCAAACAGTGAGAGTTTTATTTCCTCTTTTCCTATTTGGACGCCTTTAATTTTTTTGTCTTGTCTAATTGCCCTAGCTAAAACTTCTAGTACAATGTTGAATAACAAGGGTGACAGTGGGCATCCTTGTCTTTTTCCTGATCTTAGGGGGAAAGCTTTCAACCTTTCGCCATTGAGTATGATGTTGGCTGTGGGTTTTTCATATATGCCTTTTATCATATTGAGGAATTTTCCTTTTATTCCTATCTTGTGAAGTATTTTTATCAAAAAAGGATGTTGGATTTTGTCGAATGCCTTTTCTGCATCTATTGAGATGATCATGTGGTTTTTTTCCTTCAACTTGTTAATGTGGTGTATTACATTGATTGATTTTCTTATGTTGAACCAGCCTTGCATACCAGGAAGAAATCCCACTTGGTCGTGATGCATAAGTCTTTTGATATGCTGTTGGATTCGATTTGCAAGTATTTTGTTGAGAATTTTTGCATCTATGTTCATGAGAGAGATTGGTCTGTAATTTTCTTTTCTTGTGGAATCTTTATCTGGCTTTGGTATTAGGGTGATGTTGGCTTCATAAAATGTGTTGGGTAATTTTCCCTCCTCTTCAATTTTTTGGAAGAGTTTAAACAGGATTGGTGTTATTTCTTTTAGAAATGCTTGGTAGAACTCACCTGTGAAGCCATCTGTTCCTGGACTTTTCTTTGCTGGGAGATTTTTGATGACGGATTCAATCTCCTTAATTGTGATTGGTTTGTTAAGTTCTTATATTTCTTGCTGTGTCAGTGTAGGTTGGTTATGAGTTTCTAGAAATTTGTCCATTTCATCCAGGTTGTCTAGTTTGTTGGCATATAGTTTCTCATAATATCCTCTTATGATTCTTTTTATTTCTGTGAGGTCATTTTGTAATTTCCCTCCTTTCATTTCTGATTGTATTTATTTGCATCTTCTCTCTTTTTTTCTTTGTTAGTCTAGCGAGGGGTTTGTCAATTTTATTGATCTTCTCAAAGAACCAGCTTTTGGTTTTGTTGATTTTCTCTATTGCTTTTTTGTTCTCATTTTCATTTATATCCGCTCTAATCTTTATTATTTCTTTCCTTCTTTTTGCTTTGGGATTGGTTTGCTGTTCTTTCTCTAGTTTCTCAAGTTGTTCAGTTAAATCTTTGAGTTTAGCTCTTTCTTGTTTCTTAATATAGGCATTTAGGGCTATAAATTTCCCTCTCAAGACTGCCTTTGCTGTATCCCATAAGTTTTGATACGTTGTGTTCTCATTTTCATTTGTCTCAATATATTTACTGATTTCACTTGCAATTTCTTCTTTGACCCACTGAATATTTAGGAGTGTGTTTTTCAGTCTCCACACATTTGCAAATTTCCTTCTTTCCTGTCTGTTATTTTTTCTAGTTTCATTCCATTATGATCTGAGAAGGTGCTTTGTATAATTTCAATCATTTTATATTTATTGAGAGCTGTATTGTGACCTAACATGTGGTCTATCCTGGAGAAAGATCCATTGGCACATGAGAAGAATGTATAACCCGCTGAGTTTGGATGCAGTGTTCTGTATATGTCTGTTAGGTCTAACTTGTTTATCATATTGTTCAAGTTCTGTTTCCTTGTTGATCTTCTGTCTAGTTGTTCTATCTAATGATGTGAGAGGGGTGTTGAAGTCCCCGACGATTATTGTAGAAATGTCTATTTCTCCCTTCACTTTTGCCAGAGTTTGTCTCATATATTTTGGGGCACCCTGGTTATGTGCGTAGATATTTATGACTGTTATATCTTCCTGGAGGATCGTCCCTTTTATTAATATATAATGGCCTTCCGCATCTCTTATCACTTTTTTGCATTTGAAGTCTGTTTTGTCTGATATTAGTATAGCTACCCCTGCTCTTTTCTGTTTACTATTTGCATGGAGTATCTTTTTCCAACCTTTTACTTTCAGCCGGCTTGTATCCTTGTGTCTGAGATGAGTTTCTTGCAAGCAGCATATGGATGGCTCATGTTTTTTTATCCATTCTGTCAGCCTGTATCTTTTGATTGGGGAATTTAATCCATTCACATTCAATGATATTACTGAAAATGCACTATTTATTTCCTCCATTTTATTCTTTAGTTTTCATATGTCATCTTATTTTTGTCTCTCTTTTTACTCTTTTGGTTATCCTTTCTGCTTTTCTTTCTTCTATACTCTCCTCCAAGCCTCTCTCTCCTGTCTTTTTCTTTCAGGTTCTAAGGCTTCCTTTAATATTTCCTGCAAAGGTGGATTCTTTTTTGCAAATTCTCTTAGTTTCTGTTTGTTTGTGAATACTTTATATTCACCTTCATATTTGAAGACAGTTTTGCTGGGTAAAGAATTCTCGGCTGGCAGTTTTATTCTTTCAGTTTCCTAATTGTATCATACCACTGTCTTCTCGCCTCCATGGTTTCTGAAGAGAAATCTGCACAAAGTCTTACTGGACGTCCTTTGTACGTGATCGTTTGCTTCTCTCTTGCTGCTCTGAGCATTTTCTCTTTATCTTTTACATTTGACATTCTGAATAATATGTGTCTTGGCGTAGGTCTATTTGGATTTATTCTTATTGGGGCACGGTGTGCTTCTTGGACATGAAAGTTCATTTCTTTCGTGAGAGTTGGGAAATTTTCAGCTATTATTTCCTCAAATACTCTTTCTGCCCCTTTTCCTTTCTCTTCTCCTTCTGGAACTCCAATGACAAATATATTCTTGCGTTTTGTGTTGTCATTCAACTCTCTGAGCCCCTGCTCAATTTTTTCCATTATTTTCTCTCTCTGTTCTTTTCTCTCTTCAATTTTAGCTGCTCCTTCTTCAGTATCACTTATTCTTTCTTCTCTCATTTCGAGTCTGCTGTTGTATGCTTCAAATGTATTTTTTACTTCACCTATTGTGTCTTTCATTCCCATGAACTCCGTTACTTTTCTGTTCATGATTTCAAATTCTTCTTTACATTCGCGCAATGACTTCTTGATGTCATTGATCTCTTTAACTATTTTCTCTTTCATCTCATTAATTTGATTTTGGAAATGTGTGCTCATCTCACTGATTAGTTCTCTCAAATTCTGCATCTCTTCTGGGACTTTTCTGTATTCCTCTTCTTGGGCCATGTCTTCTATTTTCTTAGTATGGCCTGTAATTTTTTGTTGGTGCTTAGGCATCTGGTTAGTTTGTATTTTACTTAGATGCTCTATTTCTTTCTCTTTTATGGGGTTTTAGTGGTAGGAGGCTGTGAGTTACCACCGCTCTTTGATTTTTGGCTCAACCTTGATTGTTAGGATTGTTCTGCTGGTTGCTCAAAACTGGGCACTGGACCCAGTAATTGTTTGTAGAGTCGTTTCCTAGGGCCTTGGGCAGGGAGGCTATAGAGGCCAGGAAAAGCCTCTCTTATTTATTTTCTTATGTGCAATTCCTTGGTCTGCCAGGAGATGGCGCTTGTTGGCAGCTCTCAATTCAATGCCTGGTCGGAGCCTATTTTTTGTGACACAGACCAGATCAATGTGATAGAGCTTCCTGTCTGGGGGCTAGAAGCCCTGTGATTCCAACTTTCTGAGACAGTTCTCCAGACTTCTCTCGTAGCGCCCCCCTTTTCCCAGCTAGGAAATATTTCCACTCCCTTCTGAATCCTCAACAATTAGTCCCTGTTAGTAGAGGATGAGATTGGGAGGTTTGTATATCTTTAGCCCCTTGCAGGCTCTAAGGCAAACAATGGCGCAGCCCCACCCTGCCTGGAAGGGCTCTTGGGACAGGGCAGACCAAACCTGGGTGTCCAAAGCAGGGTCAGCCCCAGGCTCTCTCTCCCCTCTCTCGTGGTGTCCTCAACAATTAGTCCAGGCTAGAAGAGAGGGAGGTTGCGAAGATCGGATTTCTCCAGTCCTTTCTGGGCTCCCAGGGCAAACCGCCGTATGGAAGGGTCCTTTCTAGGCTCCCAGGGCAAACCACCGTGTGGAAGGGTCCGTGCGGCTCTGCAGCCCAAATTTCAGGTCCGAACCTGAGTCAGCCTAAGGCTGTGTCCCTCTCTCTCCCCTTTCCGGGAGTGGCAGATCCCTGAAGCCCCCTTTGTCTGTGGTTGCAGGCCCAGGGGCCCGAGAATTCTGAAGAGTGTGCGGGAGGGTGCCGGCAGCAGCAGAAGCTGCTACTTGCAACTCACAGTTTTGTAGTCGTGATTTCCCTCTTCAGTCCCTCTCTCCTCTGGGTGGTGTGCAGCCTTCACCTGCTGACCTAAACCCTAGAAGATCTTTTTCGGGTTGTTTCAGCTTGTCCTCTAGCTATTTTTCTGGAGAAGAGATTCCAGTGTCTTACTAGTCCGCCGTCTTCCCGGAATTCGCCCCCCTCATTTTTAAAACACACACTCTCACTGGATATGAAATTTTTGATTGGCTATTGTTTTCTTTCAGCACTTTCCATATTTTGTCTCAATGCCTTCTTGCCTCCATGATTTCTGATGAGAAATCAGCATTTAACCTTTTTGGGACCTCCTTGTACATAACATGTTGCTTTTCTCTTGCAGCTTTCAGAACTCTCTCTTTGTTCTTGGCATTTGACAGTCTGATTACTATGTATCTGGGTGTGTGGTTTTCTTTGGGTTTATCCTTTTTGGGGTTTGTTGAGCTTTGTAAATGTGTATATTCATATCTTTTGTTAAACTTGGGAAGTTTTCTGCCATTATTTCTTTGAAAATCCCTTCTTCATATATTCATTCATTTAATGGCAGAAATGCATATATTCACACATTTAATCATGTCCCACAGGTATCTTACATTCTGTTCACTTTTTTTCATTCTTTTTTTTCCTGCTCCTCAGCCTGAATCATTTCAATTGTGTTGTCTTCAAGATCACTGATTCTTTCTTCTGCTAGCTCCAATATGCTGTTGAAACCCTCCAGGGAACTTTTCATTTATTATTTCTGTTTGGTTTGTTTTAAAATTTCTATCTCTTTATTAAGATTCTTATATTTTTCATTCATCATTTTCCTGATATCCTTGCATTATTTCTCTGTGTTTTTCTTGATTTCCTTGAGCATGCTGAGGTTCATTAAAAAAAAGTCTTTGTCCTGTATGTCCAAAGTCTGGTCTTCTTTGTTGATGGTTTCTAGATTTTTATTTTCTTCATTTGGATAATTACCTGTTTTTTTGTTATCTTGTAATCTTTTGTTGCACACTGTATATTTTAGTATTTAAAGTAGCTCTCAGCGTTCCTGAGCTTTCTGTTCTTTAAATTTGATCTAGCTAGAATATGTCAGAGATTTCCTTAAATGCTAGGAGCTAATGAAAACAAACACCTTTCACAATCTAGCCTTCCTATAAAGAAGATCAGCCCAAGGTGAGTATGCAGTGCAGGTTTTTTCCTTCCTCTCTGAGTCTGAGTCTCGGTTCTGGGCTTGTGTTTTCTTGTGGCCTTAGGAATTTTCCTGTTTACAGGAATTAGAATATCCTCTCTACTCCTTCTGAAAATACTTTCTCTCCCTCCCAGTTGCTCTATTATAAGTGTTAAAGTAGATAAACCTTTGCCCCAGGCTACTTTGACTTAATTGTTTCTTATACTTCCTTAGCTGTCAGCTGTCTTAGCTGCTTCTGCCTGCAGGGCAAGTTCTAGGAGGGCAAGCAGAGAAGAGCTTCCTGGTTCAGTCTTTCACGCTGTCACTTGATAGATCGGCACTAGCATACAGGCACTCCAGAATGTGCATAGGGGCTACTCTGCTCCCTCAGGAACAGGGCCAGGGACCCACAACAGGAGTGCACACTGCACTAGGAAGGGGGAAGGAGAGGGACCAGCAAGGGCACCACTAGTTTCTCCTATCCTTTTTAAAGCTGCATTTTCTTGATTTAATACTTGCCTAGTTACTTCAACCCATTAAGTGTTTTCTGGAATTTTGAGAAAGATGGCTTTTTTTTTTTCCTATTTGTTCAAAGATTCTGTAGGAGAATGGCACCCTGGAGTATCTTATGCTGCCATCTTTGTTGACCAGAAGCCTGACATAACCCACATGCCTCATTTTATAGAAAAGTGACATAGCCTATTAGGATAGTCAAGGTTAAAGGCAGACCTCCTGACTTGTGGTCCAGCTTGTACTCTGAGTTTAGGGAAGTTTAATCTCTTCATAAGCAAAATAAGGGCAAAGTTAGGAAGCTGCTTTAACTCCTTCAATAAAATAAAAATCAAATGATGTGTGTATTCTGCCTCCTATGTTACTGATTCCAAAACTTAAATAAACTATGGACTCCTTTAAAGGAAAATTATCCTCTAAGACTTCTGGTAAATTTTCTCAACCAGCATTTGAAAAATATTTACTTAACAAAGCCAAAATCTCATTCTTTGAACATGACTTTCATGTTCTCACTGAACAAAGTTTTAATTTTATTATTGGTAAAATGAAAGCCTTAATCTTAAACGTTCTTGTTGAACCCAAAGAGCCCCCAAGAATATATTCTTAGAACTCCAATTTGAGAAACATTTTCCTAGCTCAGAATTAATTTCTGTTCTCTTCTCTGAGTCCAGTAAAGAACTTCCTCAGTTTATATCTCCTTCCAACTTTGCTCCTTTAATAGCTGCTTCTCTTGTATCAAAGAAATATACATTTTTGCAGTTGAGTCTCTATTTCTAGTACTCCTGTTACCTCATCAGTCTATCTTTCTCTCCAAATCCTGGGTCATGTGTAATTTTTACAACATTTGCTTCCAATGAAAAGCGAGCATAATCTTGCTTTTGTGGAATTTTAATGAAAATGCTAGATTTATAAAATGAAAAACATTTGAGCTTAAAATCTGTCATAAAGGTGGTGTCAGACACTTTCTGGATTTCAAGAATGATGTTCCACTACTTTAAATGCACTTTAAATACATCAGCTGGCCTTGTACCTTAGTTAAGTTCCTTGTTTTACAATGTCACCAATTTAACACTGCCATTCTATCTTCCTTTTGGGGTGACAGGCGGCTAAAATAATATTTAGATTTTCCTCTGAGGGGGAATTTCTCTCTTCTTGACAGCCTCCCTCTCCTGTCTCTCACTGACTACTAAGAATTCGCCAGGGAACTCCCCCTGGGAGTGTCTCTTCCCTGCTTACCTGCTTTCATCTAGTCCTGGGTCAGAATTTTCTTTTTCATTAAGAATTCATTCCCCAATGGAAATGTAAGCATTCTAGAATTTCTTCTTGACTCTTACAGTGTTGTTATTGTTTTTGATTTTATGAAAAGTGACTTTTAAAAATGGAATGGGTCATAGTTCTACATAGTTTTGGTTAAAAAACAAAAGTACATTTCTTTATACTTGAATGGGGCAATACAGTAGCCATTAGGCACATGTGACTATTTAAATTTAAATTAATTAAAATTAAATGCAATTAAAATTTTAGTTCCTCAGTCTCACTAGCCACATTGCAAGTGCTCAAAAGCCACATGTGCCTAATGGCTACAGTATTGGACAGAGCAGATATAGAATATTCCCACCATTGTTCTGCACAGTGCAGTTCTATAACATTTATTATGTTTTAATAGAATTTGAATGCAACTATGTACTATGCTCTAGAAGATGGATTCTGAAAAGGATACAATGAAACAATAAATATGTGAGTCATCTTCAGTCAAAACCTATCTGCAAAGTGCAGAGGATAATTACCTAAAAACACTTCCATTGGATTCTGGGTGTCTTCTACAGTCAAGCCATCCACACAAAACCTCATTTAATTGACTCTAAGGAGATCAGCCTTTATTTAAATGAAAAGAAAAAATGGGCTTACTCTAAAGGGGAGGTTATTCTCAATGGAGGTGTGCACGTGGGGTTGGGGGGGTGGTGGAAGTGCACAGGGAAATGTATCAGAAACCTGGGAATTGGTGCCAAACTAGACATTCCATCCCCTACCCAGGTGCCAGATAGGATCAGAAATATTGGGGAAGGGAGATGCTGTAGGTGGAACTTCTGTAGTTTGAAAAAGCTCCTCAGTTAGTTCCCATGTGTCTTTGCCACCAGTATCTGTCCAGTTGAGAACCACTCTTCCAAAAAGATGGCTAAACTACTTGGGGAAATGTGCCTAATTGCAGAATGACAAGGATGGTTTATGTTGGTGTGATGGTTAGTTAATGTGTCTACTCGGCCAGGTAATTGTGCCCAGTTGTTTGGTTAAGCAAGCACTAAGATAACTGTAATAAAAGGACATTTATGGACTTTAGTCATCAGTGAGTTTTCTGTATAGATGGCTGATTACACCTATGATCAACCAGGGAGATTGCTGTCAGCAATGAGTGATGTTTTATCCAATCAGTTGATTGCCTTAAGAGGGGAAGTGATTTCAGTATTCAGAGAGAATTTCCCAGCTTGTCTTTGGACAGCCAACATCTTCTGGAAACTCATCAAGGACCTTCAATGGACTTTCATTGGAGCCCCTGGTTTGCAGCCTGCCTGCGGAATCTGGACTTGTGCATTCCCATGGTCACTTGAGAGAATTTTATAAAATCTCATACTATTTACAGATATCTCCTATTGATTCAGTTTCCCTAGAGAACCCTGACTAATACAGCTGGTAAGTACATAAGTCCTTATGTAGATTAAGTTCTGATTACTGGGGCTGCTCACGAGCATTTCCACATAAAGTCTAAGTAGATAAGCCTCCCTGTTAGCAAGGTTAGATTGCTTCTTCAAAGTAGCATGGGTAAATAGTTAAGGCAAGTGTAGCAGTTTGATACAGTTATGAATTCCAAAAATAGATATTGGATTATGCTTGTAAACTGGTCTGTTCGTCTGGGCATGATTAAGTTATAATTAGGGCTTTGATTGGGCCACGTCAGTAGGGCATTGAGCCCCGCCCTTGGTGGGTGGGGAATCAAAGATAAAAAGACATGGCAAAGGAGTTTTGATGTTGGAATTCTGATGTGGAATTTTAATGCTGGAGCCCAGGGAAGTAAGCACACAGAGGAGCTTAGTCATGAAGAAGGAGAGAAGGCTCTGGGAAAAGAAATGAGCCATTTGCTTGATAGTCTACAGCTGGCCTTGGGGCGTGAGGTAAGCCTGAGCCTGGAGAGAGAGGCAAGCCCCGGGAAGAGAGGAACCCAGGAAGCCTGAACTCTTGGCAGACGTCAGCAGCCATCTTGCTCCAACATGTGGCAACAGACTTTGGTGAGGGAAGTAACTTACGCTTTATGGCCTAGGAACCGTAAGCTTCTACCCCAAATAAATACCCTTTATAAAAGCCAACAGATTTCTGGTATTTTGCATCAGCACCCCTTTGGCTGATTAATACAGTATCTAATCATATCTGTCAAACACAGTGATATATATTAGTGAATATGGTAAAATAAATAAGTGATGGTGCTGGAGTGTGACACCTAAATTCCTGCCTGGACTTTGGATTCAACCTGGGTTTCAATCTGGTACTTTCTAGTTGTGTGTCCTTAGGCAAATTAATTAGCTTCTCCGAGGCTCAGTTTCCTGCATTAAATTGGTGAAAATGCTAACACTTATTTCATAGGGTTATTATAAGGATTGAATGCCATTAGGTACACAGTAAACATTCAGTAAAATTTACTGACTACAGGCCATGCACTGCTAGAGCCTGGTGGACGTGGGGCCATGGCAACCTTTCATCCCTGGAGTAAGACCCATTTTGCTCCTCTTTGCTATGCTGGGCAGTCAACTAGTCCAGAGAATGGTGCCAGTTGCAAGGACGCAGGGCTGAGCAGGGTCTCAAGATTCAGCTCTCCAAGAAAATCTTGCCCTGATTGGATTGGACCCCCAGATAAATATTCAAACCTATGACCTGTTCAATTTTATACCTCTGAAAATGAATCCTCACTGGGAAAAAAGCTTAAAGAATAAAGACAAAAAACCCCACAAGAATGGAATCAACAATTCTGGGCAAGAATTTGACCTTTAGTAAAGAAAAAGAAGAATTTATTTACTCAAGACTAAAAGCCAAGGCCACAGCATTGAGTGCTGAATCAGAGATAGGTACAAGCATAATTTTGCCACCACCTTCTTCTTGGTGAATTTGGGAAGAGCTTGGACTGAAACAAAAGAAGACCAGCAACTAGGGGCCCTGCCTGACCCAGGTCTCAGGAGAAGCAGATTGTAACAGGAGCTTATTTTACAAGGTGCTAAAAAACTGTAAGTGATCCCAAGATCCCAGCCCCTCCTTCTAGGCTCCTTTACTTGTGTTCTGGCCACCTGAGGGCCACGTGAAGCCAACCTAGTGTGGGGCAGGGCAGGGCAAGGCAGGAGAATGCAGGTCCCCACCTGCTGTGGGCCATGAAGCACCTTTGGACTGTGGTCTCCAAGCTGGTTCCTTGTGGCAAAGTGGTGTTGAATAAAACCCAAGCACCAGAAAAAAACAAAAACAAAAACAACTTTTAGTGACTACAGGATTATTAAAAGAATGTAGCCTGGGGCCCTGCCCCAATTAAGATGGAATGAGATGCTTCAGGGCTCTATACCCCTACCACTGAAGCTTTGAACAATAAGCAAGAACTGCCAGAAACATCTTTCACAAAGCTCCAGAAAACAGTTAAATGACTGCAGTAACAGAGTGAGTGCCGAATCAAGAAATAGGTAACTTAAAGGAGGTAGGATCTTGTGGTGCCCTGGCTGGCTCTTCCACCCCACCCAGCTTGGCTTGGAGCTGGCTCAGGCCCTGGTTCTAGAGGGAGCAGAGTAACCCTTGTGCACATACTGGGAACATGTATGTCTGGTTCAATCTATCTGGTTGTGGCCTGAGGAACTCACCATCCCAGAACTTGCTCTGCATGTAGAAGCTCACTTAGCATTATCAGCATCCTACAGGATGCTGTGGGAGAGCAGCCAAGTTGTGCTGTCTGGGGCAAGGAATTGTTGACTGTGAGACAGAGTGCAGGGCCTGGGACCTTGAGGAAACTGTTTCCTAGAGAAGAGGGGGTATTGGTATCTGTGCAAACAGGGTATTCTAGAGTTACACATGCATGCCCAAGTCAAGACATGCAGAGAAAGGATCAGGGAGGCCCCTATGCTTTGGCCTGGAATTAGTCTCTAAATTCATTGTATGGATAAGCCCTGAAGGTGAGCATTTGCACAGGTCAATTGGAAAAGACTGAAAGGTGTTTTCTTTTTATTTTTCTTCTTCTTTTTTTTTTTTTTTTTTTTGTTAGTTGCTGGCATACAAGGAAAGCTCTGTCATAACACTTGGTGGATACAAGCTTAAGGAATAGATGCCTCAGAGTCTAAATTCTAGTAATAACACATTAAAATATCAAAATGTCCAAGTTTCAACAAAATATTACAAAACATATAAAGAAGCAGGAAGCGATGGCCCAGGCACAGGAAAAGATTAAAGCATTAGAGACCATCAGTGAGAAGGATCAGATCTGGGACATACCAGACAATGACTTTAAAAAATGGTCTTAATTATGCTTAAGGAGCTAAAGAAAAATATGGACAAAGAAGGAAACCAGAAAAACAATAGATGGACACGAAGAGAAAATCAATATAGAGATGGGAATTGTGAAAAGAAACCAAACAGGACTGAAGATCATAGTAACAGAAATTAAAAAATCCATAGAGGGGTTCAACAGCAGATTGGAGCTGGTAGAAGAAAGAATCAGGAGATCTTGAAGATAAGACAATTGAAATCATTCAGTTTGAAGAGCATAGAGAAGAATGAATGAAGAAACAGAACAGAACTGAGGAACCTGTGGGACACCATTAAGTGTACCAGTATATCATTGTGGGAATCCCAGAAGGAGAAGAAAGAAAGGAGCAGAGAGAATATTCAAAGAAATAGTGGCTGAAAACTTCCCAAGTTTAATGAGAGACATGAATATATACATCCAAGATGCTCAACAAACCCCAAACAGAATAAACCCAAATAGATGTACACAGCAACCATTGTTATAATCAAACTGTTGAATGGCAAAGATAGAGAATTCTGAAAGCCACAAGAGAGAAGCAATGTGTCACGTACAAGGGAGCCTCAATAAGATTAAGTGTGGGTCTCTCAACAGAAACTGTGGTAGATTGGAGCTGTGTACCCCAGAAAGACATGTTCTTAAACTTAATCCATTCCCATAGATGTGAACTCTTGAAAATAGGACTTTTTAATGAGGTTATTTCACTTAATTAAGATGTGGCTCAGCTGAATCAGGATGGGTCTTTATCCTAATACTGAAAGCCTTATAAGAAAGGTCACAGAGAGTGAAAAAGCCACAGGAAGGCAGCCAGATGCTGGAAGTCATTGGAACCAAGAAACCAGAAGAGGCTGTCATGTGCACTGCCATGTGACAGAAAAGCCAAGGACAAAGGATCACCGGCAGCCAGCCCCAGAATGCCACAGTCTGCAGGGAGAAAGCATCACCTTGATGATGCCTTGATTTTGGACTCCTCTTAACCTTAAAACCAGGAGTCAATAAATTCTCATTATTTAGGCCAACCCATTGCATGGTATTTGCTTGGGTGTCTAGGAAATGAAGTCCGTTTTTGGTGGCAGGAGAGTGGGGTGCTCCTATTTCAATACCAAAAAATGTGGAAATGGTTTTGGAATTGGGTAGTGGGTAAAGGCTGGAAGAATTGTGAGTTGTTGATAGAAAAAGCCTAGATGGTTTTGAAGAGACTGTTGGTAGAAAAATGAATGCTAAAGGTATGTACAATGAGGGCTTAGAAGGAAACAATGAATATGTTATTGGAAACTGGAGGAAAGGCAATCCTGTTATGAAGTGGCAGAGAACTTTGTGAAATTGAATTCTGATATTGTATGGAAAGCAGAATTTGAGAATGATAAATTTGGATATTTAGCTGAGGAGATTTCCAAGCTAAGTTGGAAGGTGCAGCCTGGTTTCTCCTTGCAGATTATAGTAAAATGCGAAAGGAGGGATAAGCTGAGAACTGAACTCTTAAGTACAAAGAAACCAGAAATTGATGGTTTGGAAAATGCTGAGCCTATCCAAAGAGAATGCTTTGAGACTGGGGCTAGAAGTGGCTCTATCAGGGACCTCCCTGAGCTTCTGGAAAGTGAGTCCCAGAGAAGAGAGCTCCATGTGAGGGTTTAAGTGCCCATGGATCCGGTCAGCCATTTCAGTGGAAGTCAGGACTGGAAATGCAGTTATACATGAAGGATCTGTGGAAGGTTCTATTGCCTGATGGTTTAGTACCCTGTTAACTGCACACAAAGAAGACAAGATTTTTATAAAATTTGTATGAGCAGAACCACTGCCAGCCTGGACTGAAAGGGACAGAGAAGGGACAAACTGAAGAATGATTTCAAGGGTAGAACCATGGAAGCCAAGGTCTGGACCAAAGAGATCTCCTCAGGCCAAGAGAACCGGCTCACCCACATGTGTGGAAAAGTACAAGTTCACCTCTGCATTTGGAGGGGGCAGGCCATCTGCCCTGGTGCTTGGAGAGGGTGCCTTGTTGTTTAGGGTGAGTGGTGTCACCCCAGTGCTTGGAGATGGTGGGGCCTGTGTCCTGGCATTTATGGAGAGCCTGGCCATCATCCCAATGCTCTAAGAAGGAAAAGTCTTTGCCCCAGTGTTTAGGCAGTCAAAGACCAATGGTCACTGGCAGCTGGCCCTAGATGGCTATAGTTTTCTGGGAGAAAGCATCACCTGGATGATGCTTTGATTCTGGACTTCTCCTAACCTCAAAATCATGAACCAATAAATTCCCATTGTTTAAACCAACCCATTGCATATTATTTGCTTTAGCAGCCAGGAAACAAACAGTTACCAAAACAAATGAGATAGTTATAGATTTAGGATGTTAAATTTAAGCCCTGTGGTAACTACAAAGAAGATATTGGAGAATATGCAAGCTCATAGAGACAGGAATTACAGGTTGCCAGGGGTGGGGAACAGGGGCAAAGGGGATTTAATGCATAATGAATGTAGGGTTTGGAGAGATGGGAAAGTTTTAGTAATGGAAGGTGGTAAGGGTACTGCAATATTGTGGAAGTGATTAATTCCATTGAATGGTAGGCTTGGGAATGGTTGAGATGGGTAAGTTTATGTTGGATATATGTTCCTACAATTAAAGAAAAAAAACAGCTAAAGAGACAATGACAATTAAAGGCAATACATGATCCTGGATGGGATCTAACAAGGGAGGAGAAAAGGCTCAAAGGGATATTACTGGCACATATGAAAAAATTGGAATATAGACTATAAACTGTCTATCAATGTTAAATTTCTTTAACTTGATAACTATATTTAGGATGGTTACATAAGTGAATATCCTTGCTCTTAGGAAATGTACATGACAGTAATAAGTGTTCAAGGAGCATGATGTATACAACCTACACTCAAGTGTTCAGATAATAAATTGATAGAAAGAATGATCCAGCAAATGTGTAAAAATGTTAAAATGGTGGATCTGGGCATCTGGGTGGAGAGATATGTTGGACTTCTATGTATGGAGTTTGTATTATTTTTTAACTGTCTTGTAAGTTTGAAGGTATTTCAAAATAAAAAGTTAAAAAAAGTATATAGTCTATGAGGAAGATAAACCCATTTATGCTGTGCTCTTCTCCCTGTGGAGATGCTGGTTTAACTGATAAGAAAACGGTGCTAAAGAAGTCAAAGGTGTAAGTTTATTCCCTGTGTGGGACAATCAGCTGTGGGGTAGATCTGATGAGCCTTCCTTTAACACTGCCTTCTTACAAACGTGGATCACTAGAAATTCAGGGTGACAGTATCTGAATCATCAAGTGTGACAGCTGAGAATGATCCAAGATGAAGTCAGTCTAATCTAGCTTTCTTTAGGGATAAGAAGACCAAGAGACAAAGTTGAAATACTTTGCCAAACTTCAAATGCAACTCATTGGTGGCACAGCTAGGGCCAGACTTGGGGTTCCTGGTTCCCTACCCACTGTTTGTTGTATACACATTGAATGCTTTGTAATGGAGCAGAAATCTTCATCACCACGAAATATTTGGAGATGCTTGTCTTAATATCATTGGGCTATGGAATTATCTCCAAAAATATTCTCATTAGCTCCAGAACCCAGACTCCACACTGGTACACTTTTCATTTGTCCTCTAAGGTGAACTGGCATCCTAAGAGACACAGCTCCTAGGAAAGACACAATGTGCTAACAATCCGTAATAGCTGAATGTTCTTGGGATCCAGCTGGTGTTATATCCAAAAAATTATCTTGGCTCATCACTTCTTAGCTGGGGTAAATCCGTCAATTTTTTCTGGAATATAGAATGACTAGGAGAACCCAGGGAACTCATGAAGAAAAAGGTGCCAGAATGTAAGACCCAAGCTTCGTATTCACTGCAGTTCCGAAACTATCTTCACCCGTCTTCAATTCCACAGCAGGCGGCCTTCTTTTTCCACTTTGGCCAACTTCTTGCTTCAATCACTGCTCTTATCTTGTCAGCTCCCAAAAGCACAAATGGTGCTTTTCAGGTCCGAGTATGATGGCCTCTTGGTCATTTGAGTGCTTCTTCCTGTGTGGCTATGTGAGATAACTTCTTTCAAAGACAATAAATATCCCACTCTGCAGGGCCAGCCATGCCCAGCAACAGTACGAGAGAGAGCAGGACAGCCAGAGAGAATTTTAAAAAATTTAAATCAGAGTATATCACCTCCTGGGTCACAGCCCTCCAAAGGCTTCTCAACATGATTAAAATCCAAACTCTTAGCCCCCTCTCAATTGGAGGTGGGGTGGGTATCACCATCCCAGATTCCTCAGGATTGGGGGAAGAGACTAGAGTGGACTTACTGGTATTCTACTATAGATATATTGTGGTTCAAACAATGGAAGAAATTACAACATTGATGTGGAGCCAGTGGCCACTGGAGGCTCTGGGGGCAGGGAGAAGGAAAATAATAGGGGGCCTTTTTTGGGACTTGGGAATTGTCTTGAGTGACACTGCAACGACAGATATAGGCCATTTCATATCATCATATAACATGCAGAACTGTGTGGGAGAGAGTGTGGTCTACAATGTGAACTATGGTCCATGCTTAATGGCAAAGCCCCAGGATATGTTTATCAATTGCAATTACTATGCCATACTAATGAAGGATGTTTATGTGGGAGGTTGTGGGAGGTGGGGTGTATGGGAATCCCTATATATTTTGTGTAACATTTATGTAATCTAAGTATCTTTTAAAAAATAAAAAAATTAAAAAGAAAAAAAAATCCAAACTCTTTTCCCTGGTGTATAAAGCCTGGAGCGTCTGGCCCCTGCTCACCCCTCCACCTTTATTTCATCCGTTCTCCCTTGAACTCACTACCCTCCTGTCAAACTGGCCTTTTATCTGTCCCTTATTCCCATCTTAGGAACCCTGCACTTGCTAGTCCCTCTTCCTGGAATTCTTTCTCTCTGATCGTTGTTGAACAAGTTCCTCCAGATTTCAGCTTAAATGTATGTTCTCAAAGACTCTCCCTGAACATTCAACCTAGGATGGCCACTTGGTTTCTATCATATTACTCCATTTAAATTCTCTGCACAGCGCTTTTCATTCTCTGGTGTGTGTGTATATATACACACATATTGATTTTTAATTAATTTATTGTCTATCTCCCCCCATTGGAAAACAAGCTCTAGGAGAACAGGAATTGTCTTCTCTGTTCAGCACTTTCATTGTCTCTCCTCTTTGACTCTTTGGTTGTGCCAGCTTTCTGCGTGGGCCAGCTCTTCATGCAGGCCAGCTTGCTTTCACCAGGAGGCCCCAGGAAACAAACCTGGGTACTCCCATATGGTGGACGGGAGCCCAATTGCTTGAGCCACATCCACTTCCTTCATATAATTTTTAATTTGTAAGGGTGCAAATGAATGCAAGATGATCAATTTCTAGCTATAATATGAGTTATAGGAGAAAGGTTATTAAAATAATAAGAATTTAAAATATCAGGTCACTTTTGAGAGTAAAAGCAAGTGCTATTAATAATTATGTAATGTCAACAGGCACAAATTGGGACTGTCCCAGGCAAACCAGGATGAATGGCTATCTTATCCAAAGGGAAATCACTTTTTCTTCTTCTACCTGTTCCATGAGGAACCCATCAATCCATATCTTAAAAGGCACCCATGACCTCTAATGCTCCCAACTGTAGGAGTGCCTTCCTCCCTTTATATTTTCCCATCCCATCCTCTTCTCTCCTGCTTCACTCTGACGGTGGGTAAGCCAGGCTGCAGACTCTTGGTCAGTGAGGACAGCACCCTTTGAGAGGCTCTTGGGTATGCTCTGTTTCCCCTAGGAGTGAGGGCTGGGTCTAAATCAGTTCAGGCCAAACCAGAGCCTGGGCCTCATAGGTATGGGCTTTGGGAGTTGTTAAGTTTTGGGGACTCCTTTTTTCCTCTTACCTTCGCACTTAAGCCATTTGTCTGGCTGACCTCTTTAGCTGCTCTGGCCTGTGGGAAGTCTTCACCCAATATCCCTTGTAGCTGGAGAGCAGGAGGGCTGCTGGCTGTGCTTTCTTGAGGAGCACTGGTTGCCTCAGCCACTGGGAAGGGCCTGGGCCTGGATCTGAGATGGCCTGCTGAGTATAGAACAGCTGCTTTCAAATATGCAAAGGGCTGTGGTCTGGGAGAGAGTCTAGCTTCTTCTGTGAAGCTGCCAAAGAGTGGTGGAGGCCAGAGAGATGGATCTTGATTTAAAGATAAGGTAAGGGAAACGGATGTGGCTCAAGAGGTTCGGCGTCCGTCTACCATATGGAGAGACCAGGGTTCGATCCCCAGTACCTCACGGTAAAAAAAAAAATAAAAATAAAAATAAAAATAAAGATAAGGTAAGCCTTCTGAGGGAGTCAACATGGTGAAATGGGCCAAACTTTTCCAAAATAGTTTTAAGAATAAATTAAACAATAACAGCTATTATTTACCGAGTACCTTCTATTTTGCTAGGTTCTTCACATACCATATGAGACTGCTAATTAACTACCCAATCTCCATCTTCCCTTTTTTCCTTAATTTCGTATACTGTTGGTGGTGCCAACATGTCCAGCTAAGAGTTTAACCGTCCTAGTCTCTCTTGAAGATAGGTATGGCCGCTGAGTTGTAAATAAAAGTTATTGAACAGGATATCTGGAAAGGTCTTTAAAGGAAGCTAACTCAGCTAAGAGGCATTCTTCTTTTTTCCCTTCCTGTCTGAAACATGCATGTGATGGTAGGAGCTGATGCAACCATCTCATGATCACAAGACAAACTTGAGGCTGGAAGATACTAGCTAAAGATAAAATAGATAAATGAAGAAGGAATCTGGGACATTAGTGACATCATGGAGCTGCCTTACCAACCCTGAGCTGCTACCATTAGACTTCATATTTTATGTTTAAGGCACTCTTGAGTTTTTTGTTATATGCAGCTGAACCTAACCCTGAAACATTATTTCATGTAATCCTCATAGCAATTCTTAAAGATATATCTTATTATACCTGTTTTAGGGAAAAGGAAATGGAGGCTCTAAAAGGTTGAATAATGTGCTAGAAAGTGGGAGAGGTAAGATTTGCTCCCAGGTTAGCTGACCCCAAGCCCATGCACGATCTTTCCATGTTGCCTCTCTTCAAAGAGCAGCTAATATTTGATGGCAAGTTCCTTACCAATCCATTGCACAAGCTACTCTCACTGTCCACATATGTGGGGGTTACTTTCAGTTCATCAGGCTTATTGTTACTATGCTTGACCCATGCCGAATGGAGTGGAGAAGTGAATGGATCATGTGTATCCTTCTGAGCTCAGAACAAGTTCCTTCTATCGCAATCCCACCTTAACACACACACACACACACTCTCTCATACTCACACTCATACATCTTGCTTTAAATGAATGATCAAGACTAAGTGTGGTTAAATCTTCAATTACTGGACTCACTGCTTCCAACGTCCACTAGGGTGTGTGTCTAGCCATCAGCTGAGTCACAAGAGCATGAGTAATTCAAAGAAGGCAAGTCACAAGCTGGAATCCTGTACCTGCTAAGCTCCTAAATTTTGCCTGATAGTTTATTAGCCACTTCTGTCTTTCCCCACAGCTTAGTGGCCATTTCAGCAAATGTGGAGGTTAATTTACAGTTGTACTTTGTGTGCTCTCTGAAGTGGAGCGAAAAATTGAAAGGCTTATGTCGAGCCCATTCATTCACAGACACATTCCAGATCAAATTAATCTCAAAGCACTTAGGGGCTATTTAATGTTTCTGAGTTTTTCTTTACAAATCCATAGTGATCTTTATGGTATAGTATCCATTTCAAGCTAAAGCCATTGTAGAATTGGAAATATAATTTTTTATATAAAAATCAGAAATTAAGCTCAGAAGGGAAAAACTCCAAACTGCTTAATAAATACAGTAGATACAGTCATGGGGAGACAATTAACAAAAGAGCTCAGAGTCCTGGAATGTTGTAGCTGGAAGGACTTTTGTGATTACTTGGTCCAGCTCACTCATTTTAGAGGTGAGGCAACTGAGGCAGAGAGCAGTTAAGTCATAGGTCACATAGGTGGGTAGGGGCAGGACTGCCTAGAACGCAAGCCTTCCAAACTCTTCATTCTGATGAAAGATATTTGCAAAATTAAAAATGTTGGCAATATAAAATTTTTAGAATAAACCCATTTCTTCTTTATCTGGAATTATTTATTAATCTGGAAGCTATTGATAACGTTCTTCATGTACTGTCTGCTGTGTCCTACAGGGTATACTATCACGTGCTGCTATTTTGTGCATCACAGGTTGCTGTGGACTATGATCCTACTTTGATATGTCTGTGTTCACACTCCTTGTGCGGTAAGGATCTGGTGGCCTGGCACTCTATGCTGCTTTGTTTTTTAATCCCTTGCAGGGTGTAGCCCTGAGCCAGGCATACAGTAGGCACTTAATAAGCACTTGTTGGTTGGATGAACAATGAAAATGAAGCAGTCTTTGGGTACCAGCCAAATTCTACCTTTGATTTTACCTTCCTACCCATCTCCTTTCTCTCTGTGTTATGGCCCTTTGTTGAAGGTAACAATCACTTTGAACCTCTGAGCCACTTAGGATTTCCCCCCCTCTGAGCTGACATTACTCACTTGGTCTAAGGGGTGGATACAGAGGGGTTTGCTGATAGGCTGTGGCCAGCCCAGAGGGAGTCTTTGTGTAAAGTAGAAAAAGTTGCTCCTTCTTCTAGAACAGTGGTTCTCAATCAGGGACAATTTTGGTCCCCAGGAAACATTTGGTAATGATGGAGACATTGAGGGTTGTTCTAACTGAGGGACACTGCCGGCTTTTAGTGGGTAGAGGCTAAGGCTGCTGCTACACATCCATCAGTACACAGGACAGGGCCCCACAACAAAGAATTAGCCGGTTCTAAATGTCAATAGTCCCAAGGGTAAGACACCCAACAGCAGGAAACCTTTCAGATTTAGACTTGGATGAAAAATTTCAGGGACTGGCTGTTTTTACTTGATAACCATGAAGTAATAAGAAGTTATCATGTTCTGTATTAGGCATCTCCCTGGACCGAGACTGGACACTTCTGGGCATTTGCATTTAGAAACACCATGACTCACCAAAGCGATCAGCAGCTCTTTGTTTTCCACCTTTAAGAAAGACCCTTCAGACACAAATCACTTGTGGAACATAGCTTGAGCCCTGGGCTACTGAAGCCATGGGCTACTTAGTCTCATGAGAAACTCCCTTAAAAGGTATAAAGCTCCATTTATGGACTTTGGGTGTGAATCGTTCATTGAAAGACCCCCGCCTGCTTCTCCCTTCCTGCTCCAGATGACAGTGCCACCAAGCTCCAAGTTACAGCCCTTCTTGCTTCACTGAATAGCCTCTTCCTCTCCCTGGTGTTGAGGCCTTCTTAATATATGCAGATTGTTATCATCTCTACCGTACAATTCGGAGAGCTGAGTAGCTCTCTAAAACTCTTGGCAAATTTACCAACCTTTGATTATAGTACTTAATCTGTGTTTGCAAAATGCTTCACCTATATTCTTATGTGTGCAGTTTATTGTGTTTAAAGGAGGTTTCACTTGGAATGAGGAGAACTGGTTATTTTATTCATTTCTTTGTGAACTCCTATGTTTCCAACCTTAGGAACTCTGGCTCTGCTACCAGAGACCTTTAAAGATGGTAAAATGAAGTTAAAAAGAAATATTGTAGGTGAAATCAGATTTCCCCAATTCAGTGTTCCATCTCATTCATATCACACGGGCTGCCTTTAGAAGGGACCAGCCTTTGTCCTCCAGAACCTTTGGGCCCACACGGTTTTTCCACCTGGAACTTGAAGAATTGGCTCTCTTTGAGGAGTAGGGGCAGATAAATGTACTTAAGGAATACTTGAGGGTTTCATTTAAAAATCAAAAGAATACTTCCCACCTGAGCTCTCACTTCAGCATGACTCAGTATTAAACCTCTTCCCCACAGCTGCAAGTGCTTCTGAATCGGAACTATTCACTTCCCTGCCTCTCCTCAGCACGCTGAGGCAGCCCCGTGGCAGGGGAGTGCTCTGAGCAGGGGGCCTGTGCTGATCATGAGTGAACCATAGATCAGAGCCTTGGACGAGGACGTGGAGGCAGCCTACCCAGACTTACTTTTCCCATGTCCTCTCCACCTTGAAAGGACATCCCTGAGAACCTACGGAAGGGATTTTCTCTGGCAGGCCATTCCTGTCATGCTTATGAAATTAAATTCAGCATCACATAATGGTATTTTTTAGAGGCAGTGGACACACAACAAAGATTAACCTAACTGTGGCAATGCTTTTTAGGTTCCATTTTGTAAATGGGCAGTACCAGGATTAGCAATGGGGGGCAGGCGCCTACCTGGAAGCTGTTTGAAGTTTCCACAAGAAGGGGAAATGCAGTCTGAGTTTAAGTGGGAAAACCTGGGGGTCTCTGGGGGATGGTTCTTGGCTCTCTCTAGACTCTTGTCTGGGACCAGGTCCTGGAAATGCTGAAAATCAATGTCAGGAAGTTAACCATCTGGTTTCCTTGGCTGAAGGCTTATTCCAAAGGAACAGAAGGTTCACTGCCCCAGTGAGCACTAGACTGACTGAGTGAGGGAAGCTGCCTGATTGGCAGCAGAGATGGGTGCATGACTCTGGGAGGATGCTGTGTTGCAGGTTCTAAGTGTGGTACTCATGAGAGTTTCCCCTCTCGTAGGCCGAGGAAAGCTAGGCATAAGGTTGGCTGCTTCGGAGCCTCAACCAAGATCCCCGGAAACACCAATTCATCTACTTCATGATTTTGTCAAGGGCTTCTGCATGCCTGCAACCTTTGCTCACATAATCTCTGCTACTGCTCTGACAAGGCGTGGTTGGCTTACGAAAATATATCTTGGGCATGCAGCTCACATCGCTTTCAGTATCTTCCCTCTCTTAATCAAAACCCAGAGAAGCATTTCAGCAGTTCAGATGTTGACACTTTAATCTGGAGCCGTGGTATGTTATTAGCACCCCGTTCACCCTTTCATTCATATGCTTTACCTGCAGAAGATGCTGCCTATATAATTTTTTTTTCACTGAGAATGATAAATGGGCTTGGCGTTTTCCACTCTCGTTTTTGCATGGTCTCGGAATGCATTTGCGTTTTCCAATTTTCAGACATAACATGTCCAGATGTGTATAAGTGAGAGGTGCAAGCATCCTGATGAGCCCAATTTTCCTGGAGAGAATGTCACAATGAATAAATATGGAGCTCAAACTGTGAAACACTCAAGGAAGTAGAGTAAGACAGAGATTTCTTTCTCATAAGAAAACACAACACAGACAACAATCACAATCTGTTATTTTTGTGCACTGCTTTGATCCTGGTTCCCTTTCCATCAGGGACTTGGTGACAGTGAGGACTGCTGTGGCAGCTGAACCATCTCTGCAGCCATGTGTATCTCCTGCTTAAATATGTAATTTTTGAAACCGTTTATTTCTGGCCAAACTGTCCGTGTGCCTTAAAAATGCAGGCTTTCATGGTGGATTTGTAAACATGGTGTGGAATCCCTGTAAAAGTAAGCAAATATCAGCGAGTTTCTAGTATAAAATGACTGGAATCCCGAATGGTTGTGTGCTGTAGAGCAAAGGGCTTCCCTGTGAACAGCCTTTAAAGTAATTAATTTGGCTGCTGCAACGTGGGGTATTAGTGCTGAAGCACATATACCTTAGATTACAAGAGAATACATCTGCTGTTTCTTTATGAGAGAAGAAAAGGCACAGGCTCCCTACTGCAAAGATTTTTCTACTGGGATGTTGAGACTCATTCAGAAGCAAGGGTCAGAGTGTTTTTGGTGTAATCACGTAGGAGGATCCCATGCAAGTCTGAATGTAAGTAGTGGAGAGAGCGGATTTTTTTTTTTCTTTTTTTTTTTTTCTCCAGATCTAAACGTGAAAGAGCAATTAATTCTTTTGGAAACTATGAAGGGCAGCTGAGGATGTTTGCATACAACTGAACTGTGGTGAGCCATTGTGGATTCCTAGTGGTGATATGTTAATTGTGATGGTTGTAAATAGGGACCATCTGTTTTAGAATTATTATTAGAAATGAAAGCACATTCCCTATCATTCATGTGATTGCTACTTTCTAGCAGGATCAAGATGAAAAATTTTCAGTTGCATTTATGGGGATCAAATTAAGCTGATAGTAAGTCCATTTAGTAACCCTGGGAATGGTTTGAGGCTTTGCCTAATATGTGAAGGCATGGAAATAAACATTATGAATGGCAACTGGGGACTATGCTATATTCCCTTGTTAAAGTTCTATACAGCCATAAATTGTACAGGCAGTTTCTTCTGTGTAGTCAGCATATGAGAGGAAAGAATTTCAATGGCAGTGATGGCTTCACCAGAGATTACGAAAGAGGAAGAAGCCTAGAAATGAATAGGGAGAAAGAGAAAAGGACATAGGAAAACAAGTCAACAAATTCCTAAACCCAACCCATGTAAATAACTACTTTATAGGAAAATTGAAATGTCTTCTCTGTTTTTCTGGCTTTGCTCCAGTTTTGCCTCTCTCAGTACTTTTGAACATCTGAAATTTAGGTTATTGATTATTTTACTTATAAATTCAAGTCCAAAATGATATGCTCACCCAGGGTCAAGTAAAAAGGAATTGCAGTGGGGGAAAGCATAAAACTGAAATTGTAGAGACTGGCATTAATGAAATCAAGAAGATAGATACTTAAAGATGCACATTTGTTGGAATGTCTAGGTCAGCTGCCTTAGGCAGACGCGGAATCCCACAAACAAAGTTAGACTTCAGGGAGAACTTTCTGCAGTGTGGATTGTGACAGGTTCTATAGATTACCTAGAGAGTGGTGAAGACTCTTTGAAAATGGATAGAAAATAAAACAGGACAGGAGGATGAATAGCCATATTCCTTAAGGCATGTTCATTCATAAGAGCTTTGAAATGAATTGGATGATCTCTGCTGGCATTTTTCAGCTCAAAAAATCCCTCCTTTTCCTGTTTTCTCATCCCTTATTTGCTCATCATTTCTTTACATCAGCCACATCCAATAAGACTTTCTGTGATGTTGGAAATGTTCTATAATTACTCTGTCCAATATGGTAGTTACTAGCCACAAGTGACTACTGAGTATTTGAAATGTAATAAGGTGACTGAGGAAATTATTTTTTAATTGTATTTAAATTTATTTAAATTTAAATAGCCAGCCTAGCTAAGTGCTTGGCATTGGAATAGTGTTTCAACTAAAGACTAAATGAGAGTCAGCAATGGGGGAGGATTTCCAAGGACAGTTGAAGATGTGGTGTGAGGGAGGGATTGTACGAAGCCAGAGGGCTGTGTGGTGTGACCAAGAGGGTGCATATGGAATTCAGATGAGTGAAATGGTACTGTCTCAGGGAGGAGGCTTCTGTGATTCCATGCCACAGTCAGTCAATCAGTGCATCAGGAAAAGCCTCTGAGTTCTTACAGGATGGGAAGCTCTCAAGGCTATATAGTAAAGCATAGATAATTGATCTTGCCCTCAGGTATCTTTCAGTAAAATGGAGAGAGACAAGATGAAAGAATCTACTATTGGCCTAAACACAAGCAAGTAAGTATTATAAGAGATTGGGAAAAGGTTGGGTCCCAGAGATGGTGATAGAAGGTAAGGTTGTTTGAAAGATGGTGTTTACATGAGAAAAGTTCCCCAGTGAAGAAGAAATCCATGCTGTTTTCTGATTTGGGGTTGGCCTGGGCCAAGGAAGTGGTTTGAGAAGGTGAATCAGGAGAGGAGGAAAAGCCCTTGTTAGCTGGATGAAGATTATGGGGTGAGGTTAAGAAAAAAACAAGAGCTACTTTACTCCATACATTTATTGAATGCCCAGCACTGTATAGGTACTGTCTGTGGGTATAAAGTATTGGATAGGGTTCTTCCCTCAGGAAAATTTTAACAAAGACTGGCAAACCAGCCCTAGCTAAGAAAAGCTAAATAGTGATGGAAGGCAATATTCTGTTAAAGTGCTCAGAGGGGCAGAGACAGGGGCCCTCAACTTCAGAGTGGGAGAGAGGCCTTTGTGGGTTGGCGGGGCTTAGGACTTGGTCTGAAGCATTTGACTGGGTGGAAAGTAGAAGAGGAAGAAAAGAAAAAAACTGGCATGAGAACCATTTAACGATTCAGAGAGCTAGCCACTGGGAAGTTGAGGTGGCCATGTCAGAAGTGTGTCCTTGGTCTGGAGGACTATGGGAAGCCAGATGGGACAAGGTTAATGAAGCAGGCTTGGAAAATGCATTTTCTTGACAAAGGCAGCAGTGTTAAAACAGCCCGAAGCTGGGAGGCCAGTGGGGAGGAGGTAACTGTAGCTAGGGCAAGATGTCTCCACACCTGGGCAAAGGCTGTTTAGGGCTAAGCTCTTTGTCAAGTTGAGTGCCCTGAAAATGAAACTGCTCAGCTCTGACAGCCACTGTGTGCCTTTGAAAGCAGGGTCTGGAGTTCATTTTATAAGTAAGCTGCCACCCAGACCAATGCAGAATTTCAGATGGAGTTTAAGAGATTAAACCCAACATCTCCTTTATGCAAGCGCTCACAGTAATTGAAAGAAGGATTCTGAAACCATGGTTACCATAGAGGACTAAATTAAGATCAAAGGTGATGATTTCAAATCCAAGGAAATAGAATAGGTCCAAGCCAGAGCTTACCTTTATACTTTGTGTAGACTATCTGATTATCTTTGGCAAATGCAATCTTTTCTGAAGCAATCTCAGGAGCCTAGTCAGACCTCCAAATTCTGGTGTCAGGACGGAATTCTGCTAGGCTGAAAGGAAACTATATTGGCACCAGGAATGTGATTTTTAGACATGACTCTCACTCAGGGTTCTGATTCTGTTGCCCCAGGTGGGCCTAACTGGAGAAAGGCTTGGACTCTACTAGCAAAGACGGTCGCCATAGAATAACATCTTCCCGGAGTCTTAAAACTAAAGATTTTCCTATACAGCTCACAGCTACAAGTTGTTTTCACATGCAGGGATCTCCATCTTGTACTGAGGACTGTTCTAGAAGAGGTGACTGGAAGCACACAATGGGGCTAATTCTCTACATTTTGAAAGGAGTGCTGGCCTGTATGGGATGTTGTGTCAGCTAAGGCAAGGAGGAGTTGGGCCTCTCCACTCTGAATGAGCAAAGCAGTTCCATGTGTGAATCCCTCATTTTACAAAGGGGAGGGGGACATTGTGAATATGTAAATTAGGCTGGAAGCTATGCCCACCATAAGCCCCCGTATGGCTATGTGGGAGTCTGGTAGCTTTCCTGTGTACCCCCCAACAGCCATGCCTTCAGCTTGCCAAGTTGTGACCTCTCCCAGTGCCAGAAACCCGACCAACATAGAATTCTACTGTGGGTGCATTGGGGATGGGGGCCAGGGGAAAGTTGAGCTGAATAAAAAGAAAGGGCCATCTGATAGGGAGCTGGCATTGGGGAGGAGCTCTGAATGGGAGGAAAAGGTAGAACTGGAAGAATTCTTTGTCCCTTTTGGACAAATCATTGTAATCAGAATGAAAAAATTTACCGATTTTGGCTCCCTTGTATCCTGGGGTGAAATAGTGTCCCCTCAAATTCATATCCCTGGAACCTGTAACTGTGACATCATTTGGAAATAGTTTCTTTGCTAATGTAATTAAGTTAAGATGAGGTCATAGCAGATTAGGGTGGGCCCTAAATCCAATATAACTGGTGTCTTATTAGAAGAGGGAAATGTGGACACAGAGAAGTGCACAGAGGGAGGACAATGTGAAGACACAGACACAGGAGAGAAGTTCATTTGTGATGATTAAGTTCATGTGTCAACTTGGTTAAGTTATGGTGTCCAGTTGTTTAGTCAAGTAAGCACTGGCTGATTGTTACTGTGAGGGTATATTGTGGATTGAAATCATTAGTGAGTTGATTGCATTTGTGGTTCATGACATCTATAAGCAACAAAGGAGGTTGCCTTCAGCAATGAGAGAAGTCTCATCCAATCAGTTGAAGGCCTTAAAAGGAGAACTGATGATTTCAGCAATCTGAGAGAAGAATTTCTATCTCTCCTTCAGCCAGCCAGCTTCTCCTGGGGAATTCATAGAAACCTTCATCGGAGTTCCCAACTTGTGGCCTGCCTTATGGAATTCAGACTTGCCAATTCCCTTGGTTGTATGAGTCAAATCCTAGAATAAATCTCATAATATTTACATACACACACAGACTTAAAGGCGGAGGCAGAAATTGGATTGATACAAGCCAAGGACTGCCAGCAACCACCAGAAGGTAGGAAAGAGACAAGGAAGGATCCTCCTGTAGGGCCTTCAGAGAGAGAGAGAGCAGGGCACTGTTGACCCCTTGATTCAGGACTTCTAGCCCCCAGCACTGGGAAAGAAGACATTTTAAGCCACCCAGTTTGTGGTATGTTGCTATGGCAACCCTAGGAAATGACTACAACCCATATCACTGCTCAAGTGGACACCATATATATATATATATATATTTTTTTTTTTAAGGTACCGGGGCTGGGGATTGAACCCAGGACCTTGTATGTAGGAAGCCAGTGCTCAACCACTGAGCCACATTGGCTCCCTGAGTTGGTTTTTTTCGTTTGTTTGCTTGTTGTTTGTTTTTAAAGAGGCACCGGGAACCAAACCTAGGACCTCCCATGTGGGAAGCAGGTGCTGAACTGCTTGAGCCACATCTGCTCCCCTCCCTATCTTTTAAAAAACATTTATGATGTAGAGGATATAGTCAGTGTTATATATGCACAGTTTAACAAGTAATTATAAGGTGAACACCCCAGTAACCACCACCCAGGTCAAGAAAGAGAACACTTCCAGCATCCTGGGATCCCTGTGTGTCCCTCTATAATTGCAAGCCCTTCTCTTCCAGGTATCCTGACTTTCAGGACCATTACTTTCTAGCTTTTCTTTATGCAGTTACCAGCTACGTACACATCCCAACAATATTCTAAATACAATTTTTGATCTTCGAATACCATATGCATTCTTTTACATTTTCCTTCTTTTACTCAATATTGTGTTATGAGGGTCACCCATGTTGAAGTAGATTGTTCTTTTATTTCCATTGCTGTACATTATACCATCATGTGAACAGTCCATGATTTATTCATCCATTCTACTGTGGATGGTCATTTGCATTGTTTCCCTTTCTTTTTTGAGAACATCACTTTCACAGTGGCTGCTGCTTCTCTGTCAGCAGTGGTCATGCCTAAACATTAATTAATTGAAGTGTAGATGGAGATTTTCAAGACTGCAATGAAGATCAGTCACTGAGAAAGTACCATTGATCACTTTCCAAGTAAGACAACACATACAACAAACAGAAGGGCTCATGGTAGCTCGGGCACTGAGAGAAGCCTGGGTCTCCACACTTCTACTCTTGAATTTTCACTGGCTGCAATTAAGTCAGCATTATTCTCTGCATTTCCACACTGAGGTTAGCAAATTATTGAGTAAAAATTTGTGAGACATATTAAATCGGCAGACTTACTGAACAAATCCTTCATTGTTATGTGCATTCTCTAAAATAGCCTTCACTCATGATGATATAATCAGCTGGTAGGTGACAGCAATAAATGTCTTCATGTTATTTCAGGTTTAGCTTTTAAAGTGAGAATGAACTAAAAGTGGAAAGAACTTTAATATATGCATTCATTTATGCTAGCGCTGACAAAGACTGATGCTTAGCATCAGTGTGGCATCTGTCATAATAATAAAGATAATTGCTAATGATTATAACAACCATGGTAATAACATGCTGTCATCGGGATATAAAATGATGCCACTAATTCACAACCAGTAAGGTAAATTTTTGAGCTTTTCCTCCCTCCAGGATTCGGGATGCATATGTGCTGGTCCATTCTCACTCTCATTACTGTCCCCACGAGAACTCTGTCCTGAGGCAGGTTGCCTTTGCTCAGATTCATTGTGACTTTAACGTCAAGCTGGACACTCTCCTGGGCACATCCAGGGGTATTCCTGTACCACTTGCTATGAGATGTGGTATAAGAGAAGGACAGAGCAAAAATCCTTAGTCAGTTTATTTTGGCATCTGCAGTGACAATATGTGTCTTAATTTCACACCTTAGAACAGTTTGAAAGGAACGATTTCCTTAAATATTTTCCTGATAGAAAACAGTTTGGTCAAGAATTTCTTCTTAAGCTCAGACTCATATGTCCATAGCCTACTTGACATCTTCACATGAATATCTTAGAAGTACTGCCAAGTTCAATATATTCTCAATTAAAATGACCATGTCTGGTATGGTGGGCAGAATAATGGTCTCCCAAAATGTGTACAGCCTACCTCCAGAACCTGTGAATATGTTACCTTACATGGCAAAAGGGCCTTTGCAGATGTGATTAAGCTAATGACCTTGGATTATGCTGGATAATTGGGATGGACTCAATGGAATCACAAGGATCATTATAAGGAAAAGAGGGTGGCAGGAAAGTGAGAGTCAGAGAGCGACAGGACTATGCTATGACTCTGGCTTTGACTATGGAGGAAGGGGCCACAAGCCAAGGAATGCAGGTAGCTTCTAGAAGCTGGAAAAGGCAAGGAAATGGGTTCTCTACTTAGAGCCTCTGAAAGGAACACAGTCCTGTCAACAACTTGATTTTAGCTCAGTGAAACCCATTTTGGCTTTCTGCCCTCCAGAACTGTAAGATAATAAATTTTGTGCTGATTTAAGTCACTAAGTTTTTGCTAATTTGTTATAGCAGCAATTGGAAACTAATTCACCAACCGTGCCTCCTTTTATTTTCAAAATTGTGCCATTTGGACAATCAATTATATCGTCACCTTACCTAAGGAAGAAGGAACTCTTCCCGTTCCTTCTTCCACCCCCTCCATATCCCCACATCTACTATTCCACGGATGTTCCCTTTCTCAGTTATGCACCATCATCCTTCCTGTGGGTCAAAACAGAAGAAGAGTGACCTTCGCTCTCCTTCACCAAGACTTGTAGATTCTACCTGTGAAGCCTCTCCAAACCAAGCACGTCTCTCCATCTCTCTGCCATTGTGCTTCTTCATGCAACATCATTTCTATTTATTTGTTTTTATTAGAGAAGTTGTGGGTTTACAGAACAATCATGCAAAAAATACAGGATTCTCATAGGCCACCCTATCATTAACACCTTGCATTGGTGTGGAACGCTTGCTACAACTGATGACAGCACATTTCTATAACTGTACTATTAATAGTTAGCTTAGGGCCCACTGTTTGTGTTGTGCAGTTACTGGGCTCTTCCTTGCATCCTGCACACTGATCCCTATGCCTCCAGTCTTGTTCCTCTGCGACTTGATTCCCATACTTTCTGATCCACAAGTGTGACCCTGCAGTGGCTTCTCATTGCCCTTGGATGAAGGCCAGCTTGCAGGTCCCTCATGGCTAGCCCTCTGGCTGCTCCTTTTGACATTCCTCACATTATCCTTTTACCTTCCAGGCATTCTGAACCCCGGGTGTTGGAAGCACTGTGCCCACTCTCTCTTTTGGGCTGCTGCACATGCTGTTCCTTTAATCTGAAACCCTCCTCCCTTTTACCTGGCTTACTCCTTCAGATTTCAGTTTAGTTGTCGCTTCCTCCAAGAAGCCTTCCCTGACTCCTCAAGACCAGATTCAGTGTTTTTGCCAGATACAGCCCGCGTCTTCACTATTGGAGCACTTATCACAATTTATCCTCATTGCTTTCTTACAGAATATAAGGAAATATGACCATCTTACTCATCACTGCACCCCCAGCACCTGCCTCAGAATAGTTCACCAACTGAATGACAAACACGAAGATCCAGTATATCTGAGCCACAGCGTGATGGGCATCCTCTATGCTGTTTGGGTTGGACTCTTTTCTTGCTCTTTTAAGATATATAATTGGTACTATATATATTTGTAAAAATAATTTTACATGATAAAATAATTATTCACAGGAAGTATTATTTATTGATAATTCAGAATTCAAGTGTTGTTATTGCAAGAGTGTTGGTAATACATTTTAAAAAAATGTCAAGGATTGGTAAACAGAATTGTCTTTGGGTCAAGGGCTTTGGGATATTTTCCTAATAGAAAATCTGTCCTTGTGTCCAGACTTGGCCCCTCAAAGGCAGATGTGGATAGTTATTTTAGTGCCCACTGCAGCATTCACCAGTCTGCTCTTGTAGGTGGAAATTTAAAAGAGCTGTTCACATTTTGCTCACTCTCTTCAGTACAAGTACTAAGAAAAGAATCTGAAGGCATAGGCACCTCTTCTGTCTCAGGAAACTGACATTTAAGAAAAGGATGTTAAACGATTTATGAACTTTTGGATTTATCCATGCTGAAAGATCTGAACTTTAGACTAATTCCTAAACTCTTAGAAAGATGATCTAAGATCCGTGGGGTTTGTGTGAGAGGACAGCAAACGACCAAATAATTGAAGTGTTTTGTGGCTATTACCATCAACTAATCTTTTATGGTTATTTACCTGTTTTTGAGACTCAATTATCTTAAGCTATCCAATAAGTATTGCCTTGCAGTGTGTGTAATTACTACAAGCTGGTGGAATCAGCCTCAGCCTCAGGTAGAACAAAAAAGATAGAATACTTTTCTCTCATAGTCTAGGCCCGTGCTACCCAGAGCTCTGGCTTCTAGTTTCTGTGTCTTCGTCACCACTTCTCCAATTCTAGAGAATTTCACAGTCCAGGCTCTGGAGTCATTCAGGCCACAAATCTATATTGAGTACCTACTATGCTCTTGGCATAATTCCAGGGACTGGGCCCTAAGCAGGCCAGTCACAGAGAAACAGGTTTAAACCCCAGCTCTATGACTCTCTAGCTCTATGACCTTGGGAAATCCACTCTCTCCATCCACCTGTGAAATGGGTGATCATTTTTGAAATGAAATAATACTTACTCCATGTTGGAAGTAGGGGTGGGTGGGAGCAAATAGAATAATGAATAGGAAGTTTCTGGCAGTGTCTTGAATACCTAGCATGCACTTGATATATGGTACCATTTAAAATAGTCTGGACACTCTGGTTCCTGCAGGAGGTGAGCACAGTTTGCTGTTTTATGCTTCTTTGTTTCTATCAGAGGAAGAGTATGAATGAAGGGGGAGAAGAGTAGGTTGATCCCAGGCATGGGTCTCATGTGAGCATATCATACCACCTTCTCTTTTTCTCTCTGGATGGAGTATAGTGATGGCTAACGAGACAGTGTTCCAGACTGCCTGACCCTGAATAAATACTGCTGAATGCACAAAAGGGCTAGGAACCAGGACTTCCTCTCAAGGGTGTCCATTTGTGATTACATACCAGTTGCCCACCAATGAATACAGTAAGGACAAACATTCAGAAGGTTTGGTGGCAATGGGTCTGCTTTGTTCTTTGGGCAGGAGGTGGGGGGGAGGATAAAGTATACATGTATTTCCTTTTTTTTAAAGATTTATTTTATTTATTTATTCCCCCCTTGCCACTTGTGCTCACTGCTCTCTGTGTCCATTTGCTGTGCGTTTCTCTGTGTCTGCTTGTCTCCCTTTGTTGGGTCATCTTGTTACGCTAGCTCTCCAGGGGCATGGGCTGTCAGCTCTCCGTGGGCACGGGCCAGCTTGCCTTCACCAAGAGGCCCTGGGAATTGAACATGGGGCCTCCCATATGGTAGACAGGAGACCAATCTCTTGAGCCACAGCCGCTTCCTGAAAAGATGTATTTCTTGCTGAGATTGTTTGTGTCTTTTGTAACTGAAGGGAGCCAGGCTTGGTTAATACGTTCTTCTCTTCCTGTTTCTTCTTTTGCTTCTCCATCTTTCTGCTATTTCGTCGCATCTTCATGGTCATTACCATCATCATCATCAGTAGCGGTGCCGTTAACTTTTATTGAGAGGTTATATTGAGAGTTCAGGCATTGGGATAAATAAGCCCTTTACATGATTTTGAGAAGCCTGTGTATTCCTTGTGGATCAGGCAATTTAGAAGAGGGTTTGGATTGGAAATAATAATCTTGGAGTTGGGATTCAGAAGGAATAAATGGAATTATCAGGAAGAAAGTATAGAGGGGGAGAAGACGGAGAAAAGAGAATTTCTGAAAATGGTGTTTAATGCTTGAGAAGCATTATGAGAAAAACGAGGCATTGGCTCAGGCAGCTGGGAGGGTGAGCAAAATGCCTGCTCAGTCCACAGCAGGACTTTGTTGGGTGCCCTTTCATCATAACAAGGCCCAGAAATATGCTCAATGACTATTTTTTTTTCACAAATGAACCAAGGCAAAAGGACTTTCTTACATTAACAAATAATCTTCATTCTAGAAGCGTCAACAGAATTTAGATGAACCAATTTGCTTATGATTTTCCATGCTGAAAACATTCAGATGATGTTCAGAGCAAAGAACATAATGGACATACATCCTAAAAAGATACTAAGCATGCTTCATTTTAGTAGACACTCAAGAGGAAATGTTCATGGCACCAAGATAGCATGTGTCATTGATGGAAAGAGTTTTGACACACTTTGTTTCCCAGAATCCAGAACTTATATTTGTATCAAAAACAACTTTGGTGTCAATCAAATCCTTCCTTTTATTGGTTTAGGAATCTAAAGAGATCAAGAACCATTTGAGTATTCTTGGGATAAGCTGTCAGAAAAATTTCCCCTAATAGAATGAGTTTTATCTTGAATTAATAATCCAAAAGATGTAATGCATCTCTAAACAGTCCATGAATACTCAGTCCTGAAGTGAGTTAATTGAAATTTAACTATGAGTGAGATCATTATGCTTTGTAACCTACAGCCTCAAAACCCTGAAAAAAACCAAACTAAAACACGTGCAGTACGCTTAAAATGCATAGAGTTTCTATTTGGGATGATGGAAACATTTTTATAATGGATGATGGTGAAGGTAATTAACAGGACTGAATTAAATATTTGAATATGGTTAAAAGGAAGAAATTTTAGGTATCAGAATAATAAAAAAAAAAAAAATCCATGGAACCGCACAACACAGTGAACCTTAAGTTAAACCGTGGACTATAGTTAATAGCACAATTATAAACATGTGCTATCATCAACTGTAACTAATGTTCTACACCAAATCAAGGTGTGGTACCCTGTATTTTATTATCGATTGTTCTGTAAACCCACAACTTCTCTAATAAACAACAACAAACACCCAGAACCTCCAAGCGGTTCTGACCCAAATGATCTAAACGTCAAGTAGGAAAAAAAAGTTAGTGGTATTTTTTTTTTCCCTTCGATTTCTGTTCTTTGTCTAAATTCTTGCATGTAACTACAACCATGTGACAGGCAGAGCTGTTTCTTCACCGTGGACTGCTGAAATTTCTGCACTCTCAGTTTTAAGCATTATGATATGGCCTGCGGCAGGCTTTAATTACCCGTAAATGCACCACCTGCCGCCTTTTTATTGTTTAATCATGAAACATATCATGGTTTACTGTGCAATGTGATTGAAATACTACACTGAGTTGCAAAGTCACAGAATCCACAGAGGAATAAAGCCCAGGTTTCCAGGTGGGTAGGGTAAGCCTAGTAAATCCTATTCCCCCGAGGATTATATTAGAGAGGTCCAGTCTAGGAAATGTGGATAGGGTCAGACAGGAGATGGGTATAATCCAAGAGGGGGTGGGGTCAGCTGTAAAAGACCCATAGGAAAGAGGAAATAGGACTCTCATGTAGGATTATGGTTTCCCTAAAGCCTGGGAGAGGCTTCGAGCTTTGGTGGCTGGAAGCTTCTCTGCAGCCCCGTGAAGCCTCCTGCGGTGCAAGTGCAGCCTGGGCTTTATGGGGCTGCAGCCGTGTGTCCCTGGAAGGTGTGAAAGAGGCAAGGTAAACCACAGTTCACATCGTAGACCACACTCTCCCACACAGTTCTGAGTAGTGTGTGCTGATTTAAAATGGCCTATATCCGTTGCCACAACGGTACTCAGGACAACCTCCAAATCCCAAAGAAGCCCTTGTATTTCAACTGCTTGTCCCCTCCCTGCCCCAAAAGTGTCAAGTGGCCACTGGCTCCACCTCATTGTTATAATTTCTTCCATTGCTAGAATCACCATATGTGTACAACAGAATACCATCAAGTCCACTCTAGTCCATAGTTCTTCCCCCAATCCTGAGGGGACTGGGATGGTGATGTCCACTCCACCTCCAAGTGAGAGAGGGCTTATATCCCATGGATATGGTGGGTGGGATGATCGTGCCTGCAGATGCAGGCCCTCTCCATTCCCTGGGATGGCCATTGCCCATCGTTGTCTCCTCGCCAGGTGACTTGGATGAGTCCATTGAGCCGTAGGGTAGGAGTTGCAGCTCCACCGAGATTCCACGCACACCTGGCACATAGGTAGGCCAGAGGCTCCAGTCTCTGGAAGTATACCTAAAAACTTCAGCATCACATATAGGTTTGAATAGAAGGGACTGATGAACCATGTGCAGGGAGGACTTATTTGAGTCCAATTCTGTCACTCTCAGGAGCACAGATTCCAAAATAGAGCCCACTGATAAGGCATCAGTCTCTGGGGCTATCCCCCCTTATATAGGACCTGGGTGTTTCCAGAGCTGTGGTCTATGGTTGGTGGCAAGGCCCCAGGATGTGTAAGTCCATTGAGGGTGGTGGGCCACACTTGTGGGAGATGTTTGTGTGGGATGTGGTGGGATGTGGTGGGAGGTGTGGGAGGTGGGCAACATGGGAATCCCAGTGGGTTCCGTGTAATATTTTGGTAATCTAAGCACCTCTTATAATATATTTATATATATATAAATAACAATTTTGTAAGCAAATGCACATATATACATATATATTTATATATCATTTTACAAATATTGGTATGTATTGTGAAAATTTTGATTTTAACCCACAATAAAAAATAAATTAAAAAAAAAAAAAAAAAAGAGGCAAGGTAAGGGAGAGGAAGGGGAAAAGGCAGGAACTTAAAACAGAAAGAAGACTGATCAACTCTGGCCCCTCATGGGTGACTTCCAGATAGGAGAGGACCTCAAAAACAGTAACAAGTGCCAACTATTCATCTCATCACAGAGTCATGACCTGCCATCAACAAGGACCACATTTTCATTTGAGCCATTTCTCTCTCAGGGAGCAGTTATTTTGGGGTTCAAATGTCTCCATACCTTCAGTTCTGCACTCTTAACATTGTAGGTGGAACTGGCACCCCTTTTTGTATACTAGAAAGGCCCCAGATACCATCAGTGAAACACTGTTAAGAAAGGTTCTTTACTTTGGGTTAAGATCTGAGGAATCTGTCAGATGCTATCTCTGAACAGTAAACTCATGTTGGTACACAGAGGGGCAAGGGGAATGCATGGGGAGCAAGGAGTGCTACATCTTTCCAAAGGTGTATAAGTCTACTTGGGACCCTGTAGAGGGCCCTCTGGCTGCTCAAGACTGGTCCTGGGTGCTGGGTGGGGAACCAAAGCAGACTTGTAGGGTTCGGCAAGGGTTGTGGGAAGGGAAAAGGGAGTATATTAGTTATCTCTTTCTCATAACAGTAATACCATAAACTAGTGGCTTATGGCTTAGCTGGATCCTCTGTCTCAGGGCCTCTTACAAGGCTGCAATCAGGGTGTTGGCTCAGGTGTCTTCTGAAGGCTTGACTGGGGAAGGATTGGGTTCTAAGCTCATGAGGTTGTTGGTAAAATTAAATACCTTGGGGCCATTGCACTGAGAGCCTCAGTTCTGAATCAGAGACAATCCTCAATTCCTTGCCACATGGCCTCTCCAAAATGGCAGCTTGGGAAGCTGATGTGGCTCAAGTGGTTGGGCTCCTGTCTACCATATGGGAGGCCCTGGGTTCGGTTCCCTGGGCCTCCTGGTGAGGGCAAGCTGGCCCGCGCCTGCAGACAGCCTGGGCCAACGGAGAGCTGACGCAGCAAGATGACGCAACAAAGGGAGACAAGCATACACAGAGGAAACATGCAGCGAATGGACACAGAACGCAGACAGTGAGCACAAACGTGGGGGGGTGTAAATAAATAAATAAAAATAAATCTTTAATTAAAAACAATCAAAAAAACAAAATGGTAGCTTGTTTCATCAAAGCATGTAAGCCAAGAAGGCTATAGAGAGAGAGTCTGCTAGCAAGATGGAAGTCACAATCTTATGTAACCTAATAATAGAAGTTTATATCTCATGACCTTTGGCTTTTTCGGGTTAGAAGCAAGTCTCAGGTCTTGCCCACACTCAAGGAAAGTAGATTAGAGGTGGGGATCATTGGGAGCCATTTTAGGGGCTGTCTACCACAGCGAGGAAATCGGGGCTTGAGGTGGAAGACATTAGCTGTTTTTCCCATTTGCTGTCCATTCATCCTTTTCTGGTAACTATACCTAGGTTTTCCTTTGAGGGACTGCCCCATCTACCATTCAAAAGATATTTATGGCAAGTTGATGCCACCCCCAGCTCCAGGGGTGAACAAGTGACTCAAGCCTGGCCAATATAGAATATCATGTCTCTGTTCACAGAGGTTGGCTTAGAGATAGGCACATGATCCAACAAGAGTCAACGAGAAACAATGAGACTTTCTGGGGAATCCTGGGAAAGCTATGCTTGATTTTTCAGACCTACTTAAACCTAGAGAAGATGTGGAATTTGGAGCTGCTGTATTTCATCTGCTATGACATGAAGACCAAGACTGATGGCAACATAGCAGAAGAGAACCAAGAAAAGAGGGGATACTAAGACCTGATGCTTTTGTTGAACAAGCTTTAAATGAATTCTACCCCAAACTTTCCTGCTTATGGGAGTTTGTTTGTTTGTTTGTTCCCAATGTGCTCAATCTGTTTTGGGTCAAGTTTTTTTGTGATCTGTACCTGAAAATATCCTAATAAACATAGGAGAAGAAATTAACATTTATTTAACACCCTTTAGGGTTATAAACATTCCATATCTTATGTGAAGGCAACTTTTGCATTTTTCATTTATTTAGAGTTGAATTTAATATACAGAAATAGACTTAATTTAACCCTTACTGAATTGTACAATCTTTGCTGTATCTACCTTGGGGGTATGTTATTTTTCTAGTTTGCTAATAGGCCAGCTGTCTTCCTGCTAAGTTGAATAGGGATAGAAGGAGTGAGCATGATAGGAATGTGTGGGTATAAAGATGAATACACACAAGGTTCCTGCTCTTAAGAAGTTTATAATGCGCAGTTGCATACGCAAACTGAAGACCATAATACAATGTAATAAAGTCTAATAATGATGCTGGAACATATGGCCAAAGTCTTGGGATCATAAACTGAGAAACATGGTCCACAAATGTTTTTACTTTTTATTTGTGAATGGAATAGAATATCTGAAACCAGTATTTGTGGCTTTATGGTTTCCATAGGTTTGTGCATGGTATAACTGGACCAGAGGAATTGGTGGTTAATTTGACTTGGGGGAATGAAAAGGGGTTAGAGACGTCAAAGAAGGGGGCCATTTGATCTGGATCTAAAGGATGAACTGGAAATTGCTAAGAGGAGCAAGAAAGGGCTCCTTAAGCAGGATAAATGGCAAGTGCAAAGATCAGCAGAGTGAAAGCACATGTTACATTTTAGGTATGGAAAATAGTTGCTATGATTTGAACTTGGAAAGTGTGGGAGAGGGCAGAGGAGCAGTGGGACTGAAGCTGGGGACTAGATTAGAAAGGGGCTTCTAGGATAAGCCATGGAGTCTGGATGATGAAAGAGGGGAGCTGGAGGTCAGGACACTACTTAGGATCACATCATCCAGTAAGAGATGACCAGGGCAAAACCCCGGCCATGGCATGGGGAATGGAAAGGACAGAACATACATGTGTGGTAGTTCAGAGATATAGCCCACGGTCTATGGTCTGTTGTGAGATGAGGGGCTTAGAGAAGGAGGTAGGGGAGAGAAGTTAACAATGATGCTTTTTGTATGGCAGCCTCAGAAATTTACCACTACAACCCAGATTGCAGCTTTAAAAACATTATTCTCCTATTTAGGTAATCACACTTGATAGCTCTCAACTCGATGGTAAGGGAGAAAAAACATAAACTCAACAACTAAAGATAATCTCAGTTTCTTCCAAGTTAAAATGGAGTGGAGATCAGGAGCAATTTTGGCCAGAGTTGTCAGTTATGGGTGGTAGTTAAAACGACAGGATGTGTTTAAATAGGGCACGTTAGAAAGAGGAGAGAGTAGAAGAGAGGCTTGAGGAGGAAGAGGAGCTGGAAGGAGCCTGGGAAGGAGTGGTTGAGAGGCAGGAGAAAATCTCCATCTCTCTTGGGACTAAAGCCTGAGCCCAGCTGTACAGATTCCAGAGAGCCCGAGAGCCCTCTGGAGAGCTCACAAACCTCGTTCAAACAGTAATACTTGCAGTTCATTTTGCCTTTCAAACTAAGAAAGAAGTATATTAGGCAAGCTCTGATGTAAATTCAATTATTGATGAGGTAGATTTTCAAAGGAGGGTGCCATCAGCCTTAGATTTAAGGACATCCCTGGGTTAGGGACAGCAAACCCTCCATGGCCTGCCTTTCAATAACTATTTTAAATTTCAACTCACTTACATAACAGCAACAAGAGACAGAGTTTAGACCCAGCATCTTGTACTTGCGAAAAGGAAGGTCACCTGGAAGAGCAGAACAAGAGATTCCAATACCAATGGCCTTGGGACAGGAGGGAGAGGGCTGCCGACATAATTGCCAAGAAAGAAGATGTAAAACATAACCCCCAGAGATAATTTCAACAGAGTTTAAGCCTGCAGGGTGAAATCATGGGAAGGCAAACATATGAAGGCATCAATCACGGTAAAAGCAAAAGGAAAATGAGGTGATTGAGGACACAGTGTGTAGGAAGCAACAGCTGAAGGAAGTTAGAAGAGAGATGCCTGCCACTCTTTAGTCTGCAGTCTCTGCATCGCTCCTACGGTGGAGCAGAGAGGCCGGATGCCAGGATTATCAATGCCCTAGGGTGGTCTTGGAAGAGTCTGCTTCCCCCGTGATGTATCATATTAGAGAAGGAGGACAGGGCCCGGGGCTTTTGGATGCTTTTCTCCCTGGGCTAACTTCTAGGATCTTGCCTTTCTACGTTGACCAGATACCCATGAGAGTCATTTGTCAAACGAAAGGCAATTGCTTCCTGAGGTGACCACTCCACGCTCTGGTATGGCTATGTCAAGTGCTGCTCTCCTTTCCTGTCGGAGTCGTGACTGAGGTTTCCACTCCCATCAATCCTCTGGGGCCTGAGCCCCAGCCAGCCAGCACCAGAACCCCAGGTCTTCTGGCTCTTAGGCCGGTACCCTTTCCAGGAGGCCAGCAGGCAATGTAGCAATTTTTGTGCCTTCATATTTTAATCTCTGAAAGGAGCAAGGTTTACAAAAAATCAAAAATTTCCAGAGATTTTAGAGCACTTACTTCCCTTTTTGGTACTAGGATAAAATTTTTGCCATATATCTTTACATTTTAAAAATGCTGTCATTTTAGGAAAAAAGCAACCCTAAAATGAAATAGTACCAAATTATAATTTTTTGGGGTACACTGAACAACAGAGCAACAAATACGGCCTAGATATAGTTATATACATACAAATTAGTGATAATGTTCATGTTTCAAATATATTTCAAAAATTAAAATATTTAAAAATAAATGTGAAACCCAAAATTTTTGTTTTCCACTTTGTAGTTTATTTATTTACTTTCATATTAATTTCCAAATTTACTGAACAATTTATTTAATTTTAAAAGTTCAATAGAAAGTGGATTCCTTCTTATTCCTGATGTCAATCGTATCTATATGCACCTGGTGCCTGACTTATATGACCTTCCCACTGAGACCAACGCACCAAGTGCTGACAAGATAGGCTAAGGTGTGTGGCAATAAAAATATGCTAGTGGATTTTAACAACAAGCTTTATTTCTTGCTTATCTCCACCATGGTTTGGCTCGGGGCTCTGCTCTATGTCTCTTCATTGGGGGATATATGCTAAAGGAGCAGCTACTATCTTGAACATTAACTAGTTTCCATCCAAGGCTGTCTTTAGTTTCCTATCTGCCAAAACAAATACCATACAATGGGTTGGCACAAACAATGGGAATTTTTTTTTTTTAATATTCTTTTATTTAAAGGGATACATTTTTACATCATTTTACTATTCATCTTAAAAAATTTTTTTTTCTTTATTGAAGAAATTGTGGGTTTACAGAACAATCGTGCATAAAATTCAGGATTCCCATACACCACCCCATCACCAAAAATGTGTATTGTTGTGAAACATTTTTTATAATTGATAATGGCATATTTTAAAAATTGTACTATTAACTGAAGTTCATGATTTATCTTATGTTTCACAGTGTAGTGTAATTCCATAGATTTTTAAAAAACTTTTATTCTCTCACCACATATACAATCTTACATTCCCCCCCTTTATTCAAATTCATATATATATATATATATATATATCAATCAGTGCTGTTAATTGAGGTCACAGTATTGTGCTTACATCAGAACCACCCACTCCCTAAACATTTCCATCACTCCAAAGAGGAACCTTGTATATTTTAAGGCTTAGCTTCCCATTCCCTAGCCTCACCCTTAAGTAACCTTTATTCCAGATAATGATTGTGAGCCCACTAATTCTAATTGCTTCACATCAGTGAGATCATACAATATATGACATTTGGTGTCTGATTTATTTCACTCAATATGATGTCTTCAAGGTTCATTCATGCTTTTGCATACCAGTACTTTGTTTTATGACTGAATAATAACAATGGGAATTTATTGGCTCATGGTTTTGAGGCTAGGAGAAGTCCAAAATCGAGGCATCAGCAAGGTTATGTATTCTCCCCCAAATCTATGTTATTCTGGGGCTGGCTGCTGGGTGATACTCGGTCCTTGGCTTTTCCATCACACGGTGGCATCTGCTCCTTTCTCTTCTGGGTCCCGTTGACTTCCAACTTCTGGGTCCTCCTTCCATGTCAAATTTCCTTGGCTTATAAGGACTTCAGCCATATCGGATTAAGGCCCACTTTCATTCAGTGTGGGCACACCCTAACAAATAACATTTCAAAGGTCTTATTTACAAATGGGTTCCACCCACAGGACCAGGGTTTGGGACTTGAACATGCCTTTTGTGGGATACACGATTCAATCCCCAACAAAGGCAGAACAAATATAGCTCTGGGGGCCTCACAATGTTGATTAAAGGTTCTAGCTTAGAAGTGACATGTGTCACTTCTGTTCATTACTCATTGACTACAAGTCTCATGGACCCACTCAACTGCTAGGAGCCAGGAAGTACAATCCTCCTATGTCCTAGGAAGGGGGAAGCCAGAAATGCTTTGTGAACACCATTAATGATTTTCATACTTGCCCATCCGGTGTACATCTCTTCCTCCTCCTTCCTAAGAGATTGTTGACTGTGATTGGTTATCTCTGTCTCCAAGGTGCTCATTAATTCAGGCCAAGTTGACTCCCTTCCCTATTTAAGGGATGGACTTCGCTGCATTTAAGCCAATCAAAATAATATTTTTGTGTTTTGTTTGACTGGTTCTGGAAGGAACAAAAAACATAATTCAGGCCAATGAGATACTATGAGAGGTTTGCTGGAGTCACTTTGGGGAAAGTTCTTTCTCATTCTTCTAGGACAGCTTCTAGGAATAACTTCTTTGCTCTCACTGGACATGAATGAGAGAGCATGGAGACCCAATTGCCACTGGCAGCTATTCTGTGACCAATAGCAGAATCAGCTTCAGAATGGAGCTGACAACATGGATGGTAGAGCAGACAGAAAAAATCTGGTTCCTTGAGGAAATGACTGGTTTCTGTATCAACCACACCTAAAGCCTACCCTGCCTTTTGACTTCCAGTTACCCTAACCAAAAAATGTCCTTATTGTTTAAGCCACTTTGAGTTGGGTTTTCTCTCACTTGTAGTCCAAAGCATCCAAACTGATATAGCTGCTTAGCTAGATTTCTTGTCAGGTCCTTCTTGTTTGATCAACGCCCCTGACTTTTAACTTGGCCTCATTTGTCACATTTTACTAGCGGGGTTTTCCTCTCGTCACAGTTCACTTGGATAGAGATTATGCACTTACACATATGAATTCCTCCTTTTTTTCCCCCACTGACCTCATGACCTAAAAACAGAGCCTGCTAATCATTTACTCATGGCCAGGTTCCTCCAGCTACTTGCACCAATCCTGGCCTGCCTTGATTGGCAGACCCCACACCTATGTTAACAAGGAGAAGGCTTCTCAAGGACACTTTTGCTTCTTGAGAACATGTCCTTTGTATTGCTAAATTGTACCTTGCTTAGAACACTGTTCAAAACTAAAGCAGCCTACATGGTCAAATGCCATAAATCCACTCTTGTGACTGCACACACTGCCACAGAGTTGTGAGCTTTGTGATTTAATGACTTGCTTGCTTGAGTCCTAAATTGGGACTGCTCACTTCAGGCCTGTGCAAGCTGTTTTAAAGCTGCCATTAGAACATTCCATCACTTCTCATACACAAGCTGAAGGGTGACAGTAGGGACCATTTCTGTGGCACTTGCCTCAGCATAAAGCAGAAGCCCCAGCATTAATGTGGGCAGGGTTGCTTTTTAGATCCAAACTTTAATGGGCATATTTTAAGTTAATCCTAATAGGGATGAAGTTAACACATTTTGTATGTCTTCCAGCCTGGCTCATTTGTTACCATAAATGTAAGCAGTCATGCCAATTTAGCTTACCTCAAGTAGTTTTGGGGAAGTCAGGAAAAGGCAAAGCAATGGGTAATTTAGGAAAAAAGAAATATTCTAGGAGCTTGGGGTAGGGGGTGAGGGCAGGAAAGTGGTATCATTGATGTGACTGGACATGTGGAGCTTGAATTGGATCTTTTCTGAATTATTAACACTTCTAAGTCATACCAGGGAAGACCTGGACCTTTTAGATTTATCCAACAGGGATGATTCCAGAGAGATTTCAGGTTCTAGGAAAATATTTTGAGTCTGATAGTTGCTTTGGGGAATAAAGAGACAGCATGTGTCTGCTCTTTTTTCTTTTTTTCCCCTTTTCCTTTTCCTTAACTTATTTTATCAAGTCATGCAAAGCTTTCCCTAACACAATTGAGGCTTACAAACTGTTAGAAGAATTGCTGTCTTAATGAACACCATTTAAGGAAGAGAGGAAGAAAGAAAGGAGGCGAGGAATAGGGAGAGAGAACAGAAGGCTCTTATCTAGTTGGTTTGGCTCCCTCTCATCCAGAAGGCTGACTTTCCGGCAGTGGGAAGGAGGATGGGTCAAATTATGGTAATTAGGGCCTAATGTGGCAGCTCATGATTTGCATTTCCTTCATTTCATTGTTTCCCCTCATGTTTGTTGGAAAACTAAATAATACACTTCTATGTTTGTACCAAAGGATTATTCTTGGGATTCAGCAGAGGAATGGCCATCAGAGAGCAAGTCTGGCCTGGCTTTCCAGAATGGCTTTCAGTGGGATGAAGGCAGGTGGTTGAGTAGAATCAGGTGACTGTCTCTAGGGGATTTTAGGGAAAAAGATGATAAGATTTTCAGAACTTCCCAGTGATTTTATTATTTGAGTGCTGACCTCCAGTTTGATCATGCAATGGAATGATCAAAATCATTTATGTTCCCTTCTCCCTCTTACTAAACATATTTTGCCTTCCAAGAGACTCGATGTATTGGGAAGGAGGGTATTTGACCCATCCTCCTTCCCATTGCCATGAGTATTGTTCATTTTCTTATCAAATGGAGGTCACAGTAATTTCTCCTATCAATCCAGCAAATCCCCTCTAGCACAGGTCCTGGTCTTTTCCCATCCACTGTGAGATGAGATTGGCAACTGTGCACTGATGATAGAGACATGGGTTCTCCCTAGCTGCCAATCATTCACTGTGCAGGTCACCTTTAAATTTACTTTATATTAAACAAGAAAGAGAAGGAGGTGTTTAAATACCAAACTGTAGGATTGGTTGGAAGTTCTTGTAGCATATTTTAATAGAACCATAATTTTTCACTAGGTGTATTTGAGAAGAAACTGTTAGAGAAATTTTGGCTCTTGAATTTAATGTGATCATATCACTAGTTTTATGATGAATTTTTTTTTTTTAAGGTGGTACCAGGGATTGAACCCAGGACCTAGTACATGGGAAGCAGGCGCTCAACCACTGAGCGACACCCACTCCCCAACAGCTTCTTTTTAAAGTGGGGGCTGACACTGACAGCTACCCTAATTCTACTTTGCTATCAGCGTGAGCCCTGTAGTTCCAATTATTCTACACCATCCTCCACACAGAAAATTTATACAGCCTTCAGTTCAAGGCCTTTTCCAGGAAGGCCTGTGGCAACTTTGCCCATATTCTGATTATTATTTGAGTCACTAATAGTGGGAATACCCATGCTATCCATTCATCATATACCAACAACGAGGACGCTGAGACACTTCATGGATGGAATCATGGTCTACCTTCTCATTTCATAGAAGGAACTAGGGCTCAAGTGACCTTCCTAAAATCTGTTGGCTATTTACAGCAAATTTGGCAAGAGAATGCAAAGGCTTCTTAATGTCAATGTTTTATCAAAATATAATGTGTATTATCATTCTGTAGTATATATGGAAAAATGTGCAGATTATATGTGTAAGCTCAATGAATTCACAAAGTTGACACAACTGTGTAACCAGCACCCAGCTCAAGAAACAGAACATTTCTAGCACCTTTATGTCCCCTTCCCATCCATACCATGCCCTTCTAAGGGTGACCCATGTTGACTTCTAACACCTTAGACTAATTCTGCCTGCTTTAGGACTTCATATTAATGGAACCCAAACCCTTTACATCAGTGTTCTTTCTACAGTTTCTTTGAGAGATAACACAAAAAGAGCTCAGCAGTTTAAAAAATGAGACTGGGAAGGAGAACCAAGCTCTCCTTTGAAGTCAGAGTTTCATCTTATACAAATTGGCAACACTATAATCTGCTACAGTTAGGGAAAAGGCCACTTCTTTGGAATTAAATTGCTAAAACCCAAAAATGAACTAAAGTTCCTTTCCTGGTCATTTGTGAGTGTATGTCTACCTAGCTGCTGGTTGGGACCTCTGATGACAGTTAAGTGTGATGATGTAAATGTGAGTTCAAATAATTCTTTAGAAAAATTTATTACCTTTTTCTGTGGTTGCTATTGATTTTTACCCTGACATATTACTATTCTTGACAGCATTGCTTTTCCATCACAGACATCTTAATAGACCCAGGAACAGAAATATCATCGACCTGCTTTCTAAATTTCTTCACAATGAATAGCCATCTTTCTATGTCTCATTCCCTATCATGCAATGCTAACCTTTCTTCTGGTTTTGTTTATTTGTTTTCATTTAGGCTTAAACACTTGATTTTCTATTAACATTTCTCACCTCTCCTCTGTTTTTACTCCCCTTTTCCAGGAGATAATTTAAATCCACATGCTTTATTTACCATCTAGTTGTACAGTGAAGTTCTGACTGCATCTTATGAATGCTAGAAAACAGCAGTATCAGATTCAGGCTAATGGTCAGCTCACAGGATATCTGTGAGATTTGCATCTTTTAACCACAAGATATCCCTCTTTGCACAATCAGATACTTTCCAAAGCAGTGTTTTATGTACTGAAAGATAAGCAGCTACAGGATTGGGTCCACCCGCTGTCTAAACTCTTTTGACATTATCAGTGGATCATCTCATTTTTCTGCTCTATAAGTTACTGAATATGGGAAAAACAAAATAAATCCTCTTTGCCTAGTAAAGGAAGAGGAAAGTTACAGTAGTGAACACAGTCTATAGGAAGAAAATGTTTGGGGGAGATTTCCAGAGGGCATTTATACAGCCATATACCTTCTTGCCCAGAGGCAAGAATTCTTTTGACATTTTGGTTTTGAGAAACTGTAAGAGCCAATAGTGAAAAAGATGTTTAGTCATGGATAGTACCATGTCAAAGTGAACAGAAATAAGTAGCTGTGACAGTTGATTAATTCATCTGTAATAGAGTTTGGACTCACAGAGAATTCTAACAGCTTTTGGATTAAAATGGGAGAGAGCCATGCTCTGGCTTTCAGGCCAGCAGCTGGCCAGACAGGGATCTTTGCTCAGAATTTTATTTTTTAATAGACTGTTAGTCTTTTTTCCCTAATTGTTTGTCATGTGGGAAGAGGGAAAGTGGAGAACAAAGTGGGAAAGAGGGCAGGGATGACATTGATGGAAAAACTCCATATCTTTGATTTTGAATGGGAATTTGATGTTTCCCTTCCATCATCGATATAGAAACCTTGCTATTTTGAACTTTTTAAAGATCTGGTATGTCTGCACAATCCATGAGGAGACTCAGAGTAAGCAGGCTGTCCCTGAAAGCATAGTATCTCAAGAAAGAAAAGCCTGAAATCATGCCACAGTCACAACTAAAGATCTCTTAAGAGCTGACTGGCCAGGTGAATCAAGATACAGTCATCTTGGAATCTAAGAATACAAAGGCCTTGCACTCCTAGGAAAATATGATTTTCAATCAGGCAGGAAATACATAGTTTGTGGACCCCTGAAAATCCGAATCTATCCCTGTCTTTTTCTATTGTTGGAACTGGCAGTTGCTCAAAGAAGTTGAGTTTCCCAAGGATGTTGAGGCAACCAGGCAGTTCTAGGCATGCTTCCAATGCTCCTGAGAAGCAGGAGGGGTGGGCAGACCCTGAATTACAGAGATTTTGTGGCTGAAGGCTAAATATACCAAGGAGCTGGCGAAGCCAAAGGAGAATTGGCTTCTTGCAGGGGACTAAAATCTTACCCCAAAAATGGAAAGCTGCCAGGAACTCTTTCTCTATACTTAACTCCAGGATTAATTAAATTCTTTTTAATTATGCCAGAATTAGCCCTGTCAATAGAAATGTTGCCTACAGGCTCAGTTCCCAGCCTTTTGAATTTTCCTTTGTACTTCTGTGTGTGTTTTGTGAGCAATCAGAAAGTTTCCCTGAAGTGAAGGAAGTTTAAGCCAATAGCACTCCCCTCTGCTCACACCAAAACACGCACGGTGATAGATTGGCTATTGGACAGGAATCAGCTCAGAGATAGAGTTCTAGTTTCACAAACTAGAAGCATAAAGAAAATGGGCAGGTTATGGAAATGATAGTCAAATATTAACCATAGAAAAATAATGATAAATATTAAAATTTGTGGATCATCTCTCAGAAAGTTCAAGATACGATATCTATGTTATTTCATTTATGTCGATGTGGAGAAAGACCAAATGACTTAATAATAAAAGCTTATATTTGAAGAGTATTTTATAGATACAAATTGCTTTTGCAAGTCATGTCTTGTTTGATCTTTACTTGAACCTGGGAAAAGGAAAAGTATATAACATTCATTTTGCGTAAAAGGAAAATGAAATTTGAGAAGGTTATGTAACTTGTCCAAAGCATGAACTACTTGGTACCTGGTCTTCTAGCAACTAGTCATATATGGATTTCAACGCACTGGAGTGACCAAGTCTTCCCCATTTAACGTATTCTAGGATAGTAGATTCTAGTTGATGGGCTTGGCATCCTGATATAAATAAAATAACTATTAATATGTACTATGGACTGTTTAAGGGCTTCAAAAGAAATATAGGATGTGATGGTACTCACAGGTTTACAATCTGGTTGGGGAGAATGGTCCTTTGTTGGTTCTGAACAATGCTGGATTTTTAGTAGACATATCACTTTGGTTCTTTAAAAGTTAACTGTTTTAATAACAAAAATGCATTCATATGATTTGGGTAGTTAAACTTCATTGTGTAATTAGAACAAATGAGTAGAGTTAGAATGCGCTAACCATATGTAACAAGATTGTTAGGTATATAAATCTGTGCTTCAAGTTTTGTATGAAACATACACACACACACACACACACATGCACATACAGATCTTATTTGACAAGGCCACAAACCTTTATCATATTGTGTTTAGGATGGCACCTATTTATTCAATCACTCTTACTCCTCTACTTACCAGGAATTATATAGTGGCACTAGAGATGTTAATGAGATCTGTTAATAAGAACACATGACTAAATAGCATATTGAGAACGTTGATTCTATAATAAGAGTAGCATCTATTTATTAAGCATTTACATTATGCCAGGTATTGGGGTAACAAGCAATTTATATCATCTCATCCAGAATTTGACAATTCTGTGAGGTAGCAATGCAGCTACAGATGATTCCAAAGCTCCAACTTCAGACCATTGTGCTACTCTGACATTGATAAAATTGACTATTATAATTCTAAATACTGCCATTCAAAGCCTTCACTCCCCATACTTACAGCTTACCTCAGGGATAGCTAACTTTTGTATAAACATTTCCACCTGTGATTGGAGCTAAGCTGGCTGAACCACCATGCTGAGGAGGGGAAATTTCCAAGGTGAAATTCTTTCTATTATAGCTATACTGCTCCTTGGTAAGTTTCATTCAATAACCATGAAGCATGAGCTGTTTGCAGGAAGAGAAGGTTGGGGGTAGTGGAGAATCTGTCCATGCGGGGGGCCTGGCAGAGACACAGACATGGAGTTACAGAAGGGGAAGTGTGTCTGTGATGTGGAAGACTTGAGGTCAAGAAGGAAGGACTGGTAGAACAGGTAGGGTCAGAATAAGAGTGCTTTGTAGGCAGTAAAAATGATTGTGGAGTTAACTTTGTAGACAGATGGGAGTCTATGTGGTGATGGTAGGGTCAAGGCATAAGCTATGTTACTACAGGATGAAATTTGCCCTAGTCATTAGCCCACCCAGATCCAAGGGGAGGAGACATGGACCTCACCTCTCCATGGGAGGAGGGGGTAAAAGAATTTGTGGACGTCTTCAATCTACTACAACCCTGTTTCTCTCAACAAACAGCTCTGCCATAGCTACCATCATCTTCCCCCTGGATTGCTATAATGCCTTCCTCACTGATCTCCTTGCTTCACGTTGCCCCTTCAATCCCACTATCCACAATAGAACCAGAGTAACCTTTCTCCATACCATATCACATCACTCTCCTGACTAAGCCATTTCAGTGGCTCCCCATTGCCTTTACGGGGAAGCATAGTAACAGAAAATAGAAGCAGCTCATTCCTACGTAGCAATAACAGCACTCCAGGTTAACACTACACCGAGCCTCTTTAGTTTGGTGTCTGCATTGTACCCGGTTGCTGTTATTGTGCAGAATTAATGAATAGTTTGCAAACTCTCATCACTTCTGTGAAGGTTGATGGACATGTTAATTATATCTTATTTAGATTTCACTGTTGCATGACCCAGATACTTCTTTTCTGCCAAATTTTCAAAGATTCAGAGGCATTTTAGAAACTCCAGTAAACATAGTTAGACACTGTATTAGGATTCAAGCAATGGAGGAACTGGTCATGCAGAAATGGGAAGCTGATTAGCTTGGTTTATTTGACTTCAGGGCTATAGTCAGGTAGTTTTAGGTACACTCCATAGCACATATCTTTCACCTCTGGGGTTGTATTAAATGCAAGGATGAACACATTTACTTGAAGCCTGATCCCAGTTGCTGATTACAGTTATCCTCAGTGCATGAAATCTCTTGTTTTTGGTGTTTATAGTCTCCTTTACTAGGGGACTGGGACATATGGGCTTGAATCTTGGCTTTATCACTAACTATTGAGGTACTACTGTGGCAGGCATTGGGTAGATGCTGGGGATGCAGCAGTAAAGAAGATACAGTCCCTGCCTCTGAGAGCTTAAACAAATAATAGTTAATTATTCTATACTGTGATAGGCACAAGGATCAGGGTAAGGATGAGGAAATGCAAACTCATAGGAGAGATCCCTAACCCAATAGTTGGGTGGGGTTCATTAGGGAAAGCTTCCTGGAAGTGTTGTCTAAGCCCATGAGTTCACAGACTTCAGCATATATCAGAATCACCTGGGGGATTTGTTAAAGTACAGATTTCTGGGGCCTACCTCTAGAGTTTCTGATTTAGTAGGTCTGATTCAGTAGTCTGGGGTGTTGCCTGAGAATTTATATTTCTAACAAATTCCTAGGTGACACTAATACTGCTTGTCCAGGGATCACACATTGAGAACCATTGGTCTAAGTCAAGATCTAAAGACGGGTGAAAGAAGACAATAGAATTATGAGTGTGTGTGCATGTGCTCATGTATGGGAAGTGGGGTATGAGGGTGCTGGGTAGAAGTATATTCCAAAGGGAACAGAATGTACACAGTCTTGGATATAAGAGAAGGCCTGGCATGCTTGGGAAACCAAAATAGAGTGAAAGGGGGAAATGGTGAGAGGTGAAGGTGGAGGTGTCAGCAGTGACAAATCACAAAGGGCCTAGTAGGCCATGCTAAGGAGTTTGGGCTTCCCTGTAAAGGTAATGGGGAGCCATTAAAGTGGTTTAGTTAGGAGAGTGATGTGATATGATATGTAGAAAGGTTGTTCTGGCTCTATTGTGGATAATGGGATTGAAGGGGCAACATGGGGGCAGGGAGATCAGTGAGGAAAGCATTATAGCAATCCAGGGGGAAGAGGATGGGAGCTATGGCAGAGACTGTTTGTTGAGGAAAACGGGGTTGTAGTGGATTGAAGACGTCCACAAATTCTTTTACCCCCTCCTCCCATGGAGAGATGGGGGTCCATGTCTCCTCCCCTTGAATGTGGGTGGGCTAATGACTAGTTTGACCAATAGCTATGCCAGATTCTAGGCTCAGGCCCCAGGAGACTTCAGCTTTCTCTTCTTATCTCTTGGAGCACTTGTTCTTATTCCCTGAACTGCCTTGTGAGACCACATGAAGTCCTGAGACTACCTGGAGAGGGAGAAGGGCCCAGCTTTCTGGCCGTACCTGCCAGAAGCATGTGAATGAAACCATCTTGGAGCCTCCAGCCCATCTCAGCCACTAGGTGAATATCATCGAGTCATTGCCATGTGGAGCAGAAGAATGATCCAGCAGAGCCCTGCCTGAATTACTGATCCACAATATAATGAGCACAATAGAGTGGCTGTTACTTTAAGCCACTAAATTTGGGGGTAGTTTGTTCTATAATTATAGGTAACTCAACAAGAAATGAATCACAAAGAACATCAGTAGTTAGGGGCAGGCAGATGAAGAGAGGCCATCAAAGCAGAATAAGTGGTAAGGAAGGAGGCAAACAAGGAGAGTGTGGCATCATGGAAGCCAAGAGAAGAGATAATTTCAAGTAGGAAGGAGAGATTATCAGTGTCAAATGCTGCAGAGAAGGAGAAAAAAAATAAGGATTGAACAATGTCCTTTAGATTTAATCACACAGAGCTTCCTGGTGACATGGGTGAAAGTCTGGTGAATCCAGAAGACTGTTTGTGGTAAGAAAGTGGAGGCAGAGGTGAAAATAATTCTGTCAGGAAGTTTTATGATGAAGAAAGAGGGTAGATAAAGAGGGTTGAGAAAAGATTTTTCTTTTTACCTTCAGCAAATTTCAGTACTGATGGGAAGAATACAATATGGAAAGAGAGGGTGAATAGAAGTAAATGGGGCATAATTGATACTCTAATGATCCTGAGGAAGCCAGAGGGGAAGTGTTTCCATGTACAAGCAGAGGGATTTGCTTGAGACAGAAGGACACAGGAGATTGGGGAAATGATGATGTAGAGGAAGATCAATGTGTAGATATGTAGCAGCTGTAGGTTTCTGTTTCTCCTGGGAGGTAGGAGAAGTTGTGTACTGAGATTGATGAGTTTGTAAGACAGGTAGGAGACCAGAGAAGACCTGAAATAGCCACTGTGGGGGATAGGAGGGGACAAGAAGAGAGACATAGAACGATTGTATCCTTGGTAAGAGATGTGGTTGTGTGATATACCAGTCCAGATGGAGAATGAAAGAAGATAGATAGATTAATCTAGGGTTGGCGTCCAGGTGGATTTTTATAAGGACAACTTATCAGGGGATTTGAGGATTTATTCAAGGGAAAGGTTGAAGTGAGGATGCATCTGTCAGAAAGCAAGTAATGACAGGTGTATTAGTCAGCCAAAGGGGTGCTGATGCAAAGTACCAGAAATCTGTTGGCTTCTATAAAGGGTATTTATTTGGGTAAAAGCTTACAGTTGCAGGCCCTAAAGAGTCCAACTCAAGTCTGCTTTCTCACCAAAGTCTGTTGCCACATGTTGAAGCAAGATGGCGGGCAATCTGTGCCTGGTCTCTCCCTCCTTCTTCCTCTTAAGGCTCCATAGGCCCAGCTTCTTCCCATCTCAGCTGTAGTCTGGTATAGGGCTCTCTCTCTTTCCAGGGCTTTAGCTGTTTGAGGCTTCTCCTTTCTGTCACATGGCAGGATCAAAATGAGCAAGTTCTCTCCTATTCCATGTCTATGGAGTTCTCTCTCTTCCTGTGTCTTCTTGAGTGAGTGCCTGTTTATATCAGCCCACCAAAGGTGCGGGGACTCAACCCTGAGTCACGCCCTACTGACATGGTCAAATCAAAGCCCTAATCTTAACAGGTAATTTAATCAAAGTGAATCTAATACAATCAAAGGGGATCACACCCAGAGGAACAGAGCAGTTTACAAACATAATTCTTTTTTGGAATTCATAAATAATATCAAACTGCTACCACAGAGAAAGAAAATAAAGTCTGAGGGATCAAGGTCTTGATAGGGTTGAAGGACACAAGAATGGAGATCTGATTTGTTTCCCACCCCCTCCCCCAAGGTTCTGGATAATGGTAGAATCCAGGGTTGAGAGTAGGTAGCAGGAGTGGAGAGGAAGGCACTGAAGTTGAAGAATTGAAAGATCTCAGAGTTTATATTCATGTGGATGGTCACTGATGTGGATGTAAAAGGTCCCTGCAAAGGTGGCAGGACTGAGGGCGGAGCGCTGGCGCCAACTGGCAAAGAGTTCAGAAAGGCAGCAGGTCTGGGAGGTTGTGACCTGCTGCATGAGGAGAGGCTGTGGGAGAATGACTTACTTCAGGACAAGAGATAAGGAGTCAAGGAGTCAAGGAAATGGGGAGCATTTAGAGCCCACAACAACGACACATCTAAATCCTACTCAATCTTCAGATTCCAAAAGCATATGAAGGCTATCACGAGAAGTATTTGGGGTGCAGGATCTTTCCAGTCACTGCACCTATGGGTCTAGTGCCCTGTGATAGGACCTGGGCCTCCTTCCTTCTCTCAATCCCTCTCCTTCCTCTAAAGTGGGGCACTAGTTCCAGGAAGCTGAGCCTGGATCGTCACGAAGGAGGTTGGGTTAGCACCATTAGGGGAAGCAGATCACATTAAACACATTCCAGATGTCTCTCCTAGATATCAAATCCTGCAAGGCCAACATGCAGCTGGGGAAGTAAGACTGCTGAAATGAGTTACTTAAATGATAGGGTTCTACCCTTTCCTTTCTCTTGGAGGAATTTCTCAAAAGAACATGCTTTCTGTTATGTTTTCATTCCAACTTTGTCTTAAGGTCAGTCACTCAGGGAAGGAGAGGAAACAAGTGGTTCATCTACAGCAATCGAGCAGCATATAAGACAGCCAGAGGGGATGGTGAAATGGTCTGCCCAGTTTCCTTCAGATTAATTAAAAAAGACAAGCAATTTTCTCTGAAGGGCTGGCAATCAGGCACTCTGGATTTCTGGGAAGGTTGCTGTTGGGGGTTTGGATCAGGCTGAGGGAATAATTAGTGGCAAAGGGAAAGGAAAAACTGCAGACGTAGCAACCAGAAGACATCCTAAGGAAAAGCCTTTGGTTCTTCATTCGCATCAGACTCTGCTTGGTGCCATTCCTTGAATGCCGGGCCTGGAACTGGGCAGCATCAGGAACCCCTCATTGGGCCACAGAAGGGCTCCTTCCAAAGGGATGCAGGGCTTATGAAAGTGCCGTTCTCTGCTAGTCCCTTCACCCCTGTTTTCTAGGAGTTCCAGGAAGGAAAACACCAAGGCAGCCTCAGTACTCATCTCAAACAGATCAAAGTGTGAACAGGGACCCACTAAAAACCACTTGCAGAATATGGTCCTTTAAGAAATTACTGGAATGAGAAGATTATAGTATTTCCCTATTCCAAGGCAGAAAATGAAGACAAGACATAGAAGGCCACACAATGATCTGTGGGGCTGCCATTTAGCTCTTCCCTCTGGCCCACACAACTCGAGACTCCCGGAGGCCAGGACACTCACAAGAATGTAGGGCTGTGCCCTCTGAGTGATGCTCCTGGAACATAAAATGCTCCTTTTGAGTGAGAGTCTCAGGAAAGAGTTCACTAAATTGAGCATCATTTTATTTCTCAAGGCGGGTTTCTTGCAGTTGAATTGGGTTGAAGGGTGTTTCCCTTGTAGTAAAAGCCTATCACTGTTTTTTTATAATGTGCAGTTAGTTACCCATCTGTACAGCAGCCCAGCCATCCCATCTGGATCCTTACCATCCTTACATGCTGTAAAATAGGAAACCAAATACAGAAGAAATGCACCTTGAAAATAAAACATTTAAATGCCAACATAAATATTTTGAGTATTAAAGTGGCATTTTCCTGTTAGTTGTTTAGAACAGTGGTCCAGAAAACAGGAGATTCCTATTACCTGGGAAATTAGCAGTGCACATTCTTAGGCTCCACCCCAGACCTATGGAATCAGAAACTCACGGGCAGGGCCCAGCAGAAGTGGAGGGTCACAGGTCTCCAGAGATTCTGATGCACACCTGTATTTCAGAACCACTGTTTTAGATGAACCTCTGTAAAAGCAGCAGCAGCCAGGGGACTCTTGTGCCTGCATTAGATTCCAGCGTGTTTCAAATACAGAATGTCTTTGCTAGCACTTGAGAAAGACCTGAGGACTAGGGTTGTTTTGGGGGTAAGGGTAGGGAGAGACATAGGTACCTTGGTAGCACCTGGGTTTGGGGTATGATTTTTTTTATATATATAATTTTTTTTTATTAGAGAAGTTGTAGGTTTACAGAAAAATCATGCAGAACTTACAGTTCCCACTTACCCCTCCCCAATTAACAAATTGCACTAGTGTGGTACCTTTGTTACAACTGATAAAAGAACATTACTATAATTGTACTAACTATAGTCCAAAGTTTACATCAGGGCTCACTGATTGTGTTGGAGAGTCATATTTTTTTTTTTTTTAAGATTATTCTTATAGCATATCTTTTTTAATTGTTCTATTTGGCATATAATCATGGCAATAGGCTAAAGTGTCATATTTCAGAATATATTTTTTCTTAGTAATGTGGGCTTATCATTTCAGCTGTAGCCTAGGTGATTTTGGACTTGAAGAAGGGACTAACTTCCTAGGGCTTTTGTATCTATGAGGTTCACCACAATGAAGCTCTGATGTTCTTAGGAATACATTTAGATTTACAACCCACTGAATTTATAACCTCTTTTTTGGTCTTCGTCTTGTATTAACCAGTTTACGCCTTAAACTCAAACTGAAAAATATGGACATAGACAATTTTTGGAAATCATATTCTTCTTTTCTCCTAAACAATGCATCTTCTGGGTTCTGATACAGGTCAGATGCATTATACATGGTCCATGGAAAACTGAGATTTAAGAAAAAGGTGAGCATGCGACTTTAAGTTCTGATAAGCTGAGAAGCAAATATAGAAGAGAAAGGTCAGAGGATCTAGCAGAAGAAACCCTGAAGAATAAGCCTTTTAGCCAGGAAGAAAGACTGTGAATTGTTGGCTGTCTTCAGAAGATTTGCATTTTTAAAGTTAGTGATTCATGTAATAAAAGGTTGTAGTTACAGTATTACAGTGACTGCTTGCTTTAGGGCTATCAGGGACCTTTGAGGTTTTAAATCACATGCTTAGCCTGGTATGAGAGTGTATTTTTAACTTCTGCAAACTATATTTATAATCTCTGCAACTTTTCTCTACCTGGCCCCTATTTCTCACACACCTGGCAGGAAAATGAAAAAAAAAAAGTACAAAAATTATTGGTATTTGGGCACAAATGGATAATCTTAAGAGATCTGGGGCTTTCTTGGAAATATCTCTGGTTAGTAACCTATAGAAATTAGCCACTGTATTTAATTGCCTGAAATGTACCTTATTATGGTTACCCTACTTTTGAGCCTTGATGTGATTCAACTTCTGACATGCGTGTTGACAATGGGTCAGAACACTTGAAAACAAACCTGTCCCCAAAAAGCCAGCAATTTGCTGTCACTGTAACACTAGTGCTGATGGCTTGGCATTTGCCTTGCATCTAGAAGGCAAGGCAAGTGGCAATTTTACAGTGTGGTTCTGCTCTAATGTATAAAGATGCTAAGACTAATATATTTTGCCTCTTGAATAAGGTCTTTAATCCTTGTACTGCAAACAGGGAGCCTCAGAGCAAAACTCCATAAAAGGAACATGATCAGAGAGAACTGAGTATACAAAAGTACTTGAATAAAATGGCCCAGATCTTGATGCACAGAATATAAGTGTTCAAAGTACTTTTTTTCTTAAAAGCAGAAGTTCTGGAAAAACACTGGTACCCAGCAATAAGCATTTTTTTTTTTCAGTAGATTTTATTGGGCATTGACCACTAGAAAAGCTAAAGACTTTGGCCTTATGTTGTGCAGACCCTTCCTCTACATTATCTGAATGAAGGTATTGAGGTATATAGCAAAGAGGTTAAAACTTGGTTCTGGAGACTGGCTGCTTAGGGCCAAATCCTGACTCCATGGCTTATTAGCTGAGTGACATTGGACAAATTAACTAACCCCCCTTGCTTTAGTTCCTTCATCTGTACAATGGGGATACTAACAGTATCTCACTCACTGTTTGAGTTAGGTAATAGATGTGAAATGATTAGACCCATGCCTGGCATGTAGTAAGTGCTCAACAAGTTTAGCTATTATTACTAATATCATTTAATTTTTTTATTAATGAAGGTCCTATAAGAAAAGGAAGAGAGAGGTCTGCCCATGGGATCTAAGCCCCCTCTCAATCGAAGCGGAGTGGGCATCACCATCCCTAAATCCTCAAGATTGTAGAACGAACAAACATAAGGTAGGAATGCAACTATGGACTAAAGTAGACTAATCATTCTAGTAATGGAAGAACTTATGACATTGATATAAAGACAGTGGTCACCAGAGGTTCTGAGGGGAGGGAGAGAGAAGAATAGATGTATCATGGGGCATTTTGGGGATATTGGAATTGTTCTGCACGATATTGCAATGACAGATACAAGTCATTATTGCATTTTGTCAAAACCTATAAAATTGTGCAGTGCAAAGTGTAAATCATAATGTAAACTATAGACCATGCTTAGTAGCAATCCTTCAATATGTGTTCATCAATTGTAATAAAGGTACCATACTCATGTAAGATGTTATTAATAGGGGAATATGTGAGAGGGGGGGAGGGTGGGGTATAAGGGAATCCCCTATATATATTTTTAAAATTTTATTAAAGTATATCATTCATACATGAGCATACATAAATAATAAGTATATAGTAAAAGTTGTGAACTTACAAAATAAATATGTATATCATCATACAGGGAATCCCCTATATTTTTTATGTAACATTTATCTAATCTAAAGCTTCTTTAAAAATAAAGGAAAAAAAAAGGAAGAGAGAGAAGAGAAAGTACCACTTTCTTTCTGTCTTTTCTCTTTTTCCTTTCCTTCTGTCATCTTTCTCTCTTTCCATCTCTCTCTGCCACATTCCAAAAGGGATTTAAAGCTGAGGAGTTAATATCGAGTGTGTTTAATATTATGTGGTAGACAGAGCACGGCCCTGGAGGCCAGGAGGCCTGAATTCTCTTCCTGGCTGTGCCTTTAACTAGCTGTGAGACTGCAGGGAAGTTGTCTTACTTTCTGACCTGAAGTTTTCTCACAACACTAGTGGACTGGATGATCTCTAAGAATGGTAAAATTATTTCTGGGATGGTGTGTGCTGCATTCCAGCTGATCTAATGCAAGGTATTTGGGTTGGAAGGTACCACCAACCTAGATCACTTGATCTCTGGATCTCAGGCTGCAGGACAGTGCTAGGTGATTTTCAAAATCAAGGTAGCCTAGTGCAAAAAGGGCAGGAGAAATCACATCTACCTTCCTGCAGGAAGTGAACAAGGGTCCCTAGAAACCTGTCTGATCCTGAACCTGTGGTTATTTTCTCTTGCCCTCAGAAGGCTCTGTGGTAAGTGTCTGGGGCAAGTGGTTCTGCAAGGCAACCTGTGCTCCATTCAGCTCAGCCATCCATTACTTTGCTTCCTTCTGATTCCATTTTGCCAAATGGACATAATCCCTGCCATCCTTCTGCTCATCTTCTGCCTGTGATAGGGGATGGTTAAGCCAATATTGTTTGGGAGTCAGTGGGAGGCCAAAATGACAGAACAAATACAGTAATGAAAAAACCTAACTAAATAATGAACTCAATATTATGGTTCATTTAAAATGTGACGTTTAGTTCATGTATACATTTCAATGTATTGATATAATCCTGATGCTTATTATAAATCACATTAATAATAATAGTAGACCTTTATTAAGCATCCAGTATATTATCTTGTTTAAAACTCGCAACAATACCATGAAGTAAATACTAGTATTATCATCTTTTCACAGAGGATGAAACAGGTTCATAGAAGTTAAGTATCATACCCAAGGTCACATAGCTAGAAAGTGGTGAGCTGGTTGGAACATAGCTCTCCAGGAACAGGATGATGTAGTTTTGTGGATAATCTGGGTTAGGTTTTCCAAAGCATATGTTCTATGAAACACTGGTTCTTGAATATGTGAATATCTATCACCTGATAAAAAATATCCATAGTGAAATAAGCTTGGGAAACATTGTGTTAGACGAAGTTGATCAGGTTTCTTTACAAGGGGACAACAGTTCTCAGAGTCTTCTGGCTGTTGCCATGTTCTGATTTTCCAAGAGGGGCATAAAGTATGCATAGCATCTCTCAAAGTTATCTACCTGGAGAGCATGTTTGTGCTACTGTGGAGAATCATGAGGCTTAGTGCTAAGGCTACAGCCTTTTGGGATATGCTGATGGGGCCCTTACTTCCCATGATGAATATGAGCAACCAGGGCTGGCTGTAACCAGGCACAGGACGTCCCTCCCTCGGTCGCAGGGCAGAGCCCCTGCTCTGACACTCCCCAGCCAGCCCTCAGGTAGCGTTCTAGGATGGTGGGTAAAGCTAAGCCAGTGGCTCTTCACTGTCTTGTCACTTCCTGGGTGGGTGAGAAGACCCCGAGGGGGCTTCTCTAGCTCAGAAGCAGCTGGTGTGGATGGCTGGGAGGCTGGGCCACCACATTTACATTCAGGTAGCTGTGATCCCACTACAAGGGAAAGCCCACAAGGGAGAAAATGACTTACTCATAAAATTTTAATAAATAGGTTCGAAAAAAACCCTGCCTTCCCTAGTCTCTGTGTTGCTGTCAGCAAGCACATCTTTTGTAGCAAGCTGACATTCTTGTCCACAGCGAGGCTAACAGCACTTTGAATGAAGTAATTACCGAATAAAGTTAATGTTAACCAAATTGCACAGAACTTGAATTAAAAATATATTTGATTGCAGACCGAAGCCCGAGTCATGTATCTTACCCATCGGATGTGTGGTGTGCTTGCCTTGAGAGTGGGAACCGTCCTGGGAGGGAGGCTGCCATTTGTATTCTGAGGGTGAACCCACTTTTAGGAGGGGGAACCCAAGGATGCTTTCTTCTCTACCTTGAGGCAGCAGGAATGAGATTTTGGCTTCCTACTTTATCTCTGGGTGATGTTTCCATTCACTTTGCAGAACAGCAGCACAGTTTGGCACAGCCTGCCCTTTCCTGGGGAAGAGAGTGAGCTGAAGAGGCATGAGATTGAGAAGGGGAACTGCTGTGTGGGCCCCAAGGTCTGAGCTTGTCATGTGCGCTCTCCTGTCCACAGACCTCAAGGAACCGGAGGACTGCATGGCTGCAAGACAACACACACAAAGACGGTGAGGTTTGAGCAGAAAGTGTGTGGGGCTTGGGGCCAAAAGAATTGGCTTCTAAAATCCCTGGATAACTAACTAACTGAATGGTTTCTAGCAAGTCAGTTCCCTTCTTTGTGCCTCATTTTTTTCATCTGTCAAATGGAGGTAAAATTTGCTCTGTTCTCCAGAGCGGAGAGAATAAAAAGAATAATAGGTATAGAGTATTGTGAACATAAGTAGTTATTATTAGGCTTAAATGGAGCCATGATTGGCCAGCAGGGAAGTTGTCATTTTAGGATATTAAAAATGCAAGACAAAACATGTGTGCTGTGAATGGTTAATGATGTTGGCAATGGGTGTGGGATGGGAGAATTGGGGCAAGTGCACCAGATATTTGCCATTCCCAGAGAGGCCCCACGTGGCTGGATCATACCTATACCATTCTGCTCTGTACTCGTACAGTCTCCCAAGAGTGTTATGAGGTTCATCAAGCAAGTGCTTATTAAATCCAGGATTTATATGTACATGAAAAATTATTTGGACATTCTCAGAGAAGGCTCTCTTGTAAATGTCACTGTTACTGGTCTACCTTTCCAACCTTTTATCTTTTCTATATCATGGCCACAAGTAGAGATGTAACTCAGGTTTTAGAGGATCTCTTTCTGTCTGTGGCTCCACTTCTTTGCCTTCCGTTAACTCCAAATTCAAATGCGTCAGCCTCTTAGATGCTCAGAATTTTCAGTTGCTCATCTGCTTCTCTTGTCTTCTGTTTGGAGTCATTTAATTCATCCTTTCACTGCATTTTAGAGAGACAGTGATCTATTCCTTTCATTTAAGTCTCCTAAGGAAACTATGCAGCCTTTTAAACCCATCTTCTTTGCCTCCTCTCTCTTCTAGTATGTTGTGGTTTCAGAATAACTCATACCAGGCTGACTCCAGCTTTATGCCTGGGTCTTAAAGATAGGTGAGGGTTTGAGAGAAACCCTGTTACTTAGCCCTTGAGATATGCCAAAATTCTATTCTGTGTATCAGAAGTAAAATGCTATTTTTTTCTATTAATCTGAGCCATAGGAAATCACCATTTTTTAGGTCACAAAGGTTGATACCAGCAATTTCCTATGGTTCAACCTAATATTTGCATACCTTCTTTAACAATCCTAATCTTGAGGAAGATTACTGCTTAGCCTGTTGAGGGAGAAATGAGCATTAATATTTTGTTTAAACATGTCTTTATGCCATCAAAGGCCACTCTTCCTGTTTCCTCCTGAACAATAGCCAGAAAAGCTGCTCACTTGAAGACCACTATTGAATACCCTTTGGCTCAGCTTTTATAGATAGCATAAAGCCAGAAGGCAGCTTCTCCCCTATTGTATTTTCTGGTAGAATAGAAAAGGAAGTATTCAATGAGATATCCCAGAGATGTTTGAAACAATATCTGCATTTCTATTTGTTGCCCCAACTTACTGAGGGCAGCTGGTTTCTGTATTAACTATTGAATAATATCTGTATTTAAGAGCTAATGGAAACTGCAGGAATAGAAGGCTGGTGTTTAGAGAAGTTTGGTCCAACCATTCTGTTTTATTTCACTCATGTAATCCAAAGGCTGTGTGTGCACGTAGGTATGGAAATGCCTGAATGTTCTGATTAACATTTGTGTGAGGGATTATAGTCTAACTAAGAGTGTAATAGAATAGGCCAGTTGGAAAGAGGGCTGTTTCAGTTTGATAGAAGGGAGGCAACAAACCTGTCTTCTAAAAGAAAGATGCTGGGAGTCGTTTTCTGTTCCTGGAAATAAAAGTCAAACTAATCTTTTTTTGTGCCAGGGGCTGCTCATTGGACCTATTTCTCATTGTCTGGAAACTGTCAGTCATGGTAATAATGCAGCCAGCTGGCTAATTAACAGGGATTCTGCTGCTGGGAAGGGAGCATCAATAGATGACAAAAGCACACTAAGGGACCTTCGGAGTTCCCTGCATTGTCATCTCATACCATTTAGTCACACAGCACCTCTAGCTGTGTGGAGAAGGCTCCTGCCCAACTCCACTGAGCTCTCTAATAAAAATGGCAACTCTCAGAGTGGTTTTCACTCCCAGAGACAGTAGTGTGAAGTCAGTTCACAAAAGGCCAGCAAGATGTTGCCTTCTGGTGACAACTTTTTCTCACTCAGCCAAGAAAAGTGTTCCCAGCAAATTCTCAGATGCCCTCAGCTGACTGACCAGGTCATTGCACTTCAAAACAGAATAGAACATGAAGATCAAAACTAGAAATCTGAGCTATTTCCAGTAAGAAGAAGGAAGGAAGAGGCAATATTCCTGCCTCTTCTTCACCAGCAGACTCTCAAGGATGATTAGACATTTGCTTCAGTCTTTCATGGGTGTTTATTTTCCTTGGAGGCTGATGTGGAAGAAGTCAGTGGCCTCTTATTCTCTGCTGAAAGAATCATTATCTTAGATATTTAAGGGATTAGAAAGTTGGGGATGTCACGTGGTGGGGTTGAGAGGATAGAAAGCCATCTGGGAGTATGTGCTTTCAGGTAAAGATGAAACCACATGTCTTATTTCTCTCCTTTGTTCTGCTATTTCCCTAAAGGTCATATCACATGAAGATAGCGTAAATAAAAATGATCTTATGGCATGGGAAAAAGAAAAGGAAACAAACTCTGGCTGTGTGATTGTTAGGAGAGGGAGTTGGAAGCCACTGAATTCTGCATTTTATTTTTAAGTGGACCAGTGGATTTGTTAAAATATTTCTGTTAAGCCACTTAGCTTCCATCTCTTTTTCAACAAAATCGCTCCTCGCCTAATATGGAAGCTGCAAGTTTGGTTTAATTAGCGTTTGTACTTTGAGAAGCTGAATGGAAGGTACTTGGAAATACACAGTAGTATAACAAAGTAAGCTGAGAACACTATAAAAGAGATGAAAAATATACAATGTACCTAAAACTCATTTTGAAGGAGCCGAAATGCAAACTTTATGCAGAGACTACATAAATAGCAGCTGGAAAGAATCAGATCAGCTTCCATGGGTCTCATAATACCAGAGATGGGGTGATTCTGTTAATCCCGTGCCTCTGGGTGATTCATGAATTTTTAGACCTTCTCTCTAGGTCTCCCAGGGGAAAGCAAACTGCTAGAGGCCATCTTTGGGTTTATAGATCTTCTAGCAGCCATACTCTGTCTTACGGTCCAAATGACCTCTCTCAGTTCCATCTGACCATCGACTACTCTAGTCCTGACAGTTTCTATTTGGCCACTACTAGTTCCCTCACCAATGGGACTAAACTAGAAGACTGCAGAGCCTATACCTGATGGTTGCCTTGACAAGTATCTTCTTCAGAAAGTCACAGCTTATTGCATTTGATCAGAATTTTAACTTTATGTTTTGGTTTGTGATAATAACTCCATTCTGAAAGTTTGGAGGCTTTCATAGATTTTTAATTTTAGCTTTATAAGGAAAAAATCCAAGTTTCTTAAGATAAGCTCTCCTAAATGGAAGAGCTTACCATTTCATAATGGTATGAAAACCAAGGGTAAACTACTTTGGATTTGGTGCTGATCAGAGATATTGACTACAAAGCCTTAAAGTGCGTTTTCTTACCCAAAACATCATTTTATGTGTTTGGACTGTGACTTTTCTGGGTCCTCTGATATGATTTTCCAAATCCAGTTTAAATTTCACAATAAGTTGATAGAGTGAAACAGGAGAAAAATTGGGGAGAAAAGGAAATTAAAAGAAAAGAAAAAAAAAAACAAAAACTGGGAGTGGGAGGTGGGGGAGAGAATGTAACCAGAAAGGAATGTCTGCTCTGTTTCTTATCCTCTGGTGCCAAACTTCAGCCACTCATCTGACGGTCATGTACAAGGTCATGCACAAGACTAGAGGTATGGCAGTGGCTCTCAAAGCATGTGCCAAGGAACCCCTGAGGTTCTTTTCAGGGGCTGTCTTATAGATGGGAAGGGAGAGAAAGCTTCTAACTCCTCCCCAGATCTTTCATGGGCTTGGCAGAAAAATAGAATCCCACTGGGAGAGCCAATTGTAGTTTTCCAGGTGAAATTTAGCCCTTTTAGTATTTTAGTTTTAAAGTTAAAATGAACAAGGTGGAGAAAATCAGCATAGATCAGAAATGACCCAAGTGAAAGAGTCTCTTCTTGTTATTGCTTCAAGTTCCTAGCAGCTGGACTTTGTAAGCTGGTGGCCTTGTCAAAGGAGGGTGCTTCTCACACAGTCTCTGCAAAAGCCTTGGGCCCGTGATACTCAGGCTCCCAAATAAATACGATTTAGAATTTGCTCATTCCATTCATGCTCTTCAGATTGTCTCCCATGTCTCCTAAGTTTCTTTTGTTCTCTAGAAGGCCAAGATACCAATGAAGATCAGCTTTCCATTCACAGATATTATTATAGGATCATTCCAGATAATCATTATGGATTTCTGTGCCAATACAGGAACAAAGAATTTTGTTGTACAATGATGATATAGCAGAAAAGATATTAGAACAAGCCATATAGCAGGTTTTGGAAAATTACGAGACCTGACTGCATAACGGGGAAGCACCACATGCTGGAGTTTTAAAACAGTTCCCTAGTAGTGTTCAGATTTGTAGTGGGTTGAATCAGGCTTGATATTGATCATGAAGAAGCTGCCAGAGGTTGGCCAGAAGGGCAGGACTTCTACACAAGAGGGTGGAGCCTGGACTTCCATCATTGTGCTACAGAGTAATCAGACATCTGCACTGCACATAAGCGGTGGGGAGTGGAAAAGCCTGCTGAAAGCCCTGCTGTGAGAGAATTACAATAATTGAGCCTTCTATCATGGGGCTCTGCCCTGCTGTCCCAAGGTCATCGTGGGGGAAAGAATGGAGTAGCTTACAAAGACTTAGAAGCTTTTGGTCCTTTGCTCACTCTGTTTTGCACTTTGTAGAATTTGGCAGCTCAGTAAGGATCAAAGATGGTGCAGAAAATGCTTTTGTAATTTCTCTTGGGAAATGGCTTTCTTTGGAGAAGTTAGGTTGAAAGGGATGTATAAGAACTTCTAAAAGTGATGATTAAGAAGCAAGGATGAGCCCTTTATGCTAATGCTGTCCCTGCCCAACAGAAAGAATTTCCAAGGTATACTGAAATTGCAAGGTCATCTAGGTATCTCTTTGACGTACAAATTAGCAAGACATTACAGCAAGGTCTCTATCTAAAATCTGAGTCTAACAGTATTCTGCAGTCCCATGCTGATCTTTAAACTCTGAAGAAAGTCATCAGATTCCATTCCAGAAATGTCTTCTCAGCTTCTTAGTAATCTCCAAGTATCATAACCTTTCATATTGTGCTGAGGAGGGAGTGGAGGAGAGTTTTCTTGTAGCTAGGTTGGAGTGCTTTCCCCCATAATTGCCAGTTGTTTAGATTTACCAGAATTTTAGGGTCCAACTGAAAATTTTGCAAACCTTCATCAAAAACAAACCAAAAACAAATGTCATCTTCAGATTGCTTCTCTTAGAACTCATTATAAAAAATGGCTTTGGAGTATCAGATCTGATAGCCTATGAGATTTAGCTCTATTTACATTTTGGCTGTTTCCCCCCTAACATGATTTCCTCTGAGAACTAGAAGTTGGAGGCCTGGAACCAGGTCTTTTGAAATATATGACCTTGAACATGTCACCTAATTTATGCAAGCATCAATTTTCTTGTCTGTAAAAAGGTGATAACAACAAAAACGGGGCTGTTGAGGGATCAAATGAGATAGTGGATATAAAAACACATTATAAATTGCAAAAGACTCCACAGATACAAGTACTAAAGAGTCAATGCGGCTGTAGTAGAAGAGGCATTGAATTTGTGGTCAGGAGAATCCTGAATCTTCTGCTAAACAGTTTTTGGGGAAAGTTGAGCCCCTGTTTCCTTAATTATAGATGCGGATAATTAAACTACTAAAAAACTTCACAGGGTTTTGTAATTGAAATATTAGCCGATTAAACCAAGGGGGATTGCTTAGTCCAACTATTGCAATCAAATTTTCTCCCTTAGGAACTGTCCGTCATTTCCGGGTGAGTGAATATGTGTTGCAGAGAGGAAAGCTCAAAGCGCTTTATATAAAGCAATGATTAGTAGAGAAAACAGGTTTACTAAGAAAGGAAAATGAAATAGATTAGGGAGAGATAGAGATACACCTATTTGCAGAGAATCAGAGTGAGAATAGCCCCTTATTTTTTGATTGTTCCTTTCCTAGGTGACATCCATGTATCCTTTTGGCAAACTCCTTCTGGATTAGTCAAGGTTCAGTTGCAGATAAGGGACCAGTTTAAGCAGAAAGGGATTTAGTGTAAGAATTAGGTACTTACAAAGTTGCTGGTAGGGAGAGGAGCAGGCTCTAAGCTAAGCTTCCAGGACAACTCTCCAAACAGCCCCCACAGAACTGGCCCACCGAGGGCCAGGAAGCTGGGAAATCAGGGAACTACTTCCACATTCACTGGTTTAGAGTTACACTGCTTTTGTCAGGATCCACAGCAGGTAGATTCATGATACTTGTGAAGCTAGGGACCCGCTACTGAGATACCTGCTACCTCTGCCAATCCCAGCCTCCTCACCACTGTGTGGCATGGCCTCCATCTCCTGAGCTAACGGCTGCTCGGTGGAAGCTAACTGGTGTGCAGACCTGCAGCATAAGAAGTCTGAGCAACACAGCTCTGTGGTTCCAGTCTGCAGTGCGTAAGCAGTCATGGGTGGGCAAGTTCAATGAGCCAATGCTGCAAAGGAGCCATCAGTTTCTTGTAAAGAAATGTTCAAGGCATCCTACCTCAGACACCCACATTAGGCCAATGTCTGGTTAAGGTTGGGATGTTGTGCCCTCTTTCAGCATGTTTTGTGCTCAATTGCAATTACTTGTTGATAAGTGTGGAGCTTAAGATATGGGTACTTCTTATATAAAATGAGATAACTGTAGAAGAGTCAACAAGGAGACTGGACTACTTTGGGTATCATCACAATTCTGAATTGTAGCCTTATTAAATAGTAGGTGCTTACTCTGCTACACATTGACTGGGACCCTTGCCCTTTCCTCCCTCTTCCATCTTCAGTTGAGGCCACTTGCCCCACTGAAGGATCACTTCTATCCATGGTTCTGGGGCAGATTTGCAGGATCCTTGAGTTGGCATCCAGGTTACTCTACTAATGTGCTGCTAGGCCTGTGTGGGTCAGGGAAAAAGTGTAAAACATGAATCATTTGCTTTGCCACTTACCAGTGAGGATCTTATGTGAGGGGTGGAATCACTCTGAACCTCAGATACTCATCTTCAGAATGGAATACTAATGCCTGCCATAGGAATTTGTAGGAATTATGTGGGATAGTGACTAGAAAGCTCTTTGCTACAGTGCCTGGCACACAGAACATATATATTAAATATTGGCTTCATTAGAGCTGAGTTTTCATATCTGTGAGCTTAACCATATGGCTATAGCTCCAGTTTTTGTAATGAGTCTTTGTCTTGCTGCCCTTCATTTGGATCTCCACCCTTGGTCACCTGGTCTGCCTACTCACTAGCAGATTTCCCTACTGCTTGCCTGCATAGATATTGGATATTTTTGTGATTCCTCTCTGCATACACCACTTGCAATGATCAAGACAGCCTAGATTGCTATTGCTTAACTGGGCATCCACCTGCTATTTGCTACACATTCTCTGGATGCCAGGTTCCACCTGCCTTTCTCTTGCTACTTGTAGTTGGGTCCTAATTATTTTTCTTTGCTACATCCCTCCCCCCATCTTCCCCTCCTACTTCAGAGAGTAGATCTAGTTCTAGATCCTGGATGTTAGCCCTGTTATGCCAGATAGTGTCTACAAATACGAAACACCAGTTCCCTAGGTTTTTGCTACTCAAAGTCTGATGTGCCAGCATCACCTGGAAACTTGTTAGATGTTCAGAATCTGCATTTTAATAAGATCCCTAGATGACTCATAGGCACATGAAAGTTTAAGAAGCACTGCTCCATATCAAGGAAATAAGGCTAGGTTAGGAAATATTTTGGTGGTGTCTAGAAAAATCTGTGAACCTTCCTCCTTGTGATGTTCTGGAGACAAACTGCTGCTTCCTAATCTGGCTTGTGGGTACTTTGATCTAAAGGAGGGCAATATGATATTCTGTATCTTTTCATCCAAGGCCTGGGCTTTGTGTTCTAAGGATGAAGCCCAGGCTTATATGAAGATGCAGTTAAAAGAAAATTCTGGTAGGCTATATATTTGAGAAAATTCACTCTAAGCCTCTTCTACTTGCTTCTGATTCAAACCAATCAGATTCTGCATTAATGAACTGCACAATAAAGAGGAAAAAACTCCCGAAGTTCCTTTTTTATTTTATGGTCTTCCCTCTTCCTATCCCAGCTTTCCCCAAACCTGCATCTCAACAGATCCTCTGGAACCAGCACCCAAGCATAGAGCAAAGCACAGTGGCCACGGGGAAAATGGTGGGTAAAGGCTTTGAGAAATGGCAGGTATTTTTGGTGACTTTCTTCCTAATGTTTTTCTTAGAACCATGTCTTTGGTTCTAAAATTGGGATATCTTAATTTTTATTCTTTTTCATTTATTTAAATACACCTAAACCTACTTGTGGTAATTTGAATTCTGTACCCAAATAAACACATGTTCTTAATCTTAATCCATATCCCTGTGGGTATAAATTCACTGTGCACAGAACCTTTTGAAGATGCTACTTTTAGTTAAGGTGTGGCCAGCTGAACTAGGGTGCGCCTTAATCTGATTACTGGAGACTTTAGAAAAAAAAGTCCTCCTTGGGAGGAGCCAAGAGCTGGAAGTCAATGGAAACTGGAAGAGTAGAGAGAAAGGAGAGGACATTGCATGTGACGGGACAACCAAGTAGTCCCAAGGATTGTGTCAAGCCAGCACCGGAACAACTAGTCTTTGGGGAGACTAGTCTTGCCAAAGCCTTGATTTTGAACTTCCTCTAGCCTCAAAACCAGAAGCTCATAAATTCTGTTTAAGCCAAAGCCAGTTTATGGCATTTGAGATACGAGCTCAGGCAGACTAAGACACCATCCTTTCCTTTCTTCAAGGCTTCTAGTGCTACAAGAATGAACTATTCTAAAGTTTTTCTCCAAAATAAAAACTAAAATTAATCCATTTTTGGATGAGGATGCAGACTTAAAGCATCTGTTACAAAAGGTAGGTGTAGGCTGTGAGCAAAGCTGAGCCAATTGCCCATACCACCTCATTTTCATTTATATTGTTAATTAGATGACTGGGGGAAAAAAAAAAGATAGCCTGCTTGTCTTTTTCTGCCTCAAACACATAGCTGTTCCTCATATTTCGGGCAAAGCATCTAATGAAGATGTCTCTCTCACTCTCTGTGCCCTATCAATTTGACCTGGTCCTAGCAGTCAGCACACTTGGGCCTGATGCCATCTTGTGAAAATGATGGGCCCTACGGCATGAACAAGGTAATCTGTTGTTTTTCTTCAGGTGTGACAAGGTTTGTGAGTTGGGGTAGAAGAAAAGGCTTAGGATAGGGGCATTAAATACAAATAAGAAGAATGGAAAGGGCCTTCTCTTGCAAGAATGGAAAAGGCTAGAGGTCAATGGCTAGAAAGATGAAAAATGTCCCTGAGCGACTTAATAAATCAAGAGTTGGTGGAACTTGCACTTAGGTGTAAAGGTAAACAATTTTTTGCTTCTCAGGCATGGCAGTGGGGTTAAAATACATTAAATTTCAGACTTTGGGTTTTTCTAACCTGTGATGAATACACAGTGACTCTCAACTTGGCTTTAAAAAAATTGCCATCAGGAAAATACTTGAGGATGTGGCCGCATCTTAAATAAAAGATGTCATATGAATTTTTCAAAAGGAAGTGGTGATAACTTGAAAGCGTGTTTGTTTTAGAAAAGCCTTCTCAATGTTTACATGATACAAGACATCCATATGTATCATTTACTCTTCCCTGCAGGCACATGACTGGAGACATGAATATTTTCCTACTAGCAATAAAGCACTTACTTTTGCTCAAGGGTTAATTATATAATGAATAAAAAGGTTAATAATGGATGGGCCTTTCCCAGCTCATGCTATGTGCATGGTAGCCAACTTAGCTGATTTAGGGGAACAACACAGATAAATTTATGAATCAAAGCTTGATTTCTGGGGAGTGGATATGGGTCAAGCCATTGAGTGCCTGCTTTCCACATGGGAGGTCCTGGGTTTGGTCCCTGGTGCCTCCTAAAACAAACAAACAACCAGCAAACAAATGAAAAACAACTCGGGGAGCCCATGTGGCTCAGTGGTTAAGCACTGGCTTCCCACCTACAACGTCCTAGGTTCAACCCCCAGCCCGTGTACCTCAAAAAAAAAAAAAAAAAAAAAGCCCGAGTTCTGACATTATAGGGACGCAGGACACATCATTATTAACTTAAGGCAGACAGACACTTATTAAAGGCATCAACTCAATTCCCAGATCAAATGACATTCTCAAAGTGTTGTTCTGGACAGGCAGTATCAGCATCTCCTAGGAACTTGTTAGAAATGCAAATTCTCAGGGCCCACCTCGACTTGCTGAATCAGAAACCCTGGGGCTGGGGCCCAGCAATCAGCACTTTAACAAGCGCTCCAAGTAAATCAGAAGTGCCTGTTTGAGAACCACTGCTACTGAGGGTGTCTAAGGAGGCACAGGATCCAGTAGAAAGCACAGGGCTCCAGGACCAGTCTGCATTCTCCCAGCTTTGCCATCACTAGCTGTCTGGCGTTGGCAAGTCCTGGGCCTCCCTGAACCTTGATTTCCTCTTCTGCAAAATGAGGAATGTACTCCCGTCCTCAAATGTCTGTGTGGGGTAAGTGAGCCAGTGCAAGCCCTGAGTTCACATGGTAGGCACCCAGGAAACGTGGGTGCTTTTCCTCTTCACCCCCCTGGACCTGGGGTCCTTCTGCAAAATCCAGGAGGTAAGATTCATCGATATTTGTGGAAAATTAAGAACATTTTCAAATATGCACGGACCTCAATCTACTCCCGGACATCTTGTATTGGGCTGGCTGACCCTGGCTGAGGCCTGCGCTGGTCCAGTGGGGGAGCCGCCAGCCGCAGGTGGCTACGGAGCATCTGAAGTGTGACTTGTCCAAATTGAGATGTGCCGTAAGTATAAAATACCCTTTGGATTTTTAAGACTTAATTAGAGAAGTAAAAGAATGTAACATATCTAATTTATAATTTTTTAATGTCGGTTACATGTTGAAATGATATTTTGGGTATATATTGCATTAAAGAAAATATATTATTAAAATTAGGGGGACGGATGTGGCTCAAATGGTTGGGCATATGTCTCCCATATGGAGGGACCCGGTTTAAAAAAAAAAAAAAATTAATCTCACCTGGTTTTTAATTTTTTTTTTAAAGTGGCTACAGGGAAATTTAAAGGTACCTAGGTGACTCATATGATATTTCTATTGGATAGTGCTGGTCTAGGCACTCCGGGAAGCCCTGCACAGTCCTAATGCCAAGCCCAGGGAACAAGGGAAGAGCCTTCTGATAAAAATTGCTTGTTAGCATCTGGCTACAAAATTTATGATCTTTGTGGAATTGTTCTTTATTATCATCTTTGCAGCATTTTGTAGCTGCAAAGAATCCTACAATCTTTTCATCAGTTATTCCTCACAATATACTTTGTGAGGCAGGTCACTGCTAAATTAGGAGACTCATTAAAATGATATTTGTCATTCAAAGGCCAATGGGTGCCTCCACAAACACACACCCTCATAGTGGTGAAATTGAATTATACCCAGTGGCTGAAATAACAGTTATAAAAAAGGAAAAAGGAACGAATACATCTCTGAAAGGAAATACAAACTGTAGGCTGGTAAATGCTGGGCTAACTCTGCATAGCTAGGGCTTGTTAACAATATCCACAGCTACGTAAAAATCCATTGAATGAGTCTCCCATCCTGTCTTGTATCATGTTTCCAAACCTCCCCCTTCCTACGAGCGAGGGTTTCTTATAGGTAGAATCTAGAGACTTGATTAACCCCTCAGACATTTTTTTAAAGTCACTTTTCAGGAAATGAGAATTCGTTAAGCATCAGTCCATCCTGTCTTCTCTTGCTTCACAAAAGACAACAAACGGCAATTCTCTCAGGTGACTATTTGTCCTCCACATGACTTAAAAATCAGCTCTTGAAATCATGTGTCAATCAAGTATGTTACAAAGGGAAACATTCATGGAATTACCTGAGTTGAGCTGTTTCACACGACAATTTCTTATTTGCATTCCTTAAATTATTCAAGACACCGTAAACTTGTTCTAATCTTTACAAAGATTTTTAGGATTACCGGAACTTGGCACTCTGTGTGTTTTAAATATTTAGCCTTACTTTAAGAACCCAACTCTTACGAGAAACGCAGAGGGCATTCAAATCAGAGGAAGACGCTCCCCAGCGGGAGTACAAGGACTGATCCCTGGCATCTGTCTCCTACCTTGTTTGGGTGATGTTTTTCTGTGAGAAGCAACCAGTGACCCGAGAAATGGGCCAGGTGGTAAATACAGACAACCCTGTGCCTGGAAGATTAATAGCTTCTCATTCTTTCATTTTAGGGTTTTTTTTTTTTTTTTGGCAGGGGGAGTGGGGTGCAGAAAGTTCCTAGTTAGTTAAGCTCAAATAAATATTGGGCATCTGCTTGATGCTGTGCCAGGTGCTCTGGGTGTAGAACTGAAAGAGCCCCAGCCCTAGCTCCAGCTTGGATTCAAAGAGAAATAAATGGCAAGCCCCCTGCATACCCATGATTATTATTTTATTGATGTTAATGTATAGGGCTCATTGCTTTCTTTTTATCTGGCTTGCAGGGCACCATTCTAGGTATCACGATATCATTTTTTAGAAATAGAAAAGACAACTTTAATTTCAGCAGCAGGGAAAGGGATATTTTACACATAGTAAAAAATCTTTAGAATCTAAAGATTGGTATTCAAACCCAGAAGGCTTTTTTGAATGAATGAATGAATGCTTCTCTGAAAGGTAAAACTATTATGCTTTTAACGTAATATGAATATCCCTTACAGACTGATTAAGCAGGTCTTACCCTACCCTGGGCCAAAGGAATTATGTTTTTCTGAAATGAGTCTTGTGCATACTCATCCATTTCATTAGAAAGTGACACAATTTTGTATTTATTTTTATACATGCCAAATGGCAGCTGTTAATATTAGTATGGATATCAACATAAGGATGTGATATAGGCTACCAAAGGTTTAGGGGAAGATACAGTTAGGTTTAAGATTAAAACAAACTTCTAAGAAACTTATGGCATAATCTCAGTCCTTATTTACTTTTTCTCGTTTGCTTTGGATTCAAGAAAGGATTTTTTTTGTTGTTGTTAAAACTCCCCAAATATCATTATTCATCCAGTTGTCTGTGGATGGGCTATAATTCCTCCCTGGTAGGCATGGCCATATGACTTACTTTGACTAATGGGATGCTGGCAGATGTGACACAAGCAGAGACTTGAAACGTCCTTGTGCTATTGGATTTGACTGTTCTTGTGCCCCTGGCATCACCACAAGAAGGACATTCTAGCCTATCAGTCCCAGGAAGACGGTGAGAGACACAGAGCATAGCCACTTCCAGATGAGTCTAGGCCAGATACTCCAGGCCCCAGGTGACCCACAGACTTCTGAAGAATAGTACATTCGTCTCCCCCCTTGGGAATGACAGCCATCAATGTATATATATATTTTGAATATATGTTTGCATAATGTGGATTGTTGTTTTGGATGCATTATTTTCATTTATGTAAATGATATTTTATTACATAGCTTACTCTATTTCTTCCTTTTTAAACTAAGCACCGTTTTTAAGATCTATCCACTTTGCTACATGTTCCTGTAGTTTGTTACCTCTTATCTGCTACACAATATACCATGGTTTCCACTAGGCCCTATTTACCCATCTTCTTCCCCAGCAATGAACATTCAGATTGCCTCTAACGCCTGCCACAAAAAGCGCTGCATTGAACATCCTCATACACTGTCCCTTATGGCCCGAGTGAGAAATTTCCACATATAATTGCAGGAGCAGAATTGTGAGGTCAAAGGGTTTGTTTATATATTGAACTGGATTACTCTCCAGAATGGTTGCACCAGTCACTACTCCTACGTGTAGTGCATCCCTGCCTACTAGCCTGTCTAAATTCTGTCAGTCTAAAAGGTGTAAATTGGTAAGTCATTGATTTAATTTACATTTCTCTACTAATGATTTCAGACATTTATTCATATGCTGGCACTGTTTAAGTTTCTCCTTCTATAAATTGCCTGTCCATAATCCATGCTCATTTTGCCATTGGGTTTGTTGTTTTTTTTTCCTGATTGATTTGGAAACATTCCAAATATCTTCTCTCAGTCTTTCATTTGGTCTTTGTCCTTGCTGTCCTTCATGAACAGATCCTATTTGATGCAATTAAATTAATAAGTTTTTGTCTTATGGTTTGGCCCTTTGAAATTTTGTTTAAACCCCTCCACCCTCTATTCTCAAAGATATTTTTTCCTACAATTTCTTCTATTAACTTTATGGGTTTGCCTTTTTACTGCTTCCTCTTGAAATGGAGATTATTAAAATAACTTTATTCCTATTACATTATGAGTGAGATAAGCTATTGAGGGCAGAGCCAAGACCAACCTGTACACCAATTGCTTCTATGAAAAATATGTGATGTGAATTCCAAAGTACCAATTTAGAAGTAAACTTTTGGAGTAGAGCCTCTTTATGCATTGAAGGTTGCCAGGCTATTTATGAAAAGGAACTCTAATTTAGTAATACTGGTCTGACTGTGGTCCTAGGCCTCAGTATCATTACATCATAATCATAGTGTTAATATGCTTATAAATGACCTGGAGCAGTGTTACTCAAAGTGTGCTCCTCAAATCAATGGCATCATGTTTACTTGGATATGCTTATTAAAAATAAAGACTTCAGAGCTGTTCCCTAGAACTACTAAAGGCAGAATTTGCATTTTAAAATAAGCATCCGAGATAAATAGTATGCTCATAGAATACTGATAGCTATTGCATGGAAAGTATTTGAATAATGATGATAATGATGATGATGCTTGCTGTGGGTGTTACCTAGGGGTGTGTATTAGCCCATGAGAGGAGGAAGCACTTCAGAGTGCATCACAAGACACAGCCAGAGAGAAATGGGTTTTTGAGCAATCGGGAAGAGTCCCCTAGGATTTATATCAACTTCTAATAAAAATGTTATTACTTATGTTTGATTGACACATGGATTTTATTTGCTATATTTATGGTGAGGAAAATAAAAATGTGTTCTGACCAAAATATAGGGACCTATTGGCCTGGTGGTGCTAAATTTTTATCACCCCGTGGAAGAACTAAAGTGATGATACTGTCCTACATTCAGAGGATTCTTTCCGTTATTGTTTCTTCTGCCTGGGCAGACTCTGTACCTCCATCACTTCAAAAGGACACCTCTCACAGACATTTTAAAGACTCTGGTTTGTCCCTTTACCTGGCAATGTGCTCTCTGGAAGGTGCAGTGCAGGAGTGATAAGCTGGGACTAAAATGGGTAACACTGTAAAGAATGAGCCATATTTCCTTCAAGGAATCATGGGCTCTCCATGGTTACTATCATTAAACTTGCAGAAACAACTATACGGTTTGAGTTCTGTGGATGGCAAATATTGTAAAAGAATAATGAGCTATTTTTCCTGAGATATGGGTATATATAGGAACATTACAAAAAAAATAAAACAAAGCGTCCAACCAACTAAAAACTAACTTGCACCAACCTTATATTTAACATATTGAACAGAAAAATTAAAAAACAAATAACCCAATTAAAAATGAACAAAGGGGTTATTAGATATTTCTTCAAAGGAGACATACAAATGGCCAATAAGCTCATGAAAATGTGCTCAACATCATTAGCCATCAGGGAAATGCGAATCATACTAACAAATGAGATTCTACTTTGCTTATACCAGGATGGCTATAATAAAAAAGAATTTAATAACAAGTCTTGGCGAGGATGTGAAGAAATTTGAACTCTTTTACATTGCTGGTGGGAATGTAAAATGATACAGACACTTTGGAAAACAGTCTGGCTGTTTCTCAAAGGATTAAACATAGAGTTACCATATGACCTAGCAATTCCATTCCTAGCATATATCTAACAAATGAAAACGTATGTTCACACAAAAAAACTTGTATACTAATGTTCATAGCAGCATTACTCATAATAGAACCAAAAAGTGAAAACAACCCAAATGTCCATCAACTAATGAATGGCTAGAAAACAAAGGGATCTAGCCATACAATGGAGTATATTATTCAGCAATAAAAAGTAATGAAGCACTGAAACATTACGCTAAGTGAAAGAAGCCAGTCATGAAAAACTACATATTGTATGATTCTGTTTATATGAAATGTGAGGAACAGGCAAATCTATAGAGACAGAAAGTAGACTAGTGGTTATCCAGGGATGGGGTGGAGAGGAGGGAGAATGGGAGTGTACACAAAAGGGTATGGGGTTTCTTTTTGGGGTAAGGAAAATGTTCTAAAATTTGATTGTGGTGATGCATTGTGAATTTGCTAAAAACCATTGAACTGTACACTTTAAATGAGTGAATTGCATAGTGTGTGAATTATATTTTGATGACACTGTCACCATTAAAAAAGACAAAACCTTAAGCCAAACCAAAAGCAAAAACAAACAAACAAACAAACAAACAAAAAACCCCAAAACTCTTCTGGCTTAAAGGAAAAAATTGCATTTATAAATCTAACAGATGGAAAATATCATATCTGAGCACGTGGAGGCAACAATCTCTAGATCTTAATAAGGCATCCACTACGACTTAGTGTCACTAGGTAGCCAGGGGCAGGGACTCTGCACCTCATGAATCCTGACTCTCTCTGAGACTTCCAGCCGGATTTCCTAACCCTCCTATATCCCATTTTTTCAACTGTAAAACGGGGGTGATCATAATAGTACCTACCTTATAGGATTACAGTGTAGATTAAATGCATTAATATCAAGATTTTAGAACAATGCCTGGCATATATACTAAGCACTATATAAGTGTTTGTTAATGGAAGAAATTCCAGCATTGATGTGGCAATGGCCACTGGAGGCTCCTGGGGGCAGGGGGAGGGAAAGACAGGTGTAATGTGGGGGCTTTCTCAGGACTTGGGAATTGTCCTGAATGGCATTGCAACGACAGCTATAGGCCATTATATATCTTCCCATAGCCTGCAGAATTGTGTGGGAGAGAGTGTAGACTACAATGTGAACTATGGTCCATGCTTAATGGCAATGCCCCAGGATGTGTTTATCAATTGCAATGAATGTGCCACACTAATGAAGGATGTTGCTTATGTGGGAGGGTGTGGGAGGTTTGGGGAGTGGGGCATATGGGAATCCCTATATTTTTTGCATAACATTTGTGTAATCTACGTATCTTTAAAAAATTAAAAATATATTTAATTAAAAAAAGTGTTTGTTACATAACATCAAAGTGTTACTACAACAACAGTTAACTTATTATGTGCCAGGCATTGCAACAGGCAGTTCACAATCCATTATCTCATTTTATTTTCACAAAATCGCAATGAGACTGGTTCTATTAATGCTCTTATTTTGCCAGTAAGGAAACCGAGGCTTAGGAAGGTTTGCCCTAGTTCATAGAACTAGCAGGCAGCACAAATCTATTTCCCAGGGCTGGCAGAGAGCTGTTTCCAGAAAAGACAGCAATGCGACTGTATCACAGAGGTGACTAGTGAGCCTATTGTTGGATGAAATGTTGTATGTCATAGGTTACATACTGATTTTCAATTATAAGAGTTCAAACTGATGCAATGTTCTTTATTTCCTCCTCTGTGCCCCAGCCTCCTCATCTCTACAACGAGAGAGTTGGGTGAACCCAGTGGTCCTAAAACCTGGCTACACAGTAGAATTTCCTGGGGAGCTTTTTCACACCTGGATCCACCTCATGCCAGTTGAATTAGAATCTTTGGGGGGAGCTCAAGCACTGGAATGTATTTTAAAGTTCCCCAGGTGATTATAAAGAACCAGGTCATTTTTGGCTTTAAGTTTCCACACTCTGTGATTGTATTTCAACATTCCTCTAGCTTGGGCTCCAGCAGAAATGGAAGAGGGTTGGTCATTATCACCCCCATATCTGAAGAGTTATTAGTCCACTAAGACCAAAAAAGAATAGCTGCTCATTCAGTTATAAGCCTTTCCTGGAAAAGGAATTGTGATGGTTAATTTTATGTGTCAGCTTGGCTAGGTTATGGTACCTGGTTGTTTCCTCAAACACTAGTCTAGATGTTGCTGTGCAGGCATTTTGTAGATGAGATTGTTATCTATAATCAGTTGACATTAAGTAAAGGAGATTCCCTCCATAATGTGAGTGGGCCTCATCCAATCAATTAAAGGCCTTAAGAGTAAAAATTGAGATTTCCTGAAAAAGAAGAAATTCTGCCTCAAGATCGCAGCATAGAAATCCTGCCTGGGTTTCCAGCCTTCTGGCCTGCCCTATAGATTTCAAACTCATGCCTACAACTTCTGTCTGGGTTTCCAGCCTGCTGGCCTGCATTTTGGATTATGAACTTGGATTCCACAATTGGGTGAGCTAATTCCATAAACTAAATCTCTTTATCTATATATATAATGTATACATACACACACACACATATCCAGTTGGTTCTGTTTTTCTGGAGAACACTGACTGATACAGGGACTTTAAATAAAATCCTAATGCCCGCTCTCTGTTCCTCCTTAGCACATGTCAGGTATAACATGGTTTATCTGAGCCACTGCTCATCAGTCACCAGAAATTTCATGTATACATTTCTCATAGAGCCCACTTTCTATTTCTTTTTGAGCAACAATTCTCAAGTCCCATAGGAAACAATGTCACTCATGACCATGTCTGTGCTTTACAGTCTTCCTTCTCTAGAAGAGTTTAAAAAGCTCTTAAGAATGATGAAGAGGGAAGCGGCTGTGGCTCGGTCAGTGGAGCTCCCGTTTACCATATGGGAGGCCCCGGGTTCGGTTCCCGAGGCCTCCTGGTGAGGGCAGGCCCGCCCGCGCGGCGTGGTTGGCTGACCCGGTGAGCACAAGCAGCAAGGGGGGGATAGATGAATAAATAAATAAAATCTTGAAAAAAAAAAAAAGAATGATGAAGAGAAAACCCACAGCTAACATCATATTCAATGGTGAAAGATTGAAAGCTTTTTCTCTAGATCAGGAAAAGGATGCCTATTGTCACCACTGTAAACATTGTTCTAGAAGTTTTAGCCAGAGCAATCAGGCAAGAAAAAGAAATAAAAGGCATCCATATTGGAAAGGAAGAAGTAAAATTTTCCTATTTGCAGATGACATGATCCTCTTTGTAGAAAATCCCGAAAAATCCACAACAAAGCTTCTAGTGCTAATAAATGAATTCAGCAAAGTGGTGGAGTTTAAGATCAATACACAAAAATCAGTGGTGTTTCTTTTCTTTTTTTAAAATAAACAATCTGAATATGAAATTAAAAAAAAAAAAACAATTACATTTAAAATAGCAACTAAAAGAATCAAATATCTAGGAATAAATTTAACCAGGGAGGTAAAGGACTTGTATATGGAAAACTACAAAACATTGCTGAAAGAAATCAAAGAAGACCTAAATAAATGGAAGGACTTTCCATGTTTGTGGATTGGAAGACTAAATATTGTTAAGATTTCAATTCTACCCAAAACAATTTACAGATTCAACACAGTCTCAATCAAAATTCCAATAGCCTTCTTTTCAGAAATGGAAAAGCCAATCATCACACTTATATGGATGGGTAAGGGACCCTGAATATCCAAAACTATTTGAAAAAGAAGAACAAAGTTGGAGGACTTACACTTCCTGATTTAAAACTTACTACAAAAGTTTTATACTACTTATTCAAAGGTCAACATAGCATGGTACTGGCACAAGGACAGATTTATAAAGTAATGGAATCAAATTAGAGTTCAGAAAAAAACCATCATTATCTATGGCCAATTAATTTTTTTTTAAGGGGATTATCAGGGATTGAACCCAGGACCTCATACATGGGAAGCAGGCACTCAATCACTGAGCTACATTGGCTCCTCAATGAGAGTTGTTTTTTTCATTTTTTGTTTGTTTGTTTTTAGGAGGTACTGGGGATCTATCCTGGGACCTCATACATGGGAAGAAGGCTCTTAACCACTTGAGCTACATCTGCTTCCATGGCCAATTGATTTTTGGCACGGGTGTCAAGTCTATTCAATTGGGAAAGAATAATCTTTTCAACAAATGGTACTGGGAAAACTGGATTATCATGTACAAAAGAATGAGGGTGGACTCCTACCTCATATCATATACAAAAATTAACTCATATTGGATCAGAGAGTAAATATAATAACCAAAACCATGAAACTTGTAGAAAAAAACAAAGGGAAACAATCTCAGGACCTTGTGCTAGGCAATTGTTTTCTTAGACTCTACACCAAAAGCACAAGCAACAAGAGACAAAATAGATGAAACTCCATCAAAATTTAAAACTTTTGTGCATCAAAGGCTTTCATCATAAAAAATAAAAAGACAACCTACAGAATAGGAGAAAATATTTGGAAACCACATATTCAAAAAGGACTTATTATGCAAAATATATGAAGAAATCCTACAACTCAACAACAAAATGACAAACAACACAGTTAAAAAATGGGCAAAGGCTTGAACAGACATTTCTCCAAATAAGAAATACAAATGGCCAAAAATGCTCAAAATTATTAGTTATTAGGGGAATGCAAATCAAAGCCACAATGAAAGACCATTTCATAAGCACTAGAATGGCTAGTAAAAATGGAAAATAACAAGTTTGAGAGGATGTAGAGAAATAGAAACAATCATTCATTGTTGGTAAGAACGTGAAATGGTGCAGCCACTGTGGACAGTTTGGTGGTTCCTCAGAAGGTTGAAAATATGACCTGGCAATCTGACTTCTAGGTACATACCCCAAAGAATTAAAAGCAGAGACTCCAACAGATATTTGCACACCAATGGTCATAGTGTCATTATTCACAAAGGCCAAAAGATGGAAGCAATTCAAGTGTCTATCAAAAGATTAATGGATTATCAAAATACATACAATGGAATATTATTCAGCTGTAAAAAGGATTGAAGTTCTGATACATGTGACAACATGGATGAACCTTGAAGATATGTCGAGTGAAATAAGCCAGGCACAAAAGGACAAATATTGCATGATCCCACTGATATGCAATAAATAGGATAAGTAAATTCATAGAGTCAGAAACTAGAATACAGGTTTTCAGGTACCAGGGAGGGAGTATGGAATGGGGAATTAATGTTTAATTGGTACAGAGTTTCTGTTTGTGGTGATAGAAAAGTTTTGCTAATGGATGGTGGTGATGGTAGCACAACAGTGTGAATGTAATTAACAGCACTGAATCATATATTTGAATGTGGTTAAAAGGGGAAATTTTAGGTTGTATGTATGCTACTAGAATAAAAATAATAATAATAATAAAAAAAAACAGGGCTGTACAACACAAAAAATGAATCCTAACGTAAACTATGGGCTATAGTTATTAGTGTTTTTATAATAACACTCTTCATCATTTGTAACAAAAGTACCACACAAATGTAAAATATTAATAATAGGGAAAACTATGCATATGAGGGGGACAGTGGTATATAGGAACTCTGTATTTCCTGCATGATTTTTTGTAAACCTATAACTTCTCTTATAAAAATAATGTAAAGGAATGATGAAGATCAAACCACAGACTTTAAAAAACAAGTGATTCAAGAGTTTTTATAACAAGGAGTTGAGGATGGACAACCATCACACCAAGGAACCAAGAGAATCTACAACTGCAAGCAAGAGAGTCCCATCCATCAGCTATATGGGATCGAAGCCCCCCTCTCAATTGGAGATGGAGTGGGCATCACCATCCCAGAATCCTCAGGATTGGGGAATAAAATATGGACTAGAGTAGACTTACTGGTATTCTATTGTAGAGTTATTGTGATTCTAGCAATAGAAGAAATTATATCATTGATGTAGAGACAGTGGCCACTGGAGGTGCTGTAGTCAGGGAGAGGGAAAAAGAGGTGCAATATGGGGCCACTTTCAGGACTTGGAATTGACCTGAGTGACATTGCAATGACAGATACAGGCCATTATATATCTTGCCATAACCTACAGAATTGAGTGGGAGAGGATGTAAACTACAATGTAAACTATAATCCATGCTTAGTGGCAATGCTCCAAAATGTGTTCATCAATTGCAACGAATGTACCACACTAATGAAAGAAGTTGTAAATGTGGGGAAAAGTGGGAGATCTGGGGTGTGGGGCATATGGGAATCCCTTTTATTTTTTTATGTAACATTTTATGTAATCAAAATATCTTTTAAAAATAAATAAAAAATATATTTCAAAAAAAGAGTTTTTAGAAGTGGGACTTAGGAAAGGAGGCGAAATATGTGTTGTTATTATCCAAATTTCGTAGTTCACCTACTGATTTCCAAGTATAATAATTAAAACTGATGAGTAGTTCTTTATTTCTCTTTTTGGGCCTCAGTTTCTTCCCTAGTAAATAAGGGGTTGGGCCAACCCCACTGTCTTCAACCCTGGCTGCACATCAGAACCTCCTGGGGTGTTTTTTCCGTACCTGGATCCACATTATGCCAACTGAATCAGAACCTGGGGTCCAAGTGCAAGATGAAGCTTCAGGGATCAGGAGTTCCATTACTCTGAATTGCCAAAACTTATTTCTTAGACCCACTGACTGTTTCTTGGGGAGAGGGAAGGAATGGGTATGAGCGCTCCCTTCAAGTGAAAAGTATAGGGAATGGAGGAGTGTGCTGGTAGACTCTTAGTCAAATTCCCTCTATAGACCTGAAATTCTTAATACCCATCATATGATGAATAGTGTTCTATTTTCAAGTGAGAAACAAATTGGATAGAAAATTGTGACTCCTCTCTTTTTGTTCAGAAATATCCAGAAGACAAATTATTTATATTGTAACAAGAAAAGCAAAAATATAATGCTGAGAAAGCACTCTCTGTCCAGATATGATACATTTTTTGCTTTTTATTAAGAAAAGCCTGCCCATTCAATGCCTACCTTCAAAGAGGAAACAGATTTATGAAAAGTTGTCACCATGGCCGATGACACCTCTTTCCTTTAAAGAGTTTGTCCAATTCGGCCTTTAGTCTTGGCTTTCAGGACTGTGCTCTATATGAGGGCACGTGGCTGAGGGAATAGTGGTGCCTGAAATCAAGCCGTGTGCCCTGGCTGTGAGGAAGTGATATCCATTGTCTTAGGGCGCTGGAATGCACTATACCGTCTTTACAATGGGGATTTATTTGGTTGCAAGTTTACAGTTCTGAAGCCGTGAAAGTGTCCAGATCAAGGCATTATCAGGAGAAGTTTCTTCCTGAAAACTGGCACATGGCAGCATCTGCTGGTTTCAGCCTTCTCTTCAGCTTCTGGTTTCCTCTCTCCCAGGTTCTGCTGATTTCAACTTCTTGCTCTTGTGGCTTTCTCTTTCTGCTCCTATGGCTTTCTCTCTCTCTGTCTGTCTGTCTCTGTATTCATCCTGTTTATAAAGGACTTCAGTAAGAGGATTACGACCCACCCGCCCTACTGAAGGGATCTAATCAAAAGTTCCCATCTGCAATAGGTTTATACCCACAGGAATGGATTAGCGCTCAGGACATAATTTTCTGGGGTCATTAAAGGCTTAAACGACCACAATTGTTATGGGTTAAGTTGTGTTCCCCCAAAAGAGATGTTCAAGTCCTATCTCCTGGTTCCATGAAGGTGGCCCTATTTGGAAATATGATCCTTGAAGATGTGATTAGTTTAGAAGAGGCCAACTTGGATTAGGGTGGGCCCTAATCCAGTATCACTGGTGTCCTTATAAGAAGGGGAGAATTGCGCAGAGACAGAAATGGGGAGAACGCCATGGAATGACTGAGGCAGACACTGCAGTGCTGCAGCTGCAAGCCAAGGAGCACCAAGGTTTGCTGGCAAACCACTAGGAGCCAGGAAAAGGCAGGGGAGGAGTCTCCCCTGCAGGTTCCCGAGGGAGCGTGGCCCTGCTGACATCTTGCTTTCAGGCTTCTGGCCTCCAGAACTGTGAGACAATAAACGTTGCTTTAAGCCACCCAGATTGTGGCACTTTGTCATAGCAGTCCTAGGAAACCAAGACAACAACCTTTTCTAATTTGGACAAAGGTATCCTATGGACTGAGAACAGCCAGTTAGCAAACCCCTCAGACCAACTGAGCCATATGAGTGTGAGGGAATCCTAGGTGGCTCCGAGGTTCAAAGTAACTGATCCTCAGCAAAGGGCTAACACGTAGTGAAGATCATATCTGAATGTTACTTAGTTTTGTCTCGTGTTGGGAATTAAGGAGGCAGTAGAATAGTCTTTTGATGGTCTATGCCCTTTGGTGTCTGGAAGCTTCCATTTTATGGTTTAATAAAGAACAAATGTAATGCTTAGCGGAGAGAATGAGGTCATCCTTGCTTTTGGCAAGGTTTTAAAATGAACTACCAACATCAATGGCTATAGCTTAATCTGCTACTGTGTACTGATCTACGTGGCATTTTGGGCCCTATTTACCAAGGCCAGGAAAAGTTTTTTATTAAAAAAAAAATTTTTTTTTTTAAAGCTGGATGAACTGGAAACAGAGTTCCTAGAGACCAGGACAGGCAGAGACATCTGGTCTGTCTTGAATTTGTACACTGGCACCAAAAGGCGAGAAACTGGTGAGAAACTGTCAGGCCAGCAGATAGAGATTGCACATGGGACTACTTCTGGGCTGTTGCCTTCTCTGGGGCAAGAAACAGTTATTTTCAGCTGAACTTTGGAGAAGCTTCCCCTTACGAGGGCTCTGGGTCAGGGCCCTCCTTTCAGTGAGTGCTACTGGTCACCTGCTGCAATCATGGGGCTTTACTCGGCTCCTCCTGCCTGGGCATCTCTCCAAGGACCGGCCTGTCTAGTGGCTCTGTCAGACATATGTTGGGGTGGTTGACTCTAATACCACAGCTGCTTTTCTCCCTGGTTGAATTCTGCCCTCGAGATCTCTTGACAACATTGTCACTTGCTCTCATGGGCTTTGACAGCACATCTGTTCATTCAACTTGCAGACAGCATCATATGGTTGTTGCCAGAATTCACATTTCGCTTCCTAATTATTCCAGCCACACCATCCAAGGTGACGTGGCTGAGGTAAGGCAGGGGGATGATATTTACTCAGGCCAGACTGACTGCACTTCCCATAAAATAAGGGTCCAGTTTACGAGTGTAGTAAAGTAGGGGGAAAAAGTCAGTGACATACATAAATAGAGCATTTGCTGAGAATAAGCTGGCCAAATGTCTGTAAAGACAGAGTTTGGTAGTGACAATGTTGGCATTTACGAGTGACTTTTTTCTAAAGCAGTTTCTGGAGTTTAGGTTTTAAATAGGCTGTTCTGAAATTACTGCTTTAAGCAATAAAATGTCCACGTCTCTCATCATTCTTAGTTGTCCCTACTCCACAATGCATCGACCACATTTTTCATTTCTTCATAGCCATGTTCTCCTTTGTCTTATTTAGCACTAATAGACTCACTGATGTTTTCCACAAGCTGACGTTTTAAAGCCTCCCAGCAGATGACACCTTGCATGTCAAATTGTCCTTGGGAAGCAGTCTCTGCTTATTATAGCATCATCTTTCACTGGTGCCAGAGAACGTTGGCTATCAAGGGAAGGGCATTCACTCATTTTATACAGAGGAGGAACCAACAAATTTTCCTCAAGAAGCCACTAATGTCAGTGTGGGATTGGACCTTAGAAATATAACTTAGTACCTGCCTTAGTTTGCCATGGGGTTGGCAATGCAGAGTACCAGAAGTGGGTTGGCTTTTATAAAGGAGATTTATTTGAGGTAAAAGATTATAGTTTCAAGGTTGTGAAAATGTCCAAATCAAGGCACCATCAGGGATGCTTTCTCACCAGAGTTGCTTCTGATTTTCCTGGCGTCCTGCCATATGCGAGGCAAGATGGTGGCTGATCTCTGCCTAGGTCCCTGCCTTCCCCTCAAGGCTCACCATCTCCCAGAGCTCAGCTGTGGGCAATCAGGTGTATGGTTTGTCTCTTCAGCCCTGAGCTGCTTCATGGGCTCAGCCTCTTGGAGGCTTTGTGCTTCAGCTTCAACTGCTAGTGATCCTCAAGTCCTCTATCACATGGCTGGTTAAAAAATGGTGGCACTCCCTTTCCCTGTGAGTCTGTTTATGTAAGACTCCCATAAGAGAACGGAGACCCAACTTGAGGCACGCCTCACCAATGTAGTCCTATCAAAAGCTGTCTGATCCAGTGATCTAATTAAGGTCCCCTAACTTAATCTAATCAAAAGGCCCCACCTACACGGCATTTATAGGCACAGGAATGTGTTAGTATAAGCACATACTTTTCTGGGCTTCACAAACGACAAACCAGGACAGTACCTATTCACACTAAATATCCTTCCCAAAGAGACTCAGGGCAAACCCTTTCCCACTTATTTTTGAACCCCTGCCTACCACTATATGTGGCATATATTAGGTATGCGAAAAATGCTTGCTGAGTTGAATGGAATGCCATAATTTTGTCCACTGCTTGGCACACAGTAAATGCTCAATACATTTTTATGGCTGTCATTATACAATAAGCCCTAAAGAGGCGCAATGATTTACCCAAAGTGGCAGAGTTGCAGAATATTGTTTTTAACATATCATTCTTAGATTATTTTAAAATATCTACCTGTGCCAGGTAATGTGCAGGCAAATTTATTTCTTTGCAGTCAATGAAATGAGGGACAAACTGTTTCATGTACAGAGAAACAGTAAGCAGGGATATTAAGTAAATATTTGCACATTTTTTTTTCATTAAATTGATTCCATAAAAATAACAGTAACCAGTGCTAAAACTTACTGAGCATTTATTATGAACCAGTGACCGTATTAAATGCTGGAGAAAACATAAATAAGACAGAGTCCTTGATCTTGAGAAACTTAGAGGAAAATATGAGATTTGCAGGATTTTTGGGATCATATTTTGTGAAGAATTACCAAAGACAATACACATATCTACAAACAACCTCAGCATTTATCTCCACAGTGTTTTGCTTGGCACTGGAGTCTTACACACCTTGCCAGATGTTAAAAAAAAAAACTACAATGTTTCTCCTTGTGAGGAGCAAGTGAAGTGATAGGTTATATTTTAAATGCATTATCTGCCCTCACAATGGAATTACTGGATACTTAGTAAGAACCTAAGCATTCTCTTTGCCAAAGTTATATGTGTACATTAAAAAACAAATCTGAGTGGGGAAGCTGAGTCCCAAAGAGATTTAACTAAAATTAAAGTCAAGAACACTCAAGTTTCATTTACTATCTGTTCTTCTCTCTATGGGGCACATAGCAAAAAGTCAGAGAAGAAGCTAGAGTGTTCCCTGTTGATGAGTTGACTAGATCAAACAGTAAGAAAATAAAATACTTTTGGTAAATTTGTGGGGGATAAAAAAACCTTAAGAGTTATATTTGTGTTCTTGACGTTTACAAATATATTCATTAAATGATAGTGTAGATGAAAAGATTAGAAATAATAGGTTTGTTCTGAAATAAAAGCAGATTACTTTAATGAGTGAGTCTGTATTACATGTTAGAATAAAATCAGCAAATTTAGAAGAGTCTATTGATCACTAATTAACTTTTACATACTGAAGTATCTCCCAAAGCCCCTAGAATACATAGGTCTGTAATTAGATCCAGTATTATAAAAGAGAAAAGAACTGGCCATAGATTAGTATTTTATAAAACAAATATAATCCATAAACCTGGGCTCACACAGGTCAGTGATATGGTTTCAGGTTTCATGGTGATGCTGTTAAAGGGTGATAAGTTTTAGCCTTACTGCAAGACTTCATTTAAAATTATGCTGCAAATGGGAAGCAGATGTGGCTCAAGTGATTGGGCTTCCACTTACCACATGGGAGGTCCCGGGATCGGTTCCCAGTGCCTCCTGGAGAAGGTGAGCTGACGCAACAAAAGAGACACAAAGAGGAAAGACAATGAGAGACACAACAAACCAGGGAGCTGAGGTGCTCAGGTGATTGAGCACCTCTCTTCCACATGGGAGGTCCTGGGTTCAGTTCCTAGTGCCTCCTAGAGACTAGATGAGCACACAGAGAGCACACAGCAAATAGACATTGAGAGCAGACAGCGACCACACACAATGAGGGGGGGAGGATAAATAAATAAATCTCATAAAAAAATTATGCTGCAGAGTTGGTTGAAAACTTACTGGCAGTGCTAATCTTGGGCACCATGACTTTGTTGGATAAAGTTCCTTTTCTTTCCCCCTTACTCCTCCTTGCTTTCCTCCACCTAGTTTGAGTCCTTGACTCTGCAGTCCTTATATCAGGGACTGAAGAGATCATTGAAATGCCAAAATTATTTTGGCTACTGGAGTGGGGTGGATAATGATGGGGAGTATGGCAGCCATTCAAAGTTAACACTGCTTTTCCCACAGCTTCCAAAACCACTCTGATTGGGGAAGGCTGAGGGGAAGATTCCCACATTTAGAGTCTCATTTGAGGTTGAGTATCTGTCAAAGAGAGAGCGCCTTCCACACCATGGTTCATTCATGATCTCCACATATTGTTCAATGGAGTAGTCAATCTCCTAAATTCAGAATGCTCTCCCATTTACTTCAGGGAGACCATATCCACGACTGCATCCATGAGTAACTCCTGTAAAGTTCTATTTCTTCAGCTGTACCTCTGTATGTCCCCTTGCATCCAGCTCCTCCCCACCAGGATTGGCACTTTTCCCTGGTTGCTTGGGTGGGTACTGGACAGCACTGGCAACAGGAGTATCTCCAGATGGATGCCCAGCAAGACATGGGGGAACCATCCCACCTGACCATTGTGTAAATTTAGCCATTATGGGCAGATACAGTAACTCTTTCTAAGTCCACAACGTAAAGTGGAAGAGGGAGTAGCAATGGGTAGAAATTACAATTTAACCTACAACAAAAGCTTTCTAAGGTTAAGATCTATGCAAAAATGGAATGACTGTCTCATGAGAAATCTATTAGAATAGGCTCTATTCAAATATGCCTACATTTGCTAGTAATTATTTTAGGCACTGGGAATACAGCCATGAAAAAAAAACATTTCCTGCAACAAAACTTTTTGTGGGATAAAATTTTCTGCCCTTGTGGGATTTTTCTGGGGGAAGACAGACAATCAATAAGAAACACAGGTAAAATATAGTGGGTTAGATGAAATACATGTGCATGTGAAATTTTATATAGGTTGGCCAGGAAACACCTCAGGGAGAAGGCAACATTTGGGTAAAACACAAAAGGGGCGATGGAGCAAGTCCTGTGGCTTTTGGGAAGAGTGTTTCAGGCAGAGGGAAGTGCAATTGCAAAGGCCTTGAGATGGGACTGTCCTTGGTGTGTTTGAGGAGCAACAAGGAAGCCAATGTGGCTGAAGCAGAAGGAATGAGGGGGCAAATAACAGAGAGGAGGTCAGAGTGAAAAAGATGAAGGCAGATCTACATGGCCTTGTAGATTGTGGTGAAGGACTTTACTTTGGCTTTTACTTTGAATGAGATCATCCAAAGAGTTTGGAGGGTCCTGAGCTGAGGAATGACATGATCTGACTTACCTCTCAGGAGGATCATGCTGGCTGCTATGTTGAGATTAGACTGAAAGGGTGCAAGGGTGGAACCAGAGTGACTACACAGAAATCTCTTGCAATGATGCTGGGGAAAGAAAATGATGGTGTGGACCAAAGTGGCAGCAGTGAGGGTTGGGAGAACTGGGAGCATTCTGGATATATTTTGAAGGTAAAGCAGACAGGATGTTTGGATGGGTTAGATGTGATGTGTTAGAGAAAGAAGGGGTCGAGAGTGATTTAAGTTTTGGCTTGCGTGGCTAGAAGGATAATATTGGCATTAACAGAGATGGGGAAGACTCTGTGAAGAGCAGGTTTTGTGGGAAATAGAAGGAGCTCAGTTTTGGAAATGTTAAGTTTGAGATGCTGATTAGACATTTAAAAATGTCTAATGTGAGACCAAAGTTCAGAAGAGAAGGTTGGGGGGTGGGGGGGCTAAATTTGGGAGTCATCAGACTATGGATGTTATTTAATGCCATGTGACCACATGAGAAAACCTAGGGAGTTAGTGTAGATAGATAGAAAGAACACTCGGGTTAGATATTGGAGAGATGAGGAGGAATCAGCAAAGAAGTCCCAGAGAACAGAAGGAAAATTACTGGAAGCCAGCTGAAGAAAGACGTTCAACATGGAGCCAGTGGTCAACTGTGAAAAGGCTACTGATAGGTCAGTGTAAGAATTGAAAATTGACCATGTGAGTTGAGTTCAAGGATTTTGGGATTGATCAAGATTTGACCAAGACATGGCAGTAGCACACAATGAACTTTATTTGGGTGGTGCTCAGACAGGTTTGCATGAGAAGGGGAAGTCCTTATCAGCAGGGCACCTTCCAGAGGCAGTAGCACAAGACCCTATGCAAAAGGAGCAGGGCAAGGGAACTCCGTGGAGGAGGGGAATTGGAGAAGGGCGTTACATATCTAGGTGACGCCATTCAGCAGCATGACGGGCAATCTCTGTGTCACAGAGGTCCAAAGAGCAGCAGTGGTTTGGGGTCTTTTACAGCCCCAGGGTCTGTCTTATCTGTGACTAGCATATCAAGAGTTTCATGGCGTATGCAAAGCAGGTAGACTCTAAATGGCTAAGAACAAACTTATTTGGGCTATATTTAAAACAATTTGATGCATAAGAATTTGAGTTTGATACCAGCGGGCTTTTGGGCTAATAATCCTAGCCTGCTGTGAAGAAGAAAGCAACATAGAGGCCAACACCAGGGGCCATCTTCAGTTCATTTATATAACACCATGAGACTTAGCACTTGGGAGGTTGGAGGTGACTTTAAAAAGACAGTGTCTCTGGAATGGTGGAGGTGAAAACCTGAATGAACTGGATTTCTGAGCGAGTGGGAGGAGAGGAAGTGGAAGCAGTAAGTACACAAGACAATTCTATGAAGGCCTCTAAGTTTTCTCCAGCACTTAGACTAATTTGATCTCTTCTGAAAAAGAGGCAGGATGTATGCATTTTTAGAGGCATATTCTGAGATGCTTTGATGACTGTGAGGACTTTGTTCAACACAAATCCCATAGAGAAACAGACACTTTGCTATGATCTAGTTTAGCACTTGATAATTTTTTTCTGGGCTTCCTGATCTTATCTCATCGTGGTTTTTATAAAGTTATAAAGCCAAGAGCATGGGTTTTAAGGGCCATCCCCTGTTCTTAAGAGTATTACACTCTGGATTAAGTGACATTATCCAAAAGCTACCAAATCAAAAGAAAACTAAACTGCTTACATGTACAGGGCTAAAAATAAAACTAAATTGTTTACTTGTACAGGGCTAACCGGTCAAGTCGAAAGCAATAGAATCAGCATCTAATAAACACTGATGACACCATGCTCTGCAACAAAAAAAGAACTTAAAATTTGTAGTAATACGATTTATGTTTGAGTCCTGGATCCATTACTTTCTAGCTGTGAAAAATTAGGCAAAAAAGTTAACTTTTCTGGGCTTTAGTTTTCTAATGTATAAATTAAGATGATGATAACTATTTCACAGGATTATTTGTCAAGATCGAATAAAATATAAGGGAAAAGTCTTAGTAATATATGAGCCTATATAGACCTTATTGGTTATAAACTGGTTCCACTTACATGCTTTTGTTGGACTCTCCCAATCCTAGGGAGGAGGCAGGGCAGGATATTATTATGCCCATTTTAAAGAAAGTGAAGCTGAAGCCCAGAGGTTAAGGGACTTGTTCAAAGTTACATGCTGGAGTTGACCCCAGAGTTTTCTGTCTGTAATCTGGAGCTCTGTCAGTATTGTGGTATCCACACATGGGAATCTAGTGCGGCTAGAAGGCAACTCTGTTACAAGTCAGAGTTTCTAAACCTGACTCACTCCATCCTGGGTGGTGTCAGCAGGCACCAGTGGGTAGTTGTAGGACACAGGGAGAAAACCCTCCATCCTAGAGTCTCTTCCCTTTTGGCCTTTAACCTTTTCCTTCTCCTAGTAACCCCTGCATTGCCAATGACTCCCCACAAGAGTCTTTAGTATGTTGCCTGCTCTGAGGCAGGTGCTCTTAGGGCTCTCAGATCCTCTTTTTAAAGGAAACCTCTGAAGGCAGCCTTAGAATTGGAATATTTTAGAGCTGGAAGAAAAGTCAGATGCCATTTAGACAAGCTCTGCATTTTATGGATGAGGAAGCTTCATTCTGGAACGATTAAGCTTCTGGTGCAAGGACCTGCAGCTAGAGTCAGGGAAAGCGCCAGCCGTGGGCAGCTTGGGTCCCAAAGCAGCTCCATTTCCTCTGTTCTATGCTGCCACTCATAGTGTGGCCATGACATGGCATGGGGCCCAAAATCAAGATTCCAAAAGGTTTCTCAATTACTTATTTAAGTGAAAAGAATTTTATTCTAACTTCCCCCATTATGGCATTACAAAGAACTTAAACCACTTAATAAATAAATGGTAGCTGGAGTCACCTCTTAATGGATAATCATGTTTCCTCATTTGCAGTTTAAGTGCTAGAAGAAAAAGTGACTTTAAAACTGCTCATGAGAGGACCCAATTATCTGATAAGCAATTCCAAAGACCATAGACACAAATGCAGAAATAGACCTCATTATGAATGGTGTCTGACAAGGAAAGAGATATTTTGTGGCATAGGAGATCTGGAAAATGTAATTATTTATCCTTTCACAATTAATGAAAGAAATTGAAAATGAAGCTTTCATTTCAAGTCTTTTTTATCTGGATGAAACTTTAATTTTACATAATTAAATTGACTTCACAGTTCAGTGTGTTAAAATATGCAATTAAGTAGCATATCAAGGTTAAATGCTTACTGTTGTCGGCTCATTTAGAAATCATGCTGTTGAACTCCCAAACAAGAATGAACACCTGCCCGTCCACTGTTATCCTAAGAGCCAGCCACAGCACATAGCCTGCAGGGCTGGCTTCCCAAATTTAGAATAGGCAGTTAGTTTTCTTGCATGAGCCAACCCCTGTATAAAGTCAAGCAGATATTTAGAGAGCTTTCACTTTTCTTTGTTTTGCAGTGGAGCTTTATTATTATTATTATTATTATTATTATTATTATTATTATTATTGCATTATGCATTATGCAATGGCACTTTGACTGCGGTCCGCAGATGATTATCTCTTACCGAAGTTCTCTCTAAGGCAACACTTGCATATTCAAAATTTGTGCTTTTTGTTTGTTGAAATTCTGGTAAAACTCTATATGATTTCTGCTATTTCACAATTTATGATAAATTTCAGCCACTGTCAGAAAAGGAGGAATTTAAGAGGTGTTACAGGAGGCTTTAAAGGGGACACTGAAATGGGATTGGGATGAATTAACCTCGGTTTGCAGAGGTGGAGACTTTTGTGTGTTCCTCTGCCTTCTTTTCCCTTTGAATAGCACCTTTGTAGTGGTTAATTTATGACTCGAGAGCATTCCATATTCCCTTTCATCTTAAGACACTGTGAGTGGAGTACAGATCAACATTAGAACTGAATTCCTTTCTCTGATATATTCTACAGTTCATGTAACAGTGATTCTTGTTCTATTCATTGGGATGGGTGTTGGGAAGGACTCATGGATCTAAGCAATATCCTTGCTGTAAGAATATGTAGAAAACCTGAACCCATTTGGGGGCTCTGCTAGATTGAATTATGCACCTCAATCTTCATTCATGTTCCTGTGTAAAGAGGGCCCTTTGTAGATGTTTTATCAGTTAAGGCATAGACTCATTTGTGACTAGGATCTTCTAAGAGTCAGGGTGGGCATTAATCTGTATTACTAGACTCTTATAAAGCAGAGGAAATTTGGATGCAGACTTCGGAGAACGGCACAGGAGGATATCAAGGACATTGTCATGTGACAGGAGGCAGAGAGGCAAGCCACAGAACCCCAAGAATTGCAGCAAGCCAGCACCAGAACTCTACAGACTTTGGGGGGAAACATGACCTTGCCGATGCCTTGATTTTGGACTTTCAGCATCCCAAACTGTGAGCTAATAAAATCCTATTGTTAAGCCAACCCATTGTGTGGTATTTGACATAATAACCTGGCACACTAAACCAGGGACTTTTCCAGATTAAAGGGTAGATGTGCTGCTAGGTTAATTACAACAGCCACAAAAAGAAGACACCATCATGACATGAGCCTGCTCAGGAAAAACCTCTTCTAACTAGGGGCATATGCTACATATGCAGGCTTATTCTCTCTGAAACTCTCACTACTTATTATAGGATGTAGGCTGTCTAGTGATGGGTGGGCCATAAAACTGAAGGAAGATAATAAAAGATATTATGCTATTTATAGAGAAACAATCAATAGACTTTGTGAATGTTTTACTCTTTTGAGCAAGGCTTGGGACATGACGTTGCCTACTTCCATGACACCAGAAGGCAACATGGAGTTAACAAACTCTCCTAAAATTCCATGAGCTAGATTTGTCTCTGTCTTATTGCATTGCTCTGTACCCCAAAGGAGGCCTTGGCTACCAAGAGCCATGTAGGTAGTTTTATATAAAAAAATTAATAGTGAAAACGAATGTTTTAATAAGTGAAAAGTTATATTAATGCATCCATGCAAACTGTAAAAGCACCGATTTATACATAATCAAGTGATTTCATAATTACAAATTATTCTCATGTTTTTATTAAAGTAGATCTCTCTTCCCTTAAGAAGATAACATTGATATTATTTAGTTTGGGTTGCTGGATGTACTTGAAAGCCCTTAAACTACTGTTTAGAGGAAATCTATTCATATACAAACATATACAATCATTGACTGGTCCTCTCTCAAATCATCTAACTTTGGCAATTTCAATGTTGAACAAGGGTTTAAATAATACAAAACAATAAAGGCACTTTTGTACAGCAACTGTAAATCTTGTACCATTTTTCAGAAACAAGCAGGTTTGATTACTTTTTACACAAGGTTTAGAACCCCTGATCTGTTTTTATAGAGACCCTATTGTATGAAATGCCTGCAGAGTAGAGCTGGTGACACCTTCCCAGAGTCACAGATTAAGGACATTACTAGATCTATCTGATTAGATGCAAATGACCTGCTAGTGGTCTTAGCCTTTCAGAACAAGATGGAAGAAACTATGATGATACGTGAAGACGGACAAGATGACGAACATAGGCAATCCCTAAACCTTATAGAAGCCTCTTTTACCAAGGGGTTTCCAGCATGTCACTGAGTGGAAAGAGATGCTTTCTTTAAGGAAGCCCTACACATAGGGGGTCGCACACAGGAAATTAACATTTAACTGAATTGACCAGGAGAAAACTGTTGAGCGTTTTTCCATAATCCTGGCTATTCTTTTCTGAAGCATGAATTTAGGAGAATTGCTGTCACTTGTATGACTGGGTCTGAGTAAGACTTCTCAATTATCCAAGTAAAAATCTTCCTGATTTTGTTATTTTTTTCCTTTTTCTGACTTTTCTTCTCCTTATTCATGGTCAAAGGATGTTTGGGAAGTTAAAGGTTCTCAACATAACTTTGAACAGTACAGTGAATAAATAACATTCTGGTCTATAATTAGGGGGTATGGAAATCAAACGATTGCAGAACAAAGTGGTGTTTTCTTTAATTCTTTAGGAAAAGGTAATTAATTCTAATATTGCCCTTTCCTTACTATTAAATTCAAAGCGAAGTTAATTGGACAGAGACCTGTGCACATCCAACAAGTCACAAAGGTAACAGACCATGGCATCAAATTAATGAATACACCTTAATGAGCACTTTAAATCTGTAACATGCTTTATAAATTAAGGTGAAGTCATTATCTTCATATCATCCTTACTATCTAGAAAGAGCAACTCTGAAAGGGAGGTAGTTTTGTCTTTTAGGAAGTTTCTGCAGCACACCCCTCTGTGAAAAAGTTATTTTTCTGTTCAGAATATTTTTGATGGAACCAAGTAAATATGCTCTCTGTCTATAAATCAGGGTAATAAAGAGTTCTTTGGATGGCTGTTGCCCTTCTGGGCTTCTCAGTTACCTCTTTATTGTTCATAGTTTATAAGCCTAAACAGTGATAACCTGAAAATAAAGCTTGCTACACTACCATTGTGTGTGTGTTCATAGAGCTACTAATATATGATTTTATTTGAGGCCTGTTGGAGCAGTGAAGAGTTTTTGAGATTAGCAACTACTTGAAACAATTATATTTCATAACTCAGGGATGGATTTAGTTCCCGATTAGGAATGAAAAACTGGAAGAAGGAGCCACTTAGAAGGTGCCAATATAAGTCCAAAGTATTAACGTTAAAAGATAATATAGAGATAAAACAAATGCATTTAAGTCTGTAGCAAAATAGAGACATTAAAAGTCTATCCTAAGAAATTGGTTTAGAAACCTGGAAAGAAAATGAAAAGATCCATCCTGAATCTTGCTACCACTTATTGGCTCCCTGTAATATTTATGTATCATTCACTGGTCAATGTCCTATTTTATCTCCTAGTTTCTCTGTGTTTCAGAAGCCAATTTCTTCTTGAAAAGAGCTCTCAGAACTTTTGATTATCCAGGTAGCACTTTCATAATTCAGCTAATTCAGTAATTAATGGAATCTCTAACTGTAACTATTTGGGGCCAGTATCACTACCTCTCTCTGAAGGGATGAGTGAATTCAAATAAAATGATTGTGAGCAGTTTAATAATGACATTTATAGATAATTAAATGAGATTTCATAGACTATTTCAACCTGGAAAATAGCTGAACACATGGAGAGGAAGTACTCTCCCTTTAACCAAACAGATAAAAACTGTTGTATTAAAGCCATCCACTCCTGATAGCAAACCTAAAATCAGAGAGGGAGAACAGAAAAAACTGGAAAACACTAATTTAAATAATAATAATGGACTCAGAGAGCCTCAGAAAGGTAAGTATAAAAATACTATATTTTAACTGTGTAATGTTCTTCAGTTGAGTCGGAGGGAAAAATCTGTGAAGCAGACAGCTATGAAAGGCACAGCAAATTAGAACCACAGGAGGAGCATTAGCACTCGATGGAAAAGAATGGAGAATACCCTTAAATTTTGTGCTTGAGGCATCCAGGTAAGAGTTCCTGAAAACAATCTTACCTTTGTTTTCTGCCTTCAGTTCCTCTGCCATCAAGCTGTCTTGTCGGTTACCAAGCACAAATGCTAGAAACGAGAGGATGAGGGCATCCAAGATTCCAATAATAGCCAGGATGTACGCCCAGCGGACTGAACAAGCCCCAAGAGTATACTTGTCTGTCTTTTCTCCACACATCCGTTTTACTTCATCTGAATCCCAGCCATCAGGGAAAATCATACAGCCAAGCACAAGGCAGGCAGCTTGGAGAGAGAGGGAAAAAAAGAAGTTAACATAAATTTTACTTTAGCAAATGTCACTATTATTCATCAAACCATTGTTTCAAATTCTTGGTCCAAAATGAACTCTGGGAATGCACTTTACAGAGAGCCCAAGCATTCAGAGAGAGGTTAGGGAACGCTGCTCTATGAGAAAATACTTAAAAATCGAATTTTGGTGTACATTTTGGGGACGATTCCATTGCAAAGAGGCTGAAAGAAATCTTAACATTGCAGAATGACAATTCATGCTGGTTTTAAGAGCTGTGGAGGGGTTTAGGATAACATGGAAAACACCACAGTGTATTTTGACTTTGAATCACAGTAAAAAATAAGTTTACCTTGCAACCCCCTACACCACAAACATACAACACAACACACACACACACAATACACAGACCTAAAAAGTACTTGAGACTATACTTACCACATGCAATGCACTCTGCTATTACATTTTTAAATTTTTTTTTTTTTATTTTACTGGGAGGTCCCAATGATCGAACCCAGGTCCCTCCATATGGCAGGCGGATGCCCAACCATTTGAGCCACATCCGCCCCTGCTATTACACTTTTTTAAAAGGCTGAAAACACTGCAGCACAGCATGAGGACCACAGAGCTCTTAGGAAATTAAGAAATTCAAGGAAAATACCTCTGTTCTATTTTCCAAATAAATATTTTTATAGGAATATAATATTCTGAAGATTAAAGAAGATAAGGGGCTATTATTGCCACTCTTGTTATATTTAATTGGATCATTTAGGAATATATGACCTTACTTTAAAGTCATACAGAGGTTTCTGAACACTTGGGTTCATTTGTTCATTCACTCGTTCATTCAACAACTATTTACTGAGTGTCTCCTATAGGGTGCTAGGCACTGTTCTTGGTGCCAGGGATAGAGAGAGAAAGAAAACAGATATGGAGTTTGTATTCTGTCAGGAAAAGAGACAAAAAAATAAATAAATAAAAATAAAAAAAGGAATAAATGTGCTAATAAAATAATTTTACATTGTAATAAGTACTATGAAGGAAAAAAACAAAGGGCCCAGAGATAGAAAATAATAGGTGAGACTTTCTTTAGACAAGGTGGTCAGGTAAGGCCTCTTGAGAGGGAAATGTTTAAGCTGAGGCCTAAAAATCTAAAAGAAACTAGACATGAGAAAATTGGTGACAATGTTCCTGAGAACAGCATGTGCAAAGGTCCTGAGGCTGGAAAACAGATTGGCATGTTAGAAGAGCTAAAAGGAGATCAGCAGCTGGGATGGAGAAAGTGATGCATGTTGAAGTTGCAAGGTAGAGAGGGGCTAGGCATCCTGGCAGGTTATTGTTTCCAGAGCATGTAATTTAGGAAGAATGTGATACTACAACCAAGTTAGAGTTATGTGACTTTCTGGGAAAAACAGTTCCTGAAATTGTCAAGGCAAGTTGCCACCTAACTCTAGGCTCACTGCTACTTACTAAAGGTCTGAAGTGGGTATCCACTTTCCTACTTTGTAACAGGTACCTGGCTCTACAGTGAAGGTCTGAAGGAGAGAGAGACCAAGGGGTGACAAATAGGAAGAACTGACTAGGTTTAGGGTTCCTAGTTATTTACAGAATGATAATTAAACACTTTGGGTCATACTTGATTCCTCTCTTTTCTTTGCCCCACATCCCAGATATTGTCATGTTTCCCTCATCTACCTGCATAATATCTCTTAATTCTCACCACCTCTTCCCTACTTTAAGTCTTCATTTCTCTTCCAAAGGGAACCCTAATTTCTTTCTACCTTCAGTTCGTCCTCACATTAATCCAGATTACACATTACTGTTTAGACCATCATGCTCAGAATATCTCCCTGTCTCTCTGCTGGCTACTGAAGAACCTCCAGATAGCTTAGTCAGGTATTTCAAGGCTCCATGATCCAGCACCCACTTACTTTCCAGTTGCCTTCTACTTTATACTGTCTACACTTCATTTGAGTTGAACTATATATACATGACTCCTTGTACATGTACCAAGTTTTCAGATGTCTCTGCTTTTTCCTCTGCCTGGAGTGTTTGTCATTATTCCTTAAATATTCTCCTTTTTAATATCCTTTAACATGCAAGTTAATGCAACCTCCTCCACAAAGCAAGCCATCTCAGGTTCTTTTTGTCTTAGAACTGAACTCTCATAGCTTTTATCTGTGCCTATCTTAGGGTCCTTGCAGCTTTCTAAATTTGCAATAATGCTTATTTATTTACAAATATTGTAGCTAACAGAATAAGAGGTTTCTGAGGAAGGAGTCTTTGGTCAGTCATCATAGTCATAGTACCTAACACAGTGCCTTATATATAGTAGGCACGCAAATAATTTTGAATGGGAAAATGAGTGAATGTAATATCTTGACAAGATTCTTTAGAATATAGTTTGAGGAGGTCAAATCACAATTAATCCAGGGCACAAACCTAGCTAAAGATGGATATATATCTATGTAACATTTAACCAATATGATTTTGTTGTGACTAGACAACAGAGAATAATTAGAAAAAAAAAGTGAAATTGTTGCCAGGGCATGTAACACAGGAAAAATGTGATGCCACATCCAAGTTAGAGTTATGGGACCACAGGGGCAAACAGTTCCTGAAGCTGGCCGTTTCCATTCCCTCTTGGCACTCAGTACCCAGCATGCTCTCCAAGGAGTGGTCTGGCAAGAATGATCTGTGCATTTTAAAAACATGGTGACTTCCATGCGCAAAAATTCATTTTATCTGGGAAGATAGAGAACATTTTTGAATACAAATCTTAGTTCAGAAAATTACTGCGATTTTACTTGAAATATTTTTAAAATATTCTAAATGCCTTTTAAAAAACATATTAAGTCATTTTTTATCTATGAGAAAATTACTTTCTTACAAAGAAAAAAAGGAAAGTCAATTTTTATCTTTTATGAATGAGAATGGCTTAAAGAACAATAAGTTATATAATAGCTAGACTTTAACTGAAATTACCAAGTGACACTGGCTCAGGCAGGTTTTTGGCCATTGTAGGACAAACATCTGTGAAACAGGATGCTTGTGGAATGCTGTCATTAACAGAAGCATCCTTTCTCAAGGTTTTTTTGTCCTGAAGGTAAACGGACCATCTTAAAAGTTTCCATTTCTGAAAGCTCTGCGTTATAAATTGGGATAAAAAGAGCAGAAGCAGAACTAACACTCTGAAACTAAAACCCAGGAGAATAGGAATTGCAAACCATTGCCCCTATCTTCAAAGTAGATGGTGTCCTTAATCAAAATTTCGGTGAAGAATCTGGGAAGATAGATGAGATAATGTATAATCGTACTTCACTTTATGCAATGGATATTTTGCTGAAAGTTGTAAAAACAGAATTTTCGAAACATAAGCCTTATATTCAATGGAATAAGGGAGTTGGCTCTTTAGAGAAATATTAAGATAAAACCAGGGCTGTTAAGGGCAAGGTTTTGGGCACCGGGGGGTGGCAGGGGGGAGGTGTTTAGGCTCCCCCTAACAAGGGCAGCCCAGTCTCCTTTAGGGCACTGGACTCTGTAATCTGTACCTGATATTTCATCCCCTTCTTGTTGACCTTCACTAAAAAAGAAATATCTGAACCCTTTCTAATTATCTGTTTTGAAATTCTAAAGGTTATAGAGTATGATTTTAAAACTTGAAACAATTGCATTTAAAAGCTTTTAAACTTTGTAAAGAAAAGCTGTGATTAAAATTTAATTTTTTATTATTTATTTATTTATTTATTTTTATAGATTTTATTTATTTATTCATTTATCCCCCCCTTGCTGCTCGTGCCCGCTGGGTCAGCCAACCACGCCGTGCCGGTGGGCCCGCCCTCACCAGGAGGCCCCGGGAACTGAACCCAGGGCCTCCCACATGGTAAACGGGAGCCCCACTGATTGAGCCACAGCCGCTTCCCAAAATTTAATTTTTTAATCAAATAAATCTTATTCTTTTGAGGGTTGTCATTTGAGATGGCCATTCTATAATAAAAACTGTATTTTCTGACAAGAAACAATATATATTTGATATTGTCGAAATATACATTTTCTTCTCCCCCTATCCAAACTCCTGCTATTTGGAGGCTTTGTTTTTGAAAGGGGAAGGCCCCCAAAAGTTAGAGTATGTCACTGAAGGTTAACATAAGCCATTAAAGTAGTTTAGGGTCTGTTGGTTTCTTTGGAAAGGCACGACTATTTACGTTTTGCATTGATGCTTTTGAGTGCTACAATAAATTCTGTTTTCTGGCATACTATTAACCAGAACCTAATTACCCTGCACTGTTTGTATAGCCACTGAAAACTAACAGCTATTCCTAATCCTGACTAAGATGTACCTGCAAGATCCTAGGCTTCCGGCTTAGTCAAAGAAAGATTAAACAATACTCCTTTTGGCTTTATAATTATTCCTAATTCTTTACAAATTGGTCATCCTGTAAGAAGTAGCATCATCACCCACAATAAACACCAGCGTGTACAAGACACCAGAACATTTGCTTAATTTGAACATGCTATTTTCTGACCACAATGGCTAGTGGAGAATTAGTTCCAATTGGGCTATTATCCAAAAATGGTTTCTTATTAGAAAGTCAGCAAGAATATGACTAACTTCCTCATAGCCATATATTCCTTCATGCAGGCTGCAGATTTTCAGGGTGTATATCAGAGAACATTCTTGAATGTTAAAGAGAAATAAGAGCTCACAAGCTGGAGGTGAGCAGAGAAGAATGATGAAAAGAAACCCATGTTTTTGTCGTGTGACGCCATGACCTGCTAATCTAGAATATATAACAGGTTATCTTCGTAAGGGCTTGACGGTTGATTTAGATTTTAAGCATGCTCCAAGTGGTTAGGAAGCTTTCACATTCTGAAAGGAACCTCTGAGTGGAGGCTGCTGATGCTCACAACGGGTTCTTCCGAAATAGGAGACAAATGGCTAGTGGTTCCCCAGAGCCACTCATTGCTCCGGCATTTTTCTTGCCAAAGAGCTGAATGTAACCTCTGTGAAGGAAGCAACCTTAGAAACATTCACAGGGTCTTTCTTCAAGGGAAAATGAAACAAGATGAAAAAAAGCAAGAGGGGGTATATGCCTTGGGGTACTTGGGCCTGCTGGCGGGCTGGTCCACCTGTCCTGACCTGGGTTTTTCATGTTGTGAACCTGAGAACGGCTTATTTTTTCAAAGAAGAAGAGAAAATCTCAATTCATTCTTTAAGAAGTCTATGCACCGTTGCACAAAAAGCATGATAAATTGCCTCATGTTGCTGAAGCACTCAAGGGGAACTAGGTGAAAAAAAAGGAACCTGCATTCACTTAACTCTATCAATTACCCAGGCATACAGTAATTGAAGAAATTGATGCCAGCAGAGGCTGCCTGGCTATGGAAGGTGAACTTTCACAAGAGAATTGTTACTCTAAACATCTGGTAAAAGAGATACACAAATCAGTCCTGCAGCTTCTTCAGCAGCACATGGCCAACAGACTTGAGCTATAATATTCATGACCTCGGGAAAACTGAGTCTTTAAACAATCTGGGACATGAAATACTGTGGGGTTTAGTGTCTGGTGGTCTCCAGGTAAATTTTGTCTTTAGACCCAGTATAATTTTATGAGCATTTAACTTGGGGCCATACCATGAAAGATGTAACATCCCTTAGAATGGGGGGAGATACAGATAGTATAAATAAATACTGGGCTTTCAGACGAGTTAGAAAGTTGTGTGTGATAATGAGAAAAGCTGCTCAGCCCTAATTTACCTGAGTAAAGGGATCTGCACATCTGTACAATGTGCTGAATCAGCTCTGGTGCCCCCCACCCCCGCCACAGGGGGTAATCAGGAATCCACACTTGCATTCGTGAGCTGGTCAGTGGAGAAATATTTTTATAGACTTATACTATCAGGGATGTGTGTTTTTATTTGTACATTTATTTATACAACAAAACATGCTAGGTGGTCCAAATTTTGAGGGTTTATACTAAAATATAGTAAAAACCAGAGTTTAGAACATAAAAAAAAAATGCATGGATTTTGATATATACATCACAGATCCAATCATATTCTTTGCAATTCTAAGAATGGCATAGTTAATAATAATTACGATATACATCATAATAGCTAATAATTATTGAACACTTACCATGTGCTGAACACACTTTACGTGCATCATCTCATTTAATTCTCAAACAATGCTAAGAGAAAAATGAGACCACTCTTCTAGTTTCCACAAGGAGGGATTTTTCCTTAAATACTCTTGGCCTCATGTGTGACACTTATTCCTCTCCATGAAGAAGGAGTGAATTACCTGATGAATGAGTAGGAGAGTAAATGGGCATCCCAGCCCGCTTCCTTCCTCTACTTATTGTGGGAGTTGTTTGCCCGCATGAAGCATATGTTCTCCTGTGGGCTGTAAGAGTTATGTCGGGTGGCCTGATTTTCCAGCACTCTCTATGACTAGAAAGATAAAAATGCCTAATTGTGGGGATGGAGAATCTTTTCAGTTCTTAACATGTTATTTATAGTTAGACATTCATTTTTTGAGTATAAGAGGTACTACTAAAACGATGCTTAAAAAACTGTTAGCTTTCTATGTATAAATATTTCTTTTGTTTATACTATGCTTTCACCTAATCAGAATTTTGTCTTATATCAAGTACCAAGAAGATTAGATTAATTATAAATTCTAAACACATGGAATGGAAATTAATGAGGTTTTATTGCATAAATAATGTATATTTAGTTTTATTCAAATTTTCACAAGAAAATTCATCCTTTTTTGGGGATGGTTTGGTTTTTGGCTTGATATTTCAAATTGGCCATGTGTTTCCCAAGCATTTTTATACATTCTTAAAAGGTATATATTCCTTTATATGTGTGTATATATATATATATATATTTATATTTATAGATAAACATTGGACTATGAAAATATTCATGTACATATCTTATTAATTTATACCTATGGCTACTTATATGCAGAATAATTTTTGCTTTGGGTAAAAATAAAGACATGAATCAATTAGGTTCTATTTAGCCTCTTGTAATGCTTTTTTAAACTAATTTCTTTGGATTTCAATAAGCACATTGTTTTAATACACATTTCAATAGATGCAAAACTGAATGTGTTTGCAGGTCGCAAATGTGTGAAATTTGCAGGAAAGACCTAGACTTAGGCAACATTTTCATGTGCTAAAATCCACACTGCGTTTCAGACACAGGCTCTTAGGAAAAGGTCATTTTTCTCCACGGCTGAATGAGCAGGACCCTGTGTAATAATGCACTTATCACCATCCTCTCAGCAAAATCTGCCAGGATAACACCTAAAGCAAGGCGTGCGGACCAATGATTATTCTGCTAGTCCTTTTCCAAGTGACTTTTGGTCACCTCTTTGTGCCATGGTTACTTCCATTATGAAAAAGGGAGCCCAGATTTAGACCGAGTGGTTACCTACCATTTACCTTATTTTACTAATATTTAGGAATAAACTTGTATTCACTTGGTGCTCCATACATAAACATATTATGGGAAATAATCATGCCTGTAAAAGGAATTCATGAGCTGACTAAAGGTCTTCGCGCACAGCCGGTGGAGAGAGGTGGCACCTCACCATCAGCTCTGCTCAAGGACAGCCACTCGCTGTTGGCTCGAGTTGGACAAGGTCAGGGATCTCCTGCCAGTCTGGCTGTCAGCATTTCACTTCTCATTATAAGGGTGGCCCTGGGAGCAATTTAATTCCTTCTCAGTGAGGACGAGCTCTCCAAAGCCCGCAAGACCCCTGGAATAAGAGTGCCAATTTCTAGACACTTTCTTAAAAGAGACTTTGGTACCAATATGGTTCTACTGAGGTGGGCTTTTCTTTTACACAGCTCGGTTGCTTTTGAAATGTCTCTTGACATAACATTTTAGAAACTTAGAATGAAAAAGTTAATTGATCAAAGAGAACAATAAGAATTGCATACTAAAAAACTTGAGAAGTGGAATCAAGCTCAAGAAAGATGAGTGCTTCTCCAAACATCCCTGTAAGGAAGGACCTTACTCAAGGGGCATCAGACTTCCACATTTATGTATTTTTAACAGGCACCCAAGTTACATTTTTTCACAGTTTAGCTCATATACATACATAGATAGATACGTGCATATGGAGATACATATCTCTGTCTCAGTCTCTATCTCCAGCTCGTCTCTATCTCTATTTATCTCCCTCTGCCCCTAGTCTTGGTCATTATCAGTTTAAGAACAAGGCAATTGAGTCACATAAGCAATGGAATGGTTGTCAATCTATTTGCAGAGAGAGTTTTCACTACCATTCAGGACAGACACGATCTGATTAGGCAATAGATTATTATTATTATTTTTACCACATTGGAAAGGGAAGAACAGCACCACGGGGTTCTGGATAACAAAGCCTTTGAGCTGACTGTTCCTCAAGCCTTTCTGCTCCTCCTTAGTGTCATGCCTCCCCGTCCATTCTCTCTTCTTGGATGCTTAAGATTAGGTTCTATGTGTACCCCAAGGGACTGATCTATTACACCTAAAACAAAGCACTGCTAAAGAAAAAGACGACGGTGGTAAATTGTGTTCTCCGTATTTCTTGCTTCCTTTTTTCAACAGATTTTCCTTAAAAAAAAAAAAAATACGCACACACACATATATATTTAGGCCTCTACTTTCTTTGCTGTTCCTTCAAAACAATTTATACAGACTTTGGAAAATAAGTATTTGAAATATGTTAGGCTCTCTCTACGGTAAGATGGTCCAGTAATTTATGCATTTATTAAGAAAGCTTTAGAACAAGAAACTCTCCAGAGAAACCAAATTGAAACAGGCAGTAGGTAACAAAAAAAGTGTAGGACAAAAACCATGTTAAGAGAGGGTGAAAGAAGTCACCATGTTAAATGTTCTATCAAAAGATTTTCCACATCTTTCAGCTTCAAATTCTAACAGCAGTAGCCAAAGCTTATAGATAAAACCTGGACCAGTAGGACATTTGAAGATGAACGATGCCTGAATCAGAACAATGCCTTTCCTTAACTGAAATGAAATTTAATGTAGCCTTAACAGGCCAGTGAAATGTCCAGAAGATGGCTTTGAATGCTGGTGCTGGATGGTTCCAGCAGGGTTGAGGGGATGTTTTGGAAACTGACAGGGAGCTTGGGATTTTGCTTTCTGCCCTTGGTGATCTTTCCTCCCCTGGGTCTCTGCACTTGCACCTTTTGACCATGGGCCCAGGTTCCTTCTTGACATTTAAAAAATCTATTGTGGTTAATTTGCCACTCTTATAGCTGAGGCTGGGGTATACTGTTGGAATTATAGGACTGTGATGAGTTAAAGCATTTTAAATTCTGAAATGATGTTCATGTGAGTTATTGGTAAACTCTGAGATAAAAAAAACATTTAATTAAGTGGTAGGGTGCCATACTTGTTCTAATATGTTTCAATAAAGAATGTCTTTGTTCTTTCTCCATTCCTTTACTACTCTTTGAATTCAGAATACCAGTTACCTGGTTGCCCAGGATAGAGGATATAAATTCTTGTTGTAGACCAACATATGACCATAAGCAGAGCTTGAAATTTTTTGAATAGAAATTGAGAACCATTTAGAGCTATCATGATCTGGGTTTTGGTGCAGTTCCTTGCTTTTACTGGACCACAGTTTAGGGAATAAAAAGATGAACTAATATTTTCTACCTCCCAACACTGCTTTCTCCCCTCTTCAAGGTACTGACTGTTCTTCAAAGAGAAGGTGATTTTTATATATCAAAGTAGTATCATTCAGACAGATTGTTTTAGTTGATATTAAAGAGTTAGACACAATCTAGATTAAAGTTTGGCTGACCCACATGGATAACTCTGACTCCTGCAGAATGACAATGCCAAATACAAAAGGTTCCTGAAATTTTGCAGTTTGAAACACTTGAAAGTTTGAACAAGAGTGTGTATTGCTTCCTGCCCCCTTACCTATAGGTACTAAGGCATTCAACCTGTGGGTTCAAAACGTCACATCCTTAAACCTATCCTGATCAAAACAGGTAACATACTGGGGGGTCCAGATGTGTTGCATGGAGTTGGTTAAGAGTCTAGTGTGTAGGGTGAGTCAACTATTACCACAATTTCCATGTAACCAGTGATGATCCCTGGAATCTAATGGGATTTCCACTTTTGATATAAAGCCAGAGTTATCATTTGGGCATCTGGGAGTATGGAATCCCAAGTGGGATAAATAGTGAGAACAAATGGTGAATTAAAAAAAAAAGGGGGGATGCATGTGGCTCAAATGGTTGGAAGTCCGTCTCCCATATGGACGGACCTGGGTTCGATCCCTGGGACCTCCCAGTAAAAAAAAAAAAAAAAAATTGTCAGGGAAATTGGAGTAAAAACTAGGAGTGCCTTAATTTCCTTAATTATTTTAATTATATAAAAATAATAGCTAACATTTATTGAGCACTTACTGTCTTCCAGGCACTTTTATAAGTGTCATATGAATTAGTGCATTTAAACTTCATTACAACCTTTTAAGATAGGAATTATTATCACCCCCATTTTTAGAAATTTTTAACTTCATTTGTAAAGAAGTTTTAGATTACAGAAAAGTCACATCGAAAATATAGGGGATTCCCATATACTCCATCCCCTTCCCCTTTCACATCTTCCCCTATTAATAACACCTTATATGAGTGTGGTACATTTGTTACAACTGATCAACAAATATTGAAGCATTGCTACTAACCATGGCCCATAGGTTACATTATGGTTTACACTTTGCACCATAACATTTTATAGGTTTTGACAAAATGTATAGTCACCTGTCCCCATCATTGCAAAATCATGCAGAACAATTCCAATGCCCTAAAAATGCCCTATGTTCCATCTATTTGTCCCTCCCCCTCCCCTCAGAACCTCTGGTAAACACTATCTTTTTATCAATATTACATGTTTTTCCATTAATACAATAATAATAATTCTACTTTGGTTCATTTTTACATTCCATCCTTATGTTTGTTCATTCCTCAATCTTGAGGATTTGGGGATGGTGATGCCTGGTTTGCTTCAGATTGAGAGGGGACTTAGATATTATGGGGCAGATGGAAGGAACTGTTTTGCTTGCAGTCATAGACACTCTTTGCTTTTTGGGATAAGGGTTGTCCATCATCATCATTTTATTCGTTGTCCTCGGTGAGTCTGATGAACTGGAGAGTAGGTGTTGGCTGCAACTCTGCTGAGATTCAGGGCTCAACCAGCATATGAACAGACTGAATATTTAAGTCTCTGGGACATATATTTAATGGGTAATAGTGCTAACTATAGGTTCAAATAAAAGGGGTAGAAGAAATATGTGTAGGGAAATTATAAATGAGCCCAACTCTGTTACAGTGGGGAAATAGGTTATCAGATATTCCAAGGAAAGGCCCAGTGAAAGGGTGCTGATTTCATGGGGTTGTCTATAGTGTCCAGATATCTCTAGAGCCCTTGGGAGCACCCCTGTTTGAGGCTTTGTTTACCATGGCAGTTAAAGAGATGTGCCTCAGACGTGCATAATTGTAACCTCTGGAATAACCTCCTGACTCACTTTGAAATCTTAGCTGTGAAAACTATTTAGTATTTAATTTTTCCCACTTTTGGTCACGGTCTTTTTCCAAATGCATCGTTGGTTGGTGCTTGGTAATGATCCCTTGGTGGCAGGGAGGCTCATCCCCAGGAGTCACATCCCATGCCAGGGGGAAGGTAGTGAGTTTATTTGCTGAGTTTGGCTAAGAAAGAGGCCACATTTGAGTAACAAGGAGGTTTTCAGGAGGTAAGTCTTAGGCAATAGATATTACTAGGCTAAGTTTCAATTTTACATGAATAAGGTTTATAAGTACAAGCATTAATATCGAGGGCTTGGAATTTTGGTCTGTTTTCTTTTATTAGGCACTGCCTATGTATTCGAGAGATTCTTGCCACTCTATTAGAGAATGTAGCAGGACTCCCCAGGATGGGAATTTAATATTTTATTAGTTACTATGTGGGTTTCCTTCAACTTAGCTAATACCCTATGACCACATGAACACATTCATATTCCATAGAGGTATGCCTCAGGTTAACATATATCCACCCCCTGCCCCATCGACACCCTGCACCAGTGATTCTCTACTGCCATAGTTGCCAAAAGAACACTCCCACATTTTGCATTCTCAACCACAGACCTCTACCTCCCCAGAGTTCAGCTGTTCCTTGCTATAGGTAGGTGAATAGCCCAACACCCCCTCACCCCTGCTCATACTCACACTCCAGCATTGTCAACCCCATTCATACTGCTGCACCACCATCATCCCCCATCCACTGTCAAACCTCCCCCATCCAACTTATCATCGATTCTGCCCAGATTGAGCATCTGTTCACTACTCTCTACTTGCTTTCTATTTTCTGGTAACCTGTCTTCTAGACTTTACCTCTGTGAGTTTGCTCAGTATCTTTAGTTCATATCAGTGAGATCATGCAATATTTGTCTTAGTGACTGGCTTACTTCATTTAACTAAGGTCTTCGAGATTCATCCATGTTGTTGCATGTGTCAATACTTCACTCCGTCTTACAGCTGAGTGATATTGCATTGTATGTATATACCACATTTTGTTTATCCATTCTTCCATTGATGGAGACTTGGATTGCTTCCAACTTTTGGCAATTGTGAATAATGCTGCAATGAACACTGTTATTACCCCCATTTTATAGAAGATGAATGAAGAATAGAGAACTTAAGGTAGTAAGTGTGGTGCCAGGATTGATATCACCTAAAATCATACAGTTTCATTTTTAAGATTCAGGAATATACAGAGCATTCCTCTAACATAAAACTAGAATATCAAAATTAGAACTGGTGAAACTAATGTAGATGATGTAGATAATCTGAGACATAAGAATGGTCTGTGACTTAATTAAATATAGCTGACAATTAAGGTCAAAGTAGGTCGGAAAAAATGCAAAATTCAGACTCTCCAACAAATATTATTATTATGATACATGGGTAGAAGCCCACTACTGAGAAATGATCTTGTGGTGGAACAACACAAGAGTTCGCACAAACCTTTAAGAAATGGACCAATTTATCTCAAGATATTGACATTTTTAGTGTCAAATGACATCCCTGGAATTAAGTGGAAGCAAAATCCCAGTAAACTAAAATGAAGGAGCTTCATTGATTTTTGCTGTTGAACTTCAGAGCAATATATTCTCAGTGAAGGGAGTTCTTGTCATGGCTGAGGAGAGTCTTAAGGGGTGCCATTGTTGTATGACTAGGTATAAAGTGATTTTATATATCCTTGACAAATAGCCTCTTCAATCAGGCAACTGTTATTTATGTCCCAGGTCTGGGGATTGTGGTGATTAAGACAAATCTAATTCCTTCTCTCAAGGGACTTGTAATTTTAAAAGGTACCCAGTTTAACTGTTGTAATGAGTAACACAGTGATGAAAAAAAGTAAACAAGGCTACTAAGTGCAACTGAACCTATAATCTTAAACCTCCAACCTCTGTTTCAGTATCCAAAATGTGTGGAAAGGAAAAAGTTTAGATTTTTAGTCCCAGGCCATTATTCTTTCAGCTAGATCCAAGAGTTTGAAGAGGACTGAGGCACAGAGACCCTGGCAGTTGGAGGAAGGAAGTAAAACAGTATGTGTGCATGTGTGTGTGTGTGTGTGTGTGTAGGTTATTTATGATGAATTAAAGTAAATACATATTAACATATAAGCTTACATATAAATTTTAAAAATAGGAAGATAACTAGAATCAAAATAGAAATATGCAGAACTTACAATTACCAGGGAGGACAAAAGGAATTTCTTTAAAGGCTGACAAATCTACCAAATGAAATGTGAACTGGGTTTATAGTGTCAAACTGAGGTCGTCTGGGGATGCCTCTGTTATATTACAATAAGATTTAAACTCAAGTCCTCTATATCATCAATATATGATATAGAGTGGTATGTTTATACACCTCTTCTACTGGAAGTATAGTACATATCAGGACTGGATGTTTCTAGCCAGAGTGAAATATTGGGGAAAAGGGTTTACCATGCCCATATTTGGGATGAGAATACCTTATATATTTTTTAGTGCCAGATCCTAGAATGTTGCCTAGAAACCTGAAATGATCTTTGGACTGCAAAAGCTGACAAGGACCCAAGATTGCTTTTCAATGTGATGCTGGGTGTTTGGTTGTTCCTGTCGGCCCTCTAAGCTGACTCTTGAAGACAAGGGGGAAAAGAGTTCTAAGAACTCAGACTCCTGCTCTTCTACCTTTCCTCTATTTCTAACATATTCTGGAAGCCTTTGGCCTCTCTGATGTCCCTCTGGCATTTCTGTAATTAAGTACCATTTCATGGTTTTAGACTACTCTCTTACTTCTCAGCCTTGGCCTTCTCTGTCACCATGGCTGAAGACATAGTCTAGTCCCATCAAACCTTACCTCCTCCCCATCCCCTTCCTGATTTGGGTACAGGATCATAGTGGCTCCTTAAATTCCTTTTTGCAGGAAGTGTTTTCAGCCATTCAACTGCAGTCAGTGGAGAACTTAGCATGGCCATTAAAAATCAGAATGGAGCGAGTATACATAAAAATCTAAAAAAATACTAGTGAAAATGGAAAAGGCACAGCTCCATACTTAAAGCTCTTCATGTATCAGAGGAGGGGACATTCTTCTTGTGGTCCTAGGAGGACTTCTATCAGTGTTGGTTGAATTCCTTGGGGAAAGCGTCTTTTGAGAGTTCCACTTGAAACATGGCTATTGTAGACTGATCTTCTGATGATATAAATTGCTGCAAAATTATAGATTATTGTCATCTGGTTGGTGGCCAGTACATCCTTGCGGTTCCCAAAGGGTCCCAGTTTTGTCAGTCAAACTTGCCCAGGAAGTCCCCTTACCTGGTGGTGGTGGTGGTGGGATGTATTCATTTTATTTATCTCAGGCTGATATAGCCCAAAATTTGATAATATATTTTTCAGTGAACTATTTGGTTAGAAAACATAAGCGTCTGGCTCTTCGCTTACTAAACATTATGTACCTTGGGAAATGGTGAGCTCTGGAGTGAATTAACCGTCTAGGAACATGGTCATGGTTTTCAGCTGTCTGCCATCAGGCATATTCCATCTGTTGTGCTTGATTTGAGGTGGTGCTTTGGAGGTGGCTGAGTGATGATGCAACTGCTCCCCTGGCACACTCAGGATATCCAGTGTTTGGTGTCACATTTCGCGTGAAGACTTAAGGCTTCTTTGTTCCTCTCATCACCATCACTGAGCGACCAGGGTATTGGTCAGTATACACTAATCTAGCTGGGCCTCAGATCTTGTAGACATCACCTTTCTCCCTTGGAGTCTCACAAGCACAGCTACTGCTTACCAGTTTTCCAAAATATTGCCAAGGATGAGAATTATCGCTGGCTACTTCATCTGGAATGTTAACATCAATGCTGACATTACTAAGGCAAATCTCACCCATACAAATGGCCAGTGAAGGCACTTTCTCACATCTGCAGGTTAATGAAACTGGAGGCTGTCAGGAGGTCTTTTATAAGATACACCTCACCAACCTGAAAGTTGAATTCCAATGAAGAGTTACTACCAATAATTTTTTACCAACCTAATGTCATGAGTCCTGATACTTGGGGAGGGGTGAGGGGAAGTTGGATAAACATTCTCAAACAATGTGGTTCTAGGATACAACCTCTGCTGAACTTAAACATTTGGCTTTGCCTCAGCCTGGAGAAAGAGCTACCTCATGGAAGATGACTATCTTGCATGTGAAACCTTGATGGTCAGGAGATTGAGAATGCTGCTCACCTGGCCTGACTTGTCCAGCTCTAACAATATACAGAGGTGCTGGTGATTTTCTTATCTAGTGGTTTCTTGGGTTGCTGAGCCCCTGGCCAGAGCTGGTCACTATGTATTCAGTACCCTCACCAGAGACATGTCTGTGAATGATATCCTTGTCTGGTTCACCTGCCAGTGGAATAACTGGCTGGGAGCAGCTGATGCCTGGAGTTTTTGAGGTAATGACAAGAACCATACCTATTACTGCATTGGGCCGATGAAGGTGAGTGGCTATGATAACCACGAAATAGGGTCAGACTGGGGGCCAATAACATAGCCAACTGCCTTGCCACCAAAAAAATGTATTATTGGAGGACAAAGGTCCAAGAACACATTCCTGACTCATTCCTTCAAATTCTTCCTCTGGAAACACAAACAAAATGAGGATACTGGTGAAGTCTGGAGGCTGTGTGTCAACCTAAGAGTCTTTGCTCATGGGGTTGGGGAAGAGTAGAAAGGACTGTAGGGTGAAGAATCCAAACTTCCTGCTCCTTGAGGGGCCCTGACAAGTGGAGGCCTGTTTTGCATGTGCTGCATCTACTCCTGGGAGGATCTGCCAGATGTTGCTGACCAGAAGAGATGCTCTGCTAGGCTGAGGTGCTTCCTGTGGTAGGAAAGGACTGTTGCCTGCTCCCAAAGACACCCCTTCCTCCCATGGTATAGGGACTGCCAGCTCAATTGCTGTTCAACTGACATAAGCGTATATTTTCATGTCCAACATCATGGACTGGGAGGTACCAATATCCTGACTGCACAGATGCTGAAGGTAATTAAACCACGAGGAGGCAAAGAAATGACAATCCCTTTAAGGGGAATCAGAGATCTGAGGGAGGAAGGCAAAGCTGAACTGGAGTCTCCTACTATCATAGGACTGATGGAAGAAGTGGAAGAGAACTCCAAGTATTGAAGCTTCCAAGGAGGTGCAGTTAGAATACAAGAGACTTCCTGAAGCTAAATATACACCCCAACTGAAAACAAGAAGATGGCTGGTATTGAGAACTGAAATAGTGGTTTTGAAGACCAGATACAACAAATTGTATAACAGAACAAAATCCCAGGCATATGAGGGAAAAGACAAGAGATATTGAGGTTAGAATCCTAAAATATAAATCTTAAGAGCTTCAAGAGGAAAAAAAGGAATTTAAGAAGAAATAATTTTTTAAAAAAGAAAGAAATTTCTCTGGAGGAAGACTTAAGTTTTTTGATTAATAATGGTTACCCACACCCAGATAAGAGTAATGAAAATAATATATCTAGCTATACCTTGATGTAATTTATAAATTCCTCAGATTAAAAAAATGTAAATTTATACATACAAAATGATGACGATGACAACAACAAAACAGATTACTTAAAGGGAAAGAAATCTGATCAACATCAGTCCATTTATTTTTAATTAGTACTTCCAAATTAAAAGGGCAAAAATGCAATGGAGAGAGAGCTGGCTAAGCCAGAAAAGTAGAGGGAAAAAGAAAAAATGAAGAATATTAAATGGTAAATCTAAAATAAATGGAAGGAATAACACAACGAATATCACAATATTAACCACAAAAATATAAAACATCTTAATTTCCCTATCAAAATACATTGCCATACTCATTAAACAAAATCCAACTACATGTTAATGAGAATGATGTTAAAATAAAGTGATAAAGAAAGATTGAAAATAAGGGAATGGACATAGATAATAGTAGTTAATGCAAACACAGGACAAAGGAGTGGCAAAATTCAAAGACAAAAGTATTAAATGGGACAAAGAGATTTATATAATGACAAAAGATGATATCCATAAGAAAAATGGGCCATAAACCTTTATGCTCTAGGTTATGCACAAACATAGCAGACAAATACATATGGCAAAATTTGAGAAGAAAATGATAAAATCACTGTGGGAGACCTTAATAAATTTCTCTCAGAATTTGAGAGATAAAGCACTCCAAAATTAAACAAGTTAAAGGATTTGAATAACATAATCAACAAGGTTAAGTTCATTGACACTCACAGAATTTATACCCTACAGAAAGAATAGATAATTTGGCCCATAGAACAGTTACAGACATCAAATTGGTGATAAAGAGCCTAAATAAATTCATTAAAGTAGGGATTTTAAAAGCTGCATCTTGATTTGAAAAGACCAGAAATCAACAATAAAAAGATCACTACCACCACCACCAGCAACACCACTCGGAAAATTATGTAGATACAAGAGGTTGCAAAAATTATCTGGAAGAAATGGAAGGGACAGGTCTTTCATCAAAACCTATAGGACAAAGGTTTTCATTTCAAGACAACAGATTGATCACACATGTTTATTTAATTTTTCTCCTGAGACCCTTGTTAAGTTGACCAGACCAGAAAAAACAAAGATATAATTCCCCAGCAATGAGGATAGCAGATGGGAGAAGATGGGAGGAGAGGGTTGTTATGGACAGCTGAGAACTTCCAGAATTTTGTTGAAGCATGGGTGCAGATGGAGGAGTAGTGAATTATGAAACAAAGGTGAGGAGGACATGGCTTAGAGTATGAGAGGAAGGGATCAGGCTGAAGACAGGTTGAGGATATCAGAGAAGTCAGGTGTAATTGAGGATGAGACATGAAGTCGAAAAGAGGGATTAATGGAAAGTGTCTATGTGTAACAGTTGCCCCAGTCCCTTCCATGAGTGATGTGTCTGTCCATCAGTTAGGAGTTTATGTCTCAGATGAAATATCTGGAGTTTCCCTAAAAGATTTAAACAAATTGTCTGGGAGAACCAAGGCAACCAATGTGGGCATTGACCTCGAAGGGAAAAGGCCTCCTGATTTGGTATTTTTGTTTCCCAGTGGGAAGGTCAGCTTACGGTCTCTTTATACTAAAGTGAAGTCCACCAGTTAATGAACCCAATCAGATATACAGGGTTCACAATGAGCTTGTTTATGCCTCATTCTGAACTGCGAATGGAAAACTAAGGATTAGTAAATATTTGAGGAAAGCCTGGGACATGAGAGAGAACAAGAAAAATAAACAGAAAAAATGACATTGAAGAAATCAGAGACTTCCGGGGAGATGGGGGACTAGTAAGACACGGGGATCTCTTCTCCAGAAAAATAGCTAGAAGACAGGCTGAAACAGCCCTGAGAAAGATCTTCTAGGGTTTAGGAGAGCAGGTGAAGGCTACACACCACCCAGAGGAGAGAGGGACAAAAGAGGGAAATTGCGACAACAGAACCGTGAGTTGGAACCAGCAGCGGCTGCTGCTGCCGGCACCCTCCCCCACACTAAAGAATCTTTAGAATTCTCTGGCCTCTCGGCCTGTGACTATAGACAAAGGGGCTTCAGGGATCTACCACCCCAGGAAAGGGGACACAGCCTAAGGCTGACTCAGGTTCTGACCCACAAATTTGGGCTGCGGTGCCCCACTGGCCTTTCTAGGCCAGGTGGGACCACACGGTGTTTTGCCCTGGGAGCCCGTGAAGGACTGGAGAAATCCGACCCTTGCAATCTCCCTCCCTTCTAGCCTGTACTAATTGTTGAGGACTCCACAGGAGAGGGGAGAGAGAGCCTGGGGCTGACTTGGCTTTTGACTCACAGGTTTGGTCTACTGTGTCCGGAGAGCTCTTCCAGGCCGGGTGGAGCTGTGCCATTGTTTGCCTTGGAGCCTGCAAGGGGCTAAAGATATACAAACTTCCCAATCTCCTCCTCTAATAGGGACTGATTGCTGAGGACTCAGAGGGGAGTGGAAATATTTCCTAGCCGGGGAAAAGGGAGGGGACTTTCAGAGAAGACTGGAGAACTGCCTCAGAAAGTTTGAATTACAAGACTCTTAGCCTCCAGACAGGAAGCTCTATTACATTGATCTGGTCTGTGTTGCAACAAATACACTCCGACCAGGCATTGAATTGAGAGCTGCCAAAGAGCATCATCTCCTCGCAGACCAAGGCGGTACACATAAGAAAATTAAAAATAAGTAGGAGAGGCTTTTCCTGGCCTCTATAGGCTCCCTGCCCAAGGCCCTAGGAAATGACTTTACAACCAATTACTGGGTCCAGTGCCCAGTTTTGAGCAACCAGCAGGACAATCCTAACAAGCTAGGTGAAGTAAAAAATCAAAGAGCTGTGGTAACTCACAGCCTCCTGCCACTAAATCCCTATAAAAGAGAAAGAGATTGAGCATCTGAGTAAACCACATCCTAACCAGATGCCTAACACCAGCAAAAAATTACGAGCCATACTAAGAAAATAGAAGACATTGCCCAAGAAAAGGAATACATCAAAGTCCCAGAAGAGATGCAGAATTTGAGAGAACTAATCAGCAAGATGAGCACAAATTTCCAAAATCAAATTAATGACTTGAAAGACAATATAGTTAAAGAGATAAATGACATCAAGAAGACATTGAGCGAATGCAAAGAAGAATTTGAAATCCTGAACAGAAAAGTAACAGAGCTCATAGGAATGAAAGACACAATAGGTGAGGTCAAAAACACATTTTTTTTTAAAAAAGTATTCCTACTAACTATAGTCCATACTTACTCCCCTACACATTTTTTAAAAGGATTTATTTATTTACTTTTATCCATTTTTACCCTCACCCCCATATTTGCTGTTTTTGTGTCCATTTGCTGAGCAACTCTCTGTGTCATTTTCCTGCCCTCTCTTCTCATCCTTCTCCTCATGTCTTCACTGGGATTCGATCCTTGGGACCTCCGATGTGGGAGAGAGGCGTTCTACCGCCTGCAGCACCTTAGTTCCTGGTATTTCAGCACGTCTCGTCTTCGCTCTCCCTTGTGTCACTCTCTTGTTACGTCATCATCTTGCTGCATGGCTTGCAGGGCCTGGTGGTGCAACCATGCACAGGGCCTAGGGGCTCACCCACTTGCGGGACCTGACAGTGCACCCGTGCACAGGGCCTAGTGGCCCGCGTGCCTTCTATATTTTTCTTTTTTTATTTTTACTGGGAGGTCCCGGGTATTGAACCCAGGTTCCTCCATATGGGAGACAGACGCCCAACCATTTGAGCCACATCCTCCCCCAAAAATACATTTCAGGCATACAACAGCAGACTCAAAATGACAGAGGGAAGAATAAGTGATACTGAAGACAGAACAGCTAAAATTGAAGAGAGAAAAGAATGGAAAAAATTGAGCAGGGGCTCAGAGAGTTGAATGACAACACAAAAACGCAACAATATATGTGTCATGGGAGTTCCAGAAGGAGAAGAGAAGGGAAAAGGGGCAGAAAGAGTATTTGAGGAAATAATAGCTGAAAATTTCCCAACTCTCGCAAAAGAAATGAACTTAAATGTCCAAGAAGCATACCGTACCCCAATTCGAATAAATCCAAATAGACCTACACCAAGATACATACTACTCAGAATGTCAAATGTCAAAGATAAAGAGAAAATTCTCAGAGCAGCAAGAAAGAAGAAAATGATCTCATACATGGGACATCCAGTAAGACTTAGTGTAGATTTCTCTTCAGAAACCATGGAGGTGAGAAGACAGTGGTATGATACAATTAGGAAACTGAAAGAGAAAAACTGCCAGCCAAGAATTCTTTATCTGCAAAACTGTCCTTCACATATGAAAGTGAAAAATATTCACAAACAGAAACTAAGAGAGTTTGCAAAAAAGACTCCACCTTTGCAGGAAATAATAAAGGAAGTCTTAGAACCTAAAAAGAAAAAGACAGGAGAGAGAGGTTTGGAGGAGAGTATAGAAAAAAGAATAGCAGAAAGGATAACCAATAGAGTAAAAAGACAAAAAACAAGATGACATAAGAAAACCAAAGAATAAAATGGAGGAAGTAAATAGTGCATTTACAGTAATATCACTGAATGTGAATGGATTAAACTCCTCAATCAAAAGATATAGGCTGATAGAATGGATAAAAAAACATGAGCCATCCATATGCTGCTTACAAGAAACTCACCTTAGACCCAGGGATAGAAACTTGCTAAAAGTGAAAGGTTGGAAAAAGATACTCCACGTGAATAGTAACCTGAAATGAGCAGGGGTAGCTATAATAATATCAGACAAAACAGACTTTAAATGCAAAAAAGTTATAAGAGATAAAGAAGGCCATTATATATTAATAAAAGGGATGATCCACTAGGAAAATATAACAGCCATAAATATCTACACACCTAAGCAGGGTGCCCCAAAATATATGAGACAAACTCTGACAAAACTGAAGGGAGAAATAGACATTTCTACAATAATCGTTGGAGAATTCAACACCCCACTCACATCACTAGATAGAACTAGACAGAAGATCAACAAGGAAACAGAGAACTTGAACAATATGATAAACAAGTTAGACCTAACAGACATATGCAGAACACTGCATCCAAACTCAGCAGGTTATATAATCTTCTCAAGTGCCCATGGATCTTTCTCCAGGATAGACATGTTGTGTCACAATTCAGCTCTCAATAAATATAAAAAGATTGAAATTATACAAAGCACCTTCTTAGATCATAATGGAATAAAACTAGAAATCAATAACAGATAGGAAAAAAGAAAATTTGCAAATGTGTGGAGACTGAACAACACACTCCTAAATATTCAGTGGGTCAAAGAAGAAATTGCAAGTGAAATCAGTTGAGACAAATGAAAATGAGAATACAATGTATCAAAACTTATGGGATACAAGGAAGGCAGTCTTGAGAGGGAAATTTATAGCCCTAAATGCCTATATTAAAAAAGAAGAAAGAGCTAAACTCAAAGATTTAACTGAACAACTAGACAAACTAGAAAAAGAACAGCAAACCAATCCCAAAGCAAGCAGAAGGAAAGAAATAATAAAGATTAGAGCAGAAATAAATGAAAATGAGAACAGAAAAACAAGAGAGAAAATCAACAAAACCAAAAGCTGGTTCTTTGAGAAGATCAATAAAATTAACAAACCCCTGGCTAGACTAACAAAGAAAAAAAGAGAGAAGATGCAAATAAATACAATCAGAAATGAAAGGGGGGAAATTACAAATGACCTCACAGAAATAAAAAGAATCATAAGAGGATATTATGAGAAACTATATGCCAACAAACTAGACAACCTGGATGAAATGGACAAATTTCTAGAAACTCATAACCAACCTACACTGACACAACAAGAAATACAAGAACTTAACAAACCGATCACAATTAAGGAGATTGAATCCGTCATCAAAAATCTCCCAGCAAAGAAAAGTCCAGGACCAGATGGCTTCACAGGTGAGTTCTACCAAGCATTTCTAAAAGAATTAACACCAATCCTGTTTAAACTCTTACAAAAAATTGAAGAGGAGGGAAAATTACCCAACATATTTTATGAAGCCAACATCACCCTAATACCAAAGCCAGATAAAGATTCTACAAGAAAAGAAAATTACAGACCAATCTCTCTCATGAACATACATGCAAAAATTCTCAACAAAATACTTGCAAATCGTATCCAACAGCATATCAAAAGACTTATACATCACAATCAAGTGGGATTTATTCCTGGTATGCAAGGCTGGTTCAACATAAGAAAATCAATCAATGTAATATACCACATTAACAAATTGAAGGAAAAAAACCACATGATCATTTCAATAGATGCACAAAAGGCATTCGACAAAATCCAGCATCCTTTTTTGATAACACTTCAAAAGATAGGAATAAAAGGAAAATTCCTCAATATGATAAAAGGCATATATGAAAAACCCACAGCCAGCATCATACTCAATGGGGAAAGGTTGAAAGCTTTCCCTCTAAGATCGGGAACAAGACAAGGATGCCCACTGTCACCATTGTTAACATTCTACTAGAAGTTCTAGCTAGGGCAATTAGACAAAAAAAAAGAACTAAAGGCATCCAAATAGGAAAAGAGGAAGTAAAACTCTCACAATTTACGGATGACATGATCCTGTACTTAGAAAATCCTGAAGTATCCACGACAAAGCTACCTGAACTAATAAATGGGTTCAGCAAAGTGGCAGGATACAAGATCAACACACAAAAATCAGTAATGTTTTTGTACACTAGTACTGAACAACCTGAGGAGGAAATCAGGGGAAAAATTCCATTTTCAATAGCAACAAAAAGACTCAAATACCTAGGAGTTAATTCAACTAAAGAAGTACAGGACCTATATGCAGAAAACTACAAAACAATGCTAAAAGAAATTTAAAAGACCTAAACAAATGGAAAGACATTCCATGTTCATGGATTGGAAGAATAAATATCATGAAGATGTCAATCTCACCCAAACTGATTTATAGATTCAATGCAATACCAATCAAAATCCCAACAGCTTATTACAGAATTAGAGAAGGCAATTACCAAATTCATCTGGAAGGGTGAGTGCACCTGAATAGCCAAAAGCATTCTAAAAAGGAAGAGCATCATGGGAGGAATTTCACTGCCTGACCTTGAAACATATTACAAAGCTACAGTGGTCAAAACAGCATGGTACTGGCATAAAGATAGACACATCAATCATTGGAATAGAATTGAGAACCCAGAAATAAACCCTCATGTATACAGTCAACTGTTTTTTTTTGTTTTTTTTTAACTTTATTTTGTACATTTCATAATTGAAAACATAAGCAATTAAAAACTAAAAAGTAAACACAGACGAATAAATATATACATTTCTCAATTAAATGTAATGGATACATGTAAATTTTTTTGTTGTTTTGTTTTTTGTTTGTTTTTTTTGTTTTTGTTTTTTGTGAATCAAACAATATATTACACAATATATTTGGTTCATAGTAATGCATTCATGCAGTATTTGTCCTTTTGTGTCTGGCTTGCTTCACTCAACATAATGTCCTCCAGGTTCATCCATGTTGCCATATGCTTTATGACTTCATTTCTTCTTACAGCTGCATAATATTCCATTGTGTGAATAGACCACAGCTTGTTTATCCATTCCTCTGTTGATGGACACCTGGGTTGTTTCCAACTTTTGGCAACGGTGAATAATGTGGCTATGAACATCGGTGCGCAGATGTCTGTTCGTGTCACTGCTCTCAGTTCTTCTGGGTATATACCCAGTAGTGGTATTGCAGGGTCACGTGGCAAGTCTATATTCAACTTCTTTAGGAACTGCCAACAGTCCTCCATAGTGGTTGTACCATCCTGCATTCCCACCACAGTGAAGAAGTGTTCCTATCTCTACACATCCTCTCCAACACTTGTAGTTCTCTGTCTTTTTAATAGTGGCCATTCTGATAGGTGTGAAATGATATCTCATTGTAGTTTTGATTTGTATTTCCCTAATCATGAGTGATGTAGAGCATTTCTTCATGTGTTTTTTTGCCATTTGTATTTCTTCTTCGGAGAAATGTCTATTCAAGACTTTGGCCCATTTTTAAATTGGGTCATTTGTCTTTTTATTGTTGAGCTGTAACATCTCTTTATATATCCTGGATACTAAACCCTTATCAGATATGTGATTTCCAAATATTTTTTCCCATTGAGTTGGCTGCCTTTCCACCCTTCTGACAAATTCCCGTGAGGTGCAAAAGTGTTTAATTTTGAGGAGGTCCCATTTATCTAATTTTTCTCTTGTTGCACGTGCTTTGGGTGTGAAGTCCAAGAAACCAGCGACTACTACAAGGTCTTGAAGATGTTTCCCTACATTTTCTTCCAGTAGTTTTATGGTCCTGGCTTTTATATTTAGATCTTTGATCCATTTTGAGTTGATTCTTGTATAGGGGGTGAGATAGGGGTCCTCTTTCATTCTTTTGGTTATAGATATCCAGTTTTCCCAACACCATTTGTTGAAGAGACTGTTTTTTCCCATCAGCGTGGGCTTGGTAGGTTTGTAAAAAACCAGTTGACTGTATAGGTGAGGGTTTATTTCTGGATTCTCACTTCTATTTAAACTGATCGATATGTCTATCTTTATGCCAGTACCATGCTGTTTTGACCACTGTAGCTTTGTAATATATTTCAAGGTCAGGCAGCAAAATTCCTCCCACATTGGCTATTTGGGTGCACTTACCCTTCCAGATGAATTTGGTAATTGCCTTCTCTAATTCTGTAAAGTAAGCTGTTGGGATTTTGATTGGTATTTCATTGAATCTATAAATCAGTTTGGGTGAGATTGACATCTTCACGATATTTATTCTTCCAATCCATGAACACGGAATGTCTTTCAATTTGTTTAGGTCTTTTTAAATTTCTTTTAGCATTGTTTTGTAGTTTTCTGCATATAGGTCCTGTACTTCCTTGGTTAAATTAACTCCTAGGTATTTGAGTCTTTTTGTTGCTATTGAAAATGGAATTTTCCTCCTGATTTCCTCCTCAGATTGTTCAGTACTAGTGTACAAAAACATTACTGATTTTTGTGTGTTGATCTTATATCCTGCCACTTTGCTGAACTCATTTATTAGTTCAAGTAGCTTTGTTGTGGATATTTCAGGATTTTCTAAATTGTATTTAGATGATAGATCATATCATCCGCAAACATTGAGAGTTTTACTTCCTCTTTTCCTATTTGGACGCCTTTAATTTTTTTGTCTTGTCTAATTGCCCTAGCTAGAACTTCTAGTACAATGTTGAATAACAATGGTGACAGTGGGCATCCTTGTCTTTTTCCTGATCTTAGGGGGGGAGCTTTCAACCTTTCCCCATTGAGTATGATGTTGGCTGTGGGTTTTTCATATATGCCTTTTATCATATTGAGGAATTTTCCTTTTATTCCTATCTTTTGAAATATTTTTATCAAAAAAGGATGTTGGATTTTGTCGAATGCCTTTGTGAATCTATTGAGATGATCATGTGGTTTTTTTCCTTCAATTTGTTAATGTGGTGTATTACATTGATTGATTTTCTTATGTTGAACCAGCCTTGCATACCAGGAATAAATCCCACTTGGTCGTGATGTATAAGTCTTTTGATATGCTGTTGGATACGATTTGCAAGTATTTTGTTGAGAATTTTTGCATGTATGTTCATGAGAGAGATTGGTCTGTAATTTTCTTTTCTTGTAGAATCTTTATCTGGCTTTGGTATTAGGGTGATGTTGGCTTCATAAAATATGTTGGGTAATTTTCCCTCCTCTTCAATTTTTTGGAAGAGTTTAAACAGGATTGGTGTTAATTCTTTTAGAAATGCTTGGTAGAACTCACCTGTGAAGCCATCTAGTCTGGACTTTTCTTTGCTGGGAGATTTTTGATGACAAATTCAATCTCCTTAATTGTGATCGGTTTGTTAAGTTCTTGTATTTCTTGTTGTGTCAGTGTAGGTTGGTTATGAGTGTCTAGAAATTTGTCCATTTCATCCAGGTTGTCTAGTTTGTTGGCATGTAGTTTCTCATAATATCCTCTTATGATTCTTTTTATTTCTGTGAGGTCATTTGTAATTTCCCCCCTTTCATTTCTGATTGTATTTATTTGCATCTTCTCTCTTTTTTTCTTTGTTAGTCTAGCCAGGGATTTGTCAATTTTATTGATCTTCTCCAAGAACCAGCTTTTGGTTTTGTTGACTTTCTCTATTGCTTTTTTGTTCTCATTTTCATTTATTTCCGCTCTAATCTTTATTACTTCCTTCCTTCTTTTTGCTTTGGGATTGGTTTGCTTTTCTTTCTCTAGTTTCTCAAGTTGTTCAGTTAAATTTTTGAGTTTAGCTCTTTCTTGTTTTTTGATATAGGCATTTAGGGCTATAAATTTCCCTCTCAAGACTGCCTTCCTTGTATCCCATAAGTTTTGATATGTTGTGTTCTCATTTTCATTTGTCTCAATATATTTCCTGATTTCACTTGCAATTTCTTCTTTGACCCACTGAATATTTAGGAGTGTGTTGTTCAGTCTCCACACATTTGCAAATTTCCTTTTTTCCTGTCTGTTATTGATTTCTAGTTTCATTCCATTATGATCTGAGAAGGTGCTTTGTATAATTTCAATCTTTTTATATTTATTGAGAGCTGTATTGTGACCTAACATGTGGTCTATCCTGGAGAAAGATCCATGGGCACTTGAGAAGAATGTATAACCCGCTGAGTTTGGATGCAGTGTTCTGTATATGTCTGTTAGGTCTAACTTGTTTATCATATTGTTCAAGTTCTCTGTTTCCTTGTTGATCTTCTGTCTGGTTGTTCTATCTAATGATGTGAGAGGGGTGTTGAAGTCTCCGATGATTATTGTAGAAATGTCTATTTCTCCCTTCAGTTTTGTCAGAGTTTTTCTCATATATTTTGGGGCACCCTGGTTATGTGCGTAGATATTTATGACTGTTATATCTTCCTGGAGGATCATCCCTTTTATTAATATATAATGGCCTTCTGCATCTCTTATCACTTTTTTGCATTTGAAGTCTGTTTTGTCTGATATTAGTATAGCTACCCCTGCTCTCTTCTGTTTACTATTCATGTGGAGTATCTTTTTCCAACTTTTTAATTTCAGCCGGCTTGTATCCTTGTGTCTGAGGTGAGTTTCTTGTAAGCAGCATATGGATGGCTTATATTTTTTTTATCCATTCTATCAGCCTGTATCTTTTGATTGGGGAATTTAAACCATTCACATTCAATGATATTACTGAAAATGCACTATTTATTTCCTCCATTTTATTCTTTGGTTTTCATATGTCATCTTATTTTTGTCTTTCTTTTTACTCTTTTGATTATCCTTTCTGTTTTTCCTTCTTCTATACTCTCCTCCAAGCCTCTCTCTCCTGTCTTTTTCTTTCAGGTTCTAAGGCTTCCTTTAATATTTCCTGAAAAGGTGGATTCTTTTTTGCAAACTCTCTTAGTTTGTTTGTTTGTGAATACTTTATATTCACCTTCATATTTGAAGGACAGTTTTGCTGGATAAAGAATTCTTGGCTGGCAGTTTTTCTCTTTCAGTTTCCTAATTGTATCATACCACTGTCTTCTCGTCTCCATGGTTTCTGAAGAGAAATCTGCACAAAGTCTTACTGGACGTCCTTTGTATGTGATCGTTTGCTTCTCTCTTGCTGCTCTGAGAATTTTCTCTCTATCTTTTACATTTGGCATTCTGAATAATATGTGTCTTGGTGTAGGTCTATTTGGATTTATTCTTATTGGGGTACGGTGTGCTTCTTGGACATGTAAGTTCATTTCTTTCGTGAGAGTTGGGAAATTTTCAGCTATTATTTCCTCAAATACTCTTTCTGCCCCTTTTCCTTTCTCTTCTCCTTCTGGAACTCCCATGACACGTATGTTCTTGTGTTTTGTGTTGTCATTCAACTCTCTGAGCCCCTGCTCAATTTTTTCCATTATCTTCTCTCTCTGTTCTTTTCTCTCTTCAATTTTAGCTGCTCTGTCTTCAGTATCACTTATTCTTTCTTTTATCATTTCGAGTCTGTTGTTGTATGCTTCAAATGTATTTTTTACTTCACCTATTGTGTCTTTCATTCCCATGAACTCCGTTACTTTTCTGTTCATAATTTCAAATTCTTCTTTATGTTCGTCCAATGACTTCTTGATGTCATTGATCTCTTTAACTATATTCTCTTTCATCTCATTAATTTGATTTTGGAAATGTGTGCTCATCTCACTGATTAGTTCTCTCAAATTCTGCATCTGTTCTGGGAATTTGCTGTATTCCTTTTCTTGGACCATGTCTTCTATTTTCTTAGTATGGTTAGTAATTTTTTGCTGGTGCTTAGGCATCTGGTTAGTTTGTATTTTACTTAGATGTTCTATCTCTTTCTCTTTTATGGGGTTTTAGTGGCAGGAGGCTGTGAGTTACCACCGCTCTTTGATTTTTGGCTCAACCTTGATTGTTAGGATTGTTCTGCTGGTTGCTCAAAACTGGGCACTGGACCCAGTAATTGGTTGTAGAGTCGTTTCCTAGGGCCTTGGGCAGGGAAGCTATAGAGACCAGGAAAAGCCTCTCTTATTTATTTTCTTATGTGCACTTCCTTGGTCTGCCAGGAGATGGTGCTTGTTGGCAGCTCTCAATTCAATGCCTGGTCGGAGCGTATTTTTTGTGACACAGACCAGATCAATGTGATAGAGCTTCCTGTCTGGGAGCCAGGAGCCCGTGATTCCCACTTTCTGAGACAGTTCTCCAGACTTCTCTAGTAGCACCCCCTTTTTCCCAGCTAGGAAATATTTCCACTCCCTTCTGAATCCTCAATAATCAGTCCCTGTTAGTAGAGGAGATTGGGAGGTTTGCATATCTTTAGCCCCTTGCAGGCTCCAAGGCAAACAATGGCGCAGCCCCACCCAGCCTGGAAGGGCTCTCGGGACAGGGCAGACCAAACCTGGGAGTCCAAAGCAGGGTCAGCCCCAGGCTCTCTCTCCCCTCTCCCGTGGTGTCCTCAACAATTAGTCCAGGCTAGAAGAGAGGGAGGCTGCGAGGGTCGGATTTCTCCAGTCCTTTCTAGGCTCCCAGGGCAAACCCCTGTGTGGAAGGGTCCGTGGGGCTCTGCAGCCCAAATTTCAGGTCAGAACCTGAGTCAGCCTAAGGCTGTGTCCCTCTCTCTCCCCTTTCCGGGAGTGGCAGATCCCTGAAGCCCCCTTTGTCTGTGGTTGCAGGCCCAGGGGCCCGAGAATTCTGAAGAATGTGGGGGAGGGTGCTGGCAGCAGCAGAAGCTGCTACTTGCAACTCACAGTTCTGTAGTCGCGATTTCCCTCTTCTGTCCCTCTCTCCTCTGGGTGGTGTGCAGCCTTCACCTGCTGTCCTAAACCCTAGAAGATCTTCTTCGGGGCTGTTTCAGCTTGTCCTCTGGCTATTTTTCTGGAGAAGAGATTCCCGTGTCTTACTAGTCCGCCATCTTCCCGGAAGTCAACTGTTTTTTGACAAACCTACTAAGCCCATGCTAATGGGAAAAAACAGTCTCTTCAACAAATGGTGTTGGGAGACCTGGATATCTATAACCAAAAGAATGAAAGAGGACCCCTATCTCACTCCCTTTACAAGAATCAACTCAAAATGGATCAAAGATCTAAATATAAAAGCCAGGACCTTAAAACTACCAGAAGAAAATGTAGGGAAACATCTTCAAGACCTTGTAGTAGGTGGTGGTTTCTTGGACCTTTCACCCAAAGCATGTGCAACAAAAGAAAAAATAGATAAATGGGACCTCCTCAAAATTAAACGCTTTTGCACTTCACAGGACTTTGTCAAAAGGGTGAAAAGGCAGCCAACTCAATGGGAAAAAAATATTTGGAAATCACATGTCTGATAAGGGTTTAATATCCAGGATATATAAAGAGATGTTACAACTTAACAATACAAAGACAAACGACCCAATGGAAAAATGGACAAAAGACTACATTTCTCCAAAGCAGAAATACAAATGGCAAAAAAACACATGAAGAAATGCTCAACATCACTCATGATTAGGGAAATGCAAATAAAAACTACAATGAGATATCATTTCACACCTATCAGAATGGCCACTATTAAAAAGACAGAGAACTACAAGTGTTGGAGAGGATGTGGAGAGATAGGAACAATTCTTCACTGTTGGTGGGAGTGCAGAATGGTACGGCTACTACGGAGGACTGTTTGACAGTTCCTAAAGAAGTTGAATATAGACTTGCCACGTGACCTGGCAATACCACTACTGGATATATAGCTAGAAGAACTGAGAGCAGTGACACAAACCAACACCTGCTCACTGATGTTCATAGCAACATTATTCATCATTGTCAAAAGCTGGAAACAACCCAGGTGTCCATCGACAGACGAATGGATAAACAAACTGTGGTTTATTCACACAATGGAATATTATGTAGGTGTAAGAAGAAATGAATTCGTAAAGCATATGACAAGATGGATAAACCTGGAGGACATTATGTTGAGCGAAGCAAGTCAGATACAAAAGGACAAATACTGTATGAATGCGTTACTATGAACCAAATACATTGAGTAACATATTGGTTGATTAAAAAAATTTTTTATATGTATCCAGTACCTTTAATTGAGAAATGTATATATTTATTCATCTGTGTTAAAAAAAATAAGAAAAAGAAATCAGAAGTAATGCAGGGAAGAATCAGGAAACAAAGCAAAACACTCCTTTACCCCCAACACACACAGCAATTTCTGACTAATATCCTCTAAAGAGTCAAGATAGGAATTCAGAATAGGAGGCCATGAAAAGGGCCCAGAACATAAAAGTAGTTCTCAGAAATAGAGGATTTCCCAAAGCTGAAAGATGTGAATTTTTGGATTGAAAGTGCTCTTAAAATGTTGAACAGGATGAATGAAAATAGAGAGCACCTAATCCTGTCATGGTAAAACTGTAGACCCTAAAGATTAGGAAATAATACCAATAGCTTCTAGAGAGAATGAAAGGACATCTACAAAGATTATGATCAGACTGACACCAGCAATATGGGCTGCTTGAAAACAATAGACCAATCCTTCAAAATTTTAAAGAAAAGTGATTTTTTGTACTAGAATTCTACACCCAGAAAATTTACTCATTAATAGTGATAGGAATAAGAATAGCAGTGCTTTAATAGAGTAAAGGTACTTACGGACATACAAAGTCTCAACTTTTATCATCTATTCCTAGGATTACTGGAGACATAGTCCAACAAAATGTGAATGTAAACAAACAAAGAAGAAGATATGGGATCTGGAAACAGATCCAAACCAGGAGAGCGTAAAGGGAGGTCCATGGTTACTGAATGTGTAGTGGGTCTGGAGACAAACTGGTCCAGATGGGAGTAGGAGGATGAAGGGCCTAGAAAAAAAGGGTACTCAGAATAGAAAATATGTTGGGTACTTGGAAAAATGAGGGCATAATAAAATAAAATAAAGCAAGACAAAAAAGGCAATTAAAACTAGAAAATGCAAAACTGTGCAAACTAAAATATGACATGAATTTAAACAACTGATGGAACGTAATGAAAGTGAATCCGTTAGCTACAACACTAAAAATATTCTTTGAGTCACTCATTGAGAAGGAAATATAATTAAATATACCATGTGTCCACACAAAAGTGCATTTGTAAGACATATTCATATAAAGGCTGTTTAGATATTTTCAACTTTTAGAAGCAACCAATGGACAAAGTATAGCTGACTTGATTGTGCTAGCAGGATATATCACAGAGGAAGTCACATACACTTCCTGCCCTCCTGGGCAGGAGTAGAGAGTACTTCATGCTGATGGAATCAGAAGAGGGAGAGAACAGGCATGGGTCAAGAGTGAAGACCTTAACTGGGTCCCTCATGAACCCAGTGGATACACCAATCTGGGCCTTGGCTTTGGGGAGAGGGTGTTAGGTAAGCTGAGAGGGAAGCCAAAAGCAGAGAGGGCCAGTAGTCTGCTGGCTGGTCATCTTTGTGCTAATATTCAGAAGGGACAGGAGAAAACCAAAATGGCGATACGGCATGTAAAGGCCAAGAGAGGGCTCAAGGCAGCTCTCACTGGTTTCCCACGGCTTGTGGATCCTGCATGGGCCTCACATGTGGGGGAGGTGGAAGATGCCTAAAGATGCTGAGCAGTGGGCTTCTCAGGGGAATGATTGCAACAAGGGATGACGTGACCTTTTGGCCACGGGCTGAAGGGTAGGCTCACAAGCTGAGGAAGGAGTGGTGATTACAACCGACTGCAGGGGATCTACAAGGCCTGATTGCTCAGGTGGGGGCCTGCTCATCAAAGGAAGATGGCAAGCTCCCTGGGAGCAATCCTTTGCAAGAGCTCACAGATAAAGTAATTCTGGAGGTGGTAAGGACAGAGCTTCCCGGCAGGGACAAGTGGGTCAAGTCACCTCAACTGCTGTCCACATGCAAACCTACAGCCTTGCACCAAAACTATGAAGATATCTAAGTTCTTTCCTGCACTGGGATGCTGAAAAGTATAAAGCAGCTAGGAGAAGCCTGGGGAGTGGAAGCAGAACTGCCCTTACAGGGTTTTAAACTTTGATTTGACTGAGTATGCAAAAGAGTTAAACCCACCAAAACTTAATAAACAGAAAGAGAATTGGGAAGCTTTTGCTACTAAGGGGGAATGGGTGCTCTCGTGCAAGATGTGGTCAGTTATAGAAAATAAAAGGTACTCTTGGTTTTCTTACACATCTGAATTTTAGTGTGTACATTTTTGGCCCTTATTCAAAAGGATGGCAGCAACTTCAGAAGCAAAATGTAACAAAAGGCTCATGAAAACTTTCACGGAAAACCGCTGGCGCGGAGTATCTGCCTGGAATGAGATCCTGTGGCCAATGCATAGCTGCCGGCATTACAGAGAGTTATACACAAAGGCCTGGCGATATTGCATGAAGATTTGGGACTTATTTAGCTTAGCTTGTTTTTCCTTCTCAAGAAACGAAAACCATCACCCAGGGAATAAGAAACCTGTAATACAACCATGTTAAAGATGGGAATTTAAATTGAAAGCCACAAAAGGCAAAACAGAATTTCAGAAGGAATCAATGTGTTGTGGCTTCGTCTACCTTCCCATCATCCTTTGGATGCTAATTCATTAACTGGGTGTTGCTGATGACCCAGGAGTGCAAGTAAAAGGACTGACAAACCTGCTTTTTTCTCCCTTTATATTTAGGCCCACAAATATTGTACCAGCTCTAGGGTAAAATTCAATTATAAAGACAAGTTAGATCAAAAGCTCAAAATAAAATCTTTGCTGTATGCTTTTGTTGTATTTCTGAAATTGGGTATGGAGAAACTGTTCCAATCTCCAAAGTATACTACTCGTTATTTTTGAAATGTTATATGAATTACTATACTTACTCTTTTAGACTTAATCTACAGCAATAACGATTTTTGGTCTATTGGGGCATCTAAGCAGGTTATAAATCTCCTTTTGGCAGGAAACATCACTCTATATTTAATTAAATTTTAATCACGTGCTCTTAATACGCTCAGGCTTCATGTTTTCTTAACCATTGTTAATGGATGATTATGACATATACATTACATGACCTTTCTCATATATCTACCAATTTAAAATAAATGGTAGGTTCTCACAGCACTTGCACTGTTTGATAAGTCTTCACTCAGAGATTCCCCCCCCCTTTTTAAGATTTATTTATTTACTTTAGTTATTTATAATTAAAAAATTTATCACATCCCCCCCAAGATGGTTCTTTCATCTGTCTGCTCATTGTTTGCTTGCCTTCTCCAGGAGGCACCGGGAACCAAACCTGGGACCTCCCCCATGAGAGGCGAGTGCCCAACAGGTTGTGCCACATCTACTCCCTGTGGGCTCTGGCATCTGCTGGCTTGTGGCATCTGCTTGCTTAGGCATCTGCTCATTGTGGCAGGTGTGGCATCTGCTTGTCTTCTTTAGGAGGCTTGCTTAGTTCTCCTGTCTGTCAACTTCCATGTTGTAGGAGGGCGCCCAACAGGTTGAGCCACATCCGCTTCCCAGAGATTCCCTCTTATGAGTTGTTAATGCTTGTCTTTATTTTTGGAGATTGTATTTTCCTGCTATATCATTTCCCACTTCTTCCTTCCCCTACCAACTATTTCCATGTTATCAAATAACTCCCTGACATAGATGAGAGAAATCTTACATGCAGTTACTTGATTTCCTTCTCTCCCATGCCTTGTTGACAGGAATAGTTTCTAACAAAAGGGCAAAATGATGGGTGATTCCCTGTTTAACTTCACCAGCTGATTTGGCTTGTATCACATTTATCTTATTGTATGGTACCTATTCATCCATTTCTAATTAGTGGCATCTTGTCAGTTCATCCCTGTGCTGTGAAACTCCTCTTGAACAAGGCCATTTGCTCCCCTTGTACCCCAACACTTTGCACTGATGTATTTTATAAAGCAGCTCAAATGTCAACTCCCAAGATAAATTCCTTGTTTAGAATTCTGCAGGAACTCTATGGTGGTTTGGAGCTATGTACCCCAGAAAAACACGTTCTTAAACTTAACCCATTCCTGTGGGTATGAACTCTTGTAAATAAGACCTTTTGATGAGGTAGCTTCAGTTAAGGTGTGGCTGAGCTGAATCAGAATGAGTTTTAATTCTATTACTGAAAGCTTTATAGCAGGGATTCTTAACCAGGGGTCCATGGACACCTAAGAGGTCCATGGAAAGATTTCAGGGGGTCCATGAGCTTGAATTGAAAAAAATCAACTTATCTTTATTTTCTCTGACCTCTGATGTTGAGTGTCATAAAACTATCTGCCATTATATTCTGAGAAGGGGGTCCATGGTTTTCACCTGACTGGCAAAAGAGTTTGTGGAACAAAAAAAGGTTAAGAACCCTTGCTTTATAGGGAAGTTCAGAAAGAGAGAACGTACAAGAGAGCAGCCAGAAGCTGGAAGTCAATGGAACCTGACAGAGAAAGGAGAGGCCAGGAGAGGCCCCCATGTGACAAAAAAGCCAAAGACCAAGCATTGGCCACAGCCAGCTCCAGAACACCAGTCTTCTGGGAGAAAGCATTGCCTAGATGATGCCTTGATTTTGGACTTATCCTAACCTCAAAACTATGAGCCAATAAATTTCCACTGTTTAAGCCAACACATTGCATGGTATTTGCATTAGCAGGCAGGAGAACTAAAATTGACCCCCATTTTATCAGACTGAAAACTCACCAGTTCCTTTGATCTTTTCTGGAATGATCTTAATTTGATAGCTATTACTGGGATTGGTTCTCTTCTTCAGTGATGGTGAAGCAGGAACTTATTCTTTTTTACATCTTCCCTTGTATCTAAGACTTTTCCTTCCCTTAGCTATGTTAACCCATATTCTCAATGCCCTTTTCGAGGTTAACTTTGATACATTTTACAGGGAAAACACATACACACACATGCTTAGTATCAATTTCTCTTTCTCCTTCTGAAAGAGAAGTTTCATCCTTCTGAACTTTCATCCCTCTTTATTGACTTTCCCATTTGTGGAGCACACATATTGGGCACTGGGTGCTTTGCAGTTCATGTATTCTTTTTTTTTTTTTTCATTTTTACCGGGAGGTCCTGGGAATCGAACCCAGGTTCCTCCATATGGGAGACGGATGTCCAACCATTTGAGCCACATCCGCCCCTCGAGTTCATGTATTCTTATTTAATCTTCAAAACAATCTTGCAAGTAAGGATTAATCCAGTTTTACAAATGAGAGTTTTGAAGCTCAGAATTCCAACTATCTGGTAAAGGGCACACTCATTTAGAAAGGGAGGGAGCAAGGATCTGCACCTGAGTCTGTTTTCTCTTTCTGCTATAGCCTATTGCTTTGGTACCCGATGCTCTGTATGTTTTCCAGGCCTTCTGACTATTGCTTTTTTGCCCTTGTTTATCTAAGCCAGCTACATGCTATATTTAGTAAATTTATTGCTTGTAGGTCCCTTGGCTAGGTGGTAATTTTCTTCTGGATACTTCCCAGTCCTCCTGTCACCTTACTTCATCCACATGGACCTCACCCAGCAGGGACAATGTGTAAATCTTCCAGACCCGAAACACAAACCTCAAAGCCCTTGGTTTTCTTAGTCTCAGCAGCTTCTTTGGCCTTGTTCACAAATTAGGATGTTTGCTCCTGTTCTGCCAGCATTTCTCACTAGTTAATTGTTCTTATCAGAATATCAAGGATTTAAAAAAACTGGGAGACCCTACAGATAAAGTTCTACCTCTTGAGGAGGGTCTCGCCTGTCTTCTGGCTTCTCTCTTGCCGTGTATCTCTTATTGTATCACTCTTAATTCTGGTTAAATAAGGATAGCTCAGCTATGGCAATTATGTTGAATTAACACATCTAATTCACTTACTCAATTAAAAACCCGACAAATGATTTTTCTTTTTTGGCAGGATGTGGCAGACATCCACACAACTCTGAATTTTTCACTCGATTTTGACGTCATGTCCACAAAGCCTTGCACAGATTTTTTTTACCACTGCCACCCCCACTTCTGGAAAAAGAAAAAGAAAATGGGTTGTTGGGTTTTTGATTGAATAGTGAATTAAACTATACTTATTCAATGTAATTGCCATAGACAGGGCCTTTTAATAATTGATCATTTTTTGGACCATTAAATCTGTTCTCAAGGCTTCCTTATTGCAGTGGACAAGTGTTTCTCAACTTTTGTTATTTTTTTTTTTTCATTATTGCCCCTCTACGGAGCATTTTGACGCATTTTTTTCCCTCCTAATTGCCCCCCCCAAATGAAATTTTAATACCAAAATATACTGTATGTCTGTTTATGCACTGTAGCCCTTTGGAGGGCCACCAACCATTGTTGAGAATGCATGCATAGACCACCAAGGTAAATTTAATGACACTTTGGTTAGATGTTAAAAAAATTTAGAACACTTTTTTTTGTCTGTGCTCTTTCTGAGCAGGAAAAGACAGGTAAACACTTCTTTCTCCTTCCATTTCAAAACCTTATCAGGGGAGCAGATGTGGCTCAAGCAGTTGAGCACCTGCTTCCCACATAGGAGGTCCTGGGTTCGGTTCCTGGTGCCTCCTAAAAAATAAACAAACAAAAAACAAACAACAGGGGAAGCGGATGTGGCTCGATCGATGGGGCTCCCGTTTACCATATGGGAGGCCCCAGGTTCGTTTCTCTGGGCCTCCTGGTGAAGACAAGCCAGCCCGTGCGGCGCGGTGAGCTGATGCAGCAGGATGACCCAACAAAGGGAGACAAGCAGACACAGAAAAATGCACAGCAAATGGACACAGCGAGCACAAGCAGCAAGGGGGGGCTAAGTAAATAAATAAATAAAATCTTTAAAAAAAAAACAAAACAAAAAAAAACAACAAGCAAACAAATGAAAAAAAAAAAACACAACTCAAGGGAGCTGATGTGGCTCAGTGGTTGAGAGCCAGCTTCCCACATATGAGGTCCTGGTTTCAATCTCCAGCCCTGGTATCTCAAAACAAAACAAAACAAAACACAACAACCTTATCAGAAGATGTAGCTTACAGAATGTAAACCAATTCCTAATTACCTGTCTAGTTATTAGGAATCTCAGATCACAAATTTGGTGTACAAGAAACCAAACTTTCTATATTTTTCTATAATGGAACTTAGTTTCTATTTCTTTTGTCCTGTTCTGCTGAATAGTAGAAATTTAGTATCAAGAAATTCAAGGTTTCTTTCCTCTTTTCTCTGGGGTTTTGTTTAAACTCCAGGCAGGCTTACAGAGCTTCAAAGACATTGAGAAAAGGGGACTGGAGGGCCTTCTGATCCTCTGGGTTTCCTTCTGATAGTGGTGTTTGCTGAGTTCCAGCTGCTGGTCCAGGTAGGGCATGTTATATTCTCTCTGTGTCCAAACTGCAAAGCCCTCCAGATCTGCCAGGTCCCTATTCACGGCTGTGCCACGCTGTTGGTGCACGGGAACCACGTGCCGCTGCTATACCACAGGGCACTGCAGGGAATTCCACTTCTCTACTCTTATCAGGCACCTGGCTCACCTGCACCACCCACCCTGGTGCAGGAAACTTGGAGGCGATCTGGGACCTGCCTGGACACCTCGCTGCTTCCTATGGGAGGCTGGACTCTTGCTGCTTCTGTGCATTCTACCTGGCCACAGAGGCATCTACCTGAGGGTTCTAGCAGAGACCTCCCCAAGATGAGGCCTCGGCGTGGGGTCGGGAGCTGGACCTCTCTTCAGGGAACCCCTGTGTCTAAGCTCCGTTTGCTCCTCTCAACGCTCCACACACCCCAGTTGGCACTTTGCTCTGATTATTCACAGTTCTTCCAAGTTTTCTGTCTTATGCTGGGGCCTACTTTTGAACTCAAAAGTCAAGAATTTTTTCTTTTCATATCTGTGTTCTGCTGTATTGTCCTTTATCTGAGGGCAGAATTCTGCTCAGGGGTAACATAACATTTTAGAGGTGAAAACATCAATTAGCATTTTGAAATGCTATCCCTGGGTGCTTATTTCTCATGTGCTTCTGTCTAAAGGACTGATTCTTAACCTTTTTTTGGCTATTCTTTTTACATGCCTAACACATTCCCATCAGTAATACTCATTTTATTTTTTTTAATTATTTATTTATTTATTTTTTAAGATTTTATTTATTCATTTATCCCCCCCTTGCTGCTTGTGCTCACTGGGTCAGCTAACCACGCCGTTCGGGCGGGCTTGCCTTCACCAGGAGGCCCCGGGAACCGAACCCTGGGCCTCCCATATGGTAAACGGGAGCCCTACTGATTGAGCCACAGCCGCTTCCCGCGTAATACTCATTTTAGATAGGGCAAGGCAGGCCCCACACATTTGAGAATGAGTGGTAACTATTTCTCAGTGATTCTAGTAAGATGTGCCCATTTATACCATAAAGACATAAGCCACATGAGATTCTGCACTCTTTAAAGTGCTGTGCTATTTGGACTTTTGTCATATTCTTAGAATCTGGGTCTCAGAAGCAGAGGCCTAACCTCAAACTGGTGTTTGAGATGGTAGCAAAGGAGGTCCAAGACTGTCTTGGTCACATTTGATCCTGGTCATTCTTAGAAATATTTGGAGAAGGGCAACCCAGGAAGAAACGGACTTCTTGTGGGTTAAGCAAGTGGGGGTTTGGAATATCAAGTATGCATATGAATTACCATACTTACGGGGCTAATCACATAATTGTGGCCATTTATATTTGCAGCCTGATTAATTCTGGCCATACCAGTTAGATATAGAAATTCACTCTGAACCTGGCCTTCAAGGTTGGAGAGAACTTCTCCAGCTCTCTGCCGAGTGTTTAGAACCTTGCTATTCCATCAATTCCCTGAAGAGCACCTCTGTACAGGGCACTAAGAAGCACACAGTGCAAAAAGTTCAAATAAGAATTTATTCTCCCAACCAGAAATTTTGAAATGTACTCATCTAATGGAAAGTAATTCCAGAAAGTACCATTCTGATTTTTAAATAAAGACAGGATCAGCTTCTATTTTCTTCCTCTTCCTTTCCCTTTTGGCTAAACAGTCAACTCCAGGCTTCCATTTCCCTCTGCAACATAGTGGCTGCTTAAATGGTATTTCTACTTAATCTGAACTGGAATTATCTGGCTGGGATGTCTCTTTAGGTCTTGGTTGGACAGCTTCTTAAAACCTACAGCGAATGGACAGAGAGAGCAGACAGCGAGAGCAAAAGAAAAACAATGGGTGGGGTGGGGGTAATAAATAAATCTTTTAAAACAAACAAACAAATAAACAAACACCTTGTTAGTTCAAGGAGATGATGATGGACAACACCCATCCCAAGGAACAGAGAGTGTCTGCAACTGCAAGCAAGATAGTTCCATCCACCTGCCCCATGGGACCTAAGCCCCCTCTCAATTAGAAACAAAGTGGGCATCACCATCCCCAAATCATCAAGATTAGGGAATGAACAATGGACTAAAGTAGACTATTATAGACTTATTGTTATTCTAGCAATGGAAGAACTGTTACCATTTATGTAAAGGCAGTGGCCACCAGAGGTTCTGAGGGGAGAGGGAAGAATAGGTGTAATATGGGGACATTTTCAGGACATTGGAATTGTCCTGAATGATGTTGCAATGACAGATACAGGCCATTGTATATTTTGTCATAACTTTCAAAATTGTGTGGGACAGAGTGTAAACTATAAAGTAAACTATAATCCGCTATTAGTAGCAATGTTTCAATATGTGTTCATCAATTGTAACAAATGTACCACACTAATGGAGGATGTTGTTAATGTGGGAAAGTGTGTGAGGGGGAGGGGATGGGGCATATGGGAATCTCCCTATATTTTTTATGTAACATTTATGTAATCTAAAGCTTCTTTAAAAATAAAAAAAAAACCTAGTTAGTCGAGTTGGGAAAAAGTGGAGACAGTGTGGAAGAGGGCAAAGTGGGCCTGGGTTTGAGTCATGAGGCTTATGGCCTCTGAGTGTCTTTTATGAGTCATTTAATCTTTCAGGGCTGGGCTTCATCTGAAAATGGGAGGGGCTGAACTGGAGCTCCATAGAGTACTAAAATCCTGTATCTAGTTCTTTACTCAGAGGTCACAAGAACAAGCAAGGGAGTTTCTCTTTGAGAAACTGTTTGTCGTATTAAAGTAACCAACTACGCAGGATAATTTGAGCTATCAATTCAAATTTCATTTTTACTGCCATCAAAGAAACATTGAGAATGATTTTCTTTCTCCTCCAAAAGAGGTTGTATGGTCCTGAGTGGTGGAGATTAGGATCCTTACTTTAAAGGACAGCTTTCCAAAAGGTATGAAAATTGTCTGAGAAGTAGGAGCCAGAGAGGCCCAAGCTGGGAAAGCTTCCCCTGGGTGGTACCGGAAGCAATGGAGGTAGAGCCTCCAGGGCTGCCTGGCCAGGGGTACTTGGGCTCCAGCCTCTGCATCTGCCCTTTACGGCACCAGGTGTGTTTTACCCTGAGCACATTTGTGGCATCCAGTGTGGACAGCAGAGCAGAGCAGCAGTCAGCAAACCTTATGGCCCACCTGTTTTTGCACACTGGGAGCTAAGAGTGATTTTTACATTTTTAAGTGGTTGAAAATTATCAAAAGAAGAATATTATTTTATGACATGAAAACTATAAGAAATTCTAATTTTGGTGTTCAGAAATAACATTTTATTGGAAGATAGCTATACTCATTCATTTGTGCATTGTCTGTGGCTGGTTTCTCCCCACAATATCAGACTTGAATAATTGCTATGGAGACCTGTATGGCCTGCAAAGCCTAAAATATTTACTCTCTGGCCCTAGTAAACATTTGCTGACCCCTGACCTATTCTGGACCAGTAAATTCTGGACCTAGTAAGAATCCTTAGGATTTTCATTTGCCTCTAATAAGTCATTATTTGTGACTCCACAATGACTGAGGTTGGATTTCCTACCAGTTAGGGTTCATGATAGACTTAATTAGATTTAGAGAAATAAAATAAATGTGATGGTTATTATATCCATGTTATGGAATAAGACTTATACTTGCTATATTATCATTTGCAGAAAAGAATGCATAGGAAGTTTTACTGAATTGAGAACTTGGCTTAAATTGCCTTCTTTACTAATCTTCTTACATTCAAATGCCATATCTGGGTAGGGCAGGTCATTCTTTAACTATATTGATTATCAAACTGATAATGAACATTATATAATCTCAATCAAATAGTAAAGCTGCAAGCTCTAAAACCAAAAATGCTCCACCCATATTATACTCTCTGGATATAAGGTAGAAGATCTTTTAGTACTTGGCTATAAGACAGAAAAAAGTTCCATTCAAAGTATATCACTGTCAAACTCATCCCACAGAGAAAATTAAAGATGTTTTAAAGAGCAAAAATCAGATTTTTCTACCTGGAAGAGCCAATGGCTTTTATTTCCCCTCCCTCCCCTCCCCTCTCTTCCTCTCCTCTCCTACTACTCTATTCCAGTTATCCCATTCTATTTTAGCTGCACAGCCTTTTTTTGCTATACACTGTTTTGTTCAAAAGAAATCTTGCGCAGAAACATAGTAAAAACAGATAAAGAAAATAGCAACAACAACAAAACCCCACAAAAAATAAAAATAAAAATAAAAAAATGAAACAGAAAACAGATAAAAAGAAGGAGAGAATGGAAGTGATGGCTGGGATCAAGGGAAGGGGCCCACAGAACATTATATCCTTCCTATCATCATCTGAGAAGATCCCAATGGAGAGAGGGTTCTAGAGACCTGAGTTTGAAAACAACTAAACTAATCTCACCTTATTATTTACAAGTGGATTGCGTGAGTGATTCAGCCTGAACTTTATTTAAGTAGAAAAGACTTCTTTAACATGAAATAAACTTAGTATGACAACTATAGGGGACATGAAGAGAATTCGGTAGTAAGCAAAATTTAAATCCAGTGTCCTGAATTAACAAGGTTGGTACTAAAGTATGTACCAACATGGGAATCCCAGTGGGTTCCGTGTAATATTTTGGGTAATCTAAGCACCTCTTAAAATATATGTATATATATATATAAATAACATTTTTGTAAGCAAATACACATATATGCATATATATTTATATATCATTTTGCAAATGTTAAAAAAAAAAAAAAAAAAAAAAGATAGTCCCATCCATCAGCCCCATGGGATCTAACCCCCCTCTCAATTAGAGCAGAGTGGGCATCACCATCCCAGAATCCTCAGGATTGGGGAATGAATGATGGACTAGAGTAGACTTACTCTTATTCTGCTATAGACTTGTTATTCTAGAAATGAAAGAACTTTTATCATTGATATGAAGGCTGTGGCCACTGGAGATTCTGTGCAGGGGAGAGTTTAAATATAATGTAAACTATAATCCATACTTAGGAGCAATCCTCCAATATTTGTTCATCAACTGTAACAAATGTGCCACACTGATGAACGATATTATTAATTGTGGGAAGGGTAGGGAGTGGGACATATGGGAATCCCCTACATTTTTTATGTAACATTTATGTGATATAAGTATCTTTTAAAAATGTATTAAAGAAAATAAATGTGGGAGTGTAAAATTAAAAAAAAAAAAAAAAAAGAAATATTAAATCACATTTTGGCTTAAAAAAAAAAATAAAATAAAATAAAGTATGTTCCAGACATAAAGTTTGAAAAATGGCCCTGACATTTTCTTTATTATAGGGCAAAGAGGGTTAAATTGTACCCCTAAGTGTGGATATGCCTTTTCACAAACAGTGGAATGAGAATTGGAGTCCAGTCAGTAATAGCAGCAAATACCAAAGCTACCCACCCCCAAATCTGATGATGTTAATTTGAATAAATGGAAAGAAGCGCCAAGGTCTTGGCTAATACAACTAAGTATTGTATAAATGTCAATTCTTCCCAAATCAAATTATAAGGAAGTGGGATTTTGATTGTTATTTTTTTGTTTTTATAACTTGGTGATTATATTGAAGTTTATCTTGAAGAACAAACTGGGAAGAATAGTTGAAATTTAGAAAAATAATTAAGAGAATCCCCCTCGATCATATATATTGAAGTGATTACAAAAAAGTATTTATAGTATTTGTATACTACATGTTAAAAGAAGGACAACAAACCATTAGGGGTGGCATAGACCACTCAAGAACTGGTGCTGGGAAAATGGGCCATTATAAAGCAGAAGCCAGGTCTAAACCATGCTCCAAAAGGAACCACCTGGAAGAACACAGGGGTTGCTATATTAATGGCTCTTAAGCAAAGCATATCAGAAATGGAAAAATTATTCAAGAAGTAGTATTTGACTATGTAAAATGTAAGTATCTTTAGCTAAAAAATTAAACCAAATCAAGAGGCAAACAACAAATGAGGAAATAATTGTAATAATAGACTGACAGCTTTAATAAGTAAAGAGACCTTAAAACTCTAAAAGAAACCAACAAAGAAAAACAAAGAAATCTAAAAAGACAAATCACAGAAGAAAATAATATTGAATAAATGTCTGAAAAAATGTTTACTAAGAACCAAAAATGCAAATTAACATAAGTTCCTGTACTGCCTATTGATTAGTAGAAACTTAAAACAACCATACACCAAACCCAAAGGATTCTGTGTGCCTCTTCCCTTGATTCCACTCATCACCTCCAATCTTCCCTTCAATTAAGAGATTGGCACTTAGACTGCTTTCGAGATCATGAATTGGCACAGACTTTGGGAAGCTGATGATATACATTAAAAAAAAAAAAAAAAAAGGTTATCAAATACTATTTGACTAAGTAATTTCTTTTTTGGGGGGGAACCAATACTAAGAAATAATCATCCATGGACAAAGATTTATAGAGAAGAATGTTCATAACATGATTTAAATAGTAAACAAAATTAGAAACAGTATACTTTTTCATTAGGATTGGTTAAATTTTGATATAGTTACAAAATAGAATAATAGAGACCCATTTAATTATATTCAAATTATGTAATGTGGGAGAGTTTTCATGACAAGTAAAAAAAAAAAAAATCAGGTTATAAGATTCATACAATAAATCAAGTTAAAATCCCATCTTGTGTGAAAATTGTACACATTTGTTTGAAATAAGACTTAAGAAAAACCCATATGTTAGCAGTGGTTCATGTTTTCTAACTTGCCTGCAATATGCATGTATTACTTTTATAATCAGATAAAAATAAACATCAAAAAAAGAAAAAATATTCCATCTGAACTAAACACAAGCTTGAATTCAAACTGTTGCATATTAAAATTAATGTCAAGGCACATGACACAATCAAATCCTAACAAGGGCTCAGCAGTTGAGAGGATAAAAATAGTCTTGCAAATACACTTTTGAGCAGGGAAAGGGGCTATATTTATCATCTGAATTTGTTTTTCCAGTTGGCACAGTCCCATTTCAGGATTCTTGAGAGCCAAATTCTCACCTTGGCCCCGAGTAGCACGAGGGCACTTTGGCATTCCACGGAGATGTCAAGGTTACCGTTAGGCTAGTGGGTGGGGAAGGTGTAAAGCACAGAATTTTATTGAGCAATGTCAGGTTCTTTGTCTGGCACTTTAATTCTCACATTTGACCTGCTGAGGTAAATGAGGCTTAGAGCTGTGCTTCTCCAACTCCAATGTGCCTATGAGTCACCTGCAGATCTTAAAATGCAGATTCTGATTCAGAGGTCTGGGGCGGGTCCTGAGTCTGCATTTTCCCTCCGAGCTCCCAGATGATGATCTCTGTGCTGCTGGCCCAAGGAAGCTTACAGAGGGAAAGTCTCTTGTCCAAAGCCATACAACTAGTTAAAAAAAATGGGTGGGGTGGGGTGGGGGTTTTCCACTTTTTAAGCTGTTGTTAAAGTGAATTGAGTTTGAAAAAGGTAAATGTGAAACTACCTCTCTTAGGCTATTATTTCCCATAATTACTTAGACTGCTAATAACAATGCTTGGCAATTATTTAGTTCATTATATATATATATTTAAATTAAAATTTTTATTAGAGGAATTGTGGTTTTACAGAACAATCATGAATAAAATACAGGATTCCCATATAACATCTTATTATAACACCTTGCACTGATGTACATTTGTTACAATTGATGAAAGCACATTTTAATAATAGTACTATTAAGTACAGTCCATGGTTTAAGTTAGGGTTCACTGTGTTGTACAGCTCCATGGATTTTTAAAGAAATTTTTATTCTAGTAACATATATACAACCTAAAATTTCCCCTTTATCCCTATTCAAATATAGAAATCAGTGCTGTTAATTACGTTTACAATGTTGTGCTTCCATCACCACTATCGATTACCAAAACTTTTCCATTATTCCAAACAGGAACTGAACATTTTAAATCTTAAATCCCTATTCCCTATTAGTTCATTATATTTTTAAAGCTTTTTTTTGGTAACTATTAATTTGCTAGTCTGAAAATCTCTCTTGGAGAGAGGCAATGATTATCATTTGTGCACTATGGCCCATTAATTGTATACAGTATTTCCAAATCCTTTCACAATAGACTGAGGCAGAATCCAGATTTAACTTGGGATATTAATTTACCTATTATGCAAAGGCTTGTTTGAGAATGTAAATAAGGACAGTATATGTGGGTTCTGGCTTATATGTGCCCTAGTATTGACTTTTAAGGTTAGGAGAATGAAATTTGTTGAATGAAAACACATTGTAATAAAATCTTTTGTTAGCTGTGTGATCTAGGCAAGTTACTTAATCTCTCTAAGCTTCAATATCCTTATTTGTAAAACAAGAATAATGAGGTTCTGTAGGGGATTAAATGAGATAATTTTCCCATCCCCCCTCCCTCCCTCCCTTCCTTCCTTCCTCTCTGTAAGTAATTTTTGAACACTTATCAAGTGCCAGGAACTACTCTAGATGCTGTCTGGGGATACAGCACTAATTAAGGCAGACAAAATCCCTGTCCTCATGGGACTTACATTCTACTGGGGGAGACAGACAATAAACAGGATGGACAAAAACAAAACAAAACAAAAACAAAACCAATAAGTTAAGTGAAGTGTGTATAATAGTGCCTTATACTAATAACTGCTTAATAAATTAAAATAGTATTATTAACACAACTGAGAAAGAAGCTATATCTCACATAACTGATATACTTACAGATAACAAAGATATACTTACTTCTCTATATGAAAAAGCAAAACTTTACAAGCTTAGGTTTGGTTTAGGTCCAATTGGACCTATAGTTCCATGCATTCAACCAGCAACTCAATAAGCATTTAGAACCTGGTGAACTTTTCCTCCTTCAGACATTTCCCCTCCTGTATTTTGGCCCTCAAGTAGGGTTCACCCTCTTACAAGGCTCCTGCTCACCCCCTTTTTCCTTTTGTCCTGGTTTATCCAAACAATGGTCTTTTAGTAGCTCATATTAAATTGTTCTTGCTGTTGTGTAACTTTGTAATGTAATTACTCTTTCCTGTGACAGGACCCAACCATTTGGACTAACTTCTCTGGAAGGACTTGAGAAGTGTTAGTCCCTGCAAGGAGAATTATTTTTAAGGCGCTGGAAGCATGACTAACATGGTGAGAACTGGGAAGTGGTAGGGCTTGACAGGGAGGTATTTGAGGGTATAGGACTTCAGGTACCCTCAAATCACATCATAGCACCTGCTCACGTCACCCGCACAATCCTGGGCGTAAATGATTAATGAGAAACCTTCCTGCAGCCATGAGAGATGATGAACGCTGCTACACAGGAAGTGTCATGACATCAAAAATGGGGAAATCTGTTTTCCGCTTGGATCCCCCTCAGGAAATTACTCTTGCTGTCAAAAGGAGTGGGATCCGCCTCCTCCCATTCCCTCAGCCGATGAGGGCAAGGAGGCTGTCTGAGAAGCCACCTTCCCCCACAGTCAGCAGCAGGGCCATTTGCAGGGTGAGCAGAGAGCTGTCAGCTCTGCACTAAGTGCTCTGTATGATTATCATGCTGCTTTTGTTTTTGTGACTCTGAAGGAGATATTCTGTTTTGGACATGTTAAGCTAGAGAAGCCAATTAGTCATCCCAGTGGAGATGGTGAGTAGGCAGCTGGATATATAAGTCTGGAGATCATGGAGCAATCTGGGCTGGAAATATAAATTTGTATGCTGTGGGATTGCATGAGCTCAGTAAGGACAGGGGTGCAGAGAGGGAGGAGCAGAGGACCAAGGATCTATTTTAAATAAAATGCCTCCATCTGTTAAAGCAACGCTGCATTGCACCTGTTACTATACTACTCTGCCCATTTCCTTCAGAGTTGAGAGACCACCTGAGTTTTCTTTGAGCTCTTCTTTCAAAATGAGCCCAGTAGAAGTCTTGGAGAACAGAGGGTAGATGCATTTTTTGACTTTTGATCTCACAAAGGTACATCCTTTGGGGGGTGTGTGTGGCGGATGTAAGGCCCCAAATTACAATTATGGTCTAACAAAACCCGCAGAAAAAAGGGGGGTGGGATATGTTGCAAATCTGACATTTGGCCATGAATCTCAGAATGGAAATTCTATTCGTTTTCTAAGTATGGATTTACCTTCTTCCATTTGACTATAGAATAATAAAATAAACATATACAAGCTAAGCTAGTTAACAGCTTAAAGTATCCCATGTATGTGTTGGTTTAAAATATGTAACACACATTCTGTGACACATCCTAGCAAAGGTGAGGTCTAAGTCCTACTCCTTGATTATGGGCTATACATGGTGACTGCCTTCTAGTGAATAGAATAAGGCAGAAGCATGAGTTCAAGGTTGGGTTATAAAAGACATTGAGGCTTCAGACTCTCTCCTTTTACCTAACCCTAGGGGAAGCCACTGTCAGGTAGTGTGGATCCTCAAGCAGCCCTGTGGACAGGCCCAGTTGATGAGGCTTTGGTTTCTGCCAACAGTCAGTGAAGAACTGAGGCCTCTTGCCAGTTCTCAGGTGAATGACCACCTTGAAATGATGTGACATGATAAATGTTTTAAGCAGCTAAGTTTTGGGTATTTTGTTACATAGCAATAGATAAATCTCACAACCTCAATTATAAATTATAATAAGTTGTATATATTTTTTTACTTTGTGCATATATTTTAGACAACTTATTCAGATTTTAATTTAATTTTCTAGGAGGCTTTTCAGACTAATGTGAACAAAAAGAAAAAAAAATTCATATGTTACTTTTAAAGAGCAAGAAACAAGTAAGATCTATGGTCACACTAATGTTAGTGTCCAAACATAGAGTTAATTGCAATGTAATGAAAGCCCAATTGAAATTTTTATTATAGCTATATAATTATATATAAATGCTTCTGCCATAATTTCATTATTTTAAAAACATTATTCTCCCATCAGAGTATAGCAGTTACATTACCTTGAGTGCTATAAAATTTAGTAATCCTGGTTAAGAGAATTAGAATTGTGCCTTTTTCTTCTAATATAAAAAAAGGAGGTTATTTTGAAGCTTTTAAACAGATTAAGTTTGACCAGAAGAAAATAGCTCTTAAACCATCAGCCATAAAAGAAGGTAACAAAAAATGTGAGTTTTTTCCTTCTCCTCCTCCTCCTCTTTTAAAGAGGTCACTGCAGGATAGATCTTCATGTTTAAATCTAATGTGCAGAATGTACAGACAGAAATAAGCTTATTTAAATAGCAACCTATATGTGATGCTGGAGTTTTTAGGTATACTTCCAGAGACTGGAGCCTCCCGCCTACCTATGTGCCAGGTGTGCATGAAATCTAGGTGGAGCTGCAACTCCTACCCTACAGCTCAATGGACTCATCCAAGTCACCTGGTGAGGAGACAACGATGGGCAATGGACATCCCAGGGAATGGAGAGGGCCTGCATCTACGGGCAGGATCATCCCACCCACCATATCCATGGGATGTGGGCCCTCTCTCACTTGGAGTTGGAGTGGACATCGCCTTCCCAGTCCCCTCAGGATTGGGGGAAGAACTATGGACTAGAGTGGACTTGATGGTATTCTCTTGTTCACATATGGTGATTCTAGCAATGCAAGAAATTATAACAATGAGGTGGAGCCAATGGCCACTTGACACTTTTGGGGTAGGGAGGGGATGAGCAGTTGAAATACAGTGGCTTCTTTGGGAGTTGGAGGTTGTCCTGAGTACTGTTGTGGCAATGGATGTAGGCCATTTTAAATTAGCACACACCACTCAGAACTGAGTGGGAGAGAGTGTGGTCTACAGTTTGAACTGTGGTCTATGGTTGGTGGCAAGGCTCCAGGATGTGTAAGTTCATTGAGGGTGGTGGGCCACACTGTGGGAGATGTTTGTGTGGGATGTGGTGGGAGGTGTGGGAGGTGGGCAACATGGGAATCCCAGTGGGTTCCGTGTAATGTTTTGGGTGGTCTAAGCACCTCTTAAAATATATGTATATGTATATATATATATATATAAATGACATTTTTGTGAGCGGATACACATGTATGCATGTATGTTTATATATCGTTTTGCAAATGTTTGTATGTATTGTGAGAATTTTTATTTTTTACCCATAATAAAAAAAAAATTAAAAAAAAAAAATTGACTCAAAAAAAAGCAACATTTGGTAAGGAGTACTCCGGGCATCCGAATTTTGCCTGTAATAGTACGTTAGGATTCAGCATGCCCAGAGTGAATCCTAAAACCTTGCCTGAGTTTTTATAATTAAAACTCAGATGAGTTTTTAATTATAAAAATTACGACAACCAATTATATACATTAAAGAAAAAAACCTACACTATGACATGGGAACTCGATATGGTTTACCCTACAGTTAATTTACAACTAAATTACACACTTGTATAAATTCTGTACACGGGGTTTTGGAAATAAACTTCCAGTTTCTTCTAGGAAACTGACGGGGCTCCTAAACCCGGTGGGACTGAGTCTTGGCTTTTATAAAGTCTGGAGTTCTTCACGCGTTGAACAAGGTCTACCGGTGCTCTCTCTCCTCTGTGCACTGTGCCACTTGGCTCTGGAACTGCACTTCAAATACAGTTTCCATTATACATATGTGATTCCTTAAATTAATTAAAATAAAAAATCAGTTGAGCTAGCTACATCCCAAGCATTCTATAGCCACATGTGGGAAGTCATGATCACACTGGACAGCATGGATATAGAGCATTTCATCATCATAGAAAGTTCTAACGGACAGTGCTGCCCTAGCTGCTTTTGCATTATCTTTGTGAAAAACTCCTAACTTTTCTTCTTTAATTGCTCCATGGGCCAAATAATGAACAGATACAAGGCAGAAAATTTGGAATAGACAAAACTACCACAATTAAAAACCATTCATCTCTTACTACCCAGAGATGAACACATTTTGGTTTATTTCCTTCCAGTCTATTTTCTAGTACATGTAAAAAGAAATAGGTCATACAGTTTCACTTTACTGGGGACATTTTTCTATGTCCTTACTTAAGTGACATTTTTAATTGCTGCATAGTATTTTATTACATGGACATGCTATAGTTTAACCAATTCTATATTGTTTATGTTCCCAACACTTTCACCACCTCAAACACGGATGCTGTGAACATCGGTGTAGCTAAAGCTTTGCCCTCATCAATTATTGTTTCATTTGGATACGTTTGTAGAAGCAAAATTTCTGGGGTTGGCACTGCTGAGTTTTTAGCACAAATTGACAAACTGTCCTCCAGAAACTTTTAATAACTTTGAAATCCACCAGCCATTGTTTCAGAGAGATCATTTCTGTATCTCCTAGCCAACTATGGATTTTTTTTCTATTTTGTATTCTTTGCCATTTTGATAATGGAAACATGGTATTTATTTATTTATTTACTTATTTATTTGGAGGTATCAGGATTGAACTCAGGCCCTTGGACATGGGAAATAGGTGCTCAACCACTGAGCTACATCTGCTCCCCTGTATATATTTATTTATTGTGTATTTCTAGTAGGGCTAAACATCTCCAAGTCTTGACTGGCAGTGTTTCTAAAATGGCTTGCTTGAGATCCTGTAGAGAGCGAAATGGAGGGGTGTGTGTCTAACCGAATGGTCTGCAATCTGGCCTACAGTGAAAAGCTGCAGGAGTTGAAAGAAAAGATCCTGGTTGATAAATCCACAGCTACTAGAACTGACCAGAAGATTCGAATGTTGTGGTAATTGGAAGAGGCTTTGCAAAGGAGAGAAGGTTGGTGAGACCTTGAAGGATGCGAAGGATTTCCATGTGGGATGAACAGAGGCAGAAGAAAGGTGAGTGGACATTCGGAAGGAATTGCTTTATTGCTTTCTGCCCTCCTGCTTTCACCCTGAATTTCCAGAAAGATCCAAGGAGCCCTCAGACAGCAGAACTGCATTGCATTGGGCATGTTCAGCAGGACATACAGAAATTGTGGAATTCTTGCTGCAACTTGGAATGCCAGTGAGTGATAAAGATGATGCAGGCTGGTCTCCTCTTCATATTGCTGCTTCTGCTTGATGGGATGAGATTGTAAAAGCCCTTCTGGGAAAAGGTGCTCAAGCGAATGCTGTCAATCAAAATGGCTGTACTCCTTTGCATTACGCAGCTTCCAAAAACAGGCATGGGATTGCTGTTATGTTATTAGGAGGTGGGGCTAATCCAGATGCTAAGGACCATTTTGAGGCTACAGCAATGCACCGGGTAGCAGTCAAGGTACTTGGCCCCCTTTCTTCTTTGTTGAATGGTGACAGTTTTTTGAACCAGAAACTGTTTAGTCAAAAACAGTCACACTTAGCCTGTGATGAGGAGAGAGTAGAAGAAGCAAAACTGCTGGTGTCCCAAGGAGCAAGCATTTACATTGAGAATAAAGAAGAAAAGATACCCCTGCAAGTGGCCAAAGGTAGCCTGGGTTTAATAATCAAGAGAATGGTGGAAGGTTAAGCAGCTTGGATTTTTTTATGTGTTATGGTTGTCCTCAATACCCTGGAAACTAATGTACTTGTGCACAAGACATCATCTATGGATGATGAAGTTTTTCTCACCTTTAAAGTTTTATAACCTGTTGAATATGGTTCCTGTTAAGGTACTTGTTCTAAGCTTACAACTTGTTTTCCAGTCATTGAGTAACTGTTGAGTGTTCTATTGTTGTATATTATTCTATATTGAATTTTGGCTAATTTTGAGTAAGTGATTCTGTGGTCGTTGTGAGTTTTCGGCACCCTCCCATGCTCTGAAGCAAAACAAACCCAGTAGCACCAGGCCAGTTGTTTGGCCAATATCTCTAGGTGGATTCTAGAACGTTCCTCCATACAGTTGAAACGTATCTTTGTTTTTCAAGCTTACTCAGAGGCCTAAGCCAATATTTTCTGATTTTTCAATCATAAGGTTTAATTTATTTTTGTTATAAGAGGAATGCTTATATTTTTTAGTGGACAGAACTTTAAGTTGGAGGGCATGTTGTCCAAGCTTGGCATTCATAAACACTAAAATAAATAAAATAGAATAATGAAAAATAACAGTCATGTATCCATGTACCTTTTTTTTTTCCATGTACCTTTTTAATGAGCTATTTTACTCTAAAATAAAATGTATTGCTTTTTTAAAAGGAAGTTTTAAAGTACCTATATGTCATCTTGTATTGAAAAGAATGTTAAGCTTGTTAAAATTATATGTAACAAAAACGTATGTCGATTTGTATTTCAGAATCTAAAAAATAAAATGTTGAGAAAAAAAAAATGGCTTGCTTCATCAAATATGTCTGTCAGACAATTAAAAAAATACCAGATATATTTGATAAAATACTGTCCATCAGAAAATATTATGTGCATTATAAACACGTTGCATGGGAAGTTTATTGATGAAACTTTTCATTACATTTTTGCTTAGATTGTACACTTAAAAAATTATGGGTGTCACTCTTTTGGAAGTCAAAAATGATTTTTTAAAAGTGAAAAGATGATAAACATAAAGCTAAAGTCTTAGTGATTTCACGGTTGTTCGTATGTATAATCCTCTTCTCTCCTGAAATGTTAGTGTTTCTCTTAGAAAATTTTGAATTCTTTCTATATCAGGAATATTAACTCTTTGTTTTGAACTTTCCCCTGATTTTGGTTTTTGCCTTTAGATTTTTTTTTTTTTCCCCCCCAGGTGCTGGGGCCGGGGATTGAACCTGGGACCTTGTATGTGGGAAGCTGGTGCTCAACCACTGAGCCACATCGGCTTCCCTGCCTTTAGATTTAATATGCAGTGTCCTTAGAAGTAGAGAACACTTCATAAGCATAAGATGACAAGATGAGCATAAAAGCAATGGAGCAAATCATGAAGCAAAAATTTGATGTAATTTGACCACATAACAGTTTTACTCTTGGATACTTCTCAGTCTTTTCTGCTGGCTCTCCCTCATCAGTTAGACTCTAAATGTTGGGAGTGCTCCAGGCTCAGAATTGATGTTCTTCTCTCCATCGATTTACCACCTAGCCAAAGATCATCTCATCTGGTCTCAGGCTTTAAAAACATTTATTTGCTGAGGACTCCTACTCGTCTTTCTCCAGCCCCATCCTTTCCCCTGAACTCCAGACTCGTACATCCAACAATTTTGGAGGGACGCCTCAAACATCACGTCTAAAAGTGAACTCTTGATTTTACTCCCCAACCAGCTGCCCCCAAAGTCTCCCTCATCCTGTAAACCCCTGACCTGTTCTTCTAGATGCTCAGGTCTAAAACCTCTGGAGTCATTTGAGATGTCTCTTTCTCTCATACCCCACATTTGATCCTTTAGCAAAACCTGTCGACTCCACCTTTAAAATATAACCACAAGGCGATCATTTCTCACCACCTCCATTGTTCTCACCCTAGTCCAGGCTACTTCCGTGTCCTACCTGGACTGCTGCAGTTGCTTCCAATTTGCTTTCGCTGCTTCACCCTTTGTCTGCTCCACCCTTTTTCCATATAGCAACCAGAATGACGATGCTTTTAAACTTTAAGATACATGATGCCACTCTTCTGCTCCAAACTTCACATCTTACTCTCATCAAAGGCCAAAGATCTGAGAGTAGCTGGGGAGGCCTTGCACGACCTGCTCCCGTTTGCTGCCTTTCTGACTTCATTGCCCATCGCTCTCCCCTCTGCTAATGCTGCTCCAGCCACAATGGCAGCTCCTGCTCCTTTTACACACTAAGAACCCTCGGCCTTGAGGCATTTGCCCCTGTGATTCCCTCTCAAGAAAGCTCTTCTTTTAGGTGTCTATTTGGAGAGGGCTGTCATTACTCTGCTCAAATGCCACATTTTAAGAGGGGTGCACAGCCTCCCACCTTTGGGATTCCTTATTCTTCTACTCTGCTTTATTTTTTCTACAAAGCACTTATGACCATCTGACATCTTATATATTTACTTTCTAAATTTGCTTATTGCCTGTCTTGCCATATAAAGATGTTTTTCTCCAGGAAGGCAGAGACTTAATCTTACTGCTGGAATAGTACCTGCCACACAGTCAGTGTTAAATAAATATTTGTTTAATGAATATGTTTGTAGTTCTTCCTCTGTGAATTGCTCAGGTCTTTAATACATTTTTCTACTGAATTTTTAGTGTTTCTCAATGATTTAGGAGTGCTTTATATTTTGGATATATTAACCCTTTGTTGCAAACATTTCTCCTCATTTTTATTTGCATTTAAAATTTATTTATGATGTCCTCTGAGGTACAGAAATATTAAAATTTTATGTAGTCAAATATGCCAATCATTTTTCCCTAGGATTTATTCCATTGTCTTTATGCCTCACAAAACACCTTTCCAATTTCAAACTTAATGAAATAATCACATATATTTTCTTCTAGAGGGTTTTAAATCTTGAACTTTTCATTCCATTTACAATTTCTTTTGCTATTTCTTGTGAATGACAGTAAGACTATGGTATATGAGAACTGACCAGAATAGGATGAAGGAGTCAGAGCTTCTAGAACACATGACTGTTCTTTTTAAACAGTTTTATTGAGATATATTCACATACCACACAATCCATCCAAAGTGTACAATCAACAGCTTTTAGTATAATCAGAGTTGTATATTCATCACCACAAAAAATTTTAGAACAATTTCATTACTCAAAAAGAAAAACTCCACATGCCTTAGCAGTCACCTCTCAATCCCTCTATCCTTCCCCAGCACTATATAACCACTAATCTAATTCCATCTTTATAAATTGATTTATATTTACATTTTATATAAATTGAATCATACAATATGTAGTACTTGGTATCTGGTTTCTTTCACTTAGCATAATATTTAAAATATTTTAAAATTTTGTGGGTTTTTTGCCTGATATTAACATCTTATAACATTAACATACATTTGTTCTGTTTCAAAGAAAAACAGTCTTATATATGCAATATTACCCATATTCTTAATTCACTTGAGGTTTCACTATGCTATAAAATCTCATGTTACATTTTTTAGCTTTCCTTCTAGCAAAATATTTGACCTTAGACTTTCTCTTTCAACCACTGTCATACCCATATAATGGCTCTGCTAGTTACAAACACTATGATGTGCTTTTACTTTTTCTATTCCTTTCCAAAGATTAACAAACAACTTTTTTTTTTTTTTTTTTTTTTTTTTACCGGGAGGTCCCAGGGATCGAACCCGGGTCCCTCCATATGGGAGACGGACGCTCAACCAGTTGAGCCACATCCGACCCTAACAAACAACTTTTTACCAATTCTGCACAGATTAACCCTCAGCTTTCCATTCTCTACTCTCATTCTATTTTCTGTTGACCTATATTCTAGTTATTAACTCCATGAGTTTACACAATTTATTTAGTTCCTAATAGCACAATCATACAGTATTTGCCCTTTTGTATCTGGCTTGCTTCACTCAACATAATGTCCTCCAGGTTCATCCATGTTGTCATATGCGTCATGACTTCATTTCTTCTTACAGCTGCAAAATATTCCATCGTGTCATGTGTATATACCACAATTTATTTATCTATTCAATGGGTAACAGACACCTGGATTGTTTCCATCTTTTAGCAATTGTGAATATTGATGCTATGAAAATTGGTGTGCGGATGTCTGTTTGTGTCGCTGCTCTCAGATCTTCTGAGTATATCCCTAGTAGTCGGTACTCCTGGGTCATGTGGCAAATCTATATTCAACTTCCTTAGGAACTGCCAATCAGTCCTCCACAGTGACTATACTATTCTACATTCCCACTAACAGTGAAAAAGCATTTCTATCTCTTCACATCCTCTCTAAAACTTGTAGTTTTCTGTCATTTTAATAGTGGTCATTCTAATAGCTGTGAAATGATAACTCATTGTAGCTTTTATTTGCATTTCCTAATTGCTAGTGATGTTGAACACTTTTTCATGTGTTTTTTTACCATTTGTGTTTCTTCTTTGGACAAACGTCTATTCAAGTCTTTTGCCCATTTTTTAATCAGATCATTTGTCTTTTTATTGTTGAGTTGTAACATCTCTCTCTCTTTTTTTTCTCACCCCCTTCCCCCGCGGCCCCCCCCCCGGCCTCCTCCCTTCTCTTCTCATTTTTCTCCTCCAGGCTTTACTGGGTTTCAGTCCTAGGGACCTCCGATGTGAGAGAGAGGTACCCTGCCACTTGCACCACCTCAGTTCCTGGTTTTTGGTGCGTTTCACCTTAACTGTCCCTTGCTTGTCTCTTTTGTTGCGTCATCATCTTGCTGTGTGGTTCGCCACGCGGGCCTGGCTCGCTGCACATCTGCGCAGGCCCAGCTCCCCTGCTCGCCTGTTTACCAGGAGATCCCGGGATCAAACCGGGACCTCCCATATGGTAGTCGGATGCTCAATGACTTGAGCCACATCTGCTTCCCTGTAATATCCCTTTATATATCATGGATATTAACCCTTATCAGATATGTGATTTCCAAATATTCTCTCCCATTGAATCGGCTGCCTTTTCACCCCTTTGACAACGTTCTTTGAGGTGCAAAAGTGTTTAATTTTGAGGCGGTCCTATATGCCTATTTTTTCTTGTGTTGTGTGTGCTTTGGGTGTAAGATCCAAGCATCTACCACATGATATTAAAGATGTTTCCCTTCATTTTCTTTTAGTAGTTTTATGGTCCTGGATTTTATATTTAGGTCTTTGATCCATTTTGAGTTGATTCTTGTAAAGGGAGTGAGTTAGGGGTCTCTTTCATTCTTTTAGTTATGGATATCCAATTCTCCCAGCACTATTTGTTGAAGAGACTGTTTTGTCCTGGAAATGTGGACTTGGTAGGTTTGCCAAAAACTAGTTGGCTGTAGAGGTGAGGGTTTATTTCTGGACTCTCAATTCTATTCAACTGATCAATGTGTCTGTCCTGATGCCAATACCATGCTATTTTAACCATGTAACTTTGTAATATGTTTCAAGGTCAGGCAGTGAAAAGCTTCCCACATCGCTTTTCTTGTTTTGGATGTTTTGGCTTTCCCTTCCAAATAAACTTTGTAACTGCCTTTTCTATTTCAGTAAAGTAGGCTGTTGGAATTTTGACTGGTATTGCTTTGAATTCATAAATCAGTTTGGGTAGGATTGACATCTTCATGATATTTAGTATTCCAAACCATGAACACAGAATATCTTTCCATTTGTTTAGGTCTTCTTAGAATTTTTCTAGCATTGTTTTGTAGTTTTCTAAACATAGGTCCTGTACATCTTTGGTGAAGTTTATTCCTAGGTAGTTGAGTCTTTTTGTTGCTATTGTAAATGGAATTTTTTTCCCCCTGATTTCCTCCTCCAATTGTCCAATACTAGTGTACAGAAACATTACTGATTTTTGCATGTTGATCTTGTATCCTGCTACTTTGCTGAACTTATTAGCTCAAGTAGCTTTGTTGTAGACATTTCAGAATTTTCTAAATATAGGATCATGTCATCTGTGAATAGAGAGAGTTTTAATTCCTCTTCTCCTATTTGGATGCCTTTTATTATTATTTTTTTCTTGTCTAATTGCTCTAGCCAGAACTTCTAGCACAATATTGAATAACACTGGTGATAGTGGGCATCCTTGTCTTGTTCCCAATCCTGATCTCAGAGGGAAAGCTTTAAACCTTTCCCCATTGAGTATGATGTTGGTTGTGGGTTTTTCATATATGCCTTCTATCATATTGAGGAATTTTCCTTCTATTCCTATCTTTTGAAGATTTTTATCAAGAAAGGATGCTGGATTTTGTCAAATGCCTTTTCTGCATTGATCAAGATGATCACATATTTTTTATCCTTCAATTTGTTCATGTGGTGTATTACATTAATTGATTTTCTTACATTGAAGCATCCTTGCATACCAGGAATAAATTCCAATTGATCATAGTGTATAATTCTTTTGATAGGCTGTTGGATTCTATTTGCAAGTATTTTATTGAGAATTTTTGTGCATTAGAGAGATTAGTCTGTAATTTTCTTTTCTTGTAGTACCTTTATCTGGTTTTGGTATTAGGGTGATGTTGGCTTCCTAAAATGTGTTGGGTAATTTTCCCTTCTCTTCAATTTTTTTGGAAGAGTTTAAACAGGATTGGTTAATTCTTCTCAGCATGCTTGGTAGGATTCACCTGTGAAGCCATCTGGTTCTGGACTTTCCTGTGTCGGGAGATTTTTGATGACTGATTCAATCTCTTTAAATGTGATTGTTTTATTGAATTCTTGTATTTCTTGTAGAGTCAACGCAGATTGTTTATGCATTTCTAGGAATCTGTCCATTTCATCAAGGTTGTCTAGTTTGTTCACCTACAGTTTCTCACAATATCCTCTTATGATCCTTTTTATTTCTGTGGATATGACTAGTTTTAAGATTAAAAAAAGCATGTATTTTGAGATTTTCCTAATCACAAAGTGGAAGATATCCCAGTGTCTGCTACCAGGACTCTCTGCCTCTTAGCTGATCCTGGAAAACCATCAATGTGGCTACTAAGGCCCCACTGAAGAACTTCTCATTAGGGATCTGAAGGGCCCTGCAGAAGCCCTCTTCAGCATCCCAGTTTCTTCCCTTCTTAAATGGGTTGAGCAATATTGTTTGATGGAATATACAGATGGGCAAGAAGAATCACACATACACAGCTCCAACATAGAGTGGTTAAATGCACTATGCTTTCATTTCCCTCCCATGTCTAAATGAGGCTCTAACTTCAAAACCTGTCTTAATTGTTCTCATCCAGGTCTGAACTCTTGTCTCTAATGGAGGATGCTGGCTTGAATCCATCAGATCCCCAGTTTATTCCGGGCAATGTCTCGGAAGTCACGTGGCACTCACAGCCTTTAGCAGGCATTACAGCCTCCATCAGACCTTCTTCCTTACTCTTTTTTTTTTTTTTTAATTGTAGACTTTTAAAAATATGTATCAATAAGATTGATTTAAAAAATGAAAAGGAAGAAAAAGTAAAGAAAAGATGGCCTTACACAGATATACGGTTAGAACAAAGGAGTATTTGATTAGTACTTTAAGATAATCATATATATTCTTCTTTAAAAATAATAATCTACACCAAAAAACAAGTGGTGATTTCTTAAGGAATAGTCCCAATTTGGAAGCTAAAATCATATTAATAAACATTTAATATTTGACTAGATTTAAATCCATTATCTATTTAGCAATTTTAGTGAATATTACTCATGCATGCTATTTTTTCTAGTCCACATAATACATTCATATTCTCTGTTACCATAAATTACTTTGGCTCTACTACTTACAAATTTATTTGCTAAAGAGAATTTACCTTCTTATCTCCATTTAAAAAAATAATTTTCTATTCTTCTTTCTCTTACTCTTGTCTGACTGTTTCACGGGTGCATGTCTTATTTCCCCAAAGAGAAACAAAGCCTCCCCCCCCCCAATCTAATGCACAACGCTTTTGGAAAATATCAGAAAGCATCACATCTGGTTCGATTTGAGCTGTGATTTCATGCCGTGCATGTGGCATAGGTGCAAAGATGGGTAACTACCAGCCAGAAGGCTCCCTGCATGTCTCCTTTGATTACTAAGACCCCTGATCATGCATTAGCCATTTTAATCTTAAGATTACATAAAATCAGTGGCCCCTCAAAATGTGTCAGGTGAGAACACAAAGCATAGATAAAAGCAAAGAATTTTATATAGACTATTTTATATTTGGAACTTCTTAAGGCAAACCAACAAAACAATGCTAACTCAAGAACTTCATATCTGTTTGGTAAGTCCCCTTGGAGCTCTGTATAAACTCTTTTTATATTTTGCTCCAGTGTCTTAAAAAAACTAAATTCTGATTTAGTTTGGATTTCAAGGCATTTCCAGTCCTTTAAAAATGTAGAGCCTAGTTAGAGGGCAGGCTGTGAACTTGCAGGGGGTCTGCTCAATGTACTAATGGGATTTGTACATAAATGGAAATTAATCAGTAAGTGAGCTATAGCAGCAAAGGATAAACACCTAAGGTTAAGTGAAAGGGGCACATTACTTCATTCAGTTTAGAAATAAAGAACAGTTTTGGGACAGTCATGCAGAGAAATGATTATATATATTTTTCTACTGATTGGGTAGAGAAAAGATACAGTGCTTAGCTGCTCTAAAGAGGATGACAATATGAAACCATTCCTGGGATCAACCAAAATGATGGGAGAGACACAAGAAGTAAGCTGCAAGTGAGGAGTAATTGCAGGAACTCCACATGGATTTAGGGTGAACTGGGAAGGTGTGCTCCTCTTGAATGTGCAAACACCAAGGTTAACTTAAGTTGTGATTTTATAATAAAGGCTTATGTCTAAGATACGTAACCATACTTGGAAGAAAAAGGGAGGAAAGAAACATTTGAGTCCCCACTAAGTGCTAGTCACATCTATGATCTTCTGATGCGAATTGCCTCATTAACCATGTAAGATACAGGGAGAGGAGTCAGAACTGGCTCTGCCACTTTCTAGCAGTTGACCTTGAAGAGATTATTCAACTATCTGAGCCTTGGTATGTCACTCATGCTTTCCATTAGTTATTCTTTCATTCAAACACTTATTGAGCACATTACTTGTGCCAAGCACTGTGCTTACAACTGAGAATAGAGAGATGAATTGGGATATGGACTCTGGTCCCAAGAAGTCCCCAATCTAGGAGGGGGAAGTACCTACCCAGCAGATAGATTATAAAACAAGATGGTGAGTGCTACTAGGAGATATGGATGGGGTGTGCCCAAAAATATTTGCCCAGGGATGATATTCAAGATATTTAGCATCTGGTTCAGCATGGCATTGGTGAATCAAAAGGGATGTAGCTGTAAACTCCTAATCCACTAATCTCTCAGTTCAGCTCTACCAGTGCCTACCGGCTAAAGGTCAGCTCTGCATATATATGCTTATCTAAGAATTTTTCTGAGTAACTATTGCAGGCAAAAAGAAATGTACTTGGAAATTGAAGTGAAGTTTCTTAAAAGGGAAAAGGAAGATATATTTTTAAAAATTTAAACATTCTCCCACTTGCTTGCATCAACAGTACTTTAGTACTTCCATTACCGTATAAAAGTAATGGAAGGAAATAATTATTTCAAAAGAAATAGGGACTTTGATATTTGTACAGAAATAGAAATTTAAACAATAATTTTCCAACTAAATTATAAAATGGATTGTTGTTAGGAATAAGTTAAATAATGGATGCAAAGCACCCTATTTCAGTGCTTGGTGCCTGGAAGCTCCTGAAGAAATGGAGACTATGAATGCCTTTTTTACAGATGAAAAAACCGAGGCTGAAAGAGGTTAAGTAATTTGTTCCAGTTCATACAACTAGTTAGTGTTGGAGTCAGAATTTGATATCTACATGACTCCAAAGTCCATAATTTCTCCTTGTGTTTCTTTAAGTACTCCTCTAAGTTTTAAATTGCAAATATAATGCCATGTTACCCTTAGTTAATATTTACTCTTAGCTGTTTTGACAAGTTCAGTGTTGTACACTAATTGGATAACTAATTTAGTTACACTGATATTTTATCTAATTATGAGACTTAATAGGAAGACTGGTTAATCTGACCACAAGTTCATCACCCAAATGATGACAATCCTGCAGGGGCAGCTAATTTAAATTACAGGCATAAGCACCCAGGAGGAAGAAAGCAGCAGTAGGATGTGAGCCTTGAAAAGTCAAATCTATAAAGTGACAGCAATGGCCCATGGCATTTGATGTTTAATACAGGCAGGGAGCGTGAAAGTGATTTGTGATTATAAGAATGTGGGCACAGCCACCATAAAACAACTTTAGGAGCACCTATGTACCAGGTGCCATGCAAGCCAATTAAGGATTTTTTCCCAGAGAAAAAAAGAATAATTGTAGAAGGGGGTAGTTGCATTGGGAATTTGCACCTTTAAAAAGGTTTCACCCCAAATCATTTAAAACCTGTAATGGAGCATTTGAAATAGGATTTGTAAAAGTAAAGCCAGCTAAATCTGCCATGAATTTGGAGTTTGTGGTTTTATGCTGAAAGGGAGCACTAAGGGGAGGAGACAGCAGAGATGAGGGGCAGGAGAACTCAGCATCTCACACTGAGTCAGTCCAGTCTTCTATGTCGTTAGGAGGTTATTAAAGACACCTGTCAATCCAGGTGCAGGAAAAAGTCAGAAACAAAGCAGAAGATCAATTCTTCCTCATGTACAAGTCTGTTAGAGACAGGTCATTCTTTCCTCATGCATCTGAAATAACTCACCTTTGAGCAGAGATAAAAACATGTAATGCTTCACTGAAAAATCACATTTTCTTTCAGACAAGTTATGAACCAGGGATACATATGAACTAGGATTATAGGGTGTCTATAATCATAGCTTTTTCTACCTTGGACACAATTCAGCTTGTGATACAATTCCTTTGTAGCTAAGCAAAGCAGGATTTATGTACACAGAAGAGTCAAAGTTATCATGGAAACGACAGCTTAGAAATTCCAGGATTCTTTTTTTTTTTTTTTTTTACAATTAAAATTTTCAGTATGATGTGTTTTTTTTTTGAAGTACTGGGGGCTGGGATTGAACTCAGGACCTCGTATGTGGGAAGCCGGTGCTCAACCACTGAGTCACATCAGCTTCTTTGATTTGGTTTTATTTGTTTTGCTTGTTTTTTTTTTTTTTTTTTTAAGATTTATTTACTTACTTTTATCCATTTTTAACCCCACCCCTCACGTTTTTGCTGTTTTTGTGTCTATTCGCTGGGCAATTCCCTGCGTCTGTTTCCTGCCCTCTCTTCTCATCCTTTTCCTCCTGTCTTCACTGGGATTTGATCCTGGGAACCTCCAATGTGAGAGAGAGGCATCCTACCACCTGCGCCACCTTAGTTCCTGGTTTTTCGGCATGTCTCGTCTTGGCTCTTCCCTGCCTCACCCTCCTGTTATGTCATCATCTTGCTGCATGGCTCGGAGGGGTCTGACGGCACACCCGCTCACAGGGCCTGATGGTGCACCTGCTCGTGGGGCCTGGGGCTCTTACCCGCTTGCAGGGCCTAACAGCGCACCCATGCATGGGGCCTGGCGGCGAACCTGCTCGCGGGGCCCAGCAGTCCATGTGCCTTCTATATATTTATTTTTACTGGGGATTGAACCCAGGTCCCTCCATATGGGAGATGGATGCCCAACCATTTGAGCCACATCCGCTCCCTGCTTGTTGTTTTGTTTTTGTTTTTTCAGGAGGCAACAGGAACCAAACCTGGGACCTCTCATGTGGAAGGTGGGCACTCACCTGCTTGAGTTACATCTGCTCCCTGATTGTATTTTTTTAGTTGAATGGGTTATTAAAATTAGGACCTAACTTTTTAATCTCTGAACAATATTTTCTTCATTACCACGAAACAATTTAATGTATGATCTTCCAGGATGGACCTACCTGCTGATTGTACTGAGGGAAACCTGACAGGAAAGCCAACAACTAATTATAGATTCACAAAACACCACTTTCTATTAGATGCTACACTTGTAATAAGAACAGTGTTTCAATAAAAACATGACATAATTTCCAACATAAAATGAATAGCATTTTTTGAAAACTACTTTTACTATAGCAGTCTTTTATATCTGGGCCAAGAAATTCTTAACCAGCAAATTAGTGATTAAATGCTAAAATCCATTCCCACGAATATGGTACTGCTTTTAAGAAATCTGAAATTCAACATGCACTTCTTTTATAGGAATAGCTGCTATGTGTGGGTTGGGCCTGTGGCTGAGACAACTCACATTTCAAAGTGGATTCCCAGCCAGGACTACATTTCCCAGTAACCATTGCAGCTAGGTGAAGCCATGTGACTAGTTCTCACCAATGGAAATGAAGTCTAACCTTTCCTGGGCCAAAGAGTTCAGAAAAGAGTGTATATTCTTTACCTTTTCTTCTCATCTCTGATAGAATATTCTGAGACCCAAGGGCCGGACGCACTAAGCTATAACTTATGGGCCAAATCTGGCCTATCATCTCTTTTTGTAAATAAAATGTTATTGGAACACAACTATGTATGTTCATTTACATATTGTCAATGGCTGCTTTCTGTGCTACAATGACAGAGCTCAGTGGTTGCAAGAGAACCTATGGCCTGGAGAGCCTAAAATATTTACTATCCGGTCCTTTAAAGAAAACATTCTTCAACACTTTCTTTAGGGGAGGGTGGAAACAGAGTCTGGAAGGAAAGCGGTTTCTTGAATCATCTAATGAGGAAAGGCCCTTGATAAGGAATGCCCGTTTTGGGCTTGAAGGACAAGAGAAATAAACTTCTAAAGTTTAGTTTGAGGCATTGCAAAGTTATTTATTTATTTATTTATTTATTTATTTATTAGCATGTGTTCAAAGAAATTTAGAGGGCCAGAATATTAAAATATTTATAGTGGCTGAAAGTAAGAATGCTTGAATGAAATTGCTAATTCAGGTACAAAACTGGCTAATGAACAAGGGCAATAAAAATGTAACTTTTGGAGCTAACTTTTCTATAGGACAGAAATCATTTGCTTCTCTACTAAAGTCATTTGCATTGCTATCAGACATTTCCATTGCTATCAGTTTTCTAGAAGTCATCATCTATCTACTAACAAACAGTATATAGCAAATCAAATAAAGGAACACACCCATAGAAAATCAGATGATTCCCAGGCAGATCTGCTAGCTAACACCTTACATAACATCAAAGGCACAGATAGTCATTCCTTTTGCAAAATTTTGGATACTCTTTTTTTAATAGCCCCTACCGTCTGATTATCAATAACCTCCAAATTTTATCCTTGATCATAAAAAATAATCTGTCCTCTTTTTTGTTTTTGTCTTGATTCCTTTGTAAAGGTATATTAATTAACATATGCTAGCCTCTTATGGTAGAGGCACCAAAAGTTTTTTGAGCTTATTTGTTATAGCAGCTAGTGTTACATTAATGAATATCCTGTTTATATGTCTTGTCTTTGGGGCTTGGGCCTCTTGTTATGGTGGTTCACCATACATAGGGCCAAGTCTTTTACATCATGATATGCCCTCACAACCTGGACTCATTGGTAGACAATGCCCAGTTTACATTATGCAATACCTGGGCAGACTGATGGTCTCTTTCATCCAGTGGGAATTATATTGTCCACCCTGCAGGGCTGTCATGAGTATTCAATCTCCACACATATTAGCCAGTAAATAAATGGTAGCCATTAAAGCAGAAACTTTAAAGGAAACAACCACCTAGATTTTATTTTTAATCCTTAGAATGAATTTCAACCAATGACTTGCTGCCTGATTGTTTATATAGTAACTTTATAACCCACTCTGACATGCGAATTATGTACCTTCTACTAAAATTACACCCAGTTGATTGAAATAGCAACTTGGCATAGTACAAACAGGCAGCACTGCATGACTAACACTCTCCCCCGTACTGAATGGGGGGAAAATCCATTATTTGTCCAAGTCAGCATTGATTGGGAAGAGATCTCAGCCTCGAATTGGAGATGGGCAGAGCAGGGCTGGTTGTGCTGACAAAGCAGATGGTGAACTATCTCTTGCTGTATATCAGGTGCAATTAAACAGAAAGGGTTGCTATGGGAAACTTGAGGGCTAGAAGGGATTTATTTAAACATCTCCTAAGGGTCAAAATAAATAAGGCCTTTTTCTAGGGGCAGTGGGCCAGCAGGGCACACCAGGGGACCAATTCTAACCCTTTCTCTCTACTGTTAATGCTAGTTGGCTCAGAAATAGGATCTGTGGCTAATCCAGACCAAAGCAAGGCAGCTTTCTATAGCAGCAGCCCGGATTCTTCCCTTAAGTTGAGAAGCAGCAAATGTGAAGTGTTCTACCATTCAGTTCAGTTGCTTATTTAGAGCATTGCACTAAGGTGCCAGGGTAAAGGTTTTAATCCTTGTGTTGAAAAGTAGTCTCTCTGGTTGGTTTCAGGGCCTCAAGTCATTCTCCTAATCCTGCTAAGAGTTCCCCTACCACTGTGGATTTAGGCCACCAGAAGCTTCCAGAAAAAAGCCTGTGGCAAACCATATATGATGGAACACTTCTAGAAGGCACCCAAAAGTCATGCCCTGCTTTGGCAGACAGGGATTTCCTGATGTGAAGGAGAGGGCACACTTGGCTCTAAAACCTCAGCGCCATACTTCGGAGGCAGTTCCAAGTTCCAGGCACTGGAGGAGGTGCTGGGGGCACTGCCAGGTATAGAACCTGCCATCTTCAACGTGGTACATACCACAACAGCAGGGTGAGCCAACAGCTCTGTGGGCAAGTGGAGTATGATTCACTTTGCCTGCCTGCAGGCAGGCCCTAAAGGATGAGGGGGTTTCATCTGGCCCAAAGGAAGAGAAGGAGTTTCCATGCACAGGAAGGTCATGTGTAAAGGCATGAACTGTGTGGGTACAGATGGCAGGGCATCATCGGACCTGACTCTTCATTGGTGGAGTTCTACCTCGCCAGTATGACTTGAGGATCCAACAAGGTAATGTTTGTTATGCTATGTCCTTCATCTAGTCCATCTTTTCTCACAGTAGGGTTTGGGGAACACTTGTGTCCGAATCATCTGGGATCCTTGCCAAAAATCCAGATTCCTGGGCCCCAACCCAGACATCCAGAATCTGAATCTGGGTGTGCAGCCCAAGAAGATAACTTTTTTTTTCTTTAAAAAAAAAATATATATATATATATATATATATTTATTTATTTATTTTTAAAAAGATACTTAGATTATACAAATGTTACACAAAAAAACATAGGGATTCCTATATGTCTTGCTCCCCACACCTACCACACCCTCCCACATAAGCAACATCCTTCATTATTGTGGCACATTCATTGCAATTGATAAACGCATCCTGGGGCATTGCCATTGAGCATGGACCATAGTTCACCTTGTGGTTTACCCTCTCTCCCACACAATTCTGCAGGCTATGGGAATATATATAATGGCATATATCTGTCATTGCAATGCCATTCAGGACAATTCCCAAGTCCCAAAAAAGCAGAAGATAACTTTTAAATAAATACTCCAGGTATCAAAGATACAAAACTATTGATATCATCTATGGGGATCCTAGGAAATTCAGAGATGACCTCAACTTATTTTGTGGACTCACTGTGTAGCTGGGTCAGTTTGTTTTCAAAATTGTATTGTAGTAAATAAAAATACAGAAAGATTTATGTGTACACATATTGGGAAAAGGTATTTCTGCGGAGTCTTTCTTCTTGATCTATCCATAAATGCACTTTATATTTAAAAGGAGTCAGAACTAAGAACTTGAAAGAATATATATGCACACACACATATATATACACTTAATGGTGTATAAAGTGCTGTATGAATATTATTTGACCAAGTTAGCATTAAATACCAAACAATTCTAACTCCAAGGCAGCAAGAAATTTGAAAGCTCTCCATATTTTTAGTCGAAATCATGTATTATTTTCTTCCATTGAGCACTTTATGATTTAATATTATGGCCCTATATTTTTTTCTGCCAAAGGCTTAGTATTGAAAATAATTATACTAGTATCTATGGAAAAATACTTGATTAAGTGGGCCCACAGATCACTGTAATTGCTTTACATTGGGAAGTTAGTAGCCAAATAAAACTGGATATTATTCAATTGTAAAAACCGAGGATTACTATTGTTAGAACAATTTAAGTTGAATGTGATTGTGGAAGTTTCCAACCACAGTGGAGAAGAGAGAGTTTAAAGCTGTGACCTCTGAGTCAGAGAAGGATAAAGTCTGTATTAGGCCAGGAAGGAAGGTCCAGCAAAGGAAGAAGATAGGAGAGAAGAGAGAGTGGGAATGAAACACACACACAGAAAAAGCCCACTATCCTGGAAAGGGCCTGGGATTTGGAACTAGACCTGTATTCACATCCAGTCGCTTTCATTTATCTGGCAAAGTTATTAGCTGCATAATCCTCAATTTCTTCAGTACAGTGGGAATAATATTGTCCACCTTGCAGGGCTGTCATGAGTATTCAATCTCCACACATATTAGCCAGTAAATAAATGGTAGCCATTAAAGTAGAAACTTTGAAGGAAACTACCTGGATTTTATTTTTAATCCTTAGAATGAATTTCAACCAATGAGTTGCTGCCTGAAGATCAAACTTAAACTTTATCTTTCCAATGTCATTAGCTACACAGGGTTTAGAACAGTTGAAACTATTGATAGGCTTACCAGAGCATGACTTTGGAAGCAGGGGTTGCTGTCGGCAGCATTTCATTTAGCCTGAATTTTTCAAAGACAAAGTTGTACAAACTGCAACTGGTTTAAAAATATACAGAGTTGGGAAAATGTTGATGGGATATTTTGATACCTAAGAACCATTTGGAGAGGGATTCATCGTATTAATTAATATGCACAAAAGACTGCTCAGCATGTATGTAAGTAACATGGTCTCCAAAGGGGAGTGGTAGATGCCAATGACCTTTCTTTAAAAAGGCAGTAGAAAGCAAAGATACCCATATGAGGAATTTGAATGTCCACCTAATACCTTAAAAGGAAAGTAATGTGTGTTTGCAAATGGTCTTCCAACCAGCAGAAATTCAGCTAGACACATCCATGTCCCCTCAGCCCAGGGGGCAGGGGGTTTCTTTGGGCAGGTCCTTCTGTGGGCTAAGCAATGTCCAAAGGGCAACACTCTTCAGGAGGCACGAAGGGAAGGATGTCCATGCAGGCCATCCTCTGCCCCAGGATCATAGATCAGCCTGTGGCATGAGATCTGGCTACCGGGTTCCAGGCAGCATCTCGGGAAGCGGAGAAGCAGGGCCTGTGAGCAGCGAGTCAGCAGTGCCGCAACCCTGAAAACAGCCCCCTGTTCACAGACATTTATTTCCCAGCAAGATCCACTCCAGTTCATTTCCCTCCTCTATGGGCTACACTAGGCTTCACCAGACTAATGGATTCACTTGGGTTAAGCGCATTTGAACTCACTGTTGCATAAAACAGTGCTTAGCAATCATGTAAAAATAAATGCCTCTGTGGAGCAGGCTTTTCACCTGCACTTCCTAATTCCCATCTCATCTACTTTCCCCTGGAATCATATGAGGCATGTTTAGTCAGTTCAAGGATGTTGGAGGGAATTGAGTTTTTAAAAATAGTGGCAATAATCTTGTTTATTTTCATCAAGTAGAGAAGCTCAAATTATTTTTTGTGTGCAATCAGGTTGATTATATATATAGAGTTTTAAATCAAACGTCAAAATTCTAAAATTTATGATGAAAGAAATAAGACCTCTCCAGAAAAGAAAACCCTTCAGAGCCACTTTCTATTCTTTTGTTACCCTAGTAATTTTATTGAAGAAACAAAATGCAATGTTTTTCTGGAGACAAAAGCACAATCACTAGTTCTAACCTTTGTCAATGCAGCACAAAAGCAGAGAGAGATTTTGTTTAACACCAGAAACCCACAAATGAAAAACTGAAAGTCATTGGTAACCACGGAAACTAACAGTGAACAGTTGGGTGTCGCTGGAACGTGTTCAAAGGAAGATAAGAATGGGCAGGAGGAAGATAATGCAAATAGGTTAAATCCCACCGCAAGAAAAGATGCACCATGCCAAAGTATTCTGTAAGTAGCATCTGTAATTGTATTTAGCTGATTTCTCATAACAAAATCCCCTGTTACAAACAATTCAATCCAAAGAATATTTATTTTTGGCCTTTGGCCACAGTAATGTAATGTTTTATGATAAAACCTATGCGATGTTTTATTTTGGCTGTGGCTCTTCAGGGGGTTCCCGATTTTGCTGTCACCCCAAAGTGCATTACCAAACACCATTTCTTGCCAAAATATTTATTTGCTGTTGTGATGACAAAGTTATTATTCCTGGGATATAACATTGTCAATAGCACCTATTCATGATGCCAGATATCTGCCTACACAATAATTTTTCTCGATATTTAGTTACCAGTCAAATGCATTTATAGGGTGCCATACACTGAGTGGAAAGACAGAGGGAGCAGGATATAGAACCTTGGCCAAGGGACAGACAATCTAAGAGACAGAACATACACTCGGAGTGAGAGAATGTAAGACATCCAACTGGGGAAACATGAGCAAGAGAAGCATAGGAACTGTACTTTGCAGTTTATACCTACTAAATGCATCTATACCTAAATGAGGGTTAGATGGAGTGAGTGGAACAAAGTTGTCATCACTCAGGGAAGGCTTTCTGGACGAGGTGAAGGAAGGAGGGAAAGGAGGCAGGGATGGAAGGAGACAGGGAGTTCCTGAGGTAGAGAATATGTCAGGCGTAAATATGTTCAGAAGTAGGAGAGCACAATCTGTACTGGGTGTGAGTGAGTGTGAGTGTGTGTGTACATGTGCAGGTGTGTGTGTATAAGAAAGTGTGCTCAGCTCCCACATGGAGTATAACCTGCACTACAAACATGTGAGCAGGAATCTGGAGTTCATAGAATTAGAACTGAAAGAGACTCTGAAAAAGAAAATCATACTGCTCAGTCCTTCACCTTCAGGCAGTTAATATCCAAATAGGTGGGCATATATGGCACTTAGTCTCTTTTCAAATTTTTAGACAGGAAATTCTGTGCCCTAACAGATATAACTATAATCACGTATGGTGCGCTTTCTGGGTGTCAGATGCCTGACTAAGAAAGGTTATGAGATTAGGTCAAATTCTCATGATAATCCTGCAAAGCTATATACAATTATCCTCATTTTACAGGTGAGAAGCTTGTGGCCAAGAGGAGGTAAATAACTTGCCCAAGTTCACATAGTATTTGAATCTGGTTTTCAAATTCAAGTCTTATTCCCAGACTGGAACTTTCCCGCCATATTTTTCTCAGAGGCATGCTTCAGAGGGTACAGGATCAGGAACTCTTGACTCATGGTAGCCCATCTAAATCCCTCTGGTCTTGGAAAGATGTCTGAATATTAAAAACAATCAAACTCTCAGACATTATCATCATCTGAAAGGAACAAATTCCTCCAGTCAGCCTTTGGATTTTCTGTCAATGACACAGGGCACAATGCTGTGGACAGATAGCACATCCACTTTCCTGCTTGTTCTTAGATAACGCAACTAAGAAACCTATTAATTAAATCGTGTGTGGAGTTACTTCCGAGGGGACTTGGAACTGCCTACTTATGGTTTCTCTTTGGAAGCAAGTCAGGAATTTCTTGGCACGGAGTGAATGGGCAGACCTTAGGTGCCATCCTAAGATATTTTTTATGTGAGGGTTGTCATGCAGGAAGTTGCTCCCAATTAAGTTTAAGTAGTGGGCAAAAAAAGTGCTGTCTCCAGGGAGGCAACATCGCCAAGATTTGAATGGAGGCTGCTGGCACGCAGCTTGACAGAATGAATTGGGCCTGTGGATTTGGGGGGATGCCAAACAGCAAATTAGTTCTGCATCTAGTAGATGAGGCTGTAATATCTGTTTCTTGGCTGGGAGGATGGGGTGAAATTTTGCAGGTGAATGTTCTGAGAAAGCCCCGACAGGCCCGAGCAATGTCACAGCGTCCTGTGTAGACGTGAGGGATGAAAAAGACAACATCCAAACGTATATGGGCTCAAGTTTGGATTAGGGCCTGGCAAGTTATGGCCGGCTAAATCTGGTCTGCAGCCTGGTTTGGGAATGGCCCCCAAGCCAAGCATAGTTTTTGCATTTTCAAAGGGTTAAAAAAAGAATACACAACAGAGACCGTATGTGGCCTGCAAGGGACTGTGAATCCTTTGAGCTCCTTGGGTTTACACAGCTCACAATGCAGTTCAGCCAGCTCTCCTATGGTTTAACATCTTTGTTTCAGAATACTGGCAATAACTAGCTCAGACAATCAAGCCTTTGTTCAAATTTCTACCAGTTTTAGAGCAGGAGGCGGGTTGGGTTTTAGCTCATGGAGGAGAAACTGTATCACCAGGGAAAGCACTTCTTGGTGTGGTCCATAAATCAGCAGCTGATTTTCTACTTATTCAAAGATCTCATAAATTTCCCTCAGTGGCTTGGTTCAATTTCATCCTCATTCAGTACTCCATGTGGCATTAGGAAGTCTTACTCTTACCGTGGCTGCTTCCTTACTCCATACTACACTCAGAGGGGACCCTGTTACATGAAGATAGTTACGTTATTAAATGCCCTTGAGAAGAAAACAGACTCTTTCTGAAGCAAACTACTGTTGATTGTGATATATATGTATATATGTATGTATGTATGTGTGTGTGTGTGTGTATATATAAACCAGACCCTCTTTTCGGCATGAAACATTCATTTTAGAACTTTCATTGGGATGCCCCATAGAAATCTGGACTGTCACCTTAAATGACTGTCCACATTGCTTTTACAACCTCATCCCTTTTAAGGGTGGCCTCCTGCTATTGACTTCTTTGCATCTGCACACAGTGCCAAGGACAGCACTCCCTCCACACTGTGGATTGTTTGTCCCCAAAGTGTTTTCTAACACAAGCAAAGGCCAACCAGCAGCTTGTGGCATTAAAGTGCTTTCTTTAGGCTGAAAAGCTTTCTGAAGGTCACAAATTCTAGGAGTGCTCAGGTATAATGAAAATAATGTTTCCAGCAAGGAATTTCCTATGCTGAATGGAATAATTTAATCTTTCTTACTTACAGCTGTGTATTACCATTATTATTAGCCTTATATGAAATGTTTCTTAATATTCTGGATTTATTAAGTCTTGAAGCCATTGACCTAGCCAATTCTCACTAGAAGGGTTTTGCTAAGGAGGAGCAAGCAGTGAGTAACAAGGATTTCTCCTCTCACCCTCATTCTCTGGCAGTTGTCTGCCGATGTGCCAAAACCCCTGCTTCATGGCATGGGTTTTCCAGCATCTTCTGAGGCTGCTGGGGATATGTGTACTGACCCCATAGGATCACCCAGTAAGTCCTTGGAGAAGCCACATCCTGGTGTCATGGTGGCTTGACAGCAGTCTCTTACTATACACAACTTGTACAGTTCATTACACAGAGAAAGTGGCAATCAATCTCAGTATTTTAGACTCCCTTTTTCCTCTTACTTGGGCAACTGAAGATGTTTACTCGTAGTTGCTTTCTTTCCTCAATGTAAGTGCTTTTTATTGAGACTCTCTGCTTGGATGGGATTTCAAACAGGTCCCTCCGTAAAATTTTCTCTCTTGCCCCTCTGTAACTAGAGCAGTGCTTCTCAAACTTTAGTGGGTAGGGAAATCGCCTGAGGATAAAGATTTGGATTCAGTAGATCTTAGGTGGGACCTGAGATTCTACATATCTAACAATTCTCCCAGGTGCTGTCAATGTGGACCATGAACCAGTCACCTTTCTGGTAACTAATATTGACTGGAGGTTGCTGTGTACCAGGCCCTGCCTTCACACTCCTCTGCATTCCCCATGCTCTTTGTTCCTGAGGGACCTTGTCTCTACTGCCCCTTTACCAGGAGTTCCCTCTCCCACCCTCTGCTGTCCAGTGGTGAGAGGCCCATGTCCCCTCCTCTGGGAAGTGCTCCTGGACTCTCTCAGGCAGGGCTGCTCGCATCCTTTCAGTGCTCCCACAGTATCCTGTTGATCACATTTTTTACATGGATCTGTTCATTTGCCTCTCTCTGAGTTCTTGAGGATCCTGGAAAGTGTCTTGTCATTCCTTGCTTCTATCCCAGTGCCATTCCCTACTCTTTGAATTAATGTGATAAAGGAATTTTTCTAGTCATCTATTTGTTATCCTCTCTCAACTCCTGCATCATGAGGGCAGGAAAGCAGGATGTGTCTGATGTGTCTGTCCGTCTGCTGCTCTGGAGTACCAGGAGTACAGAAAAGCTGGATGGGGAGGAACTGAAAAGGCTGAAGGATCTAATGTGTTCCTAGAGCTCCCCATGGTTCGAGTCAAGATATGTTGACTATGGCAGTTAAATATTTCAACATGTCACTTTGATAGGTACTACTACACTGTGGTTAAGAGCATGGTGGCTGGGAAGCCAACTTGGTTTTATCAGAGCAAGTTCCTTTACTTTTAGAGCCTTGTTTGCCTGACAGGACTGGTACTCACAGCATGGGCAGCCATTATGAGGATTAAATGAGCTTATCCATGACCAGCATTTGGATTCAGTAGATCTTAGGTGGGGCCCGAGATTCTGCATATCAAACAATTCTCTCAGGTGCTGTCAATTACTCTGAGGGAACATAAAATAAACTGGTGCCAGACTTGGTCTCCAGTTGGGTGATATTGGATGAGTTACCAAACCTTACCTTTTCAAGCTTTTGTGTCTTAAGCAAAAAAAAAAAAAAAAAAAAAGGGAATAATACCATATTTCCTCGAGTCTGTGGCACCACCAACTAAAAGATACTTTGTTGATTTATTGGCACCTTTCTTTTGTGTAGGGGGGGCTAGGGAAGAAACACTCAAAAAACTGTGCACATCATCTGAGGGCTTTATCTTAGAATTGAGGAAATATAACTCAGTGAGACATTCTCTGGGAAGTTCCTGAGCTCAATGCCTGGTATGTAAGTACTCAATATACATAATTGTTATTATAATTATTATCAATAGGAGCAGCACATGCTTCAGAGCTTGTGTCTGCTTCTGGCTTCCTACATAGGAGAGGTCCTTCAGGAATAATTATATCATGCTTTGCTCCATGACATGGAAATGGCCCAGTCTAGTCAGTAAAGAAACTGAGAACACACATCCAAATATCTAATAGAAACCATTCTCTAATCAGCTCATTAGAATAGGCTTTCCTCAGAAGTCCTCAGAAGTCAGATATCACTGCTGATACAAACCATCCCTTTTAAGCAGCAGGCATGCAAGGCCAATTATCCATTTATTTCATTTATTTCAAAGTCATCCACTGCATCCATGAGAAGGTCTATAGTAGATGTGGTTGGTTGGCTGACTTATCCCCTACCCAGCTCCCTTTGCCTTGCCTCCTTCCAATTCTGGCCAATGACTTGCCAGAAGAGGACTGCTGCTGGGTTCCTGGGAATATTTTGCTTTCTTGATACAGATGCTGCTTCTTTCTATTTCTCCTCTCTAAAAGAACATAAACAAGATGGCGGGAACTGTAGCAGCTATCCATGAGTGTGACGAAAAAGACAAGAAAACCAAGGAGATTTCTACAATGACATTGTGAACCAAATCCTGACAACTTTACATGAGAAAAATAAAGCTTGATTTGTTTAAGCCATTGTTGTTGAGTGTGCTACTATTTGAAGCTGAAAGCATTCCTAATACAGCACAGTACTTTTAAAATAATATTTTTCCATGGAAAATTCTTTAAATATGCCCTAAGAAACAACAGGAAGCCAAACTGACAAGTTAGTCAAGACTCCTTCTAGAAGTCTGTAGAACTCAAATCCATAATTCCAACCCATTCATTGCATTTCTTTGGAGGCTGGATGAATACTTTCCTCAGGCAGGAATCACTAGCTCAAGTCAAATCCAGAGCTGCCAGAGATAGAAACATTTAGGCTTGACTTAGTTCAGAACATTTTCCTTGGCATGCTTTTTGCTGTGAGCCTTTCTGAACCGAGGATGAGGCTTTCTAGAATTAGTTGTTCCAGACAGAGGAATTCCTTCTAGAAAAACCTGGGTTCACATTTCAGATGTATCAGCAACTATATTACAAGTAGTGAAAAAAGGAAGACTTGTGCTTTCATTAGGCTGAATGCAAAGAAGTAAATGATTAACTGTACCTCTGTTGTTTCCAGACTGTCCTGTGATATTTCAAAAGTATTTCTGACCCTTTCACTGGGTTTAAGAGCATGGGATCTGTGACTCCTGGATAAACAGTGCCTGTTTATAACAGCGGTCATAGCACAGGGCACACTGAACTGAGATGCTTGAGAGCTTGGGGGTGGGGTGGGGTGGGGACAAGGACTGTGTTTATTCATCTTTGTATTCCCAGGATTTGGTACAGAATCAGTGCTAAATAGGCATTTGCTAAATACTGAATAAACAAAAGTCTCTATTAACAGTGAGTCAGTAATTCAAGTCTCATTGCTGTACTCTAAGTATGTTATACTTGGGGAAAATCAACTTAGTGACTAATGATTTAGGTTATATAAACACTCAACAGCACAGTCCTCTATAATTATGTTTATGTTTGATTAGGGCAACTATAATTTGTGTCTGCCCATTTAATTTATTTTAGTACAATATGCATTACAAATAAACTTGGAGAGTCTTTCTAGTTAAAACAATTTTCTTATTGTTTTAAAACCTATTTTTCCAATGGAAATCAGACAATGCTGCCCAAAAGGCTTCAGATGTCTTTTCTCTCTGTTTGACAATTTTTATATTCTATTCCACAGGAATAAAACTCTGAATCATAATTCCTCCTTGCATACACATACAGAACTATTTTTCTTCACTTATAATAATGTCAATGATAATTTAAGGAATGTTAATAGTCCACAGGGGGTGCTATAGAAAATAAAATCGACTTATTGATGAGCACCTAGCGACCAAGTTGAAGTGAAAGAATTCTTTAAAACACGTTTGTAAATTGAATAGCTAATTTATTGACCACTTACAATATTCCTGGCACTGGGGTCGTTACTGTACATAACTTAAGAAGCCTCACATCAGCATTATTAACCCTTTTCGGTAACCAGGGGAAATGAGGCGCAGGAGTGGTAAGTGCCTTAATCTCTGTTACCTGGTTAGTAAGAGGTGGTGCCCTGGAGGAAAGCCAACGTCTCTGAGCAAAAAGCCTTAGTGTTGCCACTAAGCCACAGTACCAGAGGGTTTTAGGAGGACCTCTCTAGGAGGCTTCGCTCTTTTTCTGAGGACTAAAATCCCGATCCCAGGGAGCATCAATGGGGCATATTCCACCTTAAGAAAACCTACCCCAACAAAGCAACTATCTCAGGAGAGTTCCCTCACATCACAAGGGGATTTAGGCATGGCTCCTTTAGGAGCTCAACCACTGAGCTACACTCACACCCCAGGATGATTATATTTCAGTCTAATTATTTATGTCTGAATATGATCAAGTGAAGGATAAACTTATTTGGAAAGATTCCAGTGGGGTTGGGAGAAGGTTTAGACTGCCATAGGCGTTGGATAGCTACTAAAAAAAAAAAAAGACTTCATTTTTATCTAAAAACTTGCACACATTTTGTATTTTATGCCAAAATGTTAATTTTGTTTTTCAAAAAGAATTATTAAAAGTTTTGACAAGATTATAATAAATTTACATGGCTCAGAAATGAAAAGTATAAAAAGGTCAATATGAATTCTCTATCCCCACTACTCTCCTTATCTATTTGCTATCCTCTCACTAAAAGGCAACAATTTTAGTCACTTTCTATCCTTTCAAAAATATTTAAAGCATACCAAAGCAAATGTGAATGTGCACACACACATACATACGCATATTCTTTAAACCCCTCTAGAATATATATAAGCAAATAATACACTTTATTCTGCACCTTGCTTTTTTCTTCATGGCTGCATGGTGTTCTATTGCGCATATGTACCATAATTTAATTTGATGTATATGTAGATTGTTTCTAAATTTTTTTTTCTGCAATGAATAACCTTGTACATACATTATTTTGTATGATTCCAAGCATATTAGTAGGATAAATTACTCGAGCCTCAGTTGCTCGGTCGAAGAACATTTGCAACTCGGCAAATATCATCATATCCCATTCAATAGAATCAAGCCACTTCATCCTGCATTAGCTACATTTGAAAGTATCTGCTTCTCCATGGCCTCACCAACACATGGTTTATCTTTTTTTTTTCAGGTTTTACAAATCAAAAGAGGTGAAAAAATGGTATTTCAGTGCAGTTTGAATTTGCATTGCTTTTATTATGAGTGAGGTTGAAATCTTTTCACAAATTTAAGTCATTTGTAATTCTTGTTTTTTGTGACTATTTTTACATATCCTTTGCCTGTTTTTCATCTGCTTCATTATTTCCTTATTGACTTCCAGGAACTCTTTATATTATTGATGAGGTTAGTCCTTTATCTGTGATATGAGTTAAAATATTTTCCTCAGTTTGTTGTTTGTTTTTGACTTTGCTTAGGATGTTCTTGTTACTCAGAAGGTTTTTTTTTTTTTTTTTTTTTTTAGGAAGTATCAAGGATTGAAACCAGGACCTTGTACATAGGAAGCAGGCATTCAACCACTGAGCTACATCTGCTCCCCAATAAGAATGGTTTTTTTCGCTTGTTTGCTTTCATTTTTAGGAGGTACTAGGGATTTAACCTGGGACCTCGTACATGGGAAGCAGGTGCTCAACCACTTGAGCTACATCCACACCCAGAAGTTTTTGATTTTCATATAGTTGAAGCTATCAATCTTTTATTGCTCCTTGATTTTAAGTCATAGTCGGTAAGGTCGTTTTTTACTTTGAAGTATATAAAAATTAATTCTTTGAGTGTTTTCTTCTAGCATATTCATGGTTTCATTTTTTACACAATCTCTGATTATTTTCTAATTTATTATCATGTATGGTATTCATGCAGGTCAAACTTTATTTCTGCTTCTCAATTGCTACTCAGTTGTTCCAAGCCATTTATTAAGTAGTTCATTTCTTCTTTACTCATTTGTGATACTATGCTGATCATATATGAAATATCCCATTTATGGTAGGGTCTATTTTTGGACTTTCTAACTTAATTCCATGGGTTTGATTGTTTATTCATGCACCTGTGCCATATTATTCTACTTATTAAGACTTTATAATGTAATAAAATGTGGTGGGGCCAGTCCTCCATGATTGTTCTTTTTCAGAGTTTTCCTGGCTATTCTTGCTTGTCTATTTTCCTATTTAAACCTTACTATCACCTTGTTTAGTTAAAAACTGATAAAAGAGTCAGATCAACAGACGCACATTCTGATACGTTTGTTCCAATGGGGCTAAATTTACAAATAGATTTAGGGAGAATTGACATCTTTACTGTGTTGAGTGTTCCCATCTACAGCATGGTATGGCTTGCCATTTATACAAATAACCACGCCTATTTTAACATTACCTATGATTTTCCCCCACTGCTCATCATTTAGCGAAATTGTGTTTCCAGTGTGTTTCCTATGGGTTACATTTCTGGATGGCCCTTGGAAGGATGCCAACCTTTTAGAGAAGTTCGAGTTGTAAGGGGGTGTATTTGTTAAAGATGGAAAATGTTTCCCCCTTACAGTACAGTTGGTTCATGGCATAAATCATTGCCATTTAAACTTCAGATTAGTTTATGCCTCCCAACTTGCTTAACAGTCCCCCTCAACTCTGTTTTCATGGTCTCCCATTTCCCTCAACACTCTATCAGTGGAAGGCTCCCAGCAGCCTTTTGGTAAAATATTCCTCTGTCCTGGCCACAAGTGATTGAGCAAGGAGTGAGCACCTTTCTGACTCAAGCTGAGAAAATCTGAGACTAAAATGCTGAAATTTGGAGTTTGGATTGTGATAGAACAATTTAGCTTCTTTTGGTGGCTGGACCTGTTATCTGTTGGCAGCTAAGTTCTACCATATGACTAAGGAGAGAAGAAAACTTGTCTAACCAGGGCAAAATGAAGCAGCTGCATAGGGTGAGATGACAGAGAGATGAAAATCACAGAGTGGGTCCCATTGGGTTCCTTCCAGGCTGCGTTGCTGTCCTTGAACTCCATGAAACACCTCTGCATCCTTGTAATAATTCAAGCTGCTTAAGCTAGCTGGAGTTGACTTTTGTTTCTTGCAACTGAAAGGAAATTAATACAGCTAGTCAGAGCTTACATGTGAAGTGATCTATACTAATTCTGTAATTATACTGAGAAAAAAAAATGTAAAAATTTCCAAATTTAAAAATGCTCTTAGGGGAGCAGATCTAGCTCAGTGGTTGAGCACCTGTTTCCCATGTACAAGGTCCTGGATTCAATTCCCAGAACCTCCTAAAAAAAAAAAAAAAAAAAGAAAAGAAAAGTAACAACAACAAAAATTTAAAAAAGCTCCTAAATACCTAACAATAACAAACATTTATTGCATGCTTACCAAGTATTAAATTTAAGCATTTACATAGTCTCATTCAAGGCCTACAACAAGTCAATCCTATTTTATGAATGCAGACCCTGCAGCAGGTTGAATAGCTTGTCTGCTCACAGTTTTGAGAAAGCCAAGATCCAGACCAATAGCCTGATGTATAACCTGTGAGCTACGTGGCCCCAACCAACTGTGTTTGTCTCACAAGAAGCAGTGGGAAAGATTAAACAAACTCACGAAGTTGGCCCAAGCTTTACTTCAGCGGGGCTGCCAGGCTTATCGGGCAGTTAGTTATCTGCCCTGCCTGTGCTCTCTGATGGAAGAGCTGGGGGCAAAAGAGCTGGCCGAAGAAACTAACAGGCAGTTCCAGAAGGTGGCAGCAGGAGGCAGTAGCATCTGCTTCTTCCTTTGGGTTAGATGAGAAGTCCCCAGATTAGAAATGGCTTTGAACCTGCATTTGGTACCACTTTCTGCCAGAGAACTGCTTTGTTAGGAATTGGTTTAAGCCTTGAGAAATGGAGCAATTTGAGAAGGAACATGATTTCAAATTACTGAAGTTTAATGAAATACAGAATTTATGTTTTGGGCATAATAGTGTAATATTATCAGGAGAGCTTTTGGGGTCTATTCTCCACTCAAGTAAATATCTGTTTCTGTATGCACACACAATTTAGCTTGAAATAGAATTTAATTGGCAATAAAATATATGTTTAAATGTATTTTTGAAAAACAAGCAATTTGAAAGAGAAGGCCTTGCCATATCTCTAGGGCTTCCCAGCCTTCAGGCTCTCCCCACACATTGCCTCCGCTGAGCACACGCAGATTGAGGGACGATTCTGTGCCACCCGCTGCTCTTATTTCAGACGTCAATTCCATTCTCTAAGGTCCAAATTATATGTGCACCATCCACCCTTGCCCCAGTTTTGTACATAATTCATTTTTGTCCCCAGGTTTCCTTTTTGAAAAGAACAATAAATAGGAGGAACAAAAAGCTAACCAAGGGCTTGATTGCTGAGCAAAATTAATCTTGGTGAATCAAATTAAATCACAGTTCAAAAAAAAAAAAACCGAATTAGACAAATGCACCGTGATAGAGAGCTGCTTCCCTTGACAGCCTTGTTAGGAGAGACCCCGATATACCAGGTGCAGAGTACTGGGGTTGCTCTGCAGACATGGAATAAGCAGCATGTAGGCTGTGTCTACATGGGCAGCGCAACATGGAGAATTTAGATAATCACGCACAAAACTCAAATGAAAAGCCTGGATAGTGGCCTCTTTGTATGGTAAGAACATTTGTAGAGAGAGCAGAGCAAAGACAAGGTCTAGGAACTGTAGAGGGGATTGTAGGGAGGGGTGGTTGCTGGACAGGGGTCCAGGTCAGAGAGTCCAGGTCAGTGATTCTCAACACTCACTATACACCAAGACCACTCAGGAGCTTCTTAAAAGCATCAATACCTAGAGTTTTGAAGCCATGCTTCCTATTTAAAAGCTTCTCCAGTTGATTCTTACCTTCAGCTGGGGCTGGAAAACTACTGGGGTAGATGACAGATGCATGGGACATAAGGGAGGGGCAGAGGGAGTGTCCCGGGGAGAAGCAGTAGGTACTTAAAGAGGAGGAGAGTCTGTCCCAAGGCTTCCTTCCTGGCTCTGAGCAGGGCTCCAACCCTAAGGATAAAAGCCATTATTCCTGCCAGATGTCTCACACTGCTGGATATCAAGGAGTTTTTTTTTACCAACTAAATTCATCCTTGGTCATGAGAAAGTGCTCAGCTTGGCATATGAAGAAAATGCTACTAACCTAGTGTTATTAGGACAGAGTCTAGATGTTGCTTTTCCAAGGGTGGGAGTGGATGCTGCCAGTTCATTGGTGTGTATGTGTGAGTGAGCTTTCTTATAATCACCCAATTCTATTTTTGTGGCTTTTTACAGGCAGTGTACGAAAAAGGGGTTTCTTGGGAACTGTTGAGATAAAGAAAGTTAATAAAGAATTCTCACAGCGTTGACAGGTTGCACTTGGGTTAGTGTTTGAACAAGAGCCCTGGGTGAGAGGATGCGGAGGAGGCGTGAAGGTTGCACCCATAGCCACGGGATTCATCATTCCACAGATACAGGTCTCGGCGTCTGTGAGAAAGACTGGGGAACTGCGATTGTTAATTTATGACTGCATCAGTGAAATATTTGTCTGGCGATGAAGGAGAAACTTGATAATTAGTATTTTGACTAATCTGTGAAATCAAATGGGTTATTTTGACTACTGTCAATTCAGAAATGGGAAGTGTTTTATCAGTGGCTAGTCTCCTAGTACAGGTAACACTTAGCAAAGAAGTAGCAGTTGAATCCATTAACGATGCTTGGGTGTCAACTACGGTTGCTTACCAAAGCTCATTAATAAATTCCTCAGTGTTTCTGATGGATAAGATCATGGTTCAATAGCCACTCAAGAAAACCTTGCAATTCTTACCACAAAGGATGGGGAGTCCCTTTGTAAAGGGCCTCTGTACCGGCATTTTTAGAAGCTGTGCACTTGGGGAGAGAGCTCCTTGTAGGGTTTTGCTCAGGTGGCCTGAATCTAAATTTAAATAAAAACAGTAATTCTCAGCTTCTCATTAGAATCAAAAGGGAGCTTTCAAAAGACCCCAGGCTGCATCCCAGGCCAAATAATTCAGTATCTCTGGATGTGGGCTCCAGCATCAATAGTCTGTAAAGCTCTACCAGTGATTTCAATGTGCTGCCAGGGTTAAGCACAACTAACCTAGAGTCCTGTGTGGGACACTCATTTTTTTCTTTACTCTGGAGATTGCAAGATAAATGTAAAAAACTTCTAGGAACTTTTCAAGAAAACCTATAGGAAGGAATCATATAGATATCTATGTAGAACACACCATGTACGAACAATAGAAGTAGTAAGAGTAATAACAAAAGCAATAATAATAATAATTAACATTATGGATTATCTCACTCAATCCTAAGTAAAACCAGGTGAGGTAGGTACTATTATTACCTCCATTGTACAGATGAGAAAACAGGCCTACAAAGGCTACAAGTGCAGAGATGAACAGGGATCTATGGAAAGGCTCAGAGAGGTTTGTATTTACCTTGTCCCTTTTTTATTCCTGTGTGGGAAACTTGGTAGAGAAGGGGTCAGAGAGAAAAGAGACTAGAGGTGCCTCCCTCCTGCAGACAGAGCCAGATGAACAAATCAAGGGTGTACCACCAGAAGAGATTTGGTGGGTAAACACCTCCCTGCTAAGCCAATATTTTCTGAAGTTTAGACTTCAGATTCTTGTGGGCATTCATAGCTCCTCTGAAGAAAAGAGACAAAGCTGAGTACATTTGAAAAATGTCTAAAACAAAAAAAAGCTAATAAATTTACTTTATTTTGACTAAAAAGGGGGTAAACTTTAGAGTGCTTTATAAAATTGGAGAAAACTAAGGAGAAAAATCACTGTTACAAGATTTAAACAATAACAACAACAAAACAACTCAAGAAACACATGCTGGGTTATAGCTGGGTAATTTTTTAGATCTCAAAATACCAGCCAGTAAAGAGGAAACCTTCAGGAGCTAAAACTTCCACCAGATGTCTTAGAATCAGACCCAGCAGCAGATGGAAACATGATGCTCTCTAGTGCTCTCCTATCACATGGGGACCCAGGGTATGGGAAGGAATGGGGGTGGGGAGTAAGAAGTGGATTTTATTTCTACATGCAGGGGAAAACTCTTCCTATGACTAGCAAGGAGAAGAAAGAAATTTCACAAATGAGAGGCTTCATTTTAAATGTGAGACATACTAGACTCTGAAAATTGAAGTAGGGCGTAAAACAAAAATTTTCAGTTGGGAACATTCTTACTTATATTTGTTCTCTACTATATTTTTTCCAGAACAACCAGATTACAGGCAGAATACAAAATAAACCAATTTGTGAAACTTGGAAGTTATGGGCTGGTAGAAAATCTCAGTGTAAAGCAATTTAAATATTGCTCCTGAGGAATTTTTAAGAGCAACAACCAAACGATTTATTATTCTTAATGTCTATTTTGTAATACCTGAGTATAAAACTTGGGCTCATTTATATATTATTTCAAAAAACACTGGCTAATGTAACGAGATGCAGAGACAGATATATCCATCACATTCTTGAGGAAGTCTTTTTTCTATGTCTGAAAATAATAAAAGAAAGTTCTAATAGAACCTAATCTTCCAAGGATGTGAATGAGTAGTCTTGTAAACATTTTAACATGGATTTTATAAACTCTCTCATTTATTTAACCTTTCATAGAAAGCTTTCCCCACTCAATATAAGAAGGAATTTGTCACTGAAACCTCACGCCGGAGCTCATCAGCAAAAACAGTGCTTAGCCACCAGAGCAAGCTTCTCAATTTTACTTGAAAGAAATTTCTGAGAAATATTCAGTCTCACACTATCCTTTCTCCAAAAGACATTAGTTCTGATTCAAACAAAATGGGATAAACGAAGGCTACTTATTGAGAGATAATTATTCTATGAGCAATCGGCCAGATCTTTTTTCATAACAAAATTAACTCATTCATGTAGCCTCTCTACATAATTTACTGAGCAGGTTATGTTCTCCATGTGCCTTAAGCTAAGGAAGGGAGTGCCAGGGTCCTGTTGAAATAAGAAGCTACTCATGGTTCCAATCGAACTCATTGGTTAATGATCTCAAGTCGGATACTTCTAGCTTTCTCTATCAAGTGCATTGCTGGTGATATAAAATTAATTACTGATTTATTTGGACAGTCAAACTTTTATTAGTTTTAATTCTTCTCAACTTATTTGGTGTCCTACTTAGAAAGAAGACAGACTGTCTAGGAAATAATCTGGTACCAGAACAGTTGACACACATTTAATCCCTTTCCTACTTTCAACCTAACTTGCCTTATTCTTGCTCCCCCACCCACAGGATATGTTCATTTGGGAACATTTTCAATATGAATGGACTTACAAAAGCATCGTGGAGGGGTAAGTATGCTTCTAAAATAATGTAGTATGGTCCAAAACCAAAAAAAAATTTTTTTTCATTCAATGTTTTAGGTTATCTTGCAACTCCCTTTATTAGCACAGTTAATCAAGAGGTAACTGTCAAATGCCCAAGATAATTGAGCAGATTTTCCTTATCTAGGGAATAAAGATTCACTTTTCTCTGGAACTGGTATAAACTGCTCTTTAAAAATGCACAGCATGATGTGACTCAGTTCTCAAGTCTAGTTCCCTAGAAAGCTCCGAGTGATATATGAATGGCAGGTTTCCCAGCTACTCCGGAGAGGAGAGGGGGAAACTGTGTGTGACAGGTACTCTGAATGAGCCCCATGTTGCCCTCAGTCCTTTTATAATCTATTTTCCCCAACACCTTAAAAATGCAAAAAAAATTATAGAATTAAGGAGTTCTGACATACGGAAAAGTCAAGTATATTTCTAAATGCACAGCTCAGAGTAGTTATTTGAAGTCAGTGGTTTTATATACATGAATGTAAATGATCAATCCACATCAATCTGACATATCGATAAGTAAATATTAATCACTGATGTGTGTGGCTTTTGGTTTCCTTCTAAAAGCCAAACAATGATCTGTATTGCATTGCTTTTAAAACATTCCTTCTCATTCCCCAAACACTGCCCTCTATATGAAATGAAGATTTTTCTTCACTTTCATTTTATTAAAAAAATCAATACTACTTTAATAAAAACATTACACAAATAATTTAAAAATCAGACAGTGCTAAAAGTGTTATAATAAAAATTAGCAGGGTCTTGTACCCTGCTTATCTGCCTCCCATCTCCCAGAAGCAACCTGTTTCCACCCTATGAGCTGTTTCTTTTAATGTTAACTTCTACATTTCCAAAAAATATGCATATACTACTACCTCATACTGCTTCTGTTTTCGACACTGAGGATGGAAGAAAACTCTATTTCCTTGATGCTGGGTGAATCTTCTTTCCTTCCTCAAAATATAATTATATTTCAACTTTTGGTTAAGTCCATACATATTCAGTGTTTTCATTTTAATGACTATGTAAAGACTGTTCACTGTTGAACCAGAAAGTTAATATGATTACATTTCCTTTCTTGAATTACATTTTATTGTTCTTAGAGTTAATAATTGCCTTTTTTATTTACTTAGTTTTTTTTTCTTCTGAACATCTGATTAAGTCTTTCCAACAGGCTCCAACAGCTCTATAAAATGTATCTCAGCAGGATTTTCTACATGGTCAAATCTGTCATTTAATTTATTGGTCCATTTTCTCTCTGCAGACACTTTCCTAGAGTCCTCCATCTTTCTAATTTCCAACACTCACTGGCACTTTCCTGGCTTAGGCAGAGCTGTCCTGCTGGAACTTCCCTTCACTGTCATACTGAGAGTTTCCTTCACCTCTTTCCTGTGTTGGATTCCCAATTGTCTTCCTCTTTCTTGGTTTATACCCTTTGGTTTTATGGAACACTTCCTTCAGTAGTTTCTTGAGAAATGGTATGGGGAAGTACCTTCTTGTTTGCTCGACAGTCTGGATGGATATAGAATTCTAGGTTAAAGGTCATTTTCTCTCAGTATCTTGAAGTCATTGCTCTATTCCAGCTTTCAATGTTTCTGTTGAGAAGTTCAACGTCCTTCTTATTGCTCTTCCTTTATATTTTGTCCATTTGTTCTCTTTGGAAGTTTCTAGGATCTTTATCCCTGGCCTTCTCAAATTTCATTAATGATGTGCTTTGGAGTAGACCTTTAATTGTTCACTGAGCTGAGTACTCGACAGCCTTTTCAAACTGGAAATTAGTGTCATCCAGTCTTAAGAAATTCTTTGTTTTATTTCTTTAAATATCTCCTTCTCACTCTCTTTAATGTTCTCTTTTTCTACAGTTCCTCTTAGTTGGATATATGATCTCTGCTTCCCCTGGGCTCTGTTTTTCTGTTTGTCTTAGTTTCTATCTTTCATGTTGGAGACTTTCCTCAAATATCCCAAGTTCCTTCTCTGTACATTAATATTTAAGAGTGAGACACCAAAAAGATAATTAGAAGTGTTCTGGGTATGGACAGGGCTTCTATATTAAAGGGCTTCACTGTAGGGCAACTGGACAGCCAGCTGACTTTTTTTTTTAAGAGTAGGATATCTCCAAATTTCAGTATCTGTAGTTCTTCGGTGTGGTTCAGCTTCTTCAGAGAAGGATCCTACAATCTTCTGCTTAGGAGTTATGATTCTAGATGCTAGCTTGGGAGAGAGGAGGGAAGAAGACTGGGAGAGCCTCATTGTTTACTCTGCAGACTTTCATTTAATCTCCCCATTTTAAGTCTAACACCTCCTTTCTTTCTTTCTTGGTGCCTGGTGTTCCTGAGTCTAGAACTTCTCTGGTTCAGTTTCTTGAGAGAATAAACCTTTGTTTTACATGGAGGTAGAATAGGGCTGTTTCCTGACAATATAGCATAGAAGTAAGGACATGAGGGGTTTTTATCTACTCCCTTTATAGACTCCTCCCTCTTTTCAGCCCTAACCTTCCTCACTCTTGCAGTACACAATGACTCCAATTTCAAAGACTTTTTGAGTGTCATCTCCCTCTTCACTCCCATTCCCATGCCATGGTATATAGGATCAACTTTACTCTTCTTGGATCAGTCATTTATCATTTTCCATCTGCTTTCTATTTTCATCTATTGTGATTCAGGGTGGCATGCATCTCCTAGTTTCACTACCCAAGGAGTTTGTGTTTTTTCTTTTTTCTCTTTGTTGTCTTAGAGTCTTTCTTAAGAGTAAAAAGATAAAAATATCTTTAGTCACCTTGAAATCATAAGTACTCACCAATTTAAAAAATGTATCTTCAGTACAACTTAATCACAAGTTATAGGATAAAAAGACAAGAATATAGAATTCATTAGTCTATGTCCATCACTTCTTGGCCTTTTGGCTAAGATCAAGTATAGTCTGTGTCCATGTGTCAAAATAGCTGTTCAACTTGAAAATGAAAGTCTAACAAGTTGTTTGCTCACAATCTGTGGACTGATTTATAGTAGTATTTTTCAAGGCAACGTGGTATCATAGGCAAGAGCAAAAGCTCCGGGATTAGAAGGATCTGGGCTTGAATCTGGGCTCTGGATTTTCCTAGCTTTCTTATCTTGGGCAAGTTACTTAACATCTTTGACTTTAAATTCTCCATTTATTTCTAACTTCAGGGTTGTAGTAAGGGTAAGTGAGCATGTATAAAGTTTTTAGAATAGTGTCAGGCATCTTGAGTTTATTGTTTAGGAATTATGAAGATATAGGGACAAGAATGGGTTGAATTATGCCCCCCAAAAAGACATGTTCAGGTCCTAAGCCCTGGTCCTGTGACTGTGACCTTATTTGGAAGTAGGGGTTTTGAAGGTGTTATTAGTTAAGATGAGGCCCAAAAGGATTAGGGTGGGCTTTAATCCAATAGGACTGGTATCCTTGCAAGAGGAGAACTGGACATAGAGAGAGGGAAGAATGCCATGTAGCAACTAAGGCAGAGAACACTATGGATTGCCAGGAAGCCAACACCAGAAGCCAAGAGACAGACATGGAACAGTGTTTTCCCCACAGACTTCAGAGGAAGCATGGCCCTGCCGATGCCTTGATTTCAGACTTCCAGCCTCCACAAATGTGAGTCAACAAATTTCTGTTATCTTAAGCCACCCAGGTTATAGCACTTTGTTATGGCAGCCCTAAGAAACTAATAAAGCAACTATATGTGTATTTTTATATATGTACTTTTAAAAAAACAAGCAATGGCTTTTAGTATAATCACAGAGTTGTGCATTCATCAGTGAGCTTATATTTTTGAAAATATATGTTTACTAGCCATTGGGTTTTACATATCTACTGCAGAAACTAAAGAAGATTTCAATGAATGAGGTGGATAGTCTGGAAATAAAGATATATTTTAGATATTCCTATAAATGTTTAGGATAATAGTGGCTAATAGTGGGGCTTAATCACTGCCATATTAGGATCACTGAGCCATGTAGATGACAGACAAGGTGGTTTACAAGACCAAAGTAGTCTTTGTATTCAACACCAGCTGCTGAGTGTCACAAGTGGACTGGAGCCACAGGTTGGCACCGTGAAATAGGGTGGAAGATGGGTAGAGAGGACAAATGTAACATGGCTACAGGTTCAGCTTTGCCTATTCAGCAAAGTCAAGACTCTTTTTTCCATTGTGGTCTTTTTCCATATTGAGAAGATAATTAGCCTCCACTAATGTAATTCTTAACATAACAAATTCTAAATGCCAGAAAAATGATCCCTCACTGCCACATTATAATGAACAATGCCCATTCAATTTAATATTGACTTTTAGGAAGGAAGCTCTAAGAGATGACAACCATAGGTGGTTTCTATCCTCAAAGAAGCAAAATTATTTGTGGCTCATTATGACTGATATATCAGTCCAGGCAAACTGATGGGGATGAAAGTATGGTAGGTCACCAAGGGTCATTATGCTATGGGAAGGAAGGTCATGGGTAGACTCACTGAGTCCTAACCACATATAGTGGTTATCAGTGGTTTCTCCATCCACTTGAGTAGAAACAGTCAAGCAAAATGCTTGCCACAAGACAGATGCTCAGTTTTTGGCTTTGAATTTTTCCAGAAAGTTCTAGTTGTTGGATATAATCTAGGAACTCATAATGGAAGATAAATGACTAAATTATGCTTTAAAAAGTTTAAGCGGCATTCAGGAGAGACCGATGTTTTCCAGAGGGTAAGACATTGAGGAGTTAAATCACTTTTGGATGACTGAAGCCTCACTTAGCACTAGAAATTGTCTCTAGACTTCATTATCATCAGTCGTCAATGTCCTCATCACCGTCCTTTTTAATTATTGAAAAAACATTTATTCTGAGGTGCTCAAAGTATTATTGAGACTATCCAATTACTTGTATAGTATTCATGAAATGCCACATAGAATCCTTTAGGATGTTTTTAATATTAGAGTGGTTTCCATACACATACCTCTATCATTTAACATCTAATCTGGTACCCTGAACTAGATATAACTCTGAATCAATTAAAAAACGTTATCTATATGGAAAAGTAGAAGGATTGAATCAAGTTTCTTTAAAAATATTTATAAAATAGCCATTGTTCAACTTTTAAAATATAATCAGGTTATGGGGGGGGGCGGGTGTGGCTCAAATGGTTGGGCGTCCGTCTGCCATATGGAGGGACCTGGGTTCGATCCCCAGGACCTCCCAGTAAAATAAAATATATATATATAGAAGGCGAATGGGCTGCCAGGCTCTGTGTGCCGGTGAGCCGCCAGGGCCTGGGAGCCATGGAGCAAGATGATGATGGAACAGGGGAGAGACAAGACGAGATGCTCCGAAAGCTTTGAAAACCAGGAACTGAGGTGGCGCAGGTGGCAGAACACCTCTCTCCTACATTGGGGGTCTCCAGGATCAAATCCTGGTAAAAATTGGAGGAGAAGGATGAGAAGAGATGGCAGGAAACAAACACAGAGAATTGCCCAGCAAATGGACACAAAACAGCAAATGGGGAAGGGGGCATTTAAAATGGATAAAGTAAATAAATCTTAAATATATATATATATATAAAATCAGGTTATTTCATAATAGTTATGTACTAGAAATTGCTTCATGTTAGAAGACTATAATAGTCTTTAGGCTAAGAATTTATATAATAGTTTAAAATGAACCTTTCCTTTTTTTACAATAATAATGTATACACCTGGAAGGGCATATTCAAATAGTGGTATTAGTGAGATGGTTCTTAATTATGTGCTGGAATTTAATTATTTGGGTCTATAGGTATGGAATGATTGTAAGTCTTGTTGCTTCCTAAATACACAAGGTTTGATTTTAGACGTCTTTTAATTGTTTTCTTCCTAAAAGAGAAGTGACCTCACCAGGCATGAATAATTTGGAGCATGTGTTAAATATGAGACATGAGCCTGATCTCTTTGAAGACATATTGGGATAAGCAAGTCTGTCTTGGCTGTTCACAGAATCTCATAGGGGACCACAGTAAGAAGGAAATCCAGAGAAAGTTGTCCCACCTTTTATCAGATGCTAGAATCCTTCTACTCCATTCCTCAAATTTTGCCTTATAGATAACTCACTGCCTCCTAAAGCAGTTCCTGGCCTTTCCCAGCACTGCTAATATTAAGAAAGTCCTTCACATATTGAATCACAGTTTGCATCCCATCACCTGTTCCTGATGGCTCCTCTTCTGCTCTTGGGGAGATAAAGAATAAGCTAAAACTATCCTCTATATATGAAAGCACCTCTAAAGTTTGTTACCATGTCATGCCTGCACCTCCTTTTTCTTGGGCTAATAGCCCCAGGTCCTTTCACCATTCTCAGACTCATCACCTTGTTTTGGAAGTACTTCACTGTCTTTCTTTAAATGGAGGTACCCAGAATTGAATGCAATATTTAGGAAATAGCAGAAGCTCTGCACAGAAAACTAGGCCATAATTTCCTTTGTTCTGAAACCCACTGATGCAGCCTAAGATTGTACTTGCTATTTCAGGGGTCACTTTAAATTGTGGGTTCATAGCATCCTTGCAGCAAACTAAAACCCCCAGGTCTTTTTTGTAAAATATAATAAACCCATCCTTCTTTCATTCTGTGCAAGCCGAACTAGCTGATCAATAGTTCTGTTTAATGTAATCATGTTAGTTTAGACCATATGTCATGCTGCCCTCTAAGGGCCAATGAGGATCTCTGGAGGGGGTGGGCTTGGGAGGGCAGGACAGAACTGAGCAGTTTTAAAGGCATATTCAAGGGAGCAGATTAGCTCAAGACGTTGAGCACCAGCTTCCTACATTCGAGGTCCCAGGTTCGATCCCTGGTATCTCCTAAAAACAAAACAAACAACAAACAAACAAACAAATGGGGAGCTGATGTAGCTCAGTGGTTGAGTGCTGACTTCTCATGTACGAGGTCCCAGGTTCAATCCCTGGCCCTGATATCTCAAAAACAAACAAACAAATTCGCCTTCAACAAAACACCAAAAAAAAAAAAAAAAAAAAAAAAAACCCACAAAACAAACAAACAAAAAACAACAAAAAAAGCTTATTCAATATAGTTTTATATTTTAACAGTGCAAAAGGGCATTGGTAAACACTCACGAAATGAGAATTCAAAGTGTTAGTTATTAATTAATTACCTCTCAGCTCCAAATTAATCCTTCGTGACCTGTCTGACTAAAATGGAGCTAGATCCTTTAAATATTCTTCCTTTGTTAGATGATACAATGTTTTATTTTTTTTATTTCCCCCCATCCCCTAGTTGTTTGCACTTGCTGGGTCTGTTTGTCTTGTTTCTTTAGGAGGTAGGGGAGCAGAACCAGGACCTCTGATGTGGGAGGGAGGGGCCTAATCACCTCCCTAATCATCTAAGGGAGCAGAGGGGCCACCTCTGCTCCCTTAGATGATACAATGTTAAGCTTTGTCAGGAGAGGGTGCTGAGAGACAGTGCAGGAGGAAAGGCGTTTTGCTTCCTGGTTTGGAGTACTTGCTCACCAGGCTGCTATAGTGCACATGGCTTCCCCAGCATCCAGATCCAGTAGCCTGTGACTTGCCCCGCACTAAGCATCTAGAGCATGGGCAGCTTCTCAAGTGTTAGGCTCCTGCAATGCTCACAGCTTTTCCAACACCTGGATCCTGTAGTATATGATGGGCAACAGCACCTGGTGGCCAACAGTCTTCCCTGATGCCCCCTCAAGCAGTTATTTTTTGGTACCAGGGATTGAACCTGGGACCTCTTATATGCAAAGCATATGCTCAACCACCGAGCTAAAGCTACTCCATACCCCTCAAGCAGTTTTGAAATGGATAAAGTTGATAGATTTAACAAATAAAAATACAGGATGTCCAGTTAAATCTGAATTTCAAGTAAGCAACAAATAATTTTTAGTATAATATTTTAAGTATATGGTTTGCATGGGACAGACTTATACTAAGAAAATTATTCATGTCTTATATGAAATTCAGATTTAACTGGTTGACCTGTGTAGCAGTTTGATATTGTTTATGAATTCCAAAAATAGATATTGGATTATGTTTGTGAACTGGTCTGTTCCTCTGCGCTTGTTAGGTTGTATTAGACTCAGAGGTTTCACTTTTACTTGATTTAGTTGTGATTAGAGTTTTGATTGGGCCACATCACTGGGATGTTGAATCCCTGCCCCCCCCTGTGGGCAGGGACTCTCAGAGAAAACGAATCGGCAGAGGAGTTAGTAGGAGTTTTTTTAGCTGGACCCCAGGAAGTAAAAACACAGAAGAGGAATAGAGATGCTCCATAGACATAGCAGAGGCCCCAGGAAGAAGAAAGAGAACCTGATAGTCTACAGCTGACCTTGAGGAGAGAACAGAGCAGCTGAGCCGGAGAGAAAGGAGGCTTGGGAGAAAGAAGAGACTCATTCCAGCCTACTGCTGATATTGGAAGAAGCTGGGACCACAGAGCCTTAGGAGGAAGAGGGAAGTTGAACCCTCGCAGACCTCGGAGGCCATCTTGCTCCAACACGTGGCAATAGACTTTGGTGAGGGAAGTAACTTATGCTTTGTGGCCTGGGAACTGTAAACTTCTACCCCAAATAAATACCCTTTATAAAAGTCAACAGATTTCTGGTATTTTGCATCAGCACCCCTTTTGTTGACTAATACAAACTATATTTGGCAACCCTGTAAACAGAGTGTGTATTAGTTTCCTCTTGCTGCTATAACAAATTACCACAAACTTAGTGTTGACTTAAAAACAACACAAATCTATTATCCTATAGTTCTGAATGTCAGAGGTCAAAAATAAATCTCACTGGACTATAGTCAAGGTGTCAGCAGGACTGGTTCCTTCTGGAGGTTCTAGGGGAGAATTTGTTTCCTTGCTTTTGCCAGCTTCCAGAGGCTACGTACATTTCTTGGCTCATGGCCCCTCCCTCCATCTTCAAAGCCAGCTATATAGCATGTTCAAATCTTTCTTTGATTCTCTGATCTCTGCTTCCATTGTCACATCTCCTTCTGCCTTCATCATCACATGACCTTCTCTGAGTCTCCCACCTCCCTTTTTCTCCTATAAAATCTCTTGTCATTACATTCTGCCCACCCAGATAATCCATGGTAATCTTCCCATCTCAAGATCCTTAACATGATCATATCTGCAAAATCCTTCTTTACCATCTAAGGGAACCTATTCATGGGTTCTGGATTAGGACATGGACATCTTTACAGGGGTGAGAGCCATCATTCTGCCTATCACATTGTGTCTTCAGTGAGAAACCTCCTTGTAACCAGCTTTTCCTGTCACCCTAGAGGGCATATTACAAGCAGGTTCTGAAGAGCAGATGCCCAAGTTGCACTTGGGCAGCACCACAGCCACTTACTTCTCTGCCATTCAGTGAGCCAGCTCTTCTCTCTTCAGTAAGACCTGGATCTCAGTCCTGGGGAGCAGGGGCCCCTTCCTTGGACACTCTAAGTCCTAGGGGTCCTAGCTGCTCCTTATATCTGATATTCTTAGATTCTACAGAGTTGGCTTAACTTTTTTATTAACCAATCTTTTGTTGCTCCAATCCTCTCTTACAAATAATAATTCTTTATAGTCAGCTTTCCCAGTTCTAGTTACTGTGAAACTCCTGATTAGACCTTGACTGATAAACAAATGTCATGAGAAAGAACTGGTTCCAGCTTGTAAAAACAAGGCAAGTAAGTGTCTTCACAACACTGGCAAATGCCTAACAATGAATGGAGCTGTTCACTTCCCTGGGTCACCTTGTACTGAGTTACTAGATTAAACCCTTGTGTATGGCATTTCAGGCCTCCCATTTTTGGTCTCTGTCTTCCTCCACCATAGCAGAAATCTCACTCTTTATCTTCCTCCTGCCAACATTTTCTACTGCAGCCAAATCTGCCTGCTACTATTCATAAGGTGGCCTATTTATTCTCACATCCCTCCATGCCTTTTTGCATATGATAACCCCTCTGAACCAGTCCTATCTCCTTCAAAACCTGTATTAACATTAACTTCTCTAAAAAATCTCTCTAGATGAACCTTATGCTCATTTGCCCTACATCTGGCCTCAGCACTTCTGTCCCCTTGGTGTACAGGTGCAATATAAAATATGCATTTTAAATGCTTGAACTCTCTTTTATAAGTCTATTGAGACACTGCAAGTAAATCACAAACTCCTTAAAAGCTGGGACTTTGCTTTTTATTTCTTCTGTATTTTTTCCTTGAGGGTCCTGGTACTATGCTTGTTGGAGGCTTCTTGTTGAGTTGGTGCTAACTGAATGACTAGGGACAGTCATAGCCCTCAGGTCTTTGTTAGTTCTTTGACAAATGATGTACTGACAACTTCTGCAGGAGAATAAAAATGAACAAAGAAGGTATCCCTAACCTTGGAGCATACGTGACATTAAAAGATAGACATGGTCCAGTTTATTGATTTCCCACTTCAGTGTAGTGGTCAAATTGTACCCCATCCAATGTGGCATTCAAACTCTGTCAAGCTGCTGAGTCAACTAAAGGTGACAGAGCAGAGGCCATATTAAAGGGCAGACATGGCTGGAATACTGACTGGCCATGGCTAGTGCAAGTAGCTTCTTAAGTAGTTTACTCAAGACCTTTTATGCATCAACTGGCAACTCTAAGACATGAACAATGAGGTGGAACACAGCCACTCCATGCACCGGTCAGGTTTGGTGCAGCATCAGCTCTGCAGGGTTGGAAACATACAAATGACAGATGACAGCAGGACTGCTAACCATCTTCCATATGGGGATGGGAAGGGCAGGAAAGAGAAATGCTGTAAAGACTTAAAGATGCTCTAAAGTGCTGGTACCTACTCTATAAATACTGCAGGAGCAGCAAGCTCATCAATGTTGGCTGTTACCTTCAGGCCCCTTGGAGAGTATAGCAGCTGAATTATGAATAGCAACCAAGCTAGCAGCTAAATGTACAGCAGATATGTATAGAGGCAAGAGTAGATAGCCCCTGATCCCTCATCAGTCTTCATTACTATGCTAGAGCACATGATCATTAGTGATGTCAACATCATCCTTCTATGAATATAGAGAGAGGTTTAATATGTCAGAAGAAATAAAGGAGAACATTGACACTGTAAAGGAAAGGAGGGTTTCTCCAGTCATCAACTGTAACATCAGTAACATGCAAGATTTTTAAAGTGTTAATTAAACGGCAGTATTACAATTACACAAAAGGAATAAAACCGAAACAAAATTTATTTGACAAAAGGTAAGATGGTATCTTTTAAGCAATATTCTCAGATACTTATGCAAAGACTGTTTCCAAGGTATCTTGAGTTAATACTTGATATGATCATTATTGGGGACATGCATAATCCCTTGGATTTCAGAAGCCTGCTTTATAGCCAATATCAGGAAACATTCCATTTATGAAATAGCCTTCCAAAGTTATGGCTTAAAAGCCCAAAGTCACCTTTATTAATCAGTGAGAGTAGATTTGGGGTCAGTTAATAATTTCCTTAGAAAGAACTAACCTTTAATTAAAACTACATAAAAAATCCTATAAAATATAAAATTAATTTTAACTGTAAAAGCCTACATTTAACTCTAGGGAATCTCAGTAATATAAACTTTTATCTTTTTTCAGAAATGAGTGCGTGTGTGTGTGTGTCTATTTACTATCACTTATTTCCATTGATCAGAAAGCACTATAAACAACCTAGCAAATCTGCACATGTGGTAAGCTCCTTGATAGTTTGCACCTGATGGGACCACAAGGGAAGATTTAGTAACCAAATTTAGTAATCCAGTAGCACAGGATCAAAGTAAATATTATTTGTGCCGTTACTAATATCTCCCTAAGAAATGCTCGGTAAAAATTACAAAACAAATTCTCGCATCATCAGATAAAAAAAAATATTGAGCTTTTGAATCTTGTTGCTTGTTAAATTCTGTGGCTTGATTTGCCAGTCTGAGAATTATATATGCGGAGGCAGTGCTGTGTTTTGATTCCTGGTGCTTTATCTTAGTTGAACATGGCAGTGATTTCGGGAAGACTTAGCTGAGAGTAGGAGGTGTGGCAATAATGTACTGTTCTTGCTTGGTAATGTACCTAATACATTACCTCCAATGAGATTCCATATCCATGCACATTATCAGAATTGGTATAGATCAGGAATGTGCCTTGTGTATCAGATTTTCAGTGAACAGGAGAACAGCTGTCACTATGATCCACCTCAGACTTGTGCTCTTCTCTAACTACTTTTGAGTCCTTCCATCCAAGGAATTCAAGAGTTGCCTGTGGGCACAGCTTCCCTAACCTCAGAAGAATGTTATCAAGCCTGCCCACTCTGCCACTTCAGGGTGAAAAGAGTCATAAATTTGTTACTTCCTTTAATGGGTTAAAGACATCTCCTTTGACTAATTATAGTTGTTTCCTGATTTCCTTTATTGCAAGAGCAGCAGTCAGATGCAGAGAGATAATGTTAGATTAAAAAAAAAACTCTCCCCCTGCATCACCACATAATGAGGCAGAAATGCTTTCTTTGGACTCTACCTTGCAGGCAATATAGCCTGGCAGTCTAATCAGAGATCAAGAATTAGAATTGCAGTGTTCTATTTTCAAACAGGCAACACAGAGCAGATACAGTGTGCAAGGTCGTCCTCGGTGCTGAACTTTTCCCAGTTTGTTAAAGGACCATTCAGTACAAATAATGGAAGGGCCACTGTCTTCATGAAGGCTTAGCAAAGAAATGAAGAGGGCCTCTGCATTGAAAAATAATCCGGTAGGAGACCTAACTTTAAATTCTGACTGAAATTGTTTTGGACAGTGTAGCAGTTTGGTATTGTTTATGGATTCCAAAAATAGATATTGGATTATATTTATAACCTGGTCTGTTCCTCTGGGTATATCAGATTGTATTAGATTCAGAAGTTCCACTTTTACTTGATTAAATTATGATTAAGGCTTTGGTTGGGCCACGTCAGTAGGACAAGGGGGTGAGGATTCAAGAGAAAACAACACGGCAGAGGAGAGAGTGGGAGTTTTGATCTTGGAGCCCTGGGAAGTAAATACACAGAGAAGCAGATACACGAGGAAAGAGAGCAGGCTCCTTTAGACACCGCAGAGGCCCCAGGAAGAGAATAAGCAGGATAGACTACAGCTGACCTTGTGAAGAGAGCATAGCAGCTGAGTCTGGAAAGAAATGAGCCCCAGGGAGAGAAACGAGCCTTATAGCAGCCTACATCTGAGACTAGAAGAAGCTGGGACCATGGAGCCTGAAGAGGAAGGCTGAACCCTTGCAGAGACCAGCAGCCATCTTGCTCCAACACGTGGCAACAGATTTTGGTGAAGGAAGTAATTTACTCTTTATGGCCTTGTAACTGTAAGCTTCTACCCCAAATCAATACCCTTTATAAATGCCAACAGGGTCCTGGTACTTTGCATCAGCACCCCTTTGGCTGACTAATACAGTTATAAAGACACAGAGATATGTTGAAACTAATATTCAGTTGGAAATCGCATAACTTTCCTGAAGCAAGACTCTCCCCTTTAACCATCAAAGACCTTAGTAACAACAATGGAAGATCAGTCTGTTTCGAGCAATGATAGGTGACATTGCTGACTTCAGGATGCATAGCAGCAGAATTTAGGAATAAGCTAGGCTCAAAGAAGGGAATGTCTACAAAAATTTTATGAATAAGCTTCTTACCCCAACTCTGCTCAGCATTACAGTGTCTTCTTCTATTTCCCCCTAAAGATGTCCCTTTCATTACCATAGCAACTGACATCCAATAATTTGAAAACAAAAGCAGCAGGAGGAATTTTTCCATCATCAGTTAAGTAATTTGGTTTCCAGATGTTCCCAACTCTATAAGGCATCCCAGTCTAAATCCTTCTGTGTCCTCACAATGTCCAGCACCCATGTCTCAAATCTTAAATTATATAATTTAATCTATATATAGATTTATATACTGGATTAGGGATCCCAGGTCATTATGATGAGGGTCATACAAGTAAAGAATGTAGGGGAGGTAAGTATTCTAAAGCACTCAGGTGAGAGAACAATGAAAGGATATTATGCAAACCAGAGCAATTCTGCTTAGTGTAGATTTCTATTTGGGAAACCAAAAAAAAAAAGAAAAAAAAAGAATGTAAGTTTGAAGGTTTGAAGTCTGCTTGTGATATTACACTTGTAACTGTTAATACCTGGGCTCCTCCAGAGACAAGAAGTCTGGTGCTCAGATCCCTGTCACTTGGTGTCTTTGGGGTTGATAATGAGTCACATACACCACACTTTCTGGAAAGCAGTTTTGCAGGGAAGTAGGCACTCATGTCTAAAATGTTAGGACCTGGAGCTAGTACATATTTTGATTAAAGTGAAAAATTACATGGGCTCTGAGGATGTTTTTTGCATAATATTGCCCCTGTCTTATTTATATGAAAGTAATTACTACAGTACACCGCATTTGTTCTTACTGAATATATGCCAAGTGTGAGAGGGGAGCTTATAAAGGCTTGTCAGACAAATTGACTCTGGCAGGGCCAGTAGAGGAAAGATGATGGCTGGCTGGTGTGTTCTGGAAACTTTGAAGAAGTTTCATGATGTGAGTAATGTGCTCATTTTAAACACTGCCATCTTGACAACTACCATACCAAGGAAACAAGAGAGTCTACAACTGCAAGAGAGTCCCATCCATAGGCCCTAATGGATTGCAGCCCCCTCTCAATTAGAGGTGGAGTGGGTATCACTATCCCAGAATCCTCAGGATTGGGGAATGAACTATGGACTAGAGTGGACTTACAGGTATTCTACTATAGGCTTATTGTGATTCTAGCAATGGAAGAAATTATATCATTGATGTGGAGGCAGTGGCCACTGGAGGTTCTGAGGGCAGGGAGAGGGAAAAACAGATGTAATGTGAGGGCATTTTCAGGACTTGGGTATTGTCCTGAATGACATTGCAATGACAGATACAGGGCATTATATATCTTGCCATAACCTATAGAATTGGGTGGGAGAGAGTGTAAACGACAATGTAAACTTTAATCCATGCTTAGTGGCAATGCTCCAAAATGTGTTCATCAATTGCAATAAATGTACCACATTAATGAAGGATGTTGTTAATGTGGTAAAGTGTGGGAGGGGTAGAGAGTGGGGCCATCTTTGCGTGAGTAACTTTGATCACATTTGGTTGGTAAAGTCACGTCAGGTACATGAAAGGCCTCAGGAAAGAGTTCACAGATTGGTAAATATTTTCTCTCGAAGTTCCAGGTTTAACTACTGGCCAGTACCATGTTGTGTTTGCAAGTTGTTTGTAAACTGGGGGTGGAAAACAGCCAATGGGAAAGGGTGGCTGGGATTCGCACCATAGATGGACATCACAAATGACTGTTGCTGGTAGTTTCAGCAATAGACCAATGAGAAAAAAGGGTAATATGGTTTTATCCTTCCTTTATGGCTAAGATATAAAGGTACAGAATTAATGAGAGGGAGGCACTGTGAAGATGGACAATGCCAAGGACTCTTCTCTCTGCTGGTGTACCATGCTTATTGCTGGTGCTGGCCTTGTGCCTACAGGTGGGAGGCCTTTTGTCTCCAGTACTGTGGACCCCAGACATGCTGCGTTTTGCACATAGAACAAACAGGCAAAATTAAAGCTTATTGTTTAAGCTGGCTGTTTTTTGTGATAGGCCCCAAGCATTGTTTTCAGATAAATGTCATAATTATAAATGAGCGTGAAAGGGCACCCTCTTCTCACATGTTTGCTTGGTGAAGGAGGACAACATACTTTATGTAATGTCTTTTAAATAAATGCATGATGCTTAAAGCTATTCAGGTGGAGACAATGCAAGGACAATCTTAGTGAAGATTTGGGTATCTATGATTCGCAGAGATGTTTCAATATATTAGAAGCAGGAACCACCTATAGGCAGGTGTCTCCTAAACCATTGTGGGAAAATGGATATTTATTTAATTCTTCATAATCTTTATGGAGGTCCACCCACTGGATCTTTCCTCCTTTCTCACCCTTTTTTCCTCATAGGGAGTGCAGCTGAAGCACCCCCATAGACTCTATGGGACTCTGTGGAGTTCAAGAGGAAAATAAGTTCCAAGGAGGTGAAGTAACTTGTCCCCGAGTGACTAACTAGCAGAAGAGCTGAAATACCATAGGGTCCAAGTTCCCCAATCCTCAGCAGGACCTGCTTTTTCTAAAAACGCCAGGAATTAAGTAGAGGAAGTCCCTGATTCTTGGTATTGGCTACACTAGTAGCTGGATTATTGGGCATAGCTCCATAAACTGCATCCTGAAACTTTTTGGAAGAGATTGTTCCTCCCTTAGATGTGTTTCAAATCTCATAATATTTGGCTTAAATTTGAGAAGCAGTTGAGAAGTCACCATTGCCTGAATTCATGAAAATGCCTCTACTAGCCACAGTGTTCAAGACATGCGATCCCAATTATAAGATCAAGGAACTTCTTCTGTGATAAGTTTCTACAGTTAATGTAGCCTTTTATTTCTGAATTAGACAAAAATAGTTACTTGCCTGGCCTTTTAGTTAGAAACATTTGAAACAAAGTACTTCAAAATTTAGTGGCATAAAACAACTGCTTTATTTGCTTCTGCTTCTATGAGTCAGAAATTCATAGGGCTTGTCTGGGTGGTTCTTCTACTTCACATGGCATTGACTCAGGTTTGGATTAGTGGAGAGGTCCAAAATGGACTCATTCACATGGCTGGCGGTTCAGGCTCACTTTAGCTGACAATTCAACTGGAGCTGCTGACCACTGGTCTTGATTCTCCACTATGTGGACCTCTCCATATGGCTGCTTGGGCTTTCTCACAGCATGGCAGTTAAAGTCCAAGAAGGAGAGTTTCAAAATTTGAAGGCAGAATCTGCAGATCTCTTAAGATCTAGCCTCAGAAGTTACTCAGCCATCACTTCTGCCACATTTTGTTGTGGCAGAGAAGACCAATGGACCAAAGAACCAGCCCAGATTCAAGGAGGAATGTCAATGTCATACTGTGAAACAGCATGAAGGATGAGTAAACACTTGCTAACCATATAGCTGATAATTATATATTATTAAGATATATATTTAAAAATCAATGATTTTTTTTACAAATTATTTAAATAAATTTTTGTTACAAATAAAATAATAGACAAATAACCCAATTTAAACATGGGCAAAGGATTTGAGGAGACAATTCTTCAAAGGTATAAAAATGGCCAATAAGCACATGAAAAGGTACTCAACATCATTAATCGTAAGGGAAATGCAAAACCACAGTCTGGTACTACTTCACACCCATTAGGATGGCTATAGTAAAAAAGACAGATAGTAATATGTGTTGCTAACAATGTGGAGCAATTGGAATCCTCATACACTGCTGGGGAGAATGTGAAATATAAATTCGCTATGGAAAATGGTCTGGCAGTTCCTCAAAATGTTAAACATAGAGTTACCCTACAACCCAGAAATTGTACTTATAGGCATATAGCCCCCCAAAATGGAAAAATATGTCAATAGCAACCTTATTCATAATAATCCCAAAGTGGAATCAACACAAATGTCCATCAGCTGATGAATGGATAAATAAAATGTGCAATATTATTTAGTAATTAAAAAGAACAAGGTACTGATACATGCTACAAAATGGATGAATCTTGAAAACATGCTAAGTGAAAGAAGCCAATCACAAAAGACCAAATATTGGATGATTCATTAATTTCTGTCCAGATAGGCAAATCTATGGAAATAGAAAGTAGATTAGTGGTTGCCTAAGTTTGCAGGGTGGAGAGAGTATTGGTAAGAGGATGACTGAAAATGGGTATGCGGTTTTAGCAGGGTGATAAGAATGTTCTAAAATCACTTGTGGCGATGGTTGCACAACTCTGAAAATACTAAAAATCACTGAATTGTACTCTTAATTTTTAAAAATTAATTAATTAACTTATTTACCACCCCCCACCCCCAACCCCTGTTGTTCTGCACTCGCTGTCTACTCTCTGTGTGTTCTTCTGTGTCTGCTTGTCTTCTCTTAGGTGGCACTGGAAACCTATCCTGGGACCTTTCAGAGTGGAAAGAGGCACTCAAATCTCTTGTGCCACCTCAGCAACCTGGTCTGCTGTGTCTCTCATTGTCTCTCTTCTGTGTCACTTTTTGTTGCGTCATCTTGCTATGCCAGCTCTTCGCATGGGCCAGCACTCCGTGTGGGCCGGCTCTCCGCTTGGGCCAGCTTGCTTTTCACCAGGAGACCCTAGGAATTGAACCCTGGACCTCCTATATGGTAGACGGGAGCCCAATCACTTGAGCCACATCTGCTTCCCGTGTTCTTTAAATAGGTAAACTTTAAGATGTGAATTATATATCAATAAAGCTGTTATTTAAAAAAATCAGGAGGGATGGGGGATATTGTTGTAGCCATCTTTGGAAACACAACCTGGCACATTCAGAAGGATTCACTGTTTATGCTATGATATGTAGGAATTAAGGGAATCTAATTAATTATAAATACAGATGCTCTTTCTTCTGGGGTGGGAAGAGTATTATTTAGTGGAAAGAAGATGATGCTTTTGTGTCAATAAGGGTTATTAAAAAGTCAGAAAATTGGATATGAGAGGCCTATTTTTTACTTCTGTGAGGACCTAGAGCCGAAGTTGCTATAAAGTTTTGGTTTTTATAACCTCTATTTATCAATGGAGGGGATGCTCTCTTCCTTTTAACAATTACATGACAAAATGGAAGGACTGAATTTGGAGCTCACATGCTGCCAACTCTTTTCCTAGATACAGATACAACTAAAGAGCCAGTTACAACCTCCTTGTGAGAGATAACAATTCCCTAGTATGTCATTATCTTGATAGATGTATTGTCATCCGATTAAGTGGTCTTCCAACTCCACAGAGAAAAAGGTTTAAATGTCAGCACCTCTATTTGGAAGCTCTGACTGAAGTTCAGGGTCCCCTCCTACCCAGCAGCCTAGTCAATGGTCTTTGTCATTCATTCTAGCAGCAGCTGCTTCTTTCAGCATGAGTAGGGTGGAGTGGGAAGTAATTCAGTTTGCAAATGTGTAAACTCTGGGAAAGCACAAACAACATGATCATGCTTGATTCTGGAGAGGCAAATTCTTTCAGTGAAACCTCTCTCATAGATTTTAGAGTTTTCTACTAACCCATACAGGGAACAAACACCAATGCAAGTCAACCTCAGGAACCCCAAAACTAACTTTCAGGACCAGATCTCATTCAGTGTTTAGAATGGCAGCAAAGGTGTCATAGGATTATGGGTGGCGGCTAGAGTCTGAAATTTGGGAGATTCCAACAGAGTTGGGAGATAAAGAAACTCTTAAATCCTGAGTCCATGGTAGATGACAATTTACCAGCCCTTCACATCCTTAAAGTATTAAGAATCACAGATCTTTTTGTGAGGTATTTGTAAAAGGCATCCCTGTCATGAACATATCTACCCCTTCCTTATGGATAAGTCAACAAAAGCAACTAGGTGTGGAGAGATGGTTTACTGCCAAGTGAACTCTATGGCCAAGTTGCCTTGGGCACCAACCCAGGCCTCACGGCATCAAAGGCCAGCCTCAGTCAGGGCCTCAATGCCTCTCAGTCTGTATTTGCACCTGGCTATCAATCCAGCCACCAGAAAAGTAGCTGGGTACCTCATTTAGCCTTCTTACCCCCCTCCCCCGACCAAGATGGCTCCCTTGTCTGTTTGCTCGTTGTTTTTGCTAGTTGTTTGTGCTCATTGTTTGCTCGTTGTCTGTTTTGTTTTTTTCTTTAGGAGGCACTGGGAACCGAACCTGGGACCCCCAATGTAGGAGGTGGGTGCTCAACTGCTTGAGTCACATCTGCTTCCTGCTCATTTTTTTCATTTTTTGCTTGTTGTCTGCTAGTTGTCTTGTTTTTTTTCTTGTAGTCTGCTTGTTGTTTTTGCTCAATGTCTGCTTGTTGTCTGTTTTTTCTTTAGGAGGCACTGGGAACCAAACCCAGGACCTCCCATGTGGGAGGTGGGTGCTCAACGGAGTCATCATTGTTCCATATAAAACTCTTAACAAACACATTTATAAATTTATAGTAGAGTGATAATTGTTTCTAATGACAAGTCTAAAGCAATAAGACACCCTGAAGTGCCCTTTGAATTGTCCAAGATTAAATTATGTTTAACATGGTTTGCCTGCTCATCTGATCTCCCAGAGCTGGGCTTTGGGTTTGTCTGGAAGTCCCCTTAGTGTTGTTGTCTTACCCTTCTCATGTGACACTTGGCATATTGTATGATCCACGCCTAGCTCCCCAAATAGAAACTCCTTGAGGATCAAACTTATGTCTTAGACATTGTTATTCTCCTAGAATCTAGCACATGCCTGAGCTAGCTAATAAATGTTTTCCGATTAAATGAATAAATTAATGAGCAATAAGTGGAAGTGTATTTAATATATTTGAATTACTTAAAAATTGATACTTCAGTATATTAACTTCAAATATGGAATATTCTATTATCTAGAATAAATATGGTATTATTCTCCATCAACCAGTATATCTCATATCCCAAATATTCTGGGTAATAAAAACTTTAACTGAATTATATAAAAGAAATATGCTGAGCATTGGCAAAGAAAATTCTGAAATAAGCAAAAGGAACTTTAATTGTAAGCTGATATGTAACATTAAACTACTGTTGGCATTATATAGTTCACAAAATGTCCCAGTAAAAGGAAATTGTGAAAAATAACAGGAGTATGGAGAAGGAATAAAGATAAGCAATGGAATTAATGATAGCATATTTTCCACACTGTGGCTTAGAAACAGTACCAAAAGTAAACATTATTAGTGACAAATAGAGGAGACTAACTATAAGTTGTGACTATAAAACTATAATATGTGAATATGAGAAACAGCATATTGTTCTAACTAAGGTCATTTGTATTTTTAAAAAATCAATTTTTACAGTCTTAAAGCCCCTCCAGTTCCCCACATTCCACAGTATACACAGTGTGCTGTCTCAGTCCTCATGGAGTCCAAACAGAAGGTGATAAGCCTGAGCAATGCTCCTGATACAATCACAACTAATGTTTTATTTGATCACTGAGTGAAAACTTACTAGGTGGGGCATAAATTAAGAAGCTACCAAAGGCTTGTTCTTTCAGCTGGCCTTTATCCTAGTGACCTACTCCGTTAGTACAGAGGGTGAGTATTACACATCATTCTGAACTTGATTAAGTAACTACAAGAAATGTGCATCCTAGTCCCAGCTCTACCATTAAATGGCTGTGGGAACCTTGGCTAAGTCACATGAACTTTCTGGATCTCAGTTTCCTCATTTGGACTAAAGAATCTGAGTCTAGTGATTTTTATATTACCTTTCAGAATCCTGTATAATATTTCTCTCCCTGAAAATGAGAATCACTTCTTGAAGAACCAATACATTTCTTTACATTATTTATGACTGTGACATAGCCCAAGTAAGTTACTCATTAAGAAATAGGAAGAAATGTACAGCTAACACGATCAAACAATGTACAATGAATTGGAAGAGGTAGGGCCTTACAATTAGATAATTAGAGGTAACAGCATGGTATTTAAGAACATGGAATGGACCTGAGAGCCATACTCTATGGGTTTGAATCCCAGTTCTGGCACTTACTGGCTGTGGAACTTAGGGCAACACACTTAACATCTTTATGCCTCAGTCTCCTCATTTGTAAAATGGGGGTGATAATAGTACTTTCCCCATAGGGTTGCTATGAGGATTATATGAGTAGATGTTGTAAAGTACACAGTAAGCACTGTATAAGGTGGTGGTTGTCAATCATTGAAGCATTGATGAAATTATTTTCTTCATTATTCTTCATTTTTCATGGTTATAAAACACACTCTTTACTGAAATATAGTGATGGGCATTGTATACTGCAGCAAGTGGCTAAAGTGAAAAAAAGTCTTTGGCTATTTTTTTTTAAAAGAACCTTACTACCAGCTTTTTAACGGATTTAGTGTGGAAAAAGATTATTAGCAACAACACAACAACATCAAAAATAACCAAGGATGAATATAATCCCTTTTTGCAGCTATACCTGGAATCTAGTTGCATAACAATCATTCAATCAATCAACAAAAAAATATTGAAATCCTACTTTGTGCCAGATACTGTTCTAGGGGATGGGGAAACAATGGTGACTAAAATGGGTAACACATAAGAAGAATTTTTGGAATTGCCCATGATGTTGGGAGTGTGGGTGGGGAGAAGGTGTTGGGAAAAGGAACCCTTCTCCAAACAACTACCACCATCACTACCAAACCACTGAGAAGGGGAGCAAACTTGCTTATGCCAGTCTTAGGATATGCCGTTCATTTCTGCAAACATCAAGTATTTTGACAGAACAGGGATAATTTTTACCCACACACATTTCTGGGCATGGTGATCATGGAAGAACTTATCTTTTAATTACCTAGTTTTTCATGACATACAAATTGCCATTCTTAAGAGTCGGCAGGTGCTGCAATTAGAGTCATCCCCACTACACTACCAAAAAAGATTCTTGTCTTTGTCAGGATCACTAATGATCTCCATGTTGCTAAACCCAATGGTCAGTATACAAACCTGCTCCCAGACACCTGAGGCTGGTCCCTGGACTCTTCCTCATCTCAGTTAACAGTGATTTTTGTCCTTCCAATTGCTCAGCCCAAAGACTCTGGAGTTAGCCTTGATTCTGCTTTATCATACCTCACATACCTTATTAGATCTTCCATCAGCATATCCTGTTTGCCTTTTCTTCAAAATGCATCCAGGGAAACAGATGTGGCTCAAGCAATTGGGCTCCTATCTACCATATTGGAGGTCCAGGGTTTGATTCCTGGGGCCTCCTAGTGAAAGGTAAGCTGGCCTGTGTGGTGAGCTGGCCTGAGTGGAGAGCTGGCCTGCGCAGAGAACTGGCACAGCAAGATGATGCAACAAAAAGAGACACAGAGTAGAGACAATGAGAGATGCAGAAGACCAGGGAGCTGAAGTGGTACAAGAGATTGAGCACCTCTCTCCCACTCTGGAAGGTCCCAGGATTGGTTCCCGGTGCCATCTAAAGAGAAGACAAGCAGACACAGAAGAACACGCAGAGAGCAGACAGCGAGTGCAAAACTACGAGGATGGAGGGATAAATATATAAATAAATCTTTTAAAAAAAATGTATCCAAATGCCACTCTTCCTCAAATCCTCCACCAACACTCGAGTTGGTCCAGGTTTCCACCATCTCTCACCCAGAGTATAGCAATGATCTCTTTATGGTGTTCTTGCATCAGTCGTTACTCAGAGTCTATTTTCTAAAAATATAAGTCAGGTCATATCACAACTCTATTTAAATTCTCGAGTCTTCCTATTTAATTCAAAATGACATCCAAAGTCTCTGAAAACGACATTTTATCAGTGAGGTCTTTCCTAAATGCGCTCTCTACATATCTTAGAAATATCCTCTACCCAACATATAATATACCCTGCCCTAGCAATCAGAAATTCCCTGTGGTAGTTTGAGTCTTTTGTGGACCCCAGAAAATTATGTTCTTCATTTGGTCCATTTCTGTGAGTGTGAACCTTGGATTAGATTCAGCTAAAAGCCATTTGATTAGGTTACTCCAGCTAGGTGTAACTCAGGGTGGGTTTTAATCCTCTTACTTTTCACTGCAGAGACAGAGAGAAACCCCCAGTAGCTGAGAGAGAAGACCCTGGGAGCCAGAAGCTGAAATCAATGGAACACAGAAGCTTGAGAGGAGGCCATTGCAGCCAGAAGCTGAAAGCAATGAGGCCCAGTGGAGAGATGAGTGGACACCGCCATGTGCCTGATCGCGCACAGCTGCACCTTGGGGAGAAAGCATCTCCTGACGATGCCTTGATTTAGACACTTTAATGACCTCAGAACTGTAAGCTTATAAATTACTAAATCCCCATGGTAAAAGCCAACCCATTTCTGATCTATTGCTTTGGCACCCTTTAGTAAACTAAAATACTCCCTACTCCTTTGTCTTACTTTTTTCCCCTCCATAACACTTATTTTGTCTATTTGTTTTGTTTTCCAATTTTTTTTCTCCTTTTAGACCATAAGCTTAATATAGGTAGGGCTTCATCTGTTTTGCTCACTGCTCTGTACCTGGGGTCTAAAGTAGGCATTCCTAAAATGCAAATGAATAAATGACTGAACGAGCTCTAGGGATTTCAGAATATGCCTACCCCAAAGCCATTCCATCCTTCCTTACTGGTTTCCTTGGTCATCCAATAATGGGAAATCCTGATTAGTTTGTCTTCCATGATTGTTCTATTCCCTTTGCAAATTATTAGTATATGATTGGATAATGAGATGCAATGTGAAAGCTTTCTGGGAAAGGTTCCTTGGCTGATAAAAAGACAAGGCTTCCCTTCTCTTCTTTTGCTTATAGTGTATCTACACACAAGAGCTGAAGCTGAGGCAGTTATCTCTTGGCCATGAGGACAAAGCAGATACCCTGAGCACTGCAGAACAGAAACAATAGACAGTGTTGTTTATGCTGCAGACTCAACCTGTCTTGAGCTGCCTCACCAAAGAGTGCTTGTTAAGTGAGATAATCGGATTTTTTTTTTTTTTTTTTTTAAAGATTTTATTTATTTATTCATTTATCCCCCCCTTGCTGCTTGTGCTCACTGGGTCAGCTAACCACGCCGTGCGGGCGGGCTTGCCTTCACCAGGAGGCCCCGGGAACCGAACCCGGGGCCTCCCATATGGTAAACGGGAGCCCTACTGATTGAGCCACAGCTGCTTCCCAATCGGATTCTTTTTTGTTTAAGCCAAGGTATTTTGAGTCAGTTTTCTGTTACTTTGCAGTCACAAGCATTGTAATTATTATGGCCTACATAGACTGCAAATTTCTTTTAGACAAACAGACATGGGTTCAGATTTTGTTTACAACAAAGTATGAAAGTTATTATTGGCATGAAATGCTAAAGAAAACTCTAAAAATCTAAAGTCTCAAATTGAAGGCAATATCAAAGCCACAGAGTTAGAAAATTTGGAGGAAAGATAAACTATTCATCTAATAAATTGTGGACAACTAGATGTCTCTGTGATCAGGCATCAGGAAATACCTGAATAATAGACATAATTTAGAAAAAAAACCATAAGGGTATTGATTAGATTTTTTGCTTTGATTCTAGATGTTTCAGCTGTACGTATGTATGTAAGGAGAGTATGCAGGGAGAAACAAAAGAAATGCAAGACATCATTATTAAAACTCTTCCAACTCTGAAAACTTGTAGGTGACCATTAATTATATAAAGGAGTAAATGAGCTTTTGTTGGCTTTACATTGCAGTCCCGGCAGGAGTGAAAGCCTCTAACTTATATTATGACTTAAGAATATTGTTCCACATTATGAAAAACCCTGAGTGATACTTGGTGGCTAGAAAAAGATCTTAAATTTCTGAATTCATTGTCAGTAAAATCCACTTCACTAAGCATAATATTCAATTAACAATTTTTTAAAATTTTATTTAAAAGACAGCTACATCAGGGGGGCGGCTGTGGCTCAATCAGTGGGGCTCCCGTTTGCCATGTGGGAGGCCCCGGGTTCGGTTCCCGGGGCCTCCTGGTGAGGGCGGGCCCGCCTGCGCGGCGTGGTTGGCTGACCCGGCGAGCGCGGGCAGCAGGGGGGGGATAAATGAATAAATAAATAAAATCTTTAAAAAAAAAAAAAAAAAAAAAGACAGCTACATCGCTGAATTAGGGTAACCATTCCTTATCAAGGAGCTTGTGTTCCAGGTTCTATAAATATTTAAACTCTACTATTATAACTTATTCTTCCAGTCCAAGGCTAGACTTGAGTGATGATTTAAAATGTTTATAAACTACAATGACTATTTCTGAAGAAGAATACCAATGGAGTGATCTTAAATGCTTTGGCTTGCTATGGGGAAATATTTTTGAGAGAAAAATGACATTAGTACAAAGGTTTCAAAATAACTTTAAAAAAAAAAACATGCCATTCATCTTCCCCAAGGAGTCTCCGTAATGTGAAGAGGGCATGCAAAATTTTTTCATGTTTATTAGAGCTAATATATCAGTTGATCCAGTTCATATATGTGAGAAATAGTGCAATTATTGCCTCCCAGAAAACAGTTCTTGACTCAGAAGCACCTGTTTTTGCTTACTTTTTTTTTTCAGTCATATACACCAGAAAACATGATTACTGAAACCTAGAACTACTGCATACTAAAGAGGGTATAAAAATAACTCAATATTTATAAAATAAAGTGTTTAACTACAAAAAAGCAGCAATACAATAGTTTCCTAATTTATACTTACAGCCAAAGGATGAATAACAATTCACTAATAAATAATACTTACATAAATATTTTGTAATATACCATGAGGTTGGTTTTAATAAAAATGAATCCATCTTGCAGCAAAACAGTTGTGCTTGGTTCTTTGGTAATGGCAGTTGGTGAGTGTGGAAAGGATGAAGGAAGTTGAAAAAGGCATTGATGTCTCAGTTGTTTTTAACCAGCTACCATACTTAGCATCGAGGTCTTAGCAAGGAAGGCCAGTTCTTAAAGGAACAAACTCCTTCCTTAGACTGAAAGCCTTTTCAGGGTGAGTGGTACAGGTTCTGAGAGTAGAATTCATTCTCTCCAAGGGAAGAAGAGTCTGAGTGGCCCCAGAGGAGGTGTGTGGTTTCATGTGAACAGAGGTGATGTCTAGTAATGCTTGAATGGTGATGCACACTTTGACCAGGCCATTCTCTTCAAGGATGTGATGGGGTAGACAGTTTTTCCTCAAGGTCTCCTAATTTTAGGCAGGCTTCCAAAAACTTTTCCACATTTCTTCTGTATTTGGTCATGCTGAGTTTGGGAATTGCTGGTGAGGGGACATGGATACTTGCTATGGTTAAGGGTGAATGTGGTTGACCAGATGGCAGAGGGCAACCCCATCCATGAATACTGCCCTCAGGTATTCATGCAGGCTGACCCTGAGTCTCATCTCGATGTGCTCATGGAGTTGTTCCACCAGTTCTTCTTCTCCTCTCATCTGTTCCATTTTCCTCCATATTGTAAACTGTGGGTCTATAGATTCCAAATTTCTCTGAGGTCTTAGAAATACTGATCGAGGATTCAGGCCAAACAGAGCTGTGCTGTTTGTGGTAGGAGCTATTGTAGGGGAGTCCTCTCTAATCTCATTTGGAAAATACTGACTCTCATTACTCTGCAATGTCAGATCATTACAGATGTCTCTAGCTGTATTTGACCATTTAGTACAGAATCTTGTAATTCTTCTGCTGATTTTATAGGAGAAAAGTTCACAACACTTCTCTTGGTAATATCTGTGCTTAATCTGTTGGGATCTTGCAAATCTACTACTTCCTTCAGCTGCTCAGTCAACATTATATCCATGTCCTCGTTTTTAGATGACCTTATTATCCCCTCTGTTTGCCAGTGAGCATCCTCTTCTATCTGTAATAGTTCTACATAGTCTTCTGTCCTACTCATAATAAAGCTCATGAATTCCAAATGTAGAACATCTATTCCATCAGTAAATTGGTTTCTTTCTTCACCAGAGTTGTCATTGTCACCCAAAAGGGAAGGCTCCAGATGAAATTCCTGATGAAATTCCCCTTTAAGGAGGCTAAGGTGATGGTAGGATTCCTCCTTGATGATCTGCTTTTCTTCCATGATATTTGACATTGGCACATTAAGGCAAACAGTATCTTCATCAGAAGATAATTGCTTATCTCTATTATCACTTCCAATGCCAGAATCAGAATCCTTCTTGCTCTCTTCCCACTGGTATAGATGAGGCTGCTCCTTTGTGTGCAGGTAAAAAGAGTTGGCTGTCTTAATCTGGCATGCCTGTATACTCAGATACTTGAATATGTGCACCTTGCCCTTTGTGCAAATCTGTGCTGGAGGAGACTACAAAGGATTATTCTCAAGCAGTAATACTTGCAGCTGCTTCATCTCTCTAAACCAAATCAGGATCACCAGCCCATTATTGCAGGAAAAGTCAAATTTTATCAAGGGAAGATCTACTAGTTCTAGTGATAAAACTTTCAGGTAGTTTCTTCTGATGTTGAGTTTCCATAGTGATTTCAGTTGGTCTATCTGAAGGGGCAAAACTGTGATTTCATAACATGTGACATCCAAATCCATTAACTGTTTGAGCTGACCTATCTCTTCAGGCAGCAACCCAAGTCCGTCCTTACTTGCGATTAAAACTTTGAGAGGCCAACCATGCAGGCAGGCAGGCAGGACAGAGAGCTGATTTTTGACTGAAATTTAAATAAATCAGCATTTGCAGATTAATGATGGCTTCAAGAATGACTGATAAAATTGATATAGATTAAGTGGTATAAAATGGCACAATTCTATTGAACTTCAACCAGTCTATTTTTAGATAAACCTGCCTGCATGGTATCTGAGAAGTGGTGCCCCGATGCTGCAGTCTAGGGAAACTCCTTCCATGTTTTGTAGCTGAGGTTCAATCCTGCGTGCTCCAGTCTTGGGTTCAAGGCTGAACTGCACCCCCCTTCTCCCTCTGCCTCTCCCAGCCCTGCCACTGGCTCTGGCTCTTTGGTGGTGCTGATGGTGTGGTGGTGGTGGTGGTGGCGGGGATGATGATGTGGGTGCAGAGTGGCTACTGGCAGGGCAGGGACCAAAGATTGGGGTTCGCTTCCTGGTGTCACCATCTTATCCCTGGCCCCCCATCCCACTGCTTCCGGGGGCAAGGGGCCTGTTCACTGCTTTCCCCCAGGAGGGGGAGATGGCAGCTGGGGCTGAGTCCCAGAAGTGCTCCACATAGAGACTCTGGATGGTAGGAAGCAGAGCATGGGGAGGCTAATGCAAGGGGGCCCACACAGGGGGGGCCCAGGCAGGGCAGCTGCAGCTCTCCACCTTCATTCTTTTGCATATGGACATTCAGTTTTCCCAGCACCATTTGGTGAAGAGACCATTTGCTCCCAAGGGTGAATGGGCTAGTCACCCTTGTTAAAAATAAGTTAGCCATAAATGTGAGGGTTGATTTCTGAACTCTCAATTCTATTACATTAGTCTATACATCTGTCCTTGTGCCAGTACCATGCTGCTTGGATTACTGTGGCTTTGTAGTAAGTTTTAAGATCCAGAAGGGTGAGTCCTCCAACTTAGTTCTCGTTTTTCAAGAGGCAGTTGGATATTTGGGGCCCATTGGCTATTCGGGGACTTTCACCCTTCCATATAAATTTGATGGTTGGAATTTCTATTCTGCAGAGAAGGCTGTTGGAATTTTGATTGGGATTATGTTCAATGTGTATATTGTTTTGGGTAGAATTAGCATCTTAACACTATTAATCTTCCAGTCTGTGAATATAGAATGTTCTTATATGTAATTAAGTCTTCTTTGGCTTCTGTTAGCAATGTGTTGAAGTTTTCTGGTACAAGTACTTTACATTCTTGGTTGTATTTATTCCTAGATATTTGATTCTTTTAGTTACTATTTTAAATGGAAGACTTTCTTCTTGGTTTTTTTCTTCAGATTGTTCATTACTAGTGTATAGAAACACTAATAATTTCGGGGTGTTGATTTTTTTACCCTACCACTTTGCTGAATCCATTTATTAGCTCTGTTAGCTTTGTTGTGGATTTATCAGGATTTTCTATATGTAGGATCATGTCACCTGTATATAGGGAAAGTTTTACTTCTTCCTTTCCATTTTGGATATTTTTTATTTCTTTCTTAGCTAATTGCTCTAGCTAGAACTTCCAGTACAATGTTGAATAATGGTGGTGACAGTGGGCATCCTCGTCTTGTTCCTGATCTTAGAGGGAAAGCTTTTGATCTTTCACTATTAATTATGATGTTAGTTATGGGTTTTTCATAGATACCCTTGATCATATTGAGGAAGTTTTCTTCTGTTTCTAGTTTTCTAAGTGCTTTTACAAGAAAAGGTGCTTGATTTTGTCAAATGCCTTTTCTGCTTCTACTGAGATGATCATGTGATTTTCCTCCTTTGTTCTGTTAATGTGGTGTATTACATTAATTGATTTTCTTATGTTGAATCATCCTTGCATTCCTGGGATAAATCCCACTTGATCATGGTGTGTAATTCTTTTAATGTGCTATTGGATTCCATTTGCTAGTATTTTGTTGAGGATTTTCACATCTATGATCATAAGAGATATTGGTCTGCAATGTTCTTTTCTTGTGTTATCTTTATCTGGCTTTGATATGAGGGTAATTTTGGCTTCATAGAATGAGTTAGGGAGTGTTCCCATGTCTTCAATTTTTTGGAAGAGTATGAGCAGGATTGGGGTTAATTCTTCTTGGAATGCTTGGTAAAATTCTGCTGTGAAGCCATCTGGTCCTGGGTTTTTCTTTTTAGAAGGTTTTTGATGACTGATTTAATCTCTTTATAAGTTACCGGTTTGTTGAGATCTTCTATTTCTTCTGGAGTCAGTGTAGGTGGTTTGTGGGTTTCTAGGAATTTGTCCATTTCTCTAGGTTATCTAATTTGTTGATGAGCAGTTGTTCATACTATCCACTTATAATCCTTTTTATTTCTGTGGGGTCTGTAGTAATGCTCCTCTTTTAATTTCTAATTTCAGTTATTTGTGTCCACTCTCTTCTTTCTTTATGGTCTCATAAAGTTTGGTCAAATTTATTGATCTTTTCAAAGAACCAACTTTTGGTTTTGTTGACTCCCTTTATTATTTTACTTTTCTTTATTTCATTTATCTCTGCTCTAACCTTTATTTCCTTCCTTCTGCTTACTTTGAGGTTACTTTGTTTTTCTTTTTCTAGATCTTCCAGCTTTGAGGTTAGATCTCTGATTTGAGATCTTTCTATTCTTTTAGTTTAAACATTAAGTGCTGTAAATTTCTCTTTGCTGCATCCCAGGAGTTTTGGTATGTTGTGTTTTCATTTTCATTTGCCTCAAGATATTTCCTATTTTCCTTGTGATTTCTTCCTTGACCCATTGTTGTTTAAGAGTAGGTTGTTTAATTTCCACATATTTGTGAATCTTCCATTTCTCCCTCTGCTATTGATCACTAGTTTCATCCACCTAGTTGTGGTCAGAGAAGATACACTGTATGACTTCAATATTTCTGAATTTATCGAGATTGTTTTGTGCTCTAACATATGATCTACCCTGGAAAATGATCCACGTGCACTGGTGAAGAATGTGTATTCTGATGCTGTTGAGGAATGTTCTATATATGTCTTAGGTCTAGCTAGTTTAGAGTATTGTTCAACTCTTCTATTTCCTTATTGATCTTCTGTCTAAATGTTCTATCCAATGTTGAAAGTGGTGTATTAAAGTATCCTGCAGTTAATGTAGAATTATCTATTTCTCCATTCAAATTTGTCAATATTTGCTTCATATATTTTGGTGCTTTGCTGTTAGGTGCATATATATTTACAATGATAATGTTTTCTTGTTGAATTGACCTTTTTATCAGTATATAATCAGTTTTTGTCCCTTGTAGCAGTTTTTCACTTAGTCTATTTTATCTGATATTAGTTTTATACCCAGCTTTCTTTTTGTTACTACTTGTATGGTATATATTTATTTTTCCATCCTTTCACTTTCAACCTGTTTATGTTCTTGATTTTAAGGTAAGTCTCTTGTAAACAGCTTATAGTTGGGTCATGCTTTTTAAGCCATTCTTCCAATCTCTTCCTTTTCACTGCAGAGTTTAATTCATTTACATTTAAAGTAACTACTGATAATGCAGGACTTTCTTTTGCCATTTTGCTATTTAGGTTTCGCAAGTCTTATACCTTTTTTGTCTCTTAATTCTTCCATCAATGTCTACTTTCATATTTATTTGATTTTTTTGTATTGTACCATATCGAGCCGCTTTGAATTTCCTTCTGGATATATTTTTCATATATTTTCTTTGTGGTTACCATGGAGTTAAAATTTAATATCCTAAATATATAACTTTTTTTTTTACATGATACCAAGTTAACTTCTATAGCATACACATATACTATTCCTCTATTCCTCCATCCTCCCACCTTTTTTTGTACTTGTTACAAATTACATCTTTGTACATTATATGTCCAAGGCCATAGGTTTATCATTAATTTTTATTCATTTGCATTTTAACACCTGTTTGAAGTAAGAAGTAGTGCTACATACCAAAAAAAAAAAAAAAAAAAAAAAAAAACAACCACCCACAGTACAATAGTACTGGCATTTATAATCACCTAAATGGTTCCCTTTACTGCAGGTCTTTATTTCTTCAGATACTTTGATCCACGGTCTCGTGTCCTTTCCTTTCATTATGAAGAACTCCCTTTAGCATGCTTATAGGGTATGTCTAGTGATAATGAAGGCTCTCAGCTTTTGTTTATCTGTGAATGTCTTAATTCCTCTCTCATTTTTGAAAGAAAGTCTCAATGGATATAAAGTTATTGGTTGGCAATTGTTTTCCCTCAGCACTTTAAATATTTCAATCCACTGCCTTCTTGCCTCTGTTGGTTTCTGTTGAAAAATAAGCACTTAATCTAATTGAGACTCCCTACATGAACACTTTGCTTTTCTCTTGCAGCTTTCAGAACCCTCTCCTTGTCCTTTGCCTTCAACAGTTTGACCATGATATGTCTGAACATATTTCTCTTCAAGTTAATCCTGTTTTGTGTGATGGGCTTCTTGGATGTACATATTTTGCCAGTTTTGGAAGTTTACATTATTTCTTTGAATATTCCTTCTGTTCTTTTCTCTCCTTTTTCTCCTTCTGGGACTCCCATAATGCATATATTGGTATGCTTGATGATTTCTCACAGGTCTCTTAGGTTATTTTTGCTTTTTCTAATTCCTTTTTTCTTTCTGGTTCTCAGCCTGTCTCATTTCAATTGTCTTGTCTTTGAGTTCACTGGTCTTTCTTCTACCAACTCCACTCTGCTGTTGAAACCTTCCTGGGAATTTTTTATTTCTGTTATTGTAGTCTTCAACTTTTGTTGTTCTGTTTGGTACCTTTTAAAACTTTCTAGCTCTATATTGTGATTTTCATATTTTTTATTCGTTGTTTTCCAGATATTCTTTAGTTCCTTCTCTGTATTTTCCTTTACCTTCTTGAGCATATTGAAGATCATTTTTAAAAAGTCTTTTCTGTAGTCTGAAATTTCCTTAAAAATACAGTTTAAAAAAGTTTTAAAAAATTAAAGACATTGAGGGCCATTTGCAATTACACAGGAAAGGAATCCTAGGATTCAAGGCAATAATGTTCTTCTTAAAATTCTTCTCAAATAGCTGAAGTTGCTTTTAAACCAGATCTGCCTTAAGCTGATCTCTGGAGTTTCCATCCTGGCATTGAGCTTTAAAAAGGTTCTGGAGCTCTGGCATCATTTAGTACTGACATATTTTAAATGGCCAGGATGCTATCTTTGAAAGTACCACAAAAGGGCAAGGCAGTGCTTTGGCAGTGGATATCATTGTTGATCAGGGCTTGAGATGAATTTTCACTTCCTAAGAATAAGAATAACATCCTCTTGAAGATACTCAAAACATACCTGTCTTAGTTTGCTAGGGCTACTAGCACAATACCACATACTGTTTGGTTTAAGCAACAGGAATATTGGCTCACAGTTTTGAAAGCTAGAAGTTAAAATCAAGGTATTGACAAGGTCATACTTTTCCAAAGTCTGTTACATTCTGGCAGTAGCTTTTTGGCAATCTTCCATCACACAGTGATTTCTCTCTGGCTACTCCTACTTTTGATTCTGCTGACTTCTGGCTTCTTTTGCCTGACTGCATCTGAATTTCCTCTTTTTATAAGGCCTACAGTCATAGAGATAGAGGCTGACCCTGATTCAATTTGGTTTCATCTAAAAGGATCTTTGAATATTCTAGTCACAAAGGAGTCCACACCTTAACTAATAACAACAGCTTCAAAAATCCTAGGTTCACACCCATGGAAACATGGATTAAGACTTGAACATGTCTTTTGTGAGGTGCCTGGTTCAATTCCCAACAATATCCAATACACAAACAAAAGTTAACTGATAATTTATCCTGCCCCTAATTGCATTCAATAGGGATTTTCATTACAAGTGCTGTGACTGTTATATTCAATTCTTTGCATTTTTGTTTCCGAATGAATTACTCCAGTTCCACCTCTCAATCATAAACATGAGAGCTGAGCATAGCATGGGAAAACACTGATATGAAAAATTTTAGAAAAGAAAGCTATGATTAATGCCATAGGTTAATTCACAACATTTGGATGGTCAAAGATAGTCTGTGGAGGAGGAGGAAGAGAATCATTTGGCAATGAAGTTAGGAAAATGAAATGTCAATCCCTCTAAAGAAAGTGGTGCCATCTTCCTTCACATCACTCCACCTCCTTGTATTGGCCCACAAAGGCTCGATTAATCAGTGGAGAGGCGAAAAGCATAGGAGCCTACAGCTTTCATCAAGAACTCTTTTTAAGCATTTTAATTCAATGTCAAATTTTAGGAGTCCAAACAAATCTAGTGGTAACTCAAGTACTTCTAAAACCACTAGCAGGTATTAGAGAGGAATTTCACCTCTAGAAATTCATGGACTTCTCTTCACTCCAAACCTTGGGTGTTCCTAAATTCATTCGTTTTTGTTTTTTTTTTTTTCAAGTGCTCTGTTTTATTTCTTGGCTCTTCACCCACCCACCCACTCATCCATCTATCCATCATCATCACCATTTAGTGAGGCATCATGATAAATGCTTGATTTATTTTCATTCATTCCTCACAACAACCTGGGAGGTGGTTATAATTAGTGCCAGTTTATAAATGTGGAAACTGAGGCTTAGAGGGCTTAAATAATAGACTCAAAATCATAGATAGGCAGAGCAGTGGGGATCTCTGGTCTTGAATTACCAAACATACCTAAGTAGTTACAGCCCCTATAATATCACATACCATGTAATGCCAAAAGAAGAAAAAACAGATTCTTGTCTAATAATGGAAAAGTAGTTGTGATAATCATACACTTCAATGCGGGAGAATGACAATATTTGATTGAGAACTTACTGTAGGCAATTGCTGTGTTGGAAGCCATATGGGCTATACAAAAGCAGATGATGTGCTTCTAAGGAGACTACACTCCAGCCTGAAGTGTCAAGACAGCTCAGGATTGTATTTTTTGTTATAAAAAGCACAGCACCTCTGTGTTATCTTCTTACTTTCAAATGATCTAAATTTGGACTTAATTCATATGCTTGTAACCTCTCTTATCCTGTTGTAATTACTCACATCTAAACCCATCTACATTTCTTTTCTGTTAGTATTTTTGGTGTTTTAATCAACTGTCTTATTTTTGACCCTATGTTTCTTTTTCCTTCTCTACAATTAATTTCAACCTTGGAATAAAAGATGGATCAAAGATGATTTATTTCTCCTTGTCCTTTCTCCTTTTCCTTCATTTGCTTCATCAACTATCTTTACTGCCAACTCCTTTGAGTTAAGCTAAGTGTCAGGGTAAGTCTCCCTTGTTTGTCCTTTGATTCTGACACTTTCAAGTGTTGTAACAAACACATCCTCCTTCTAATCGGCTAAGGCAAAACTGCAGTGCATGATGTGAGCCACGGTGTCTTTCCTGCCCAGGTCCCTCCCTGTGTGGCTTGGGGTTAAGGGTCCCTTCAAGCAGTATTATCACCAAGTGGGTTGGAATTCCAACTCTGTCTCAACACTATGTGACTTTGGATCTAAGCTCCAGAAGTTTTATTTTATTTGTAAACTGGAGAAAATAATTGTATGTGCCTCATATGGTGGCTCTGATGATTAAATATGGTTAATGTTATCATAGCTCCTGACTCATCATTATCATTTAATAAATTTTATCTCTATCATCGTTATCAATAGCACCATCACCAATAACAACCACCACCACTATCCTTGGAATTTATCCCAAGTCCCTTATCAGCCTAGGCTTACCTTCCTGGTCCACACATCTCAGAGCTGCCTTTTTTTGCTCTCACACTTCCTGTCTCACTGCATTTAAGAATTACCAGCCCAGCATCCCATATCTTCATAGGGATCAACTGAGTCATGCTACCATGCCAATGAAAATTGAGTGTGTGAGGGGATTTGCATGTGTGTGTTTGAGAGAGCTGCTCTAGGAGTGAGTTGTGATTAGAATTCCAGTTGGCCAATAGGGCAACTGGCAAGTTGACGGGGAAGATATTATCGAGTAGATAGAATCTCTAAGGTGCATTAAATCACCCCAGCTAATATAGAAGGTTGGTCCTGTTTTAAACAGCTAAATAACTGATTAATTTAATAAAAAATTCCCAGATATTTAGTGGGTCTCTTAGAAGATTCAGAATACAGGGAGGAATTTCTATTTACAACTCAGAATCCCACATTTACTCCCAAGTTTTAATTTATTGTATTGAATCTCTAATCACAGAATATAGTTATAGCCAACTGGGATCAATGCTATAATGGGATCAATTAACACAATAACTAAATATAATTTTTTAAATCAATTAACTGTGAAGGAACTAAGACAAAATGTTGATGTCTATTTAATCTTAGTGGTAGGAAAAGGTGTTGTGCTATTTTTTTAACTTTTTATAGTTTTACAATTAAAACTTAAAGAAGAAATAATTATATTTCCCCCCACAAGCTCCTAATTTCTCCACTAGTAATGCTGAGAAGGTAATATTGTGTCTTCCCGGAATAGTCACTTCCTTTTATCCCCTCAGAATTGCATTATTTAATTACTGCACTTTTTTCACCAAAATATTTTAAAACTAATTAGACAATGTTTTGTTCTAACTATTTTTCCAGATGTCTTTCCTTACTTACCAGCCAAATTTAGGAAGTGACGGAAAACAAGCTTGGCAGGAACTGCATGTTTAACTGTTTTATGAGCACAGTGTAATACCAATATTGTCATTTTAAATGTACTTTACTGTTCTCCCAGGTTTTTATATTCTTTGCGCCATTGTCATTACTGGCGATGCTTTGCCTTTTCATGCTCATTTAAGCTGAGACCTCTTTATTGTGTCCAATGCTTAAACATGGAGAATGTTCCTTTTCAACATTATTTACTTCAAAATAAAAAATATGGATGTATGTATCTCAGGTAACAGGAAAAGTTTTCCTTATTTCCAGGAGAGAAAACTTGCTTACGTTTCCCTTATAGATGAACACATAGAGGTATAGGAGTTTAAATTCCAATTATGATAATAAAGAATAAAACCAGTAGCTGATATTCATTGGGAGCTTACTATATTTCAGGCACTGTTCTAAGTGCTTTATTATCTCATTTATTCCTCTTAACAGCTCCATGAGATGTGCATTATTACTCTTCCCATTTTGCCGATGATAAACCTGAGGCACAGAGAGGTTATCTAACTTGTCCACATAGGTGATCAAGCAGAGTCCAGTCTTTAACTCCATAGGGCGCAGAAATAATCCCTGTACCTAGATTGGAATTCATTTGCTTGAATTTCTACCAGAGTCGTCGTAACTCTGCCTATGGGATTGACACAATGCCTAGAAACAGAGTTAGTACTTTTTACTTCTTGTTTTCACTGCAAGGAAATGAGGGTATGATCCTAACTGCCAGGTGTGTGGGGGGGTGCCTCTCGTCTGGGGCTTGGCATCTCCTGGGTGCTGACTCTCTGCCACGAGCTCTGAATCTTCAGTTGTGCTGGGCTGAGTTAAAGTGATAGTGTACAGAGGGAACATCATACAGGGAATTTTGCAAAGTCTTTGGCAGACATATAAGCGACTTTGATCTGAACACATGGTTCTGCATTGCAGTTAAGATTTCGTGGCTGCTTGCTGGGTTTTCAGGCAAACAACTCTTTTGAGACCAGGAGAAGGAAACTGCGCATTTGTGCAGTGCTTTGTGGTTTTCAAAGCCTCTTATCATATAGGACCTCACTTGACCTTCCTCACAACCCTGTGAGGGAGGCAGGAGCAGAGTTATCATTATCTCTACTTTTTATGGAAACCTGAGGCTCAAAGAGGATAAGTGATTTTCCAAGCTAACAAAAGGTAGAGCATTTCAAATACAGAGTCAAATCAACTCAGCCCCAAACACCTGTCAGGTTGTTCAAACCAGCAAAGCTTGTTTTTGTCTATAGCTCCAGCCAAATGATGAATTTGCAAAAAATAACAAAAGCAATAATGTCTTCTGTTATCTCTGTTTTTCTAATTCCAAATCTCACTCACTACTCTCTGCCAAAGAGCCAAGTGCTCTGAAGTGACCCAACCACTAAAGTTGGATAACACTGATCAGGATATGGCTGATATTGCAAGTTTCCAGTCCCCATTGGCTCTCAAGCTCTGCCATCTAAACGTGTCTTCTTCGTTGGCTCTACCCAATGCCTTTATATTTAAAACAACAACAACAGGAGCCTGTCAAAATATGTAACAGCTTTTCACTATTTCTTAAGGTATTTTTTTTTTCTAGAAACTGTCATTTTGATTTTGGTCAACTTCAAAAAGGACTTGAATTTTCTGCATTCTAAGTTTGGTGTTTTTCTGTACTTGTACCAACACTGGTAAATTTGCTTTATTGCAACTGGGAGATTCTAGAAAAGTTATCTTAAATGGAATTAACAAAATATTTTAGGCTCTTAAAGTGAAGAATGCTCTTATAAGAACTGTCACTCACTGTTTGAGAGTTTATAATTTCACAGTTGACTTTATCAAATCAGAGTACATCTTGGAATTTGTGTGTGCATGTGAATGTATATAATTTTTTGATACACATTAATAAATACTTTCCAGTCATTGCTTTGTGACCGGTGTTTTCAAGTTACAAGTTTGTCCTACTGCACCATTATAATATGAGTAAGTATGGTTTGAAAGACTTAGCCCAAAACAGCCAAGAGAGCCATTAAGAAAATTGATATTTATGCCTATCATTGTCACAGGAAATCAGAGAAAGTGACTGTTTTACTCTCTTTAATAGGAGAAAATATTTCATTTCCTTTTTTATTCTATTGGTAAAGAAGAGTACAATTCCTTGGAAAGTCAGATTATTAGAAAGCAGAGGGACGTTAAGGGTTTGTCCTTATGAAAAAAAGTGAAAGCCATTATTTTTGATGGAGAACTGTCAGTCATAGGTTTAAGAATCTTAATCTGATGGTGTAGAATTTTCCTATGGATTCAAAAAAGGTAATGGGCTGTGTTTACACTTACAAAACCTAAGTTATTCTATTATTTAGTTAGGATATTTTGTAGGCAGCTGAAAATAACGTAATTATATTTATTGAGAGTCATTTCTGGACCCTGAAAGATGAAAGAGATGACTGGTAAATTCTAATGGAAAATGACTATTTTGTCCCTGTAAAGTACATTTAATTCTCATGATCCTTTGTGACCATTTTGAAACAATTTCCAGGTTCTCTGGATAGACAATCCTGATAGCTTCATCTGGCAGTGAAGTAGTCTTGAAACCAGTTCTGCATGGCCCAGCGGCTTCAACAGCTATATAATTGAGTGGGAAAATCCATTATTGGAGGAATTTGATCTTCTTGCTATTTGCTCTTCCCAAAAGTTAAAAAAAAATCTTTTCTTAGTGACAGGCACCATTTATTCTTCTATTCTGGAGGAGCTTATTTCAGAGTTTCTACCAAATTGGGTAGATTCAAATTAGATATCTAAGCACTTTAAGTCATAGAAACCTCAAAATTAAATAATTGGGACTTATATAGATTTCAAAAGTGGTAATAATAATTTTTAAATATGTATTTTTAAATCTATGAGAGGTAAGCTGATCAACAGAGTATACACTAATGAATATTTATTGAAGGAATGGATAAACTGACCTATAGTCCAAGCCCTTCCTGGGAAGCTTATCTTAGAAATTCAGACTTTTGTCAAAATGTTTCAATGCAAAAAATTAGGTCATATCTAAGAGTGCTGAATGCAACAGAGTTTATTCAGTAAATCTTCAGTATCTGTGTACAAGGCATGGTGGAGTCTCTGAAGGTGAAAGACACCTGTCTGCCTTCACCTTGAGATGGGGAAGACAAACACATATTACAGGGAAGTGCAGCACAGCAGAGAGGTGCTAGTACAGATACTTCCAAGTATTTTGGAAGGGTGGAAGTGGGTTAATTCAATCTTGGGATCATCAGCAAACACTGTCCAAATCCTGTCCCTGGCCAGATAGCTTCCACAAGTTACAGTTCTATTTAAAGGCTTGCTTTGTGAAAAACTAGTCACAGGCTCAGAAACTCACTTCCAGTGGGTCCCAGACTTTTCTTTCCGCTCCAGCACAGACTATGGTAGCACAGCTGAGGATACTGAGTCAAAGGGATCATAATCCCAGATATGTATCATAATTTTTTTACAGGTAGAGAAAGGAATGTTAATTAGAAAAATCTCTCCAGGGATCATTCGCCTTCTGTACCCCGATCACTGTGCTTTTAAAGTTTATTTTTTACTTTCATACCAAGATGAACTTGGCTTCCATTTACCATAAGTCCTAGACTGTTCTATTTCAGTGACTGGTTCATACAAAACACTTCTACTGACATAATACTGAAGACACCATTGATTCTGTGTCCTTGAGGCTTAATTGTGGGGAACTTTACCACTCAGTCTCTCTCCACAATCAAAGGAGAATGGAAACTTACTTGCCAGATACTTTAGATGCAAAAGCTACAGGACACGGGCATAGCCATGCCAAGTAAAGAATCCTGAGCCAAGCTGCTTTCCAGAGTCTTCTAGTTCCCATCCCTCCACTAGTTGTCTTGTCTCCTGCTTGTATGTAAAGTTCCATGTTCAAAGAGTGGGAACAGAAAAGAACCTGACTCTAACAAAAATAAACTGCTGATATCAATATTAAAAAGAACTGACATTTTCAAAGTCAACCATTGTGTGAGTCAGGGGCTCTCTCTGGGCAGGTCCTTAACACTTGTTAAAGATGGAGTGTTGGGAGTGGCTGTGGCTCAAGTGGTTGAGCGCCTGTCTTCCACATGGGAGGTCCCAGGTTTGGTTCCCTGTGCCTCCTGAAAACAACAACAAAAACAAACAATAAGCAAAACAAACAAACAAAAAATAACCAACTCAGGAAGCCAGTGCTCAACCACTGAGTCATATCAGCTTCCCACATATGAGGTCCTGGGTTTAATCCCTGGCCCCCAGTACCTGAAAAAAAAAAAAAAAAAAAAAAGGATGGAGAGAGTGTGCCTATGGATTTGGGGGACTGTGGAACAAAATGTAGCATCGTTCTGTGATCACAGGTCATGTGGACCAGAGCCCACTCCAGGTTTTGCATAGAGAAATGTGGGTAAGGACCAGTTGGGGAGTAGACTGAGTGTGTGCTTGGACTTTTTGGGATGAGAGAAAGAGCAGAACAAGTGTCAGCTGTGGGAAAGAAAATGTCCAAGGCTGGGAAATAGCTTCTTCTTGCCATTCAGGTCTTGGACCTGCCTTTCAGGTCCCTCAGAGAGGGCTTCTCACTTATCTCTATCTCACCATCCTGTTCAATTTCATCCAAAACACTTGCCACTATTTGGAATTATGCTCCATGAGGGCAGGGACCTAATAGAATTTGTTCACTGTGGTATCTCCAGCAATTAGAACATATTTGGTACATGCATGTGCTCCAATAAATTTTTGTTGAAAGGTTAAATAGAGATAAAGTTAGATCGATTTTAAAAAGCCTATTATAAGAGTTAAGAGATTTATAGTTTAGTCTCTAATCAGGGAGGGGAAGAGTATTTATTTAAACTTCCCTTTCCTGAATACCTCTTTGCCCACTCCTTCCAATGCCAGCAAAATTTGATCTCTCTCTTAGGGGAACAAATCCTTTCTGAGAAATCTTTGTGGTGTAAGGATAGAGATTGCTGATGAGCATGTGCCATGCTTATGAATGGACTGGAGATGGGGAAAAGGCTGAGAACCTCTGGCTTAATGGGAAGAATATTAGAAAGGAGTTGAAGAACTGGCTCCACTACCATTAAATGGAGACTTTGGGCAATTCACTGGCTTATTCTTCTGTCAAATGTGGATTACAGTACCTACCTTACAGACTGTTGTGAGGTTAGATGAAACAACACATGCAAACACACTCAGCATAGTCTCTGGCCCAAAGTAGCTGCTGAATGCCTCTTGCTGGATGTGACCATGTGTGACCTTGGACAGCTACATCACCTCTGTGCACCTCAGTTTCCCTATCTGTAAAAGAGTGATGAGTCCAGCTCATAGGGATGCTGTGAAGAATGAATAAACTAACATAGGACACCCACTCATGAGCTACAGAGTGCCACTCAGGCATAAGGCTTTCTATTCCTAGCTTCCCCACGAGCTAAGTGACTAAGTCAGTCTCTATCAGTAAAAAGAGGATGTTATCTGCATCATCTACTTCTTCACTTCTGTGAAGATAAAATGAGATAACCGTTTGGGAAAACTTTTGAAAAAGTGAAAAGCATTATGAAACAGCATTTTTCTCATCATTGTCATCATCAACGACATAATGATGGCCCCAGTGACTCTGGTGGCAGTTCAATCTAATAGTCAAGGTCCTATTAGAACTCACAATAATCTTTCAGCCAAAAAGATTGACTTGCTGGTGTGTAAAGTATATAAAATTAATGCTAGTTCCTTCAGCTCCTGAGGGTTTGTGTTCACCACAGACTAGAATGCAGTATTTTAATAAACGTTTGTTTAAAGGAAAGGATGAGGAATTAACTCTCAAAAATGAGCCAGCTCAGAAAGTGTTCAATAGTAAAATAATAATGTGATGTAGCTCAATAGTAAAATAATGTGATGATGACAAAGTCTACTTAACAATTCTGCTACTGTGAGTTTAGATGCCTTCCCTGGCCCTTGCCTTCAACACTGCCCCCCACCCCACCCCACCCAGAGTCAGTGGGACAGGGCTGACAGGGGTCCAGATGTTAAATACAAAATAAAAGAGGGGGAGGAACCACATATAGGCATCAGACCAAGGGCAAAAACACATAATTCTTCATCTGAGGCTTCTGGTATAGGAGCTAGAGTCAAGTTTTCTGTTCTGTAATTTGTAAAAAGAAGTGACTTCTTAGCAAATGAATAAGTAGACACAATAGGGAGAATATTTACCCAATGTTCTATTTACCTGTTTACAGAAACCACAGCTTTCAATTCTTTTAGAAGCATCCATTTACATACAAACAGGATAATTCAATGCTAGCAGAAGCCAGTACTGTCACTATACAAAGCAATTTTACATATTGATTCAAACATGGATCACTCTAGTCAGAAATCTGGCAAGAATAATTCTAGTTCCTTAAAAAATACAGTCTATTTCAGACTTCAATTAATTAAGATTATATTTCCTCCAAATTAATGCAAATTAGTAACCACATATCTCAATATAGGCAGGCACCACTTGTCTATTTACATAGCGGAGTGAAGTAGAGGAGAGTCAAATAATCTAATGAGAAATATAAGTATTTAATTCCTTCTGGTATGACTATTATTAGAAGCCTGCAAACTAGCTTTAATCAAGGGGGATCAATTTAAAGATGCATCTGCAAGTCTTAACTAAAGCACTTAATGATTCAGTTGTATCGAAGCTTGAAACGTTAAGAGTGAAAATGGGAACTTTTGTAAATAACTCTAAAGGCAGCTCTAATGAAGAGTCACAAAAAGAATGACTGAAACGAGTTTAGCAGTGCGCAAAAGACAAAAAGAAAGAACAATTATTCCACAAAGAACTTAAAATGGAAAGAAATGCCTTTACACGCTATTTACATAAATTAAAAAAAATAACATACTCCCACTAGGGAAAGTATTATTGTTGTGATATACATCCATTTATCATACCACAGCTATGTGACTTAGAAACAGATACATCATACATTTATCTGGAGGGCAGATGACCAAAGCTGCTTTAGTGGGAAAGAACAGAATAGATAGTATTTGTGAAGTCTTATAGGCCAAAAAACATTTATTCAGGACTAGGTATGGGTGTGGCATTGGGATTGGTGCTGGGGATAAGATGGATAAACAAGACAAGGTCTCTAATTCTCTCAATGAGCTCATGGTCACTTGGGAAAGATGGACACATAAACAGATAACAACTTAGTGCTCATTAGTCACTCCAACGAACGGTGCAAAGGCCTTGCTGCACATCTCCTGGCTGTGAAGGAGAGATGCTGTCAAGAGCAAAGCTGGCCATGCTGAGGAGTAGAAATCTTAAATTGTATTATTAGGTATGTGAACTCAACCTCCACCCTACAGCAGTAGAGTCCATGATTACAAAGGCAGGCAAAGAATTATCCTGAAGACTGTCTCTAGCTACATTTGTTTTCCATATGCTTTGAAACAAACAGATCTGAACAGAGTGATTTTAATTTCCCAACCATTGGTAAGGTCCAAAATTGATGCAGCAAAACCACTGTTCTCTATTTCATGTCGGATGAAGGGAGCTGAAAAAGTGCTCTTTAGACTTGTAACCACCCATTAATCGTATTAAGAGGTTTAGATCACAAATGGAGGAAACGACTTTATGAACATGATTCTGTTTCTGAGGAGGGCTCGTGTGATTTGTCTCAACAAATTAATTTTACGTATATAGAAGCATCATGGGCTCACCTTGGAACAGAGACAATAGTAAAGCTCTTCACTGGCATCTCTTGACCAAACACGCCTATGTGGGCCATGAAAAGGTGCTAGGCAGGGAGACAGTGTCCCACGTGATTAACGTTTGAAGAGTGAATTGCTGTACTGGCACTGCCCCGGCAGCTGGGTAGGGAGCTCCTGCCTGCAGCAGCCCATCAGGGAAGCCACCCTCCCCGTGGTGTGCAGTGATCACCATGTGTGCTTGCAAAGAATGTTTGACACAATTTCTGCAAGAGGAAGGAGCACAGGAGGAGTATTCCATTCAATAACTATCAGAAAACACGAGGGGAAGCAGACGTGGCTCAAGCGAATGGACTCCTGCCTACCATATGGGAGGTCCTAGGTTTGATTCCCGGGCCCTCCTGGTGAGGGCAAGCTGGCCTGCACGGAGAGCTGACGCAACAAGATGATGCAACAAAAAAGAGACAGAGAGGAAAAAGACAATGAGGAACACAACAAACCAGGGAGCTGAGGTGGCTCAAGCGATTAAGTGCCTCTTCCCTACTTCTGAAAGCCCGGGTTTGGTTCCCGGTGCCTCCTAAAGAGAAGATGAGAAGACAAGCAGACACAGAAGAATGCATAGTGAATGGACGGAGAGCAGACAGCGAGCACAAATGGCAAGAGGGGGGTGGGGGGAATAAAAAAAAAATCTTAAAAACAAAAAAACCACACATGAGATTCTATAAAAGCAGTTCACATCACCTGGCACTTAAAGAGTGACAGAGGCAATGCCGTAGGACACTCTGGCACTTATTTACAGTATTCCTAGTTGGATTGTTGTAATTACAATATTATAAATTCAACATGTCTGTTACAAAATAAAGTTTCTGTTTTCATGCTTTGCATTTCATTATTCCTATGCATGTCCTAATCAGTCCCTGTAGTAGCAAGTAGTAAAAAGACAGAAATTATTTCTGTCAACACAAAGCTGATGGGGAAGGTCTTTTTGGTAATCACAAAATTTAATTATGCTAAACGTTTTAAGGAGAGGTGCAGAGGGTTATGAGGGTACCTATCATTAGAGCCTGACCTGATTCGATGGGATTGGAGGAATCTGCCTTGGAGCTTAGGCTGAGACCTGAAGAATGACTGGGGCGGGAGGTGGGTAGATATCCAGGCACAGAGAACAGCACACAGAACAGTGCCTGCCACACGGTAGTTCCCCAATAAACATTTGTTTAATTAATGATGGAACAGCATGTGCTAAGGCCCTCTGCCAAAGTTGATAAGGTTGCCATGCAGTCTTCAAGGTTATGATTACAAAGTTGACCTTGCTGGAAGTTTCCATTTATCATGAGGGGCAGCACAGCCTTTTGAGAATTGTTTCACACTAAGAATCAATTTCCAAGGAATTCATTCCACTGGAACAACTCAGCCACAGGAAGTTGGCAAGGGATTTCTAAAGGTGTTCTCTAGGAACTGAGAGCTTACAAGGGGAAGCTGCAACACTGGAAGGGGATTTAGTCAGATGGGATCTGTAGTCAATGCAACCCAAAATATAAGACCTCCTTCCCTGCCCCTCCCCACATGTACCACAACTTTTTTTCTAGTTTAGTTTATACATCGATTATGAAAGATTTGTCAGGAAAGCAAAGGCACACTCTTACTCAAGTGAGTTTTCTGAACTAGTTTGTTATAATACATTTAACAAGGCTCAAAATAGGAACACAATATAAAATAACATTTCTTTGGGTTAAATGGCTCCCTTAGCTTCACACTACATTTTATGAATTTTATTATTCCTGAATACCAAGTGGGACAACGGCTTGTATAATAAAGTCTCTGCTCTGAGATGTGTTTAAGGGGGGTAGTTTCTTTAGCTATCAAAACAATAATTAATCTGTTAACCTAAAGTCGATCACTGGCATCTGAAGTTCTGGATTCCTTAAGAGTGACAGAACAGTAGATAGATTTTTTTTGCAAATTCATATAGAGCAACCATGAGAAAAGCAGAGTCACCTTTTTAAACTTCTAAAACTGGTGTGTGAGGCTCCGGCTTGCTGGGAGACCCCATGTCTATTCTTACAGTCCTCTTGCTCAACCCTCCCAGGCCTCCCTTAGCAGCAATTCTCAAAATGGAAGTGGTCACGCTTGCTATTCCTAGTGCATCTTCTTGCCCTTCAACGGGCACACATGAGGACTATGAGCACAATGAGGGAGTCTGGCTTTGGAAAGGGAGTGGGAAGGGTCAGATGTGGCTGCATAAGTAGGAATAAGATTATGACTCTTCAAGTGTTATGTGTGGCTCCAAAGATTTGGAGGTGGCCCTGGTGAACTCCTTGAAAGCAGGGACCGCGTGTTATTTTTGTTTCACTATCTCTATCGCCCATCAGAGGGCTTGGCTCATAAGCACTCACTGAATAAATGAGTACATTTGTTGAGCAGGCAGGTGGAGAAGTAATGGGAGATGAGGTTCCTGTCTCAAGTCCTAGGGGAAAGCGACTGAACCAGCATTGACAGCAGCCCACAGTGGTGTAGTGACTCACCTTCACGTCATCCAGATGACTTTCCTGATGATAATCACTGAATGTTTAATTTCTGGTAAAAATAAGGTATTTTAAAGAAAGATTTTCCTGTACACTTTTAAGCCCTGCTTCCTACCACCACTGTAATCTTCATAATTGTCACATCTGATTTTTAAAACTTTATTTTTAAAGAAGTTTTAGATTACAGAAAAGTTACATAGAAAATATAGGGGACCATATACCCCACCCCTACCCCTCTCACATTTTCCCCTGTTAATAACATCTTACATGAGTGTGGAACATTTGTTACAATTGATGAACAAATGTTGAAGCATGCTACTAACCATGGTCTATAGTTTACTTTATGGTTTACTCTTTACATCGAACAATTTTATAGGTAAAAACTGTATAATGGCCTGTATTCATCATTGCAAAATCATACAGAACAATTCTAATGCCCTATGTTCCACCAGTCACATCTGATTTTATTATTCTTCTGTTTAAAACTTTCAGGGCTCCGAATTGTCTAAACCCCTTGACAGAGTTTAAAAGAGTCCCCATGAACTGGAACCTACCTATTTCTCCAACTTGCTATCCCCCTCAGTGATCCTGAAGACTCAAACTGAGCTACTTGTAGTTTCCAGAAGTAAGCGATTTCATGGTCCCCTAGGCTACTTGTCTCCCTTGCATTCTTCCTTTTGCCTATCAGTTGAACATCCAATCATGTTGTAAGACTCAACTCTGAAAATATTCCTGACCTCGTAATTCTTTATGCCCTCGTACATTCTTCTGTCATGGCTCCCATAATACATCATGGCAATGGTTGCTTTGTTTGGATATTTCTGCATTCCAGACAGCAAGGATCACACATTCATGTTCATCTCTGTATCCCAAGCACCTATCCCAGTGCCTGATACATGGTAAATGCTCAGTAAGAATGGAATGAACGAATAAGTCAGTGAGCATTTCTCTCTATTATTTTTGGCATTCACAACAAGGGCAATTTCTCTCTGTTTCACACCCATACATATTAATCTCCCAATTTTATGTCTCTGAAATGGGGAAGAACATACTATATAATTTTTCAACAGGGTACATCTGGAAGAAGGGCTATTTCAACATTTCTCAATCTCCTAGAAATGCCCACCAACCTTCTCCAGTAGTTCTCTAGCAGGTAACTCATGCTTGTCTTGAAGGGTTTTATAAAACACTTGGCCTTGCATTTTATACAGGAGCCACATCTGTTTATTGAGCCAATCACTTTTTTAAAAGGGACTACACCATCTGTTGTGATTCTCTTCCATAGAGATAGAGTGATTAGGCAATAATAATTTAAAAATATGAAAAATGTGTTCACCTACTGGAAATCTTAAAGAACACGAAGTAAATTCCTTTAAAAATCCATGCCCCTCTACCTTTTATGAAAGGAGATCTGGGTGGGGAGAGATATAATAGAAAAAAAAATGTATTTTGCTTTAAGTCATCTCAAATTTCTAGTTTGTAATACTTTCTACAGTCCATTATGTTTTGAGTGGGAAGGATAATTGTACACCATGTTACCTCTTTAAAAAAAAATACAGAGGAGAAATAAAACGTGTGAGAACAAATGACATCAGAGAGAAGAAATTTGTGGGTGGAAATGGCAGGTGAATTATAGTAGCTGTTTTCAGCACCCTAAAATGGGAGAAGCAGGTGTAAATAGAAGAAATAACGTCCAATCTTTTCTAATTTACTTTCCCAACTATCCTTACTTCTTCTTTCTTTTTCTGTAGTAGAACAGCCCAATCCTTAAGTTTTCTGTAGGTTAAGTCCAATACACCTTCTTTTATTTTCCCCTTCCAAATGAACATAAATGAATTTTTTTCATGGTTCACTTTCCCCATATTTTATGTACATTCTGATATCCTAATTCAGATTTTCATTCTTTTCAGTTTTCACATTAATTCTCAACTGACTGACCCTCTTCATCTGTAATTATTACATGAAGATTTTGAATATCATTAAACTCTTCTCATTGACTACATTACCTTTGAGGTAATTTGATTAATTCGGCAAGCCCCTGGTAGATACAGATTTAACACCCCTCAGAATTTGTGCACTATCAGTATTTTGCAGCAACTTGATCTAAAAGATAAAAGAAATCCTTAGGGACAAGATAAAAAGGCTGTTTTTTCCCCTGCAAGATTTTAAGTAATTTCGTTAAGCTTTAAAAAGTGTATTCTAAATTGTTTTCCCCAGAATTACAGAGTGTTCCTCTGCATTCCCCTGCAGTCCTGGTTTACTAACTTTTCATTTCCGTGGAATGTGTGCATTTTTGGGGCTCAGCCAAAGGTTCTGCACTTGGGAAAACACAATGACTTGGAGGCAGCAAAAGTTATCAACTGATAAATTGTAGAACAGTATAGTTTGCCCCAACCCCCACTGTGCAAAGTCTCCTGCTCTTTCAACGCCTTTCAGGGACAATGCCATGTTAATGTATTTTTTTTTTCTAGTAACTTCTTCCACTCCAATCATTAGCTGTATCATATTCAAATAAAGCTGGCTATGAATAAAAAAGATAAGGGGAACAGGGGGAAGGCTGAAGAGTCCCAGTGCAGATCTTGACTGAAACAATATTTGCTTATGGTAAATGCCAACATTTTCCTTCAGGGGATCAAAGAATTTGTTAAAAGAAGGTTTTCTTGGGTAGAATCCTTTTAGCCCTAGGCATCCCTGCCAGGCAAAGTGGTCCCAGTAGGAGTCACCAGATACCACGAAAAGCCCATGGTACAGGGAAGATAGAGGGTAGACGGTAAAAGGAGGAAAAGGAGCAAAAAAGGGTGAAGATTACACAAGAGTATTTGTGGGTAGGGAGTGGGGTAGCACGCACGAGAGAGGGAAAAGTGCCAGTCCCGGTAAAAAGCCACAAGAACCTCAGGTGCCACTGTGGGACTGCAGTGTGATAAGATGACCACCTTTCACGCATGTGCATGAGGCTTTAGTGAAAACATCAAACGTAAAACCAAAAAAATTCCTACAGATGCCACCTCTCCTGGTAAACCTACTCAACACTTCTTAGTTGACTTAGGTTAGTTCACTGAAAGGGTTGGCTTTCCTTAATTCTGTGAACCATTATGACCAGTAAGTTCTTTCTCATAAGGACCATTACCTCATAATTCCTTTCTTACTTTGATGATTTCTGGGTTTTACTATTTCTTCAAAGTGGTTCAAGAGTCTATGCTAGAATTCAGTGAGACTTTCTTCGGTTGGTTAGTATTCCAATTTGATATAGAACAACTGAACTGTACCCCCTGGAGTATGACCTGCCAGTAGGTTTGCATTTAGATGATATTTTAGTAAATTACCAGGTGATGGAATAAAATCATGTCAAAACTTTACTAATAAAGATCAAGTGAACTTTAGTCTCTATTTAACTGTTTGACTGAAACGGGGAAAATGGATGTTTGCAATGTGTTGGTTTGGATGAAACTTTTTTGGAAGTACTTTAAAACTTCATCTATCGGGTTTTCTCTGCAATGGCTCCATAGGTGCCAGACTAGCTACTCAAATATTTTAAGATTTTTATCTATTTATTTAAAAAGTAATATATACTAAATTCAAGGATCCTTAGCAAAATATTAGCCAATGGCTTCAAACACTATATAAAAAGATATACATGGGAAGCGGCTGTGGCTCAATCGGTGGGGCTCCCGTTTGCCATGTGGGAGGCCCCGGGTTCGGTTCCCGGGGCCTCCTGGTGAGGGCAGGCCCGCCCACACGGCGTGGTTGGCTGGCCCAGCGAGCACAAGCAGCAAGGGGGGGATAAATGAATAAATAAATAAAATCTTAAAAAAAAAAAAAAAAAAAAAAGATATACATTATGTCCACTTTGAGTTTATGCCAGGAACACAATGTTGACTTAACCTTCAAAAACCAATCAATACAATTCAATATATTAAGGGACTAAAAAAATACCAGACAATAATCTAAATAGATAAAGAAAATGCATCTGTCAAAATGCAACACCCATTCATAATAAATACTTGGAGCAAAATAGAAATAAAAGGGACTTCCTCAACCTGATCAAAATAATTTCTGAAACACTTACAGCTAACATCATACTCAATGGTGAAGTATTGAACACTTTTCCCCTGTACGTGGGAACAAGGCAAGGAGTCCACTCTCACCACTTATATTCAACTGAAGTTCCTATTCAATGCAATAAGGCAACAAAAATAAATAAAAGGCATGTGGATTGAGAAGAAAGGAAAAAAAAACTATAGATGGCTTAAGTGTTTACATGGAAAATATTAAAGAATTTAAAAAATAGTTATTAAGACTATTATGTGAATTTAGTTGACAGTATACCAGATTAACATACAAAGATCAATGATATTTGTTTATATTAGCAACAAACTATTGGAATATGAAACTAAATAATTCTACTTATAACTTCATCAACAAAATATTCAGGAATAGGTTTTTAAGAGATGTACAACTCCATTGAAAACTACAAGATGATGCTGAGAGAAACTAAAGAAGACTAAATAAATGGGGAGACATACCATTTTCTTGGATTGGAGGACTTAGTATCAATTTTCCCAACTGGTCATAGATTCAATGCAATTTCAGTCATAATCCCATCGGAGTGATCTTTGGCAAAAACAAACGAGCTGATTTAAATACTTATGGAAATGAAAAGGATCTGTAATATCTGAAGCTATCTTGAAAAAGAGGATCAGATTTAAAGGACTTCAATACTCTAAACTTAGTATAAAACCTCATTAATGAAGATAATGTATATTAGGATATGAACAGATAAATAGATCAATGGAACAGAATAAACAGAATAACGGCCTAAAGAGTTATAGACACACACTTACACGGTCATTTGCTTTTTGACAGAGATGCCAAGATAATTCAATAGGAAAAAGAAAGTCTTTCCAACAAATGGTGCTGGAAACAACTGGAAATCTATATAGAAAAAAGTGAACCTCACATACACAAAAATTAATCTAAGATGGATCATAGACCTAAATGTAAATGGTAAAACTATAAAGCTTCTAACAGAAGACATTAGAGAATATCTTCACAGCCTGAGAGTAGGAAAGATTTCTTAGGTGATAAAACAATAACCATTAAATTAAAAATGATAAATTAGTTTTTATCAAAATAAAAAAAAAATTCTTTCACCAAAACAATACTAAGAAAATGAAGAGGCAAGCCACATAATGGGAGAAAATTATTGCAAAACATACATATGACAAAGGACTTGTATGCAGAAAATATAAAAATCTCCTACTACTCAATAATAAACCAGTAAACAGCACAATTTAAAAATGGGCAAAAGTTTGAACAGCCCCATCACAAAAAGAGATATGGAAGGGGTGCGGATGTGGCTCAAATGGCTGGGTGTCCGTCTCCCATATGGAGGGACCTGGGTTCAATCCCCAGGACCTCCCGGTAAAACTAAAGAAAAATAGAGAAGGCGTGTGGGCCGCTAGGCCCCATGCTTGAGTATGCCATCAGGCCCCGCCGAGCCATGCAGCAAGATGATGATGTAACAGGAGAATGACACAAGGGAGAGCCAAGATGAGAGGCGCTGAAAAAATAGGAACTAAGGTGGCGCAGGTGGTAGGATGCCTCTCTTCCACATCAGAGGTTCCCAGGATCGAATCCCGGTGAAGACAAGAAAAAAAGGATGAGAAGAGAGGGCAGGAAACAGACACACAGAATTGCCCAGCAAATGGACACAAAAACAGCAAAAATGGGGGGAGGGTAAAAATGGATAAAAGTAAATAAATAAATAACTCTTAAAAAAAAGATATGGAATTGCCAGTAAGCTCATGAAAATGTGCTCAACATCATTAGTCTTAAGGGATTTGCAAAATAAAACCATAATGAGATACCACTATATGCCCATCAGTGTGGCTAAAATTAAAAAGACTGACAACACCAAATTCTGACAAAGATGTGGAGGAACTGGAATTCTACTGCATTGCTGATGGGAGTGTAAAATTGTAGAACCACTTTGGGAAAAAGTTCTGGCACTTTCTCATAAAACTAAGCATACACCTACCATATGACCCAGCAATCCCACTTTTAGGTTTATATCCCCAGGAAATGAAGCATGCCCATGAAAAGACATGTACAGGAATGCTCCATAGCAACTTTATTCATAATATTCATAAATTAGAAACAACCTAAAGGTCCATCAGCAGGAGAATGGATAAATAGTACATTCATACATTGGCACACTATTCAACAATAAAAAGAAATGAACTACAAAACATACAAAGAACACGAATCAATCTCAAAAAAACATATTGAATGAAAGAAGCCTTACACGAAATAGCACAAGGTATATTATTCAATTTGTATGGCAAAGCTCATTTGTGATGGGAAAAAAATGAAACTTGTTGGCTCTGAGGATAGGGGTGAGAAATGACAGGGAAGAGTGTGGGGGATCTTTTTGGGATGGAAATGTTCCATATATTTATAGTTGTTTGAGTTACACGGGAATATGCATTTGTCAAAACCCAATGAATGATGCACTTAAGATTTGTACATTACACTATAATGTAATATTGAACTCTATTAATGATACGCATGCCAAAGTGCTTAGGAGTGAAGGTCACAGATGTCTGCAAGTCACTTTGAAATACATCAAAGATGGACTGATGGATGGATAGATATTGGCAATTCTAGGATCTAAGCAGTGGGTACATGGGTGATGACTGTATAATTCAACTTCCTAGGTTTGAAAATTTTCATAATAAAATATTTAGAAAAAGAAAAATAGTAACATGTTACATTTGTCATCTGTGATGACTATACTCCTGGGACTTCACAAATAGTTACCAATAATTTGCATACATTAGTGCTCCACAGGGAATCTGACTGGTTAGATAAATGGAGTTCATTAAGCATGAAAATGCTCTCAGAACTTATTTTCACTAAAGATGAGTATGCATTTTAATTTTATATGTCTCTTGAGGGTCATTGCTAGTACATTGTTGGATACCTCACCTTTTCAATTTATGAATAAATATTCAAAGTTCTTTTATTTACCCTCAAGAGTCGACAATATGAGTAAGTACCTTATTACAAAGAGCTGCGTTTTGAGTTACAAGTCTTGCAATCAATTGGTTAGGAGACCTAACTCTTCATCAAGAGTTATACCACACCACGGCAGCAAGTCGTGCACAGTCAGCTCCAGGAAGATAGGAACTCTCTAATCATTACCCTGTGCTAACACACTTCCTTGCACATGGTAGGTGCTCAGTATATATTTATTGTATTGAATTGACTCACTGGCTGCTTTCATCTGGATCTTTAGAAAATGGAGGAGAGAAAAGTTGTGTGGTGTCACCATAAGTTAAAGAAAGGACAATATAGTTCAGCACACTAGAGTTCTCAAATGCTTCCATAATACATTATTATACATCCTCCAATACTGGTCAAATAATGAGGGTACTCAAGGAAACTAGTGGGCAAAACCTTAAAATCCAATTAGGAAACTTACAATATGATTCTACATTAAGCTCAGGAACAGCCAAGTATGGTCTTCTTTTGACCACTGTAAGTTGTATCTGTTGGCTCTGACTTTATCTGCTGTTCTGTTTATTAATTACAGCTGTCTTCAGGGTCATACCTAGAATCTAAAGTGAGAAGGATAAGGTGCAGAGTGATCCCTCCTGGTGGGTGGGTATTATTAAGTAGCCGCCATCATGCCTAGGTTTTGGGGAGGGGTAGGCAGTGGTTCAAAAATGAATGCTTAGGGTTGGACACCAGGGAAGCTGAAGCAAAGTTAGCAGTGCAAGAATAGGAGAATGTGATATGATAAAAAACAACATGATACGATATGATATGACAGGACATAATAGGATATAGTATAATATAAATCCTTTTAAGGCCATAAAATATTTTTAGGTATTTATTTGATCTTCAGAGAAATCTTGCCTGCCTTCTTGGCAGCCTAGAATCCACAGGTGAGGGCAGGGAGTACCCTTGACTGGAAAGGGGGAGATAAATGTGGCAGCCAAATGCAGAATCTGTCCATCATAAGTGGGAAATCCCAGCGTTCAAAGTTCCCATAAAGTGGATGGGAAGTGAAGAGTATTAGAACGGAAGCAGGACCCATCACAGGGTAGCTCCACTGAGGAGGTGTCTCCACAGCAGGGCTCAGAAGGAGTTCCCTGGGTGGGGAGGAAGCCATCTCAGAACAAGTCTGTAATACTGTGAATCCTAAAAAATAAACCACAATGACTTTTTCCGAAATCTCTTTCCCGGAAAAGCTAACTGCCTATAACTTTTTCTTGACACATGGGACACAAACAACCAAAAGGCGTGACTTAGAAAAATGCCTTTAAATAATTGTCTTCTACTGCATTTCTTTATCTAAGATACCACTCTCCCTGGCATTCTATAAATGCCATAATGAATGATAAGGCGCAGAGTTCCTTCCAGAATTAAAAAAAATTTTTTTTCCACAGAGAAATAGACCCAAATGTATTTTTCTCACTTTCCCATGGTTGAGGGGAAAAAGAGAGTCTGTTGCTGTGGAAATGCTTTAAGCATTTATTAAAGATGTCAGAATGCATTAGGAGCCTTGGGGCAGAATGGGCATATGGATGGTTTTTGAGAAAATACAAGGTGACAATGAGAGTGACCACTCACAGAAACCTCAGCTCAATATGCCTCACATTATGGGGAACATATGCCATCTCCTGCCTAGCCATTAGCGTTTATAGAAGGTAGGATTTACGGAACCAGAGGAGAACTTTTAGCAAAACAATGAATTTTACAATATCAGAGGCACACTAAGGGAAACCATCAGTAGGTTTAAAAATCTTATTATAAGATAAGAATTCCTTTTGTGTAGGGGGAGAGTACACACACACACACACACACATACAAACTCTCTATATATTCATACTTATATTTATATACAGCTGTAATTTAAGCCACTTAGCCCTCCCTCCCAAGCATGGAATATTCTATGTTTTGAAACAAAAAGTATAATTGACTAGATTTTTTAAAAAAATTACCCAACTTAAAATCTAGAACAAGTTTTAAAAGCTATCTTTAAAGGTAAGATGGCAAAAATCATATTTACATTGGACTGAACAGTCTTTAAGTGCTGATGCAAGACATTCTTTGAAAGAAGCAACTACAGGAGACTACTACCTTGCCGATATTCCTGCCCCCACCTCCCAAAAAGGAGCTCACCTGAGACTCTTTCCCACTTCCACCGGGGTGGTCTGGAGGACAGCTAGACATTCATTCCTTAGAAAACTCCACCTACCTAGGCCATATAATGTCAACTGCCTATAGAAATACTTTCATAGAATTACAATTTAATACCATTACCTTGGTTTTTATTATGGGTTGATGTAAGAACCAATCCTATGCTGCTCATTTCTGCATCTTTAATAAAATTGTTATGAACACACTGCTTATTTTGTCACCTAGCAGTTCTTTTATAGACAAGTTATTATCCGATATTAGGAAGTTTCTCCTGAAAAAAAAAACATGCTTCCTTTTATTAGAAAATCATTGTGCATCCCTCTTTTCCTTGGAATGTATTTTAGGTAAAGACTTTTTTTCTTTTCTTTTTTAAAATTGATTTTATTTCTATTAAGGAATATACATATACATATATATATGTCAAAATTAATCAATATGTTTAATGAAAAATAGCAGTACCCTGCCCCACCCCTCTACAACCCCAGCCTCACCCATTTGATCTATTCTCTCCTTCTGGAATCCAAGTAGTTAGATATTGGACCTTTTGAATTAATCCTATAATTTTCATACTTTTTTTCTTTCTTGCTTCTCTATCTTCCAACCCTTCTCATGAATTTTCTAGTTTCATTATCATGTTTTTAATTCCCAAGGCCTCCTGCTCTCTGATTATTCTTTTTGCAACAGAGGGCTCTTTTTGTTTCATGGATATATCATCTTTTAGCTCTCCAAGGAAAACAATTATAATCTTATTTGAAATTGTGTTATAGTCCCTGTATTATCTCTATTTCTTCAGTATTCCATATTTCTGGTTTTGTTTTGTTCTTTCTTTTACATTTAGACAGATTTCTTCAACTGCTTATCCTATGTTGTCCAATTTTAGCTAAAAAGAAGACACTGAAAAACTGACTGGAAGCTTCAGTGAGCTATGATAGTGTGGGGCTTGCTAACTACTAGGATTCATTGCAGGGAAATGAGAAAGCAAACCAGAAATTGTAGTTATAGGGAATCCCCAAGTATGGGAATTGGCAATTATTTCCCTCTGACTATTCATTTTTCTAGGAGAATAGTACTCTAATCTCCTGGCTTTGGGGGGTGGTAGGGCATGCAAACATCTGGCTGCTGTTTCTCTGGGAGTATAAAAACAGGGATGTGAGGGTACCATTGTTTTAAAATGCAGATTTTAAAAATCTGTCAGTCCTTTTTTTTTTTCCTCTCTCACTCGTTTGCATTTTTTTAAAAATTTATTTATTTTTTATTGTGGGTAAAAATCAAAATTTTCACAATACATACCAATATTTGTAAAATGATATATAAATATATATGCATATATGTGCATTTGTTTACAAAAATTTATTTATATATATATAAATATATTTTAAGAGGTCCTTTTGTTTTTAGTTCATAGTCTGCCCTATGTATTAGCTGGTGCAGTCACATTCTGAGCCTTTCTAGGGTTATACAGGGTAAATGAGCTTTTTTTCCTTCTCTCATTTATATACCTTCTATAGACACTTAGTTTTTTGCTATCTTGGCTCTGCCACATCAGATAGCACTCCTACCTTCGCTCTGCCTTCTATCTTCTCAAAATTTGTTGACATCTTTCATATATTGAAGTAGCCTCTAGTTTTGTTTTTAAAATGCATTGTCATTTTATTGGGATTTCAGAAGGGTGAGGAGCTAAATATGTGTGCTTGGACTGCTATGCTTAACTGGTATCTTACCTAAGTCTTTAGGAAACCTAGAACTAGGTTTGTAGTTCCATTGCAGTAGCTACACTTAGCTTAGATTTTTTTTCACTTTAAATTATTTTGCACCTGTTTTTAAAAAATCCTTGTTTTAATTATCCTAATATAACATATTTCCTCAAATTTAAGATTATAAGCTCATAAGACAACATTATCCTCTGAACCACTAAGAAAGAAGAAAACATACACTGCCGATTTACCTATGAAACAATGCTAAAATGCTGTTGATGTTAGGATGCACACTGATCGCAGGAAGGTAAAAAATAAGACAGAATGTGCCTTCCTAAAATTGATAAAACATGGCATCTGTCTTCTTTCATCTGTTCCTCAAATCCTGTTTGGAGGCAGATGGAATACTTATAATAAATGAGTGAATGAACCTCCATGCTGCATCGCACTTCCTACTTTGGTTAGGTGAGCCATTGATAAAAATGGCAGACTGATGCACCTTTGGCACAAGTGCTGGTGTCCTGACCACAGAGGACACAGACAATCTGATTTCCTGAGATGCAGGTAGTAAAAAGCTTTCATCTGTAGCTTTAAGTCCCACAGCAACCACAGACTTTGCAAATATAAGCACTTAACAGAAATTTGCCTGGGTGCGGACGTGGCTCAAGCAGTTGGGCACCCACCTCCCACATGGGAGGTCCCAGGTTTGGTTCCCAGTGCTTCCTAAAGAAGACAGATGAGGGAGCCATCTTGTGGTGGGGGTGGGGGAGAAGATGTCAATTCTTAAAAAAAGAAATTTGCCAATTTAATCTCCAATTAATTTAAGTGACAAACTTATAGGAGAAAGGCTTGCTACAAACTTTTATTGACTACTTAAAAAAAGAGCCAAGTTAAACCATTAATCAAATTGAAGGTATAATTTGATATAATTTAATGAGAGTAAATAAGGCACAGAACACAATGCCTGACATAGCGTAGGTTGCCAGTAAACATTTGTTGAATCAATAAACAAAATTAACTAGATCTTTCTAAAAGTTACTGAAATTTGAAATGCCATGTGGTACAGCTAAAACATAAAATGCCTCGGTTCAGTCAGAGGGTCCTACAGCCTTCATTCTTACAACCTCTCAGAGCATGAGGGTGCTACATAGAGGACTTTTGTAAGACTAATGGATACCGTATGGAATTCAGGACCAGCTTCTAGTCTAGGACTGAAAGCTAACCAACCTTGTGACCTGGGGTGAAGGCTGCAGTGTAGGTTCATCTATAAAAGGAAGGACCTGATATAAGTAAGTCCCGAAGCCCCTTCCAGATTTTAATGTTGATTCTTTAAAACTAAGGTGACTCGACATAAATGAAGTCATGAGACCTAACACGGGTACAGGATTAACCGGGAGGCACTCACTCCCTTACTGTTTCCACATACTCCTGATTCACTCTGCCCTCAGTGAAGCCCCAAGGAGAGTTTTACATCCTGCAAGGAAGTCTTTCCTCATTAACATTCCTGGGAAAGCCTTGTATTAAAGACTCTGGTTTTGATAATATAGTTTCCATGAAAATGGGTCTATGAAAAAAAAAAAACCCAACAATAATGATTTTTAGGGGACTACGATATTTAGCTAATAACAAGGACTGGGTTTAAACCAGAACAACAGAATTTGATTGGTGGTGCTACATAATCACAGCCCTGACCACAGAATCTCCCTATATTAGGGCTCTCAAGCAGTTTGCAGATAAGGAAATCTGTTGTTTATCTGATATGACAGCCTATTTTCCACTCTTTTAAACACTCCTAAGGATACATTCACGTGGAAAATATCATAATTGCCTATTGTTAGTCGCAAACTATTAAGAGTAGAGACTAGATTGTCATTAATAAAACAATATGGTTTAGGGATACAAAAATACATTTCTCTGACACAGCCAAAAGGGAATAAAATCCTTGCTTTTGATTTTTGATACTATACCATATAACAGGAGCTTAATGACATCCTTAGAAGTGCGAGCTTATTAGGCAGGAAGGACTAGATAATTCAATTTGCAGACATTGAATAGAAAGAAAATCCTTTAAAAAGGTAAAAATATTTAGAGCATTTATAGGAAAATAATTACATGTGGTCTTTTAATGAAATGCAGTGGCTAAAAGTTTAAGAGTCTATAAACACAAAGGTTAAAGTACACAGTAGAAGGAAATTATTTTCCTCACATATATCAAGAGGACTCTAAGTAGAGAATATGGGGCTTTCACAGTCAAAAGAAAGCCAAAAAAGCAGAAAGCAAAACTTGTCATGGATTCAGAGAATGGCAGCAGCAAGTCATTAATGCAAGGCAGCTGAATTATGTGACAAGATTTAGGGAAGTTAGCGTGTGTAGATTTGCCTGCATGTAACCCAATGCCATGGAGGAGAAAAGCAGGTAGAGAATGTTTTCTGGGATTTGAAAGCAGTAGTTCCACTGCCACTTCACAGTTACATGATAGAGAAACTGAGGCACAGGAGGAGATACTATAGTTGTTCTGAAAGCTTCAAGCAGGGGTGTGCAGACAATAAAGAGTTAGCCGTAATTTCTACTTCTATGAGTGTCCCATCCCCTGAGATAATCAAGAGAAAAATCTAGTTTGTATAAGTAGTTCTCTCACTAAACTGCTAGGGGATCTTGGAATCTTGAGTTTGTTCTTATTGCTTTGTTTGACTGGAGATGAAACTAATTGTTCCTAGATAGTATTAGTCAAGTGCTTATGCATTTTGGCTATGGACCGTTTAAATCCCCAAGCAAGGATGAGCTTCCTAAAACAGAAACCTTAATGTGGCACTGTGACCTCCTTCCCTTCTGCCTCAGTCTGATTTAGATGCTGCAAAGCATCCTGCTAGCATGGCTGTCACGACCCTGAGCTGCCATGATGGGGGCACACTTTTGTGATCCTGAGAGCACAACTCGAGTCTTGTTCTTATTGCCTCCTTTGCACCCAGCACACACCCTGGCACATGGTAGGGTGTCATAAGTATGACATGAGCATTAGTTGCTTGATAAACCCAATAGATTTCTCAAAGAGGATGTTTTAAGGAAGAGTTGAGCTAATTAACTAAAGGAAATGTAGTTTAAATGTGTGGGAAAGCTTCCAGAACATGTGTTCCAAAGATGAAACTTTCTTCTAAGCACTTTGGTGGAATTTCCATTCTTTTCTCTTATTTCTAGAGGTTTTTAATAGTGAGTGTGATGGTCTGAAACTGTATATACCCCCAGAAAAACAGGTTCTTAAATTTAATCCATTCCTGAGGGTGTGAATTGATTTTAAGTAGGAACTTTTGATGAGGCTACTTCAGTTAAGGTGTAACCCACCTCAGTCAGGATGAGTCTTAATCCTATTACTGGAGTCCTTTATAAACAGAATGAATTCAGACCTAAGAAAGAGAAAGCCATGGAAGCAAGAAGATGAAGTCAACGAAACCAGGAAGAGAAAGGAGAGACCAGCAGACACTGCCATGGGCCTTGCCATGTGGCAGGGAAGTCAATGATTGCTGGCAGCTGGTCCTTGGGAAGAAAGCACTGCCTTGATGATGTCTTGATTTGGACATTTTCCTGGCCTCAAAACCATGAGTGAATAAATTCCCATTGCTTAAGCCAAACCATTTCATGGTATTTGCTTAAGCAGCCTAGGGAACTAAAACATTGAGCAATCCTTTATTGCTGATAAAACAGCAATCTGATAAAACATCTTAACTCATCTGAAGAAACCTCTTCTGGTGGGATGTATCCTTAGTCTTGACTGATGGTTAAATTACAGAATCAACAGGATGGGCAAGTCCAAATTTTTTCTGTGATAGATTCTGATCCAGTAAATAAAAATAATTTTTTTTCCCTTCTTCTGTTTCTGGTATGCTAGATATTCTACTATGAAGGAGGGGCTGGTTCAGAGAGGCAAAAATCACGTGCTGCTGTTCTAAGTCAGTAGCCAGCTATGGACCTATATCTCAATTTTAAGTGTTAGATTCAAATATGTTCTTTTAAGTCTTTGGCATCAGTTAAGATACAGTTGGCATCAGAACAAAAAAGGTTTAAGGTCTTATTTTCACATCAGTGAGAAAATTAAAAGTAGCAGAACAAATTTAGATCCAGAAAGGTGGGAACTCATGTCAAGCCGGGGAAAGAAGGAGAAGGGCCAGAATAAAGAGAGAAATAAAGGCTAGAACAATAAACTCAATGTTGGTTCTTCATTAAGACACACACACACACACACTCCTCTGAAATGTTTGCTCTTCATAAACACACCCACACACATGCACACACACAAGCACACTCAAACATAGATGTAATCTGCCCACTGTCAGCTTCAACCAAATTATCCTCTTCTGGGATGTTACCACTTGCAGGGAAGAGGACAGAATGATGGTCTCCTTTTCTTACCCCAGCACCCTGCCCCCCACCTCACACAGCTGTTCTGCTATCATTACCTACTGGGAAGGGTTCAAAACTGGGACAACCACTCTGGCCCTTTACTTGCTAAATCTTGGCCCAGCTTCAATGGCTCCTGCCTCCCCAGTGTCTAGAAATTTCCAGTGGAACATCTCCCATTTGCTTGTGTTCAGTCAGCTCCCTGACACTTTCCCCTCAATTGGAAACTCAGACTCACTTCAGAAGGTACATTTGGCATATTTTCCCATACCCCCTATTATTAACACAGTACCTCTTCGGCATTGATGCAAGAATATTACAGTATTGCTGTTAACTACCTTTTTCCTGGATCTTCATCTTCTGCTTGCTATCTAAATGGGGGTTGCCGTCAGAGTTTTGGAAAATCTCTCTGCATGATCTCTCCACTCAAATGTTTTTGACTAGTACTTAACTTCCCTATACTTCTTTTTTAACACCAGTACTGTTTTCCCTTTCTCTCAGACAGTAACATATAGTGTTACTGGTGGCAAAACCCTAGGAAATGTAAGATTGGGAAAAATTCTTAAACACATTTTAAACAAATAAATACATTCTTTAAGCTTTAGAATGTCTAAACAAGATCCCTTATCACACACCATTTCAGAGCAGGTAGTTGAGTTTCCTTTAATCAAGAAAATTTTTAATAGATGGATTTTGACAATACGTACGTTTGTTATCCTCCAATTCTTATGGCACTTTTTTTTCCCCATTTTATTTTTCTAGAGGGTATCTGGCTAGTTCCTCTCCCCTCCCCCTATTAAAAAATAAGACTACAACAGAACTAGCAACTCTGGGAGGTGCTATTTGGTTTGAGCAGTCTTTCATATATTTAGCATTTGCCAAAACTTTTACCAAGGGATGTAAAGTCCTTGAAGTGCTTTCTGAATAAAAAGATGATAGTACTATTTTCAATAGAATTTTATATAATGTGTGTTTTGCTCTATTCTAACTCTCTGAAAATTAATAATCCACTAATGATATTGTAGGACTCTTATTTTCCTTATCCAGCACAGCATGAAGATGTGTGTTGATGGACTGACATGATATTATTTCTTTTGGGTTAGAGTTGAAACAATGTGTTTTGAGTAGACAATCAAACCATCTCTCTTAGTCGGCCTTTCTTTGGTTGACAATCATGAGTGGTGAATATAATCAGAAAACTCACTAGATCTGCCACTCAGTTTATTGGAAATTTCTACAATTTCTTAATTTTGCTGGGACTTTTCATAGTCATCTATTTCTTGAGTTCACTTGCACTGATTTGGACACAGTCAAAAGCTCTGATTTAGTGGTAAATATTTTAAAGCTACTACACAAAAATCTTTTATTCCAAATATCAGTCATGCCATTCTCTGGCTCTTCCAATTCACGCTCCCTTGTGGACAAGTGCCATCTACACTGACCATTCCAGTTTCTGACATTCTTTGAGCCTACAGAATAGTAAAGCACAGCTCCTGGAGGAAGCCATGGTTGGTGCCCAGAGATCTATCTGAGAGGGCAAGAGACGTGCATCTGGGTCCAGGGCTCAAAGAGACAGGAGGAAAAATATCTGAGGTTTGGAAGAGGTAGGGAGTCCACATGATAATGCAGCTGGGGTTGACCATTAGTTCTACAGCAAAACTTGTCTGATTCTGTGATGAGGTACATCTTCCTCAGAATGAGGCAGGGATAATCAAGAGCAGGGGGAAGGCTATACTGGGCCCTTTGGGACATCTTCACAGCACAAACTAAGAAGAAAGAACCCTCTTTCCCCCCACCCATCTCTCACCAGCCCCAGTCATTTTCCTCATTGTAGGCTTGTCTTCTGACAAAATGGCTTTCTTATTCTGTCTGAGAATTCTAGACCCTCCCCAACAGAAGAATAGACAAATATAGCTTTGTGACTTGAAGAATACCTTTGTCCTACTCATCTGTTGGTTTGGACCCTAAAGCTAGTCCAAGTCTTTATTTGATACCACAAATGTGGGTGAAGGGCCCACACACCAGCTATAGTGATGTCAGTAAATTCAAAGAGAAGAATACAAAAAGTCCACATCTCTTTAGACAATGTGGGTATAACCAAGGTGAATGTAATCTACACTGACATCTCCTGAAGAAGTCTCTGTCAAGTTAGTGGCATCATTTGAGAATAACTTGTTTATTTAGGGGGCCTAAAATGTTGCTATAGTCAAGGGTTACCCTATTGCTCATGTGTTCTTTTGGATATACAAAATGAGAAGAAATCATTGAAATCACTGGTAAAGGAAACAGAGTCTCTTAAAGTATGGATGCCTCTCAATCACTGGGAATAGCTTTGGAAACGTTGATTTCACAAAAGTTAAGTGAAAGACTGTACCACCTAAAAACTTAGTTTGATATAAATCTGACTCTATTTTGTATGCAAAATATAGAAAATGTATTGCTACCTGAGAAGAAACTGCAAATGAAACCAAGTTTGCCAAGAGTTACAACACCCATTGGGGAAGACTGACATAAGAGTGTGTGAGGAATGAGTCCCAAGCTCTATGTGGAGAAGGGAAACCCCAACAGAAGTTCAATGGGAACTTTTAGTTTCATTTGAAAGATTATAACATTTTTTTTAATGTACCTCATGCAAAATGGATATGAAGTAGAGAATTGCATTTAAGAGAAAAATAATGTTTTCCCTTTGTGCTTGGATAAATGGTCCTGAGGAGACCTGGCTCAATCACATGTAGTGTTTCCACAGAATATGTTTATCTTTTTAAAAATCCTAATAAATTCTCACTAAGTGGGGTGCACAACAGACCAAGTTTCATCACTAGGGAAGCAAGGCAGTGATTTCTAGGGCTGTCAATGATTAGCGGGAAAGAGATCAGATAAGGCTGCAGGTCTATGTTGTATCTGTCAGCTTTAATACGATAAGCATCTTTGGTTCTTAATTGGAAATCTATCATTTTTTGCTCCTTAATAAAGAAACCTGAAAGCCCTTGTATAATATTTATTATTCACAACTAAACTTATAAGCTTGTATTCCACAAGAAAAACTTTCCACGAGAATTCAGGACATTTTTATTTCTACCTCTTCTCCGGATGTAGAAGCTGAGGGTAAGTGATAAAGGTAGGAAGAAGGTGGGTTTTGAGACACTAAACTGATTAGAGCTTTCCTTCTAATTCCTGCCTCCCTTTGGCTTTTCTAGTTGAAAATACCTTTTCCCTCTGGCAAATGGATGGGTTAACAGTGTACCATGCTTATTGGCCGTCATGTATTTTCATAGACATCACTCAGCAGTGATTGACTCAGCAGAGAGTCCAGAAGCACTTGTTGACTAATAATATAAAAGTTACTAAAAAAGAAGATTTTTTTTAAAAAGTCCCTTATACTGATATATTCCCAGTTTCTGTATAAAATCCACCATTTATCATAGTTTGTGATGAATTTAGATGAGAGATAAGCATGACTTCTCTTACCTCAGAATTGACCCTTTGGAGTGATAGATCATATAGCAAGATTGTTGAGAATAATGTATAGATACTCAGAAGGATTAAGTGTGGTACCATTTATGCACGTGCTGGGAAATTTGAGAAATAAAACTAGGATTATATTATCCAATGAGATGAAGTACATTTAATTGCTGAATGGCCTTCATTAAACTACCAGGCAATATGTAACCCATGTTGTAATTGAGTATTTTCTCAGATTCAAGCATTCAGGAAGCTTTCATTTCTCCTTACTCATTTCCTGTCAGTTCCTTTTCTCTCTTAACTTCCCCTCATACCTACTGGGCAAACTTATTTTGGACAAGGTGGAGTGATTTAACTAAAAGGCCAGTTTAATCTGGTCCTTAAACACATCTTTTTAGAGAGTGCTCAAGTAAATAGCAGCATTTCATATTATGCATTATTCTCTTAAATGCATTATTTAAAGCATAGAGCTTTCTTAATAGGAGATGGGCTCAAATTTATAATTTTTGGGAGGGCTTTAGTTTCTTTCAAAATATCTGTGAGCCCAGCACCAAATAAAATGATCTCCACAGGACTTCATGCATTTCAATAAATCTGTCATCTCATATGCTTAATCCCTTAGGTGATTTCAAAGACTTCTTTGTACTTTTCTAAAGTCTACTGGTCAGCTATAATTTTAACTCATTAATAAGATTTTCTATTAATGAGGAATTAAGCCATTTGCTAAACGACTTTCCAGACCAATCCAGACCACACTTGATTATTTACTTTTCCAGTTTCATGAGATTCCCTCTCTGACATCCTGCACCACTGAAAGGAAGATGGTTTTCTCCTCTCAGTCTTATTCACACCCAAGGAATCCTGACACACTTTTCTCCTCTACAGAGCCAAGGCAGGTGCCATGGGCTTTAGAACCACAGAGCCCAGCAGTTGTTCTGTTATTTCAAGGCCAGCCTTCCCGTCCTCGGCAGATCCCCACTGCCCTCTGCGGTGGACTGGTGCACACTCCCAAGGGATTGCCCTGGGCTAAGGCATCACCAGCAAGAGAGCCTGGGGAAAGGCATTCGGGAGAAGACGTTCCTCTACGTCCAAATTTGCCCATTCTATTTCTTTCTCATATAAAATCTAAATTTTTATTTAGATGTCCATATTTTATGAGATATCAAGATGAGTTCATGATAGACTTCAAATGATCTTTGTCTCTTTTGCAATAACCAGCTTTATATTTTAGATACCACAGGCCCTCAATAAATATTTGTTGAATTGAATGAAATAGAATTGAATGCCATTAGTTCCTAATGCTGGCTCTGTTACTTCTCCTAGTGGGATATCTTATGATGCAGGGATGGATTTTCTACAAGCGGTACTACTACATCAAGGGTTATTGAGTATGGGCTATGATGAGCAAGACTGCAGCCCTAACTGAGGCCTCCAAACATCACTCAGTAGATATAGAGGCAGTAGTTCTCATGATGCAGGGGTAGCAGCACAGGTTTTAAGTCAGAGATGTAGGTATAAATCCTGATTCTCTCAACATGTGACCCCAGGCAGGTTGTCTCTATTCTTCAGTTTTCTCTTTCATAAAATAAAAGTAGCCACATGATAGGATTGCAGAGAAGACCAAATGAGATATTACCTGTATGTGTTTAGCATAATACCTGGCATGTAATAAGCACACACTAAACAGTGGCTATTGCTATTGTTACTGCATGTTTTCTATGGAAGGTAGATCAGTTATTACAACTCCATTTGCCTAAAAATCAATCATTAAGTACTTGACTGAATGCCAATTTTAATATTAATATTTGCCAGCTGGTTTCTGAATTTACATTTATTGAGTGCTGTATTTGAAGGAGATAAAACATATCTTAAGGATCTTCAAATCAGATTGTTAGCTTACAATTCAGTTAGCTGCCTTGCAAGACATGGGACTCATCGGCAAATAAGCTTTGTAAAACATCCAGAATGCATGATAAGAAAAATACAATATTAATGAAAATAATTATAATATGAATCTAATTCAACTCATTGATGAAGACAAGAATATAGCATCAACTGAGACTGGCAAGAGCATGCCAAAGAAACCCAAAGTCCAAATCCCCCTAAAACAAAAGCCCTGCTGCCAAAAATATTGAGCTGTTTATCAAAATGAAAGAGACAAATATGACTTGTTGTAAGACTGATGGATGAGATAAAGCAGCATACAGAAGATCAGTGATTATTTTAACAAACTGTCATCAGTCAAAAAAGTCACATCATGAGGAATCTTAGGTATCATATGGAAAGGACCTGGGGACAGAGACATCACGAATAAACACTGAGAGAGAGAATAAATCACAAGTCCACAATCCACAATAAGTCACATTCATACAACCAACATCTGAGTCTCTAGTCTGGACAGACACTAGTTATTGGGAAAGGAAGATTTTTCCAGGCTTGGACTAATTAAATTCCAGTGTCTCAGCATGAAATGTCAATAATAGCTGGGATATTAGAATGGCAACAGAGGGGACTTGCTTATTTGTAAGGTGTGAAGTGATCTCAATATTCTGTGGTTTTAATTTGTAAATTAAGGCTTGTGAGGAATGTGATGTAAATCAGTAAAAGAAAAGTTAAACTGTAAAAGATAAATGGGAGCAAGATGACTTTAAACTTGCATTTGGGAGTCATATCCTTAAATTCACCAGGGCTACAGGCAGTTTAATATCTAACCAGGAAAGTTAGGGTTAAAAAATTTCTGGAAGATGCTCAGAGATTAAGGAAGTCTCAAATGGTCTCAAGTCATTCCCTCTTCTCCAAGTTAGACCACAAAAGAAAGCCCTAACTCTACCTAGGTAGAGGATGTTGGATCTTTTTAAAAGTTATTATCAAAATAGACAGCAAAGTGGCAAAGCAGTAGAGGTGAACATATTTTTGTGTCTTACAGTACAGTGTCTGCAGGCTGCCTTCTGCCCTGAGTTATTAATCTGAAGGCCAAACTCTGGCTTCAATTCAAAAGGTGTGAACTCTAAGAATGTGAAATGTTGTTTCTCTTGGGCAAGGATATTGCAAAACATTTATATAACAAGATCTGGATGCTTATTTTAGATTCAGGATTGAAAAAACATAGTTGAAAGCTGCAGTGTACTAAGGTGCTGGTATGAAGAGGTACCTTACAATTAGGAAACTCAATATTTAAACAATCATGATCATAATACAAATTAGACAGCAGTCTAAGTACTTTATGATTATTAACCCATTCGATCTTCAAAATACCTATAAGGTATGTTCCATTCATATCCTCATTTAAAGAGGGAAAACTGAAGCATAGAAAGGGTAAATATCATGTCCAAGGTCACATAGCTAACAAAAGGCAGAACCATGATCTGAATCCATAAGCTTAATTCCTACTTAATACTTACAGATTACAACAAGAGGAAAATTCGGAGACAGCAATGTTCTTCATTAGATTCATTAGGTTGCAATCAACAAGCTTAAAAACATGCTACACCATTATAAAAACTGCATAGATACAAATTTCTTGATTACATAGATTAATTACAGAAGATATATGTACTTCCTCAGAAATGGTGAAGAACTGCATTTTTTCTTTTAAGGCTCCAACTCTGATTCAGAGCTCTGAATAGCTCTAGAGATGGTGAGTTTCAGAGATAATTATTCTAAGAGGAAAAAGAGATGCCTTCCCTTCCCATTCCTACCTCAGCAAACCTGAATCCTCCTCTGAGGACCCTAAGCAAAATCCCAGTCAGACCAGAAGATCCCAAATGGTCCAACCACAGATAGGGTGCCCCTCCGGCCTCCTTTAAAATCCACCCAGCCCTAATCAGGAGGAAATTGCTACCGCAGTTCAGAAAGGGAAACATTCCTTATTAGAAAAGTCACTGCTGGGCTCCCGTGGAGCTGTCCACGGTCTTGACCCCTGACTGAACCCTGCCACTTGGCCTGGGTCTTGGCACAGTGTTTATTGACACACATCTTGACTACGTGATTCACACCTTGCTCACTGGGCTGCTGCCTGATGATTCTTTCTTGTTTCTGTGGACTACCTTAGACCCTGTGGCCTTTAGAACCTATGGCGATGGTCTTGGCAGGGTTTTACAGATTGGGAAACTGAGGCACAGGGGAGTTCAGCAACTTGTCCAAGGCATATAGCTAGTAGCTAGCGGGGATTCAAATCCAGCAAGGCCAGTAGCAGAACCCAAGCTCTTAACCTCCACATATAACCATCTCCTTGAAAAAGAAAAAAAAGCTTCCCTCCAAGGGTCAACAACATAGTAGTCCATAAAAGCAGGCAGGAGATGCCAGGACATGAACCTGGGAGTTCTGGGGAGGAGACAGTGGCTGGTAAGTGGAGCACATCCCTGAAAGGAGCAGATGGCCAGTGGCCCAAGTCACCAAGAAGAAAGAATCTCCTCTTGGAGACTGACATGCTTCAAAAGAGGTTTGTCTTCCGCTCTCACACACTTCCTCGGGAGGACTATCCAGTTTTGCACCTTATTATTCACATTCCGTTTATATGTATTTTTGAGAATCACCAATACTTCTAATTTAAACAGGACTGGCCATGTTTAAGCTATTCTTTTTGAGTTGCTGTGTTATGATTTCTCACTTTGCCAGCACCACTGTAACTATTAATACTACAATAAATAATATAGTAGTGGTATTTGTGAACAAACGTGATTCTGCAACGAAAGTACTTTGACAACATGACTGAGGTCATACTGAGCAAAATCAATCCACAGGAGGAGGGTCAGCAAAGGGGGTGGGTACATGAGGGGAGGGCTCGTGTTCCTAAGAAAAGCACTAACTCCTGCAGGCTACTCTTTGCACATAGATCCTGCCTGCTAACACCGCCATACCTGAAAAATAGAAGCCAAGGGAGAGCTAGTCAAGGTAAGATTTACAGTGACTGGAAACATGCCAACATCCTTCAAACAGAAAGATAAAGTTCCTAAGAAAGGAAGAAATGCAAATCCAGCTTTCCCTAAGCTCAAAGAAATAAAGCTATTTCTTTATTTAACACCTATTTTGATAGCAAAACTACAAAACATCTGTCTTCCCCTGGGCCAACCTTATCGGTGTTTTCTAAAATGCTCCCAAACATGAATGAATGCGTGTGTGTTCGGGTGGGGTGAGGGACAAGGCCGGGGTTGGGGCCACTAACCTCATTCAAGTCTATTAAGAAATGTTCCGATTAGTGCATCATGTCGTGCAGTCTATTGAAAAGGTCAAGGTCTATAGCTGAGCTAAATATAACTGGGTGAGAGAGAGCTAGGAGAGCTCTGGAAATTTTTGAGAGGCTTTCATACAGTTTGGAAGATAAGAGCATTTTTTAAAGGGATCTTGTTCTTTATGATGTGTGTGATTGAAAAAAAGAGAGAACTATCAAGGACAACTATAACTTCTTACAAGAATAGATTTATAAAAAGAAATCTAAAATAATTTCTCATTGTTTAAAATCATAAACATAATGCTATGTTCCTCTATTCTTTCTTTCCTCTAAGAAACAAATCATTTTCACAGGTTTAAATAGAACTAATGATCCTAATGCTGTTCTTGTCAATGTGACCTTCCTAACACATACAGCCAAGTGGAACCTTTTCAAATCCCTCTGGGAGAAGTCCCCAAACCCTCTGCCACGCAACCAAGGCTCTCTGCTTTCTGTCTGATGATTAGGTTTCCAGCTGCCTCTTCCATGGATTTCACCCTACCTACTCTGTGGCCCTTCGAATGATCAGTGATATACTTTTGTGCCCTTGGACAGAAGGTCCCTTCCCACCTTGCCTGCAGAATCGTCTTCACCCTTGAACTACCTCCCCAATCGTATCTCTACCGTCAGCCCTCACCCGTGTTCTGTTCCTTTCCCTGGGGCACAAATGATTGCACTTTCTCTTTGGCCTCCACTATACCTTTTAAAGGCATATGATATAACACTTACTATATTTATCATAATTCTTGGCTAACACATCTGACCTCACTTCTGGGCTCATAGATCCAGGAGAGTTGGGACCCTGTCATTCATATGTCCTCAGTGCCCATCCAATACAGTTCCTGGTACATCAAAAGTTGAATTATAAAGAGTTAAGGTCCCCAGATAGAATTTTAAATACAGAAGTGAGACAAAAATTTTCCCCAATGTGTAAGAGACATCCTCAGAAGATTATTCAAAGCGACTATAATTTTTCTTCTCTAACCTCATCTCTTCCTCCTCTTTATCTAACAATTATAAAGCAAAACCAGTAATGGCCCATCTGACTTCCCAGCACTCCAACACATCTTTGGGTAGGGAAGCACATCCCAAATGTGTGTATGTATATGTAAGCATGTGTGTGTATATGGGGGGGGGGTCAAAAAAGAGTACAGTCTGAAAAAATACTAGGCTAGGGACTCTTCTAGCCCTTTTTAAATCAATTCTGATTATATGTGATGAACAATAATAAATATCAGTGCCTGGCACTGCAGAATGTTCAAAACATTTCTAGCTACATTTTATAACCTTTTACCTGGCAGGAGACTGAGACCCCACTTGTACGAGGTCACTCTTACCAAGACTCTTCAGTCTTCCGGACCACAGTTCCTACTCATTCTCTTATACTAAGCAGAGCTCAGCGACACAAAATCACACTCAATTTTCCTTCCAGCACTTCAAGAGCACTATAACGTAGGGGTTGAAAATACTCTCTGGAGCCAACTACCCGAGTTCAAATCCTAACTCCACCACATGCTAGGTGTGCAACCCAGGGCATTTACTTATCTTCTCTGTGCTTGACTGTCCTCGTCTATAAAATGGGGGTCATAATCATCCCCAGTTCAAGGGGTTGTAGTGAGGATTAAATGAGCTAAATATACAAAATGCATAGAACAGTGTCTGCTCATAATAAATACTTGAAAGTATTTTCTATTATTCTCTCCTGACTCAGAATCTGCAACAGCCCACCTTGATTATGGCATCAAGTGTAGACTTCCACATTGATTTTTAAAATCTTTTTTTGCCATTTATTCCTTTCTCTTCCCATGCACTACGGTCCCTCAATATTCCCTTCATAGATCTTATTAATTGCCGTCTCAACCTATAAAGGTCCCTTCTCTCCACAAGCCCAACTACTGGATTCTTCAAAGCTAAAGTAAATCCCTCCCAAATATTTCCTGACTCTGAAATTCTGCTCTCAGCCTTCCTAAAGGACTATACAACTCTACCAGCATTTAAAATAAATGTATGGAGTTACAGTCTAATTGTTTTGTCAGCAGCCTGACTGCAGGATCCTTGAGCGCAGGGCAATAGTGGCTGCCTCAGCTTACCCCAGGGTGGGTCACCATCTGTGGTCAGTACTTGTGCGTTGCTTTATATCTCTCTCATAGAAAGACACAGAAAAGGGGTATAGGCACCTCCTTTGTGCTACCACTCACCTGGGCTGGCCCACCGGAACAAGCCTGGCCAAGCCATATGCCTACCCTGCAGGGATTCCTTTTGGAGCAATTTTACGGCAGGTATTTTTCTCCAGCAAACAGTTATGGATGGGAGGCTTAATTTAAAAAGCCACCAGTTTTCTTTTAAAAACAGTTTTGGGGATATGTATAGATTATAAATATTTATATTTTCTTGGACTCTCTGTTCACTACTTTTTATCTCATACTTTCATTTTATTTAACACAGAACTATTATAAAAACATATAAATGTACTTATTTATATAAATATTTATATGCTTTCTCTCTCTCTCACATACACACCTGCAAAAGAAGAACAAATGTTTACAATAAAACAAGAAATCAAGACTGAGAGGAAAACTGCATTAATTAATGGGAATATAATTTTATGGGTAAAATAATATGGTTTCTGACATTTTGGGTCATATGCAGTTTAAATATGGGATGAAAATACTACTTAGGGTAAAATAGCACTTTCAAAATGTATGATATTTTAATATTCAAGTGCTATTCATGGTGTCATGTTTGCCAAATGTACACTTTATATTTCTGAAAAATCATGCTATTCTATGCTCATTTTCCCTAGACTTAGAATAGCTAGGATTTAACTTGTACTTGCTGATATTTACCATGAGAGCAAATGCAAAGTTTTTTTCTAAAATTTTGTAACTTTAGCTGTTTGTCATTTTATTTTTTATTAGACACATTTGATATAAATGAAAACTGAAAAAGGACAGTCCAAAATATTCCTTCCACAAGCGTCTCTGGCCCTTGGAACTTGGAATAAATAAATCTCTGTTTCATTCTTTTACTTTTCCTCATGTCCTATGCTATGAGAAGGGCCAATGAGGTGGAGGGTTGAGGGTGCTATCTGGAAGTTTTCTAAACCTGGGAATGATGTGCAGAAACATGGATCCTCTGGAAAGCTAAGAACCCCAGCTACTCTCACCCTCAGGAGAAATCACGACTTACTTGTGCATGACGCACATGCACACAAACTGCTTTTATAGTCAAGAGGCAACCTTGAACGATCACCCGGGAACCACATTCTTATTGATTTTCACACCCTTTACCTAAGAATCATGTTCCTAAGCCTAGGTTCCAACCCCTAAAATATACTATTGAAAGAGAACTGTACTATATTCCTGGAGTATTTTGATGTGACAAATGCAACCATCTACACTGGCAGGTGAATAAATTCATTTGCCCAGAAGCAGGGGGATTAACTGGCATAGATTTTATGTTTAAAAGTGACCATTTATTAAGTTCTTGACACACATGTGCTAGGATAGGAACCTTATATTTTCTCATTTAATCCTCTCAATAACTCTATGAGGTAGGTACAGATCACCATCCTCTTTTATGGTAGAGAAAACTGAGACTCAGAGAAATGATCAAAGCCACACTGTTTTCTGAGAACAGGCTATGGAGCCAGGATCCGAAAGCACATCTCTCTACTCCAAAGCCGGCTGTCATAACTCAGCTGTGCGGCCTCTGGAAGACCCAGAAATTTATGGTAAATGATGAGCTCTCTATATGCTTCCCTATAGCTACACCGATTCTCTAATTCAGTGTGTTATTAGAATATTAACAAAAGTAACATTTTTACTACAGTGAAATAAATCCCCATTGTTTCTCAGAGAAGAGTGAAGGACCCATTCATTAAGAGAGTAGTCTTCATGCCAATTATTAGTTTCACTATTTGACTTTATTTTGAATGCCTTGTTTTCTTCCTCTCCCCCCGCCCCCACAAAAAAGTTACATTTGTTATCTAGTGCCTTATGAACCTTCGCTATACAATGTGTGGTAAATAAGTAGCTGGCAATGAATCTTGGCTACATATCAAGGGAATTTCAAAGATAAATTAGTTTACTGATCCAAAGGAGCTAGATTAAATATTTTGTTATGGATCCATATATTCCTACTAGAAATATACAATTAAATACAAACTACAAATGAGGTGTTAAATCAAATTCCATGGTTCTTTTCCTGGGACAGTTCTTTCAAAGGCCGCAAACAGCATGCATCCACTAGTGACTCATTAAATATATTCTGGTTCATTAAAAGTTAGTTAAAACATTTCTGTCATAATGTCACATGGTTCAATAGTGCAGAACCAGCTTCCAGAAGAAAAATATAGTTTGTTAATACCAGGCCCAAATTTTCCTCCTTTGTATTTTTTTTTCAGCTATCCTTTGTGAGATTTTTAGCTCACGGTGGGCTCATTGGCAGCCAACAATCCTTTAAATTTTAGAGTCTGAAGATTGTCACATAAGCTGAGAAAGAATGGAAAATGCCTGCCAGTTTCATGCAGAAGAAAGGTGCTTAGCTGTCCTGCATTTTTCAGTTTGCAATGGAATTTCAATTTCCAGTGCCCCTTTTAAAAAGCAGGCCTGGTGGAAGTAGGAGACAGACTAAGGAAGGCTGTCAGAGCAGTCTCTTGGTTGATTTTTCAAATAGATTTGCAGAAATGGCAAGGTTCCAGTTAGAGGAACATTGTGGAAGGTGGTTGGAAGAAGCTGCTAGTAGGAAGGAAGTAAAGGCTAAAGTAACCCTCTCCTCCCCACAGGAGCACTTCAAGGAGCTGTCCATAACAGCTGGAGGGGAGGTGCTGGATCTCACCGCACTCTACTGGAGCCTTGAGAAACACACCTTGGGGAAATCCTGTGGAGGCCAGACTCAGAGCAAGCAAGCAAAGAGGCAGAGGAGCCACTGGAAACAAGGTATGGATATTCCCTGGGGGCCAGTATTAGTTGTAGTGGCAAGAATATGGGAGTGGTTCTGTGAAGTGAGAATCGGCAGGGATGGACATCAGGGAGAAGGCCCTGAACAGGCTATTCAGAGTTAAAAATCCAGGAGGCTGAGCTGGCCAGGTGTCATTTGCTGGCCCTTATATGGTATTCGGTCTTCTCTCTTTACTGGAAACTAACAAAGCCGCAGAACGATGAGGATAAAAAGATAGTGATTGGTGGATAAGCATGCATTTTTACAGTAGTGGTATAAGTGGGAATGGTTTGCTTATTATTCAATTGGCCCTAATCAAACCAAAGATGGCATTGGCCAACTTACAAACATAGAAATGGGGGGTACAGGTGGGGATGGGGTAGAATATAGAGACTTGAATTCAAGAGAACGAGGCAGTATTCATTTTGGTATAAATCCCAATGGACAAACTCTCAGATTTTACCTAACGCACCTAATCTGGAAATTCTAAATTTGAAGCTTAAGTGATGCTGTCCTTAATTAGCCAGATACTTTTTCAAAGGGCTAAATGATACTTCTCTCTTTCTCTGGAGTCCATTTTATATCAGTTCCACATCTGGTGACTTGTGGGGAGATGATCAGTAATTTTAAAGAATTCCACAATGTCAGCTCTCTCTTCTTTTCCCCAAGTCGTTTCCAATTACCATATAAAAACATACCCCTTTTCTTTTGAAATCATCTTTGCAGAAGGACTGAGTGGGAAAGGGGAGTTGACCTAAGGGATGGACTATTTCTGTCATTGTCACAAGACCCCATCACTAAACGTCCTAGTTGTCCTAGAAAGAACTGAGAGAGAAGTGACTCTAGGGCATGGGGTTAATGGGAACAGAAAATATTATCTTTCTAAGGGCGAGCACAACAGATGTCCCATCAAACTGCATCTGACTTTATAATGTTCCAAAAATTTCTGTCTTTGTGAAGGCAAGTTCCCATTTCCTGGTTGTGCTTATGCTACGTGGTTAGTTTATATTCCGAGATGATCATGGGGCCATACAAAATTTCCCCAATAATAATGTGTTTGCTACTTCAGTAAATTTCATTCTCTAAAATATGGGATTTTAAAATTCAGTGGAATAATTACCAAAAGGGATTGAAATTCCAGTGATTAGTGATGTTGTATGGCCATCAGCATTTGAGTTCTATCACCCTGATTTCAGTTTGCTCTGAATGGCACCTGGGTTAGGTAGAAGGCTTATGAGCAGGCAGTTCTGGTCTTCCTCACCCACTTTTGTGATCTGAATGAGCTGCAGCTCCAAACACCAGGTATTTTTAGAAGGACCTTTGTATTGGGCAAAGATAAAAAAGGAAGCAACATCAATTTCCCCCACATTCCCCCATGCCTGTTCCCAATACTCGGTGGTTCCAGCAGCCTCTCTCATGGGATGGGTGTGTGGGAGAGGAGGCAAGAGCAGTGCCTTTTTAAGAGTGATGATTTGCCTGTGCAGAGTACCTTAGCCAAGATTCCATTTTGGACAAGGTGGAGCAGTGCAATTGGATTTCAGGGCATGATCTGTACAGGTTAATTTAGAAATCTCAAGAAGTACCCCCAGTCTGTGACCAGGGCTCAGATCAGAAGATGAGACCACTCCTTACTGGCACATCTCTCTTTGGGTTGTTAGATAAGCCATTCCCTGGCTTCTTAAAACCCTCAGACAAGAAGAGGGCTGAAACTTCATTAGTTGAATTGTCTTAGCTTGTTTGGGAAACAAAATCAAACTGACATAAGGAATGAAAACATTTGTAGAGCCAGGTCTCCATGACCAGAAGATTCTAAACAAATCTGTACTCAATATCTAAGCCTAAATGTACTCAGTTCCGAATCACATTTTGTTTTTCCTAATCAAATAACAATCATACTTTTTTAAGGAAATTACCCAAACACAGGCTGATACTGGCTTTCCTTTCCTGATTTCCCAAGACACACTAATCATATGGCAAACTTTAAAATTTCTCCTAAGCCAAGAGATGAAAATTTCTACCTAGAAGAAGGTAGAGCAGAGGAATAAGTGTGGTCTTTGAGTTGTATTCAAAAGATATAGGGACTCTTGGTAAAAAAAAAAAAAAAAAAAAAAGTAGAGGTTTAAGACAGCCAGATCAGAGTTGGAGGTAAGGCTAGTCTCCATAAAAAGAAAGAGGAAAGATGGTCCTTTCTAACAGGAAAAAAATACCAAAGTGCTCCTCCACCAAAATATAGGTAGCATATGGTTTCAAATCACTGAAAGGGTGCATTAGGATGGGAGGAAACGAGGGTAGATAATCAAAAAGGACTTGAATCTTTTCTCTATAACTTACATAAGTTTAAATTATATTGAAAAATATTATTATTATATTATTGTACACTTTTCTCACGTTGTACACGAAGAAAATTCTGATGATGTTTTAAGAAAATAACTAAAAAGTATTAGAAAAATTTGTAAGCATATGTTTAGAATCTTGGGGGTGGGGGTAGCCCTCAAAAACAAAGCACAGAAACCATAAAGGAAAACATTGATTTGATCACCATGGGATCACAGCCCCCCCTCTCAATTAGAGGTGGAATGGACATCACCATCCCAGAATCCTCAGGATTGGGTAATGAACTATGGACTAAAGTAGACTTACTGGTATTCTACTATAGACTTATTGCAATGGAAGAAATTATATCATTCATGTGGAGGCAATGGCCACTGGAGGTTCTGAGGGCAGGGAGAGGGAAAGACAGCTATAATAAGGAGTCATTTTTGGGACTTGGGAATTGTCCTGAATGACATTGCAATGACAGATACAAGGCATTGTATATTTTGCCATAACCTACAGAATTGGGTGGGAGAGAGTATAAACTACAGTGTAAACTTTAACCCACTCTTAGTGGCAATGCTCCAAAATGTATTCATCAATTGAGATGAATGTACCATCATGAAGGATGATGTTAATGTGGGAAAATGTGGGAGGTGTGGGGACTGGGGCATAGGGGAATCCCCTATATTTTTAATGTAACATTTATGTAATCTAAGAATCTTTAAAAAAATAAAAATAAAAAAGTAAAGGTAAAAAAAAATTATAAAAAGATTGGTAATGGGGAGCTGGTATAGTTCAATGGTTGAGCACCTGCTTTCCATGTACAAGATCCCAGGTTCAATCCAAAAAAGACTGGTAAGACTCAGTGAAGATGCAGGAAAGTGGGTACTCTCATATATTGTTGGTGAGAATAAACTAGTAAAGCCTCTTTGGAGGATTTTTTATATTAAATCCAAGAAAATACTGTTAACTGAATATAGTAAAAAAGAATGAAATTTTAAGTCAAGTGAAAATGTGAAAGCAATAAAGATTAAAAATATAAAATCTAGATGCAAAAATCCATGAGACTTTAAACATTTTAAGAATAAGGTAACGAATAATACTTGCTACAACTTCTGAACCCTAACTATAGAGGACACACAGGCCAGGTGCTTTACATACAGTCTCTCATTCATTCCTTCAAAAATCCCGTGAGGCTGGTGTCATTGTTTCCTTGTGCATAGGAAAAATGGAGTGAGATTCCGAAACTTGTTCAAGATCACAAAAATAATAAATGACAGAATCAGGATTTGAACCTACACCTATGTAAATGCAAAGCTCTTTCTACTACACCTTTGTGAAAAAGAAAACAATGGCAGTGAATGGTCCCTATGTGGAAATGATGATGAGGCAGTGAAGCATTTTATTCTGAAATGCCTTTTAAATGGTACTTGAAAATGCACAAATGCTTTTTTCCCAATACCCAGGATATGTAGAATAATGTGTTCAAAGACAAACACTCACGGCCACACAAGACATCCAAAAGGCAGAATCTTCCAAACTGGGCTCCAGTTTTTGTATTTCAGTTCTATCAGGTGGGGGCGGCACTTATCCCTAAAGTCAGTGTATTTTTAGCACCTTGGGACATTACAGTTAGGTTTCCTGAGCTTTGGTTTAAGAACACATTTCTCACACGTTCTCCTTTAGCTGCCACATCATTCAGATTTGCAAAGCCAGTGTGGAGTAAAAGGGCTATTTTTGTTTTAAAATGTTAGCATTGATTATGCAGTGGTGATTCATGGCTTGGGAACTTCAAGACTTAATTAATATAATAGTGCATGGTATTAATAAGTAAGGGCTTTGTGGAAGACTTTATCACTAATCACCACTGAACTGAAACCTGAAATCCAGAGTTTTATTTTCTCTAGCAGGGAGCATTAGAAACTATTTCTTACAGAAGAAATCTTGCCTTAAACTTCCATTTACAATGAGGACGTTTGTCGAGATGGTCGCACAATGCTTAAAACTGCCCCCAGTTTCAGTATAGCCTTTACCCATCCAAGGACAGCCTTCACGGCAAGCAATCTAAAGGAATGATCAGTTTACAGTCAGGACTCTATATAAGTTATTCCAGACAAGCCTCTTCAACCCTTTGTACATTTGCATTAGAGACCACTGGGCAAAGAACGCTCTCCTGACTTGGGTTGGCACGAGGAGTGTCACTGATGATAAAACTCCATCTACATGTGCAACTTCATGTTCTTATACATGAAGTAGTGAACCCAACAATTCTATCTATGTTAACCAACACTGACAGATGCACTATGGAGTTACATGCACTAAACTTTATTGACCCTCAGGACAGATAAAACATGTAGGGAGGCAAGGCATCTAGGTCAGATGCAAGCTTAGTGAGATCACTTTATTATACCACAAGTGTTTTGTATGTTTCATATATGGACATGTACCTCAAAAAGTAAAATGATTTGGGCTAGAACCCACAACATTTGAGTAGAAGGGGAAAAAAACCCCAGATTGCTTAAATGAGATGATTTAGCAAGAGAACATCTACTTTATGAATAGTCTGAAAGAGTCAACTGATAACCTCATTTTCTAAAAGTCCTCTGAGGGAAATGGAAGTGTCAGAAGGAGGAGGAAACGTGAGAAGATGCTGAGAGCTCTTAAAAATAATCACTGTTAACTGGAAATGTCACTCTCCCCCACATCCCCAAGTCTCTTTTTAGATTAGCAAGCAGCAGTGACCAGATGGAGGCTGTGTTGAAATGCCTTCTGTGATGAGAGCCAACCATTTGCAGGCGCAGATCTCCTCTCAAACAGATGGGCCACCAATTACCTGGATTAAAGATCACCAGGCTCATTAAAGAAGCTGCAAGAGTTCAACAGTCAATATTCCTTATTTTATCCTCACATCCTGAACCACAGAAGCATCTTCTATAACCTAAAAAAAAGAGATTAACCTGGAGTGGGGGGATTGACTGGTCCAAGATACTGATATACAAGAATATGGGAAAGCCTATAGGAAAAGGATGAAATCAATGGTCATTAAAGCCTAGTTATGTTACCCATTATCAACACTCTTTCATACTTTTTGTTGTGTTCTATTATGACTGTTTGGCTACAGAGGGATTAGTGGAAGAATTTTTATGTAAAGAGGAAACAGAAGCCTAATTTGCTACCGTTCTGACATTAACACAACACACTTTTTAGGGAAAGTCAATGGTAACAGCATCTTATCATCAAAAGGGAAGGATTAAATTAAAGTAGAAAATTTGAGGCTGGCACTCAAGGAGAAACATGTGAAGATCAGAGGTCAAAAGCTGTATTTCCATTTCCTGAGCAAGATCAGATTATAGAAGACTGGAACAATAGCCCCTGTAATAGAACTAACTGTAATTAATGTTGAGAAATAGCTACTTATTTATTCCTACCTTAGGGGAAGACTTGATGTACTTGTCCAGGAAATTGTACTTGGGGGCAAAAAATTTCAAATTGGCTTTGAGATGAAATCACAAGTATTAAAGTAGAAGCAAAATATCCTAGGGATGTGGGCTGGGTCAACCATTAAAAATCACACGAGTTAGTCCAAATCTGACTTAATTGTCCTGACATCCATCTGCTTTCCCTCTTTATTTATTGCAGCTTGGGATGACAGATGTCTCACAGTTTGACCAGAGACTACATGCATTTCTGTTTTGTTTTCCTTGATTGAGCCCAGCCCAAGGGTTACTCCCCTGCTGGAAGGGTCTATGATAAATATTTTTGAAACTAGAAATCTTTAAAAAGTGTACTATATTCTTCTGTGCCTTCTTAAACACAGAAAACTAAATGCCATTTTACATCAATATGAGTTTGGGTCCTCCTATGATTATAACTTATTTTCTCTGCCCTCGGTATAGCTGTCACTGCAGAGGCAGAGGGAGATGGCATGGGCCACAGGAAGATGACTAGCTTGTTACTGTGCAACTACAAGCACAGGGATGGCCCCTCCAGACAGCAGCATCGCTAACTGTCTAACTAGCACACAGCTGGCTTCAGGGGTCACTGAGGTGGGTGCTGTTGCCGCTTGCCTCCCATGCTCCAAGGACATAACCATTCTCTCTTCGGTCTCCCTGTAGCTTCCATCCCAGCATCTACAACAAGCATGTGCTTTCTGCTGCATGCTATCCTTGCTGCTTCTATTTACCACTCTCTTCTCTTAGCTCTCCTCCTTTCTTGTTTCTTTGGAAGCCTCTTCCATGTTCCTTAGCTCTCAAAGGCCTGTGTCTTTATGCACACCCTCCACTAGCACATGGCCTTTTCTTTCTAATGTGTCAAACAACGAATCCCACTATTTTGTGTCTAAAGTATGGGTGTTTCCAGGCTTTCACTTGGGCTGGGCTCAAGGGTTACTCCCCTGCTGGGAATCCCTTTTCACCTATACCTGGGTTTAGAACAGAACGAGAAGCTTGAGGGAGCTCTTTGGAGGGTCCATGAATTACCAAGAATCTACTGAATTTGGTCCTGAGTTATTTCACTTGGTAATAGAAACTTAATGAACATTATCCAGCTACTACACAGGTATGTACAGAAAGAATCAAACGGGTATAGCTCTGAAGGCATTGGAAATAGCATTTTGGTAAATTTTGTTGGATTGTAGCCAAATACAATGTCTTGTAATACAGATACAGAAGGACAATTTACACTGCTTGATAGAAGTATCATTTGGATTTTTGGCAAATTCTCACCAAGCTATATGATGTGATAAATCCTTTTCCAGAGATATAAAGCAACACAAAGTATTCTATTTTCTCCTAGGTTTTCTTTCTTATCAAGGCTGCATCTTGAATAATGCATCTTAAATAAGCTTATTTGCAGTTCAATCAGGAGAAATACTGATACTTAAAACACCCGGTGGTAGCAGTAATGAGCATCTTAAACATGCGTTAACAGCAGGCGGGAAAATGACAGGAAGAGGAGGCAGAACTTAGTAACTCTACATATTTCACAGAAATTCACTCTTCCCTTCCTTACCCCCCACGCATATTTTGTGCCCAGGTCTGTGTCAAGCGTGGAAACAAGAAAGTTGAAGTTATAATTGTAAGTCACAGTTGCTATCCTCCATGGGCTTACAATCGAGCAGAAAAACACACTTTAAGAACTATATAAAGGAAAACCACACTTTAAGAACTATATAAAGGAATAGAGCAGTTCTGGAAAAGTTTTCATCTTAGCAAGGAACAGCTTTCTACAGAAAAGTTGTAGAAGCAAAATGCATGCTGCTTAGTTAAGTGACGACTAAGAGTGAGGACGTAAAAACAATCTATAAATACTTTAAAGGTGCAAATACCAAGTAGGGTGAGGAATTTGTCTAGTACTCTGTAGAAATCACATGAACATGGAGTTAAGAAAAGGAATACACGTACTTATAGTGGAAACTATTACAATGGGATTCTTTAAACTGTAGCTCCAGGGTCCTCAATGACCCTGGATGTTTTCAATGACCTCAAAAACATCTCTAGCTCTTGGATCATACTTGTTGTCATGCCTCGGTTGTCCAGTTAATGTCAAGCAATGTGATAGGCCCTGGGACATAGAGGGGTAAAAGATACCCCCAGCCCTCCTGAAACAGGAGATGAGATAGAAATGTGGGTATGGCAGGCAGTGGTAGAACTGGGAGGCCAAGCTCAGAAGGCTGCACTGCAGAGTTACCCCAGGAGCTGACGCCTTAGCCCTACCTCAGACCCACTGAATTACCATCTCTAAAGTTGAGGCCAAAACCTTAATTTTTTAAAAAAGTACCATGGATTTTTCTGGTGAGACACCAGGGCTGTAAATATTTGCTGGTGGGTTTTAAGCAAAGGAATGATCAGCACTGTGTACTAGAACATGCGTCCTGGCTGCCAAGTAAGGGGCAAAACAGGAGACTCGACAGCATTTGGAAGATGTTTCAATAATCCAGGGAACAGTAGACGAGGGTTTAAATTAAGGCAGTGTCAGATGGGTGTAAAGGAGAGTGCAGGACAGGTCCAATCACGGCTGAGTAACTGAGTAAATATGAGGAGGCGGAGGAGAGTTGGGGGATCTGTCTCATCCTCCACCAGTGGAGAGTTAGCCGGGCTGGTAGGGGGAGTTTTCTTCCAAGATTTCACGGGGCAAAATTATCAGACAGATGGAACAGAGTCAAATATTGAAAGGGAAGTTGAGGTCCAAGAAGCAAAAAGGAGTCCAAGGATCACCAAACTGACAGGGTCAGAAGCAAACCACACAGTCAAACCTGGAGTCCCAGAGCCAGATGCATCAAAGCACTAACAAGGAGGCCTGGAGTGAATCTGGAGCAGATGTAACAGCTACGGAGAAGAGGTCCTGATTACGTGGGCCAGTCAGAGCAGGGTGCCTGGTGGGTTGGTCAAGATTAAGACACAGGGATGGGAGTTACAGTGGTGTGGATGATAAAAGGAACTAAAAAAAAGGTGCAGGTTAGAGGGATAGGAGTTGAGGTGCTAGAGGGCTTTCAAATGGAGGTGTCCAGCCGGCATTTGGATACAAGGGTCCAAAGTTCAGGGGGCTGCACAGGAATGAGTCATTAGCAGATGGCTGGTGCATAAAACTCTGAGACTGGGTGAGATCATCCAGTAAGAGGAGCAGAGAGCCAAGGATGGAAGTATGGGAATTGTACATGGCTAAGTATTGAGACATGGATAAAGGAAAAAGCCTCCTGAAGGATTTCATGGAAGAGCGAGCAGAAAGGTAAGAGGTACAATGAGAGAGAGCTGCTATGGAATCCGTGGGAGAAGACGGTTTCAAAAGAGAGTGGTCATTAGTGTCCATTGCAGACAAGGTCCACTCGTTCTGTTGCTTCTGTTTATAAATATGCGTCTCTATAAAAAAACCATTAGAATGCAGAACATTTGGCTAATGCTAATGGATAAAAGAGTATTACAAAAATCTTGGAATTATATGTAATTGTATGCGTAAATATGGTTTAATTTGGGAGTAGAAGCATGAAAATTATAGGTTCCTTGGAAGATTTCTGAGAAGCTAACCCACTTTTCACTCTCTCTTCCTTGAGACATTAAACTAAACTTAAAACTGTTCCTCTTTTAATTTGTACTCTGTGACAAATTTGTAAATTACTCAATGCACAAGATTTTCAGGTCCCTTTACCCCATGATTTTTTCCCAGTGCAAGAATGAGTCAACCAAGTGTCCACCTTTGCGAATACTAAGTGTACATCTGTGCTAGGCTATTTATGTTTTCACCCTGTATTTTCTATTTTCTCTTTCCCTTTAGGGGAGACTTCTCTTCCCCACTAGGGTAAGAAAGAAAGATTGCCTGAAAAAAACTTCCTTTCTTAGCTTTTGTTTCCGTAGAGAAATGCAGCATACTTGTGAGGGAAAACATGGAGAGAGAAGGATTTTTCTAAGGTAAAAATAGAGTCCTCAAGTCCAGAAGGAGAAGAAAGGGAAATCTATGAGGAGAAATAGTTGCCAAGGTTAAAAATGTATTCTCTAGGTTGGGGAATGGAGATAGATGTAGGTCTCTGAGCATCGGGGACCTATGAGCTAGTCTGTCCCTGGCAAGCCCCAGGAAGAAGTGACACAACCTAGGAGCACTCAAGGCCCAAGACGCCCGGCCTTGGCCCTCTCTTCACACCCACTACATAAGTGATGTCCCATATGGATCCCTTGTTATATATGCATGTGACCACTGGGGAAATCCTAAAACACATGGTTGTAGACAAGAGGTGGTCCAGGCTGTCCTTATGGAGTCCCAGGTTCCAGGAAAACATAAAGCACCTTTCTTTCAAAGCATCTCTGAAAGTAAGACTCTCATTCCAAGGCCAATGGCATAATTATGTAAACACCATGCCAGAAAGTTAATCAGGATCCTGAGTGTGTTAATCAGCACAAGTTTAACCTTCCTACTAGGAAAATAATCAGTTCAGACCCAATGGCCCTTGCCAACTCATTTTATCTAGTGGTTAACAGATGTTGGGCTTGTTAGCGTGCTGCAGCTGCATGCATCTCCCCTGGACTCCCACAGCTCCCTGAAGTTCTTACCTGACAAAGTGAGCTGACGTCTGGAAACCTCTGGGAAGAGGAAGGGGTTGGAGAAGGAAGGAAAATAATACTTCTTACCATTAGAAATAAAATCAAATGAAAAGATGCAATGGCATAAAAATGTACATCAGCGGCATTTGGTGCAAGAAGCAAATGTTAAGTGGGGCACTGACTTAGACTTCGTAACTCAGGTCCCTCCCAGGCCCTGCTTTGACTTTCAGAACTTTACTTCTTTTTCAAACATAGGTAATATTTTTGTTTCAGACATTAGATAATTGTAAAGCACTTTCCACTAGAACAACCAAAGAGCATTATACCCCGGCCATGGAGAGAAAGTATAACCGTAAATCGAAATCGCAGATCATAAATTACTGTTTATTACCAGACAAGAAAATGGTTGCCTCTGAAAGTGGACCTGCTTGCACAGCTAAGGATTTAAAGGATGTTTATTGTTGCAACCTAAACCTTTAAAGTAAACTCCTTGGAGGAAGACAGACAGATTTTAGTGCTTCTGTTAGTAGTCCACAATACGCTGTTGAATCAGTCCTGTTCCTTAAAGAAGTTAGTAAATTATTGCCCAGAATATGTTGCAATTGTCATCTGTGAATTCAGAGTCACAGAACTGTTAAATTTAACGAACTATGGTTAAGAAATGAATGAATAGTTATGAGCTTCACAAATCAAATTCTCAAATCTACACTTTACTTTTCTTGAATTCTAAATATATTTACAAGAGGCACAGCTCCACCCCTCATTGGCTTGTCACGCTCAATTTTACAAGGACAAGCAAACAACCAGCCATATTTGCTGTCTGCCAATTACAGCTATGGCTGAACTGGGCCCTGGGTGCACTGAAATATAACTGCTGGAGAGGAAAGCTCTCTCTAGGCCATGTATTTGCTGTTCATGGATGTAAAGAGCCACACAGCGTCCAGTGAAAAATGATTTTGGCATATTTGAGTCACTGGAAAATAGCACCGATATCTCATTTTCTGAAAGTCTAGGGAATTACCTTGTTTTCATTTCTGTGGGATGTAAAATGACTTAGATCTAGAATAAATGGCCCAAATCATAAACTCTGAGTTGTAATCATAATGATGATAATGCAATTGCATCATTTACTTCCAAACGTCTCAGCCTCCTTCATACCTTCCACTACACTGTAGCCAAAGCTGTACTGAGGACCCTTCAGAGGAGAAGATGAAAATATGTCATAGGTGCATTCTTGAATGAAAAGCAGTTGAAGCAATACTTTCATCACCCAGGTTTGTCTGGGCCTTGGTACCTGCACATCCTCGCTTCTCTTGCCATATCTGCATTCTGTTCTGAACTTACTCATTTTACCTGAGCCTCAGTCTCAGATCTGCCTTGTTGGTTCATCCCAGCCAAGCTTGTTTGGCTCTGGATGCCCAGCTAGTGCCTTCTTCCTTCTGTGTTGGTTCAGCCTGTGCTGGGTGCAGGGTGTAAAATGGCCCCACACAGGAACCGCCCTCCTAGGTTCTGACCTGGCTTGGCTCCTCTCCTGCCATGTCCCCAGTGGGTCTAGCCCTCAAACTGTGCCACTGTCATGATTTTCTGCCTCTACAGAGAAAGAGGAACAGCCACCCATAGACAGGAGATGGAAACCATCACCAGCAGAGATGGAAACACCTGACTACTACTTTCACTGGAAAGGATGTTAAAACATATGTGGTATGTTCTTTATCACACTTCTTGGAGTACTTCTCATCAGCTTAGGACAGAAATGAAGAAATGACATTGGAACTGTGTTTTGAAAGATGAGATGGAGTTTTTCTGAAGAGAGGCAATGGAATTGCAGGAAGTGGAAACTGCAGAGCCACAAGCTCATAATCCTGAAAAGGGCTGGTTTTCTTAAGGAAACAGTAAATAATTCCATTGGGAGCAGAACAAGGAGTAGCAAGTGGTGAAGCTGAGGATACAGGCTCTAACTGTGATGCATTTTAGGGTGTGCAGGATATCTGTTGTTTTGCTGTCCTGGAGACAGCTAGAGAAGATTCAAGAAAAGTCACGGTTCTAAGGTCTGGCCCAATCAGAGTATCACATTCTTCTAAGTATAGTGATTGGTTCAGGGATGGGCATTTGATCCAATCAGATTCAGTGAGACGCAATGAGCCTTCCGCTTGGGCTCTTGGGAGGGAAACACTGTGCCCTTTTTCCATGGGGACTGTGAGCCTGGAACTGCCAGGAACTACCATATTACAGAGGCTGAGACTAAAGACAATGCAAGAGAAGGCTTAATCTGGAGCTGGGGAAAAACTGAGCTCCTAGATCAAGCCATGCATGAAAATAAACTTTTTTGGTTTTATGAGCTAATGAATTTCCTTTTTTGCTCAAGCCAGTTTGAATTGGGTTTCCTATCCTTTACAACCAAGAGAGTCTTAAGTCATACATCTTGGATGCCAAGCTAAGGTTTTGGAGTTAATTCTCCAGAAATGAAAATGGTAAGATGGGGCACGTGGAAATAACATAATTTTGACTCTTTTAATTACTTCAAAAATCTTAACTGACCTCTTATAATTATCAAAAGGGTCTGGTGTTCTTAGGGACCAGTACAGAATGCCATTGTTTAACACATTCTGTTGTATATAGTTTAGGATTTAATTATATATTACCTTACTTGTAATATATAATTATATATTACCTTACTTGTTCACTCAACTAGCTGTTCCCTTGTTGATGCCATGGACCATGATTATCACACAGTCCTAAACATATAGCAGGTGCTCTTTAATTGCTTCTCTTCCTGGGGATTAGAAAAGGATAAGAAAGGAAATGCAACCTCCTTTTACTGGAGTCTATGAACGTTCCTCACCAAATTTAGCCTCAATTCCCTTAGTACAACAATGCTTATACTCCAAGAGGAAGCTAATGCCTCTATTTGCATAACTGTGAAGTCCTCATACTCCAGTGTTTTTGCCAAACATAGCAACTTATCCAATTACTTTCAAATATGCTGATAAGAGTCCCTGGTGGTTGCCGCACCCAAAAGGAAACCACCAATCCCTTTGGAATGAGCAAATCAATGGAATTCCTGATGTAAAAGCAACTTATTTTTGTTTCCTATGTGAAAATGTGTCACAGGGTCTAAGAAGTTATTAATTTTATTAGAGCTAGCTATATGAATCTTCTACTCACTCAAGAGTTTAATTAATTTGAGACAGCCATTCCAAGAGTTGAAGAAGGATAGAGCTCAATGTCCCCAAGGATAACCATGCATAAACTTTGATTTATAATTTACATTAATAAATATGGTCACCTTCTTTGAATATTAAAAGTACATTTCTGAAATATTATCACCCTTGTTATTATCTTTTGAGTTCCAGGTTATCTTCTATGGGGCAGCGGAGGGGAGGGAGTAGTAAATGGATATTCCTTAAAGAGTTTGGAAGAGAAGTAAATCTCCCTCTTGATTCAGACCAATCATAACTGAGGGCAAAGTGGGCCTCAGAGCAAGGCCAGGACTTTCAAAGGGGTCATCTTGTGTCTACTGCCTGACCTTCCTCACCGCCCACTCCCTCCTTCACTCTTTGGCTGTCCAGCTAACACTCTATCCACACCTCTCTCAGTGATCACTGCCGACATTCTTCTTCCTGCTGAAAATGAATAACTGACCTTTGAGGACTTTTTCTCAGTCCTCACTCTCTCTATTTTAGGGGATTCTAACATCAGATCCCATCTGATCTGATTTTCCCCTTGGCCTCCAATCTAGTGCATTACCCTTCAAACTATATCCCAAATCTCCCATATTCTCACCACCTTCACTTACACCACTTGAGGACAATTATTCCATGAACTCCTATCCAGCTTGGTTCAGCTTCTACTCTTGGCCCCATGGTCTATGTCCTACACAGAAACCAGAGAGATCTCATAAACCTTTAAACTGGATCTCACCCCTCCACCTGACAAATCTTCCAGTGACTCCCTATGACATTTAGAATATAATGCCCTACAATATCTGTTCCCTGCTACCTCTCTAACCTCATCACCTAGCATGGCTGCTGTAGCGACACTGGTGTGAACACAGCAAGCTTGTTCTCACCCCAAGCCCTTTGCCTTTGTGCTCTTCCTCCAGGTCAGTGTTCCTGGTACTCTCACTTCATATCAGTGTCATCTCCTTGGAAGAGCATTCCCTGACCCCTCATCTAGAGTAGATGATTACACAACTTTTATCTTCCTCACTGCTCTTATCACTACTTGACATTTTATTATATAGGTACGTCCTGGTTGTCTGTCTCCCCCACTAGAGTGTAAGCTTGATGAGGGCAAGGATTGAGTCTTTCCCATCACTGGAATTGCATCTGTCAGTAGGTTCTCTATAAAACTGTTGGATGAGTGGTTCTCTGTCTTCTCTGCTCAAAGGAATTCTCAGTTATTAATATTGGGTCCACAGAACCAGAACTACTTTGTGGGATCTTAAAATTGCTTCTGGGGAAACGGATGTGGCTCAATCGATAGGGCTCCCATTTACCATATGGGAGGTCCCGGGTTTGATTCCCGGGGCCTCCTGGTGAAGGCCAGCCAGCCCACGTGGCATGGTGAGCTGACGCAGCAAGACGAGCCAGCAAAGGGAGACAAGCAGACACAGAAAAACGCACAGCAAATGGACACAGCAAGCACAAGCAGCAAGGGGAGGGATAAATAAATAAAATCTTTAAAAAAAAAATTGCTTCTGCTCTTAGTACACCAAAAACATAATTTGATTGCAATGTCAACAAAAGTCTGAAAAACGCTTCTTAACTGGATCAATATGATTGTTCATCAGTGTTTTGAAGAAATGCCTAACTAATGTGATTAAGGGGTGTCACACTCATTCTGATGTTTGTGGCCTTTTAAAATTTCATTTTCAAGCTGACCCTGGCCACTATTTATTTATATGGACAAGGCATAAATCGTTTAAGCATCTGATGAACTTGTCCTCTGCAACTGCAGCTGGGGGTTGCTGTGATGGTTTCCTAAAGAAGGCTCCATTTTTCTGTCCACCTCTACATTTTTATCACATCACTGCTATGTCACACAGGTTTTCATGGGATCATAAATCTTAACTGAGGCTCTTTTATGGATGTATGTCTCTTATTTGGCTAGTATCCCTTTGATTTGGAAAACCGTCTCTTCTCCCATTCCCTGTGGTATTCTTTACTTTTATTGTTTTATTTTTTATTTTTTTACAAACCCTTGTATCGAGGGCTGACTTTCAATAGATCGCAGCGAGGGAGCTGGTCTACTACACACAAAACCCCAACTCAAAAGCAGGTAGTCTAGGAGTGGTTCAGCACCAGGTTCCCCACGAAAGTGTGGTGAGTGACTGGTGAGGGGGCGGCCCCCTTTCCAGTCGCGTCCCTTTTCCCAGGACAACGGGCTCTCTGCACCGGACCCCGGTCCCGACACACAGCATCTTTACTTTTAAATATGAATGTCTGGTGGTGGTACTTGGGATGAATTTTCCAAAGGACTTGAGGTAATTTTTATGCATACTATGGGTTGAGAAAATCTGATAAGGGGGGATTGCAACCATGGACAAAGTCAATTTATTCATATTGTACTAATGGAAGAATATGGAACATTGATATAAAAAGACAGTGGTTACCAGAGGTTCTGAGGGGAGGGGGAAGGAAGAATAGGTGGAATGTAGGGAATTTTTAGGGCATTGGAATTAAGTATAAACCACAATGTAAACTATAGACCTTGGTTGGTAGCAATGCTTCAATATTTATTCATAAACTGTTTAACAAATGCACCACACTATTGTAAGATGTTATTAAAAGGGGAAGATGTGAAAGGGATGGGGTGGGGTATATGAGAAGCCCTTATACTTTGGTGTAACTTTTCTGTAAACTAAAACCTCTTTAAAAATAAAGTTTATAATATTAAAAAAAAAAAACAATATAGGTTGAGAAACTCTGATCAAAGAGGTGGGAATAGGGCTCATGTGGGGCCAATTTCAATCTTTTCTTGGACTAATATATATGGACTCTGGGAGAAAGATGCTCTCTTTCTACTGGGATGGCCAAGCTGGGAAGCTGGGAATAAGGAAGGGTCCTCCAGCAGGCATCTTCTCCACCATGTGTGGAGAACCTTCCCACCTGCAGGCTAAAACTAAGGAGAGACGAGCAGAATCAGGAGAAGATAAGGGCAGAAATGTGGAGGCCATTCCTCTGGTCTAGTCTCTGAAACCTGACTCCTTAAGCTCTTCTTTCAATCTTGTGAATTACCTTAATAGCCACCTCTACTGCATGAGCCAACACATCTTCCTTTTCCTAAAACGCATTGAGTTGGGTTTCTGTCACTTGCAATGAAAAGAATCCTTACTCCCCTAGATCAAAATATCACCCATTAAAATCACAAATTCATGAGACTCTGAATTAAAACCAATGGCCTGGTTGAATATTTTATCATGTAAGTTTTATACTGATACTCTTGGCCAATGCCTGATGTCATGATGTTCCATTATGAATAGAGTAAGTGTATATACAAGTTGTGATACATGGAAAAATTCCTTCTCTTGGGACAATTTGAATTTGGTAGTTTTGGGAGCCAAAACAGTGAGTAGCATATTGAGATTTAAGATGTGTGATACACATTGAGGAGCTCAACTCTTGAGTGGGAAACAAACACACCCACTACTACTTTAAGGGGAACTGTTACTCCAACACAAGCTGAAGGAACTGTTAAATCAGCACCACCTTCTCATATTTCCACAACGATGCATATGCCCACAGCACATTTTGCTTCTGCTGGGAAGCCAAAATTACAGAAGAAATACTAGGTGTATATAATTTGTCAGTGGTATGAAACATTGCAGAAGCCAAACCAGGAAAAAATGAATGAAAATCTTTTTATGGCAAACTGCTGAGAGTTAAAAAGAACAAATAGTTTGAGATTAACAGGGCTGAAAGAATACTTTCGGGGCGGCATAGAAGTTAAATTTTGGAAGAAATTGAAGGATTGTGGGCCAAATACAACTCAGCATAAAGTATTCCCATTATTCTCTCTCTTTAGTCAATGTAATGTTGTAATTAGTGTTCCAAAATTAAAACACATTTCTTTCTTGTGGCTAAGATTTCATAAGACTCTTGAGCGATATTGTGGGTCAGAGTCTACCAGGAGTTCCTGATTCAGTATTCAGATCGACCAGCACTGGTAAGTACTGGGCTAGGCCTCAGGATACAAGGAGAGATGGGCACAGGGTCTGCCCACTAGGAGCCTCAGGTCGGGTGGAAGACATAGATCCACAGCAGATCATTTAGTTGATATTAAGACCATATGAGCCACTTGTTGGACCCCATAAAATCAGGAAGGGAAGTGGCTTCCTGGGAAGTACAGTTTTATAAGCTTCAGCTTCTTGAGACTGAGACCTTTTACCTCTGGGGTCTTTTGCCTGGCCTTCCTTGGCTGTCCTCCTGTGAGCTTGACTTCTTGTGGCTGTGTGGGCCACGCCTCAACTCCAAGGTCTACTTGTGTTTGGTATGTTTTCCTGCCCACTTTTCTTGCCATAAATCCTGCTTCCTGGCCTACCATCCTCCTTGCTTTGTCCAATCCTGTCCTCATCCCAGTATCTACCTCTATGTTTTATTCTGTGACTAGACTCTAGGAATATATATTCATAATTGTTATATGATTCAACAGAAATATGATACCATCTATAGCAGTCTTGTTCAATTACTCAAATTTTGCTACATTCATTGATAACAATTGTTCTTAAACACTTTTGTGTAGATTGACTGCTTCAGAATCATCTGGAAAGTATTCTTAAATCATTGATTCCCGAATCTGAGAGACTCCTCCTTAATATATCTGGGTGGAGTACCATGAGTTTGAATGGGTGTGTAGCTGTGATGGAGAAAATACCACTTTAAAAGCTCAGTTACTCTAGTACTAAACCAAAGGCAGCAAAGTCCCGGATTTCCTGAGATTTCCTGCTGTTGTTGTTGCAGGTACTCACTGAAGGGTGACGATCTATGTCCATGTTGCAGGGTTCACCAACAGTGACTGGGGAAGCAGGTACATGGAAACACTATGCTGGCTTGTGTACCTGGAAGTAGCTATGTGTGTATTAAAAAAATCATTATAAAAGATTTTATTGGAAAGATGGAAAAGATGCCAAAAGATGGAAAAGACTAGAAGGATAGGGAGGGAAAGTAATGAGAGGTGGCATCTTCCTATATCAATTTTGGTTAATGCGTCAAGAGGCAAGTTGTACTTCACTTCAAATATCAACACTGTTAATACGTGTGATATAGAAGGAAAGGGAAAGCCAACTTTTCTTATAACTAACTTTCCCTCTAGCCCTAGATGATGCATTATTTCATTTCAAAAAGTGTTGGAATATATTCTTCCTAGATTTTTCAGTATATGTGTTTAATATAGTCTAGAGACAAACTTGTTATGCAAGACCATTAAAGAGTTAGAAATAATGTATTTATTTAAAGGACCAATTACAGTGCCTGGCACATGGTAGGGGCTCAAGAAATGGAGCTGATTATTACTCAGAAAGTTGCTATTAACCTGGATCAATTCAAGAAGTGTAGTGCATATGGAGTTGTGAATGAACAATTCAAGGAAGTAAGCTCATAGATACATTGCAGACGACCCTGTTCCCCCTATACAAATGTGCTGCTCTACCTCTTATTCTCTGAACATTCTGTGCATTTCTCTGCCCCTAGGAAGGTCCTGCTAACTTTTATCCACTTTTCTTACTCAAGTCTTACCTGTGTTTCAAGGCCCCAGTCAAGTCCTGCGCTACACTTTGAACCTTCCACAGGGTCCAGCACACTGTGAAATCTTCTTCACATGAACCGTAACAAAGGACCAATGATAAGGAAGGTTCTCCCATACTGCTTTTCATTTCTTTAAGAATACATCCTTTCTATTCAGCCGTATTTTAGGTTTCTTGAGGTCTGGAACTATATCTTACATCACCCAAAATTCCCCAGACTTAGGCACTCACTAATTTTTTTTTTTCTTTCCAGTGAGCGTCAAGGTGGCATGAATAGTATCTTAGCATTCAGCAAGTCTTGGTCAATTGCAGAAGTCCAGGGAAATAGGTGCCAAGAACAACCACTTTTAAAATTTTAATGCTTCATTCATAAAAATGATATTGCTGACCATCCCTAATATGGCCTCTATACTCTGTGCTGTTTTCCCAGGAGCACATGCATGCATCTATACACAGCTGGCTTGTCTTCCCTGTATCAATTATTGTCTGTGGCTCCCAGGCAACATAAAATTAACAGTCAACATAGTTATCAAACCCATGATCTGCTTAGCAGATTTTATTTTAACAGGGGGAAAAAAAGGTATTTTTTACAAAAAGAGGATTGAGGCAATGCAATGTTAAAAAAGAAATCAAGCATGTAAATGATCACCTTCATTTTAAAGGTGTCAGTTGCCCTCTTTTACCTCTCCCAAACTAGTTTCAATCTTATTTTCGGTGTGTATGCGTGATTATCAACTATCAAAATATTGGCACTGACACTGTCAGAAATACTATTTTTTTTTTTTTAAAGATTTATTTATTTATTCATTCATTTATCCCCCCCCTTGCTGCTTGTGCTCACTGGGTCAGCTCACCACACCGTGCGGGCGGGCTTGCCTTCACCAGGAGGCCCCAGGAACCGAACCCGGGGCCTCCCATATGGTAAACGGGAGCCCTACTGATTGAGCCACAGCCGCTTCCCAGAAATACTATTGAAATATAAAAAGCAACACATATCTAGTGAGTTTAATTTCCCCCTGTTTGACCCACAGAGTTACCAATGCCTCCCCTTCTCTCTGATTGTGCAGCTGAACAGTCCTGTGTGACCTACAGTGAGAGACGGCCAAGCAAATAACATGCTCCATGTGACTGGACAGGACTAGGGACATTTCCCCTGCCCTCAAATGCCTTTGTCCTTGACTGGAAATTCTCATCTCTAATGTCATTGCTTTAGGTTACTCTGCTATTTGCAGAAAATACTTGCATAGCACCAATACTTTTTGGGAAGAGTAAGCAATTAACTGTTACCCATGCCAAAGTGAGTTTTACTAAGGCGGGGAGGGGTCAGTGAAGACACTAAAGGAACAGGAGGAGGAGAGTTTTATTGGGAAAGAAGAGAAAGATCTAAAACAAGAGTTTCTAAAATAATTTTTCTCACATATGCTCTCAAAATTTTTGAAAAACTATATATCCCCTTTGTATATTTTTCAAGTCAATTTAAAACTTAGTATAAATAATACAAGTATATCAACACTCTAAAATAAAACTCTTTTAAACGTATCCAATGGAATTTAAATACCATAGAGATTTGATACCCATCATCATCCATTAAAAAAAACCAACACGCCCAAGCTCTTCTTAACAGTCGAAATTTTTATATCATTCCCTTTCTCCTTTAATTTGTATTTGTGATCCACTTTCATTTCGAATAGATATATATTCAAATATGATATCTTTTTATCCCTGTAAACCTTTTATTGATTATCAATCATACTGCTCTGAAAGAACAAATGCATATGCCCTATTATAATAAGGTTCCACAATGTTTTAAAATTTTCTGAGTGGAGAAATTATAATTGTTATTAGCATTCTATAATTATTATTAGTAGTATACAAGCGATCAAAACAACATATGTAGATTATAAATTCTGTAATTTTATTAAATATGGGTAAAATTTTACTGGAAATGCGGCTCTTAATGATTTGTTGTTATTCTTATTGTTGAGCTAATTCATATATCCCTAGAGTAACATGACTTATTACTAGAATAAGACAGGGTTCAGCATTAATTTGATTTCTATTTTTTATTTTTATAAACATATACTGAGAAACACTGCTCATAAGTAAGTTGTGTAATGTTCATCAATTAAGTGATCATCTTTGAGTTATATGCCAAAAAGCACATGGTGATCCATTATTAAAATCAATTAATAATTTAGCAAATATAACTCAAATTTCATTTAAGTTAATTTTATCAAAATAAATTCAATATTAATAATTATTAAAATTAATTCTGATTAGATATTTTAATTCCTCTTGGAAAACAGAAAGTTGTCTTGCAAAAGAATTTACTACTCATTCAACAGAGTCATTAACCTTATCAAGTTCTGGTAAATGTAGGTTTACCAAGACTTTTCCAATGACTATTCATTATACCTGTTTCTCTGTCACTTCAAGGCACCTTATTTTGTACTCAGAAATGTTGGGAAAAATAAAAATACTGTTAATTTCAATATTCAATTGTCAATGCAATATTTTTATAATATGAGAAATAAATTTTTTGATGAATCTTTGGAGCTGCAGATTTAGTTCATTCAACTTAAGGAAAATGTCCATATATTGATATAATGTAATTGGCAAAGCAGTCCTTATTGTTAAACGCTTGGTTTAATGACACACTTTGTTAGACACAGTTTGGCCTCATGCTTCAGTTCTAATAAATGTGTTAATACTCACATGTGTAGCTGTGACAGCCACCTCACTTTGGACCTCTAATTCTCAGATAGATAGATGGGACATGGAATTCTGCCAAAAACCTGTTGCAAGGATGAAATAAAGTGCTGCCTCCTTCGTATTTCTTTATATGTTTTGTTTGCTTTGTTCTCAAGGAATTCTCCCTCAGGAACAACACATTCTTCGACAATAGTTGGGGGATGGAAAATACGAGGTTATTTAATACTAATTGCCTTTACTCTGGGAATTCAGAACATCTCAGCAAGGACCAACATGCTTGCTATCTAACACCATGCTTGGCCTATAACAGACATGTTCTAAGTCAGGGAAGAGACATGCCCTAAATGCCTTCATTAAGGGAGACTTCTGTGAATCCAATAATCCCAACTGTTCCTTTGTTTGACACCCTGGAGGTTACCACCATAAGATTTTGGAAGGGTGAGCAGAGACCATACTTTTGTAAAGCAGGACAAGAGCGACTATGAAGGCACAGGTAGGAAAGAAGAATCTGCTTAATACCTCAACATCTTGACCTGCAAAGACCCTCTCTAGCAGATCAGTTTTATGAAAGAAAACATGTGGAACCCTGGTTCCCTTCCCTATGCTTTCTGTGTGTGCCTACCACATGGAGGCTCACTGTGCATCCTGGAGTGCAGGAACCCTACTTTGGGGCCTCTGGTCATAGGGAACCAAGGGGAGAAGAGGAGGCAGTGCTAAAGGCAGTGCTGGGGTTTCTAAATGCAGAGATTGTCACTGCAATTGGCCATACTTTGGCCAACTGCCCAAGTTTTCCTAAGGTCAACCATGCTTCCTAATTTTTTTGTTGAGCAAACAAAATTATTTATTTGCCTATAGCAATGTACACACCCAATGTAGCAGGGAGTATATTTTACACTACCATGTATGTAATGACTATTCTCAACATTTAGGCAAATATGCAAAGTAGACAAAGCTTGTTTTAAGAGGCCTCTAGTCTTCCCCTATCCATAACCCACTCTCTACTCCCATTCCTGCATTTCATTCCTATGCCCAGGTATCAATTCTGGCCCTTGGCAATCCCCTATTCTGAGCCCCCACTCAAACTTCCCTTCTTAAGCTTTGAAATTAGCCTCACTTCTCATCCCCTTCTCAATTTAGGCTCCCAGTCTCTCTTTATGTCTGACTTGAAGGAAGTGACCTGATTTTCTCATTTACATAATTCATCCTACAGTGTGAATTACCAAATGGCTTAACCCTCTCATTCATTCATTGTCTTCATTCCAATAGACGAATTATTGGTGGATTTTGATTGAGGGTTGAAAGTGCAGAATGGGGAGCTTCCCCCTTTTTTTACTGTCTCTTTCCCAAGACAGAAGAATAGAAAGTCAGCAATTTTCCTGCCTCCCCCTGCCTGCCAAATAAAAAGCTTCTATGCTGAACCTACTGCAAGGGCATTTAGGCCTCTCTGCTTTAGTAATGGGTAGCACTCAGAGTGGCACCATATAGGTAGTTTAATTACTAGAGTATGGAACAGATAGTACCCTACTGACCTCAAGAAATAAACAGGTTTCCCAGCACCCACCTGAGTAGCAGAGCAACTCAGACAGGGATGAAACGTATATGTCTATACTGCTCAAGTATAAAGAGGGAAACTGTCCCTGATTTCTACCCAAACTTAAATTGCACTGGTGACTTGCACACATAGATCTCACACATCCTATGAATGGACCCCATGGAAGTACATTTAATCTCAAGGGCTGTAAAGGGTTTTTTAAAAAGACTGTAAAAAAAATCCCCCTTCCTGGGGTATGGAAAAACTAAGCCAAATGTACACTATGGACCATAGTTAGTAGTGATAGTCTGATGATATTATCTCATAATCTGTAACAAATATTCCACAACGGTGTGGTGTGTTGGTGAAGGGGTGTTGTATGAGAATTCTACACATGTGTATGATTGTTTCATAAGTTCACATCTTCCATAATAAAAATATATTTTAAAAATCCCCCTTCCTCACTTGCTTTTTTCCTTATGCCAACAAACTTTTCTAATTGGATTGAAATCATGGCACATTAAAGTAGATTCTTTCTATAATCCCAGTCATTCTACTTCTCAACTGAAGTTTGGTCACAATCTAAGTAAACAACAGCAAAAAATTAATACACCTTGCAGGAGCTGGAGGTAGCAGCTCTGGCTTTTTACTTCTGAAGCAGTCTCCTATAGCTTTCGATAACAAGCTGTCATCTAATTTGCATTTTGTGATCCTAGTTGTTTGAACAGGGACATTGCTCAGTTATGGATAAAAGTTGTGGAATTCAATAAGTTCTTTTATATCTTACAACCAATTACAGCTAAAAAGTGACAACAAATGAAGTTTGGCACCAGACTTTATTTTTAGTGCCAAATATTAAAACACAAACAGGGAGACTATTACAGAGTGAAACATCTTAGAGGATTAATCTTTAATGCAGACTAATCCCTCTAGACATTTTGATGGCAAAATGTGTTTTTAAAATGCTATTTTGAAAACCAGAAAGTTAACAATCAAAAGAGCAAATTTTTATTTGCTCTGCTTTTATGTCAATAATGAATTCCCAATTTACCTACACCTCACATAGCACCACCCCACAGTCTCACTTCATAGGGTGCCAGCAGGACAAGTCTGTAGCGAGATGGCAGTGCAAATATTGCTACTGTTGATAGTAAAAGAAGCAGGAAAAATTCATGTGGTTGGTTACATATCCCATTCACTCTGTGTTTGTTCCCAAATTACCAGTGGTTCTCAACTTTGTCCATTCAATCACCCTGGAGCATTTTAAACTTCCTGATGCATGGGTCCCACTCTAAACCAGTTACATTAGAACATTTGGTTGAGTCCCAGACATTGGCAGTTTAAAAAGCTTCTAGGTGGTTCTCAAGTGCAGCCAAGTTTAAGAATCATCCCCATTTCACAGATGTGCACACCAAATCTCAGGGAGACTTAGTGAGCTGCCCATGGCCTCATTAACTCATTCTCAGCTGAACCATTCCTAGGCATCTGCTTTTATGATAGGCTCTAACTCTACTTAATACTCCCTAAGTTTCTGTGTAAAGACTGATTGCTTCATTCAGGCAACAAATATTTATTGAGCACCTACAATAGTCAAGCACTGGGTTGTTGGCTGGGGACAAATAGTGAGCAAAAACAGATGTGAATTCTGTCCTCAGAGAGTTTACAGTCTAGTGGGAAAGACAGACATTAATGGAATAATTATAAAATAATTATAAAATTACAACTGTGTTAAGTGCTGGGAAGGAGTGGTTCATAGTACATAAGTTTGATTCTCTGAGGAAGTGAAGACTGAAATGAGATCTGAAGGAGAAGCAGAAGATTTATTAAGCAAGGGAGGGAGGGGGAAAGAGGAAGAGAGAGAGAAGGTGGGGAGGGAGAGAGAGGGAAGGAGATCTTCCTTGATCCATGTAAAAAAGCTCTGTGGCAGGAGAAAACATAGCACATTCTAGAAACTGAAAGAAGGCCACGAGGAAAGAAAGTCTTGGGAGAGCTTACAACCCAAAAATGTTAATAGATTTCATTTATAAATATAACCTCTGCATTAAAACTATTGTGTACTAATCTCATTACTACAGGCACAGTGAAATGATTTGCACAAACCTTAACCTTATCCTCTAACATTCTCTTTGATGTATGCTGATAAACAACATTTAAACAGGTGTTGGACCTCCACCTGGCCAGTGGTTCTCAACCTTGGCTGCACTACACAATCACCTGGAGATCTTTTAAACATGCTGATGCCCAGGATATATGCCAGACTAATTTAATCAGAATCTTTGGAGGTATGATCCAGGCATTTGTATTTTTTTAAAGCTCCCCTGATGATTCCAATGTTCAGCTAAGATTGAGAACCACTGCTTGATGATGAGGATTCCATCAGGGAGAACACAAGGAGGGAAAAGATCAATTGTGTTTGCATTTGCCATTCTCGATCCGTAATTATTACTTCCACTCACTGCAACAGGGCTCTCCATGTAATGGGCGGATCTCCTCTGTGTTACAATGTCTTTAAAAACAGCTGGATTGGAATTAAAACTGTGGGAACACTGCGAGAACACTAAATGAAAAGTAAAAACTCCCTATTCCTGTTTCTCCCTCACTTTCATCTCAACTCCTCTTCAATCTTTCCCTTTCTATTGGTTCTATGCTTTAAAAAAAAAAAAAAAAAAAAAAAAAGGTAAAGCTTATTTTGAGATCGTAGATTCACATGTATTTGTGAGAAATAACAACCAGGATATAGACATTGATACATCCAAGATACAAACTATTTCCATCACCACAAGGATGCCTCATGTTTTTCTTTAACAGCTACATTTCCTCCATTCTACTTCCAACCCTCCTTAACCCTGGGAACCACTAATCTGTTCTCTATTTCTATAGTTTTGCCATTAAACAATGTTACATAAATAAAATCATACACTATACAACTTTCAGAGAATGACTTTTTTCACTCAGTGTAATTCTCTGGAGATTTACCCATGTTGCTACGTGTAACAAAAGTTTGTTGTTTTTTATTGCTGAGTAGTAGTTCAAGGTATGGATATACCATAGATTATTTTAACAATTCACCCATTGACAGGCATCTGAATTGTTTCTAATTATTGGCTATTAAGAATAAAGCTGCTGTGAATGTTTGTGGACAGGTTTTGTGGACAAGTGTGCAAGCGCTGAGTCATATGGTAGGGTCCACGTTAAGTGTTTAAAGAAACTGCCAAACTGCTTTTCAGCGTGGCTGCACCACTTTACATTCTCATCAGCAAAGTATGAGTGACACAGTTTCTCCACATCTTCATCAGAATTTGATGGCTGTCCCTTAAAACAAAATGTTTAGCCATTCTGACAGGTGCCTAGTGATATCTCATTGTGGTTTTAATTTGCATTTCCCTAATCACTAATGATATTGAGCATCTTTTCACCTGCTTATTTGCCACCCTCTTTAATGAAATGTCTTTTCATGTCTTTTGCCCATTTTCTAATTGGATTGTTTTTTTAAAAACTTTGGATTTTGAGGGTTCTTTATATATATTCTAGATACTAGTCCTTTGTTAGATATGTGGTTTGCAAATATATTCTCCCACTCCGTAGTTTGTCTTTTCATCCTCTTAAAGTCTTTCACAGAGCATGAGTTTTAAATTTTGATGAAGTCCTATTTGTTGATTTTTCCTTTCATGGATTTTATTTTTGACATCAAGTATAAGAACTCTTTACCGAGTCCTAGATCACAAAGCTATTTTTGCTGGGTATAGGTCTCTGAGTTGACAGTTCTAGCATTGTTCAGTTATTCTTCTGAAAATTCTATCTTCCTTGGTTAACATGGTCAAATGTTTGAATCATAGCTCAAGTCCAAGCGTAAGTCACAGACGCTTTTGGAGCCTCCATTTTCTTCATTATAAAATGAGGGTTATCATCCCAGCCTATACATTTCAGGGTTCAACTGAGGCCCAAGTGAGGCTAAATGAGCACAGTCCATGGCAGGCCTTGTGGTAGGTCCTGGGCATACAACAAGGAGGACAGCACAGCATCAGCACAGCATCAAGGACTCGACTGCAGTCTTGTGGTAAAGACAGGTAAGTGTGCAGGGCATGGGATAAATGGTAGGGTATGTGATATGCACAGCAATTGTCCCAGGAACACTCAGGAGTCTTGAGGGCTCGGGCAAAGCATCCCCAAGGCGTTTCATCTAAGCTGAGCCCTAAGGAATGTATATGCGAATGTGCTCTGCATACTTTGAGGTATTAGAAAAAATATGTATTTTCCTTATAGAGCCTGTTTTTATATTATTCCAGTGAGTTTATATTTTAAGTTCTTTTTCAAAGAAATGCATACATATATGTGTAATCAAATTCATTTTAGGTTTAGTCTCTTTGGAGAAGGAGACATGTACAAGATGCCCTGGTCTATAACTATGATCCTTGAAAATGGAGAAGAGTAACTTTTTAAAAGATTCATTAATTTACTTGAGATAGACTAACATTTATATTACAATGACGTGTTTTAATAATTTCATTAGTTGCATTTATTCATATTTGAACACTTGGTTCTTCTACTACAATCATTCATTTATTACCTTGTGCTTATTTTTTCTAAAGATACATATATCTTTTATATATGATATTTAGCTGATTGCACTATTCTCAAAGTGTTTTGACTTTTTTTTTCTCAAACAAAACAAATGAGTCATCCATGCTCAGACAATTTTTTCCATGAAACCTAGCAATGTAGATGATGTTATTCTGCCTTTTTCATCTGGAACTCATGATAGCTCACCATTCTCCATCTCTAGCAATTCCAACTTTTTACCCAGTGCTTTCTCATTACCTTTAGGCATATACAGGAGAAGACAAGGTTGTGCTTTGTAATTATCATCATTTGCTTCTAATTTCCTCTTTAACATCAGCAATGTGAAAGCTTTTCATTTCCACAGCTCATTTGAATGTGATGGCTTTAAAAATAAATGCAGCCCAGGTAAAATGTTTTCCCTGTTCATGATTGAAAGTAATCACAGAGATAGAAGACAAAAATTCCACTGGTGTGTGATTTATGTTCCATAGGACAGAAAAGTAATATACATTTTTTTTTTAAATGCTTATCTTTCTGAATATTGATTTTGGGCGCACCAATGCCACTCTGACACAACTGTAAATGTTGAGGAGTTTTGCTTTGATGTGCTGCCTTCTACATTTAGACAGTGTGACTTTTCAATCCTTGAAGACTTAGAAAAATTTCACCAGGCCAGCTGTGTTCCACTGCTGATGATTATCCAACAACAGCAACAAAACTGCCACAGTAGCTCTATGAAGAACAAAGCATGCTAAACCAATTGTATTTATTTGTATGATAATACCACCCAACAAAAACAAAGGAGTAGTGACCCAAATAATTTACCTTGAATTCCAGCAAGAGTTTTAATGCCATTACACACCATTGGCTCATCGACAAAGCAGAAATAGCGTGTTTTGATACTCTTCTGTAATGTGGGCAGACAGCTGAGTCAAGGCTTCAACCAGGAGAAAGAGGCAATATAGTGTCTATTGGAATCCTCCCAGAGGCTACTATACTTACTAAGTATAGTATGTAGACTGTATTTAACATTCCTGACCCAGAATCATGAAGATACTTACCAGATCCACAGAGAATTCTCAAACCGGAGGGGTTACTATTGCTTTTAACATCACTGACTGAATCCAAAATAACCTTGACATTTTTGAGGAATTTTCTCAAAAATCGAAAGAATGCAATTTGTTGCCATAAAGGTGAACATATAAACAAGAAAACATTTAGGGCAAAAATATAACAGCAGACATTAAAAACTGGAAAAAAGAATAAGATGAAAATGTATCAATAATATAGACAACCTGTGAAATAATAACTGTTATAAACTTGAGGTGAATACACAATTAGCTACTGGTATAATAACAACACATCATGCTCTTGACTAGCTAAGGGTTAAGGACAACTCCTACTGTAGTCTGCTTTAGTCACATTTTTCTATCATTGTCTCCAGTTTAGGCAGTGCATTTAAAATTCTCCACGAAGAAAGTAGGTATTGTTCAGAGACAAACAAGTAAAGATGAAAGGAACAGAAAATAGGTTTGTGAGGAAAGATGAAAGGAATGGGGTTTGTTTAGCCTGGAGAGAAAAATAAGTAACAAGTGACCAGATTACTGTCTTCAAGTACCTGCTGGATTGTATAATTGATGCTCAGCAGTTATTTTCCATATCAACCAAATATAAACAAAATAAGATGCACAAAACAAAAGCCTAATGAAAAAAAATGGATTTATATGAAGGCTAAAGAAATGTTGGCTGGACTTAAAAAAAAAAAAAAAAAAAGAAAGAAAGAAAGAAATTTTTTAAGTATGGTAGTGACCAAACTTGAGAAAGAATTCTCAGGAATTCTTCATTGCCTAGCAGATAAAAATATTTTCTTTGTTTCATATAAAATAAACATTCATTATAGAAAAATCTAGAAAAATGTAGGTGAGCAAAGGGAAGAAAAGCACCTGTAATTTCACAAGACAGGGAAAGTGACCTCCTTCCTGTCTTTTCTTCACATATCTGTGTGTATGTATATTGTGCATGTGTGTTCATTTTTACAAAAAACAAAACAAAACCAGGAGCTTTGTTCATTCTATTTTTAAATGAATCATTTCACTTACAATTATATGAGAACATCTTTTCATTTTTTATAGTTCTCATAGTGCTTAATTTATTTAACCAATCCCCAATTATGGGGCATTTAAATTGTTTCTAGCTTTTCTTTTTACAAATAACTTTGTGATGACTATGTGTATAATTAAATATTTGTAAACATATGTAATTATTTCCTTAGTATAAATTTCTAGAAGCAAACAGCTGGGTAGTAAAAAATTTGCAGAATTTTAAGGCTATTAGTAACAATGTCTTAATTATCTTCCAGAAATTGTGTAATAATTTATACTATCACCAACAGGGTTACAGAATGCCCTTTTCTAAGGACTCAGATATCATGAATATTATCATTGTAAAAGATCATGCCCTGGAAACAAGACCTACCCAAACCATCCCATGACCCAGTTAGTATGGAATAGAATTCAATAAATAATGACATTATTTATGCCCTAACAATTCGGACATTGGAAGAATAAATGCTACTAGAATCCCTCTGAATTGTAAGGCTTGGAAAGTACATTAGGCAAGTTACACTATTTAAATGCATTTCATCTTCTTTGCAGGGATGGTTCCCCAAACCTCAGGAGGTAAAAGGTGTGATGGGGACAGATAAAACATATCCGCCTAGATTCGCCCTGGACAACAAGTATGACCTTGAGTAACCTTAATGAAGTTTAAGAATTGGGAACTGGAGCAGTAAAAATCCATGCGATTATGGTCAAGAGCCCTGTGAGTACCACTGACCAAATGGTTTGGCCAACATGTAAACACAATTACTGTGCAATTTTCCTACATATCTTTTTATGTCAAATAAGAATGCAAAACCAATTTTTTTTTTTTTTTTTTTTTTTTGCCCAATTTGGTGGTAAGCATGATAGCTCTTAAAAAACAGAGGGACTGGAATACTGACTTCTTCCATATTCTTTAGGTAAAAGCAGAATTAGATTTCAATCTTTAAACCATGGAACAAAGGCAACAAATTTTTAATTAGTTCAGGTTTTAGCAAATAAGTTGTGGTTCTCTTCATCACATTTCATATATAATATAGAAAGTAATGTGTTATATAGTCAGGAGACCAGGTCTACAGTTATTGTGGACATGAACAATTTTAATTTGTCTCAATACCTATAAAAAAATCTCAATAATAGTATGTGAAGGTTTGAAGATTCATGTTTATTTCCCCTGAATTATTTTCCCTATAGGTATCTTTAGAAATGTAATTTCCATCCCTTTGATCAAATGCATCTACAAAAAACAGACCACAATGTGATTATTTTGAAATTTCTTTTAGTTAATTTGATTCCCAGCATAGCACAATTGATCTAATTTATTGTTCAAAAATTCAGTTGTTACAGACAGAAAAAAGAAAAGAAAACGGAGGACAACCATCAAATCAGCTATGCTATAGCTAATCCAATAGCAGTGCTTAGACATAGCTGCAGAATATATTGGGTTTTCTTTGAGGTCTTCCTTGGGTTACAGCCTTTCCTTTTCCCCTATTTCAAATGGGAACCCATCATTTCTAGAACTCTCTTTCATTTCTCTGAATTTCCCTGAGCCCCAGGCTGTACCAGGTCAACTGGCCCAGAACCTTAACCCAGGGTATTTTATGGTGGATGTCAGAGAAGATGAGGGGTGGGGTAATATAGCCCCCACACTTCCAGAAGAGGAGTGAGTGGCCTGTTGGTATGGTACTACATTTGGGGGATGGTGTATATTTCTCAGTTCTACAGTGCACAGCAATAAAATGACACACAAAAATCCATTTAGATGGAGCTTCAAATTGTATGAACTCTTAACTTCAAATCTAAAATGGTTTACCTTCAGTTTAAATCATATCAGCAATTATATAGACCCCTACCTGCTCCCAAGTGAACTCGGTTGACTGGTTTTGCAGGCTTCATCTTACTTAATGGCTTTTAAATTAGTAGAATGAATGTTGTTGGAAGAAAAGCAGCACTAAAGTGGTTTATGGTATTGGTTTATTATATTGTAAAGAGTCTGTGAAAATATACCCATAATTAACCTAAAAATATTTGAAATTCAAAAGGCTACACCAAGCTATGCAGTTTGTTCCCTCCTTTATTTTTTCCCTCCTCAGTCAAAGAGCATTAATTGAGCACTTTTGTTAGACAGTGTGATAAACCCTGGGGATATATTAATGATAAAGATGTAGAGACAAGAGGCAAACACAAAGTTGCAAATATAAAATGCAAGTGTACATACCATGATAGCTATACAGAGAGTAAGCTGGAGGGGAAAACTGCCTGAGAAGATAGAGGAGATGGGGAGGTGTGAGAGGGCATCTCGGGACATCTGATAGTTGAAGGATGACAGGGTGTTTGAAAAGTCGAAAGGGACGTGCTCAGGAGAGGAAGATGGGAGACACAAAAGAGCATGGAGAGTTCTGAGAACGGCATGCAGTCACGAACGAACATACTTCAGGGCAGGAATTTGCTCAAGAATTTTAGGCTGGTGAGTGATATGATTTGTGTTCAGAAGATTCACTCAGTCGTCTGTGGGAAGGGAAAGCTGTGGAAGAGGGAAAGCTGTGAGGCAAGAGGACTATTATAAAAGTCCAGGTGAGAGAAGGTAAAAGCCTGAAGTAGCCCGGAAGTAATGGGGAAAGAAAGGAGGTGGGTGGATTGACCAGACGGCACAGAAACCATGGGAACCTCGTCCCTTGTGAACACATAAAGTGCTCAGTACTGAAGTTGTGTTGGAAGAAAAGCAGTTTCTTTCTTTAATAATAAAAAAGTTACTATTTATGTACTATATTCCTCACTAATTATCTTGTTACCTCCATGAATTGTTAACATATGTCTGCTTTATTAAAAAAATTAGCAGCAATACTTTGTCATATTACAAACTAAGCTATAGCAAATACTTTCAATTTTGTTTTCCAAAATATCTAATATTGAGTTCCAGTTGATTAAAGAGATCACAAAGATATTGCTAAAATCACCAGGCTGTTACCATAGAATCCCAAAAGCTGTCTCTGAGAAGGGCAGTTTTTGAAAACATGAAAACGGAAGGCTGTGGTTACCCATGGAACCTGGGCTCCCAAGTCTACCCACACATTACAATTTTTCCTTGGACTGAATCAGTTCTGGAAATAGCCACCTAATTAATTATATACTATACTCATCTTTATGGTTCAATCCTCTGCTAAAGAATCATACATTTCATACAGTTGGAAAAATAAAAGTTCTAAAACATCTTTCTCTTCTCCTGGTTCATTTTATTTTATTTCTAGCAGTATTTTCTGCTACTGTTAAGAAAGTACTATTGAAATATAATACAATCATGTGAAGCAATTTACCAAGTTATATATAGTTTTTGGGTTAACTATGACTATAACTGCATGTGTTCTATTATCTTGCTTTGAAATTTGGATGAGATCATTAGTTGAATGATTTAAAACTCCCAATAAAAAGAAATTAAAATAACAGATTGAGCTAATTTATCTTATTACCAGTCAATAGGTCTCTTCCGGGAGGCAAAACACTCTGTAATTAATGACACAATATTGGTGCACAGACACCTAACACAAACACAAAGAATTCCCTCATTCTCTTGAAGGCCCTTCTCCAAGGGTCTGGGAATCACTGAAGGCCAAGTGGCTTGTAGGAGAACTTTCCACAGAGCAACGACCAAGGGAGGGACCTTGAAGGATAAGAGCTGAGTTATGCTTCACTGCAACCTTAACCATTTCCTCTCTAAAGGACAAATGCTAACAAAAGTGACAGAAGCAATGCATGATTGGGACAGCATCATTATTATTTTTTAAAGTATATTTACATCAGTCATTTCATTTTATTGTAAGAACTGTGGTTAAAAGGAATAGGGAAGGTGCAATTTCTTTTGCAAATAAGGAAACAGGAAAACAAGGGTTGAGTGCTTTTTCCTAAGGTCACACATCAAGTTGATGGCAGAGTGAGAACTAGACTTTGTCTTCTGACCCTTATCCTTATATTCTTCTTTTGCTTATAAAGTAGTTAAGAGGACACTAATTCTCTCAGGAATAAGATTAAGGCAATAAAAAGCCTTGCTAGCATGCTCCATGCCATCACTTTTGGCATAAAAAATGACTTTTAATCATGCTTCACTTTAATTAATTTGAACTTAAACGAGTTGCTGTATCTGGAAATGTCCTGCTATTCACACCCAGCTTTCAGATCCACTCTCCTCATGGAACGAAATTATTTGAAGAGTTTTGAACTTGGTTCCCAATGTAGGAATAGATGAATACATTTTTCCATTTTAAAATCTATTTAAATGTTATCATTTTAGCTTAGAATTGATGGTGGACCCTTTTGAGAGTTGTTGTTTTCTAAGAATTCTTGTTGCCAAGAGAAAACAAATTTTATTAAAAATTGTTTCCATGCGCAGAATGTGAAGTGTAAGTGAATGCAGCAAATGAGGGTTAAAATTAATTTGAGATGAAAAGTTCTTGGCCCTGAATTCTCTTCACCTAGTGCAAAAATAAGAAGTCTAGAATGAAGGACAAAAACCGGTGATAAGGGAAATCTCAATGCCAGATGGTTGATAGAACTCAGGTTTTCTGCTTGTTTCTTTTTACCCAGTTATGGCAGTAATGGTTAATTTTGCTGTCATAGTAATGACCATAACCACAATGATTAAAATCTGTATTTTATAGTATTTAGAGTTCAAAGAATATATTCACAATGATCATCTTAATTAATTCTTAAAATAACCCTGCAAGGCAGATATTATTATTTTGTCTTCATATTTGAGATTAGGAACCTGAGGACAAAACATAAACCTTCCTTTAGAAAGAAACTTGGCAAAAATCATTCAGGCCTTGGGCACCCATGCTTGCTCCCTCCCTATGCCTAGTTCTTTTGGCCTCCCTAAAAGCCAGGCCTTTAGACTCTGTCTCCTACATGGCACCTGTGCCAGACAATGGCAGGGTGGGAGTCTGTGACTCAGGTATCCAGGCCCTGCGATCGCAGTGAGCCATGCTAGGCTCTGCCTCTTCACCCCTCCAGGTGGCCGCTGCCTTCTACGGCAGTGCTGGAGACGGGGTTAATGGGTAATGCTGGCATATCAGTGCCAAGAGATTCCAGACCAGGCTCCAGGGCGGCCCTTTGGAGGGAGGGGTGCGCCATGCCCACTTCATCAGCCGCTAGCTGGGCACTTTCCACACCCCAATGTGCCTTGTATCCCTTTTTGCATCCTTGGGGGGTTGAGGGGTTGTTTAATATTTAAACTGATGTTTGTGCTCCTTTCTTTCCTTTTTTATTTTTTTTTTATTTTTTTTTTTTATTGGTGTGTGCAAGGATTCTGTAGGATGGTAACCATAGTAACAGCAGAACAAGAGAAATGAGATTTCACCTCAAAAATGCATATCGCAGGCTGTTTACTAAAAGTGCAGATCTGCCAGCTCTCACAGAAGAAGAAAAAGCCTTCTGATGTGGCTTCCAGTTGGCTTTATTATTGTTCTACCTTTAAAAAATATTTTTTTATATTTTAAAATTAATAATATTCAAAGGGAAATCTTACTTTTGGGGACTGGAATCTAAGACCCTTCTTTATCAAGTAAATTAGCAATGCTTTGTTCTAACACATAAGTAAACCTTGTAAATGTGTAAAATGTAAAATGTGCCACGGGAAGAATCCTTTTGTTTTCTGCTTTGTCAGTCATGTTTGATGACTATAATAATGGTAATCAGATAAGCTGCTCTTCCATTGTAGCATCCCCAGTGCCTCATCTATCCAGCAAATAGCTTCTAACAACCAGGGTCTCCAAACAGGCAACAAGCTGAGATGATTTCTTTTGGCATTAGGGAGACAGGGAGCTGTTCTGGGCAGGATCTATAGAATGAACAAAGGGACACTATCCCTTCACTTAGACTTTTGGTTTTATGACAAAAGGGGCAGAAATGACATCTGAAAAATAAGTTGGGGCACCAGAAAGTTTGTAAGAGCTCAGGCTAAGTTTTTCTAAGTTTTCCCTCCCTCCTTCTCCACCAACATTTTTCATGCACATTCTATAAGTACTGCTCCATGTAGGGCACAGAGAATGAGCACTGCTCTTACCCTAGGTGGGTTTAGCATCTAGTAGGATGATGAGGTACATATTCAGAGGCATTTATTCAAGTACATTTAAGCCACAGTAATATAGGTTAGTGGCCTAACTCAGAATTTGGAAGCAGAAAGACTTTGTTTAAAATCTTGGTTTCCCTATTTACTAGCTGTGTGATCTTGGACAGTTTATTCTATGTAATAAGTGAGAATTAAATGAGATAATGTACAGAGAGTATCTGTCCTAGATTGAGAACAAAACAACATATAAAACTGCTCTAATAAAGGGGCTATGAAAGCCCAAAAAAGGTAGTGATAGTATGGATGGAGGGAGATGGGAAGGTAAGAAGTTGAGCCTTCCCAGAGAAGGTGAGGTTTGAACCACAGAAACATCTTAGAGAGACAGAAGTACAGATGAAACAGGGAGACTTGTTGGGAAACTCACTGTAATCTTGGCTTCTGCCTCTTGCTAAAGAATTTGAAAAAGAATGGGTATTAAGCTGGAGAGGGGTTTGGAAATGAAAGCTGGTGTTTTGTGTTCCGTGGGAGGAATGGTCACACCAGAAGAGCTGAGTTCCAGACAAGTAGGAGTAGAGTCCGGTTGGGATCCCTGGGGGCCCAAAATTTGCATTTTGAAGGATGTTGTGCCAAACTTGGCACGGAACCTAGAGGCTGCCCACAGTGCTGCGACTACACCCTTTGGCCTGGGCGAGTAGCTGCCAGGATTGTCTGAGACCAGGTCCCTCCCTATTTCCCCAAGACCACACAAGCCTCAGGGTTCTTTTATGAGCCCAGAGGGAGTGCAAGCAAGGGAGGGAGATGGTACTTCTACCAAGCCTGGTGGGAGAGAGTTGAGCCAGGTTTCATTTGGTATGAATGAATGAACGAACGAACGAACGAGCGAGCGAGCGAGCGAGCGACCAAACGAATGAATAAGCAAGTTTGATCTTCCAGAGTGGTCATGGAGTAATTTACACACACCACACAGAATGCTTAAGGAGTTTTGGGGGTTGGGGGAAGTATTTCTGTCATGGTAGAAGCAGGGGAAATTTCATCAAAGATATTGAAGGGGTGGCAGGATATGGCCATCTGAAAGTGAGAAGACATTTCTACACAGAGGGGACAAAATAAACAGAGAGGGATGGGAATGAGGGAATATGTGGCAGATGATTTTGAGGTGTGTTGGTATAGCAGTTTGGCATAGTTTATGAATTCCAAAAGTAGTTATTGGATTATGATTGTAAACTGGTCTGTCAGAGGTATCACTTTTAATTGATTAAATTATGATGAGGACTTTGATTGGGCCACATCAGTAGGGTATTGAGTCCCTGCCCCTTGGTGGGTGGGGACTCACAGTTAAAAGACATGCAAAGGACAGAGTTGGAGTTTTTTTGCTGCTAGAGTTTTAATGCTGGAGCCCTGGGAAGTAAGCACACAGAGGACCAGAGCAGCTGAGCCCAGAGAGAAACAAGCTCCCAGAGGAGAGGAATCCAGGAAGCCTGAACCCTTGTAGATGTCGGCAGTCATCTTGCTCTAACACCCAACAGACTTTGGTGAGGGAAGTAACTTATGCTTTATGGCCTGGGAACTGTAAGCTTCTACCCCAAATAAATACCCTTTATAAAAGCCAACCGATTTCTGGTATTTTGCATCAGCACCCCTTTGGCTGACTAATACAGTTGGGTTTAAGTATGTGAACAGATGGGGATAATGCCTCTCTGTTGAATGAGTGAATGAATGAATAGGAAATCTAGGTTGAGGCCAGATGATTTAGATCAGATGGAATGTTGATCTAAAAGATTTGGATTTGACACTATGGGAGGCACATGGTGTGAAAGCATTTTGTAAAATAATATATGCTAGTTGACTACATTGTCAATACTTCATGGTAATGAGAAGACATCAAAGCTGTTGAGGAAGAAAATATCATAAGCCTCACTATGCTCTAGAGAAGCACCATATAATAGAAATATATAAAGCCACATATGTCATTTAAAATTTTCTAGTCACCATATTTTAAAAAGTTTTAAAAAGGTGAAATTAATTTTAATAATATTTTATTTAACTCAATATACCTAAAATATTATCATTTTAAAATGTAATCAATACAAAAATTATTAATGAGATAATTTACATTATTCTTTTATTATAAAGTATTCAAAATCTGGTGTGCATTTTATACTTACAGCACATCTCAGTGTGGACTAACCACTTTTCAAGTACTCAACAGTCACCCTGGATAGCACAGGTTTATAGGATAGTGTAAAGAAGTAAGAGACCAGGAAAGGAGATAAGTCTGGAGATGATTTTAACAGTTCACGAAAGATGCAGTGAGGCCCTGAATTGGGATAGTGGTGGTGAGAACAAAGGGAAAAAAAAAAAGACAGTTGCAAGAATTACTGCATAAGTAAACCAACAGCATCTGAAAATTAACTTGACATTGGGGCTGAGATGGCAGAGTCTTCGCTGATACAAATGGCTCCAAGACTAGGCGAGTGGATGCCATCAGTAAGATCAGGAAGCATCTGACTTGGGAGAAGAGCTGGTGGGTTCAAGTTTTGTTTTAAAGGTGTCTGGATGACATGTAGGTGAAAAAGTCAAGCAGGCTCTCAACATGCAGGAGCTCTAGAAGAAGAGGATGGGTACTGAAATTTAGATCAGGATATCATCACACAGAGGAAAACATTGAAACTCTGGCACTGGATGACATTTCAGAAGTAGGAAGTTTTGAGAAGGAGAAGAAATAAGCCATGGATCAAAAAGTCCACCTGCACTTCGAGGTGGAGTTGAGGAAGAGGAGACAGAGAAGGAGCCATCAGAGAAGTAGAGATAGAACTGAGAAATTCCTGTGTCCAGAGGCCAAGGCAGAGCACATTTCAAGAAAGTGAGGGGGTCAGATTCTGTAGAGAGAGTGAGGAGGAAAAGCACCATGACTTGAGAGAGGTCTTAAAGAGGTCATTGATAACCTCTGAGATTCCAACATAATGGGAATGGAAGTTAAATTCCATAGGGTTAAAGTGTATGCGGAAATGAAGTGGAACAGGGTGCAAATACTTCTCTTTTGAGAAATCTGAAGACTAAATAAATAAGGAATAAAGAAGAATTGCTAGAAGGAGAAAGTGAAGTTTCTGATGCTCTATTTTTTAGGATCAGGGAGCCTTGTCTATGTTTACAGATTCAGGAGAAGGAGCTGAAGGAAAAGAAGAGATGTAATTAGGGAGTGGTTTCAGATGAATGAAGGCCCCAAAGAGGCAGAAGGGAATGGGATCAAAGATGCAAATGGAGTGAACAAGATGAACCTTTCCACACTCCTCCAGGACAGAATGGAAAGGAGAAGAGGTGGATTAAAATATAGACATTTTGAATTTGAAAGCAAGAGAATTGAGGTCACTCATAAATTGAATATCCTTTAAAGTAGAGGACATAGTAGCATTAGTGAACGTGAAAGCAGAAGAGATTTTCATAGAATTTACATAAAAATTCCAAGCCGTATATCTTGAATATTTATTATTATACAATATTTATTAAGCACTTCTGTGCTAAATGTACAAGGCTCCAAATGGAAAACACAGGCAACCAAACAGGATGTGCAAGGAGAAGGCTGAAGACAGTGCTATCTCCCAATTACCTTGGTGATTTCAGTACAGTTCAGACTCTGAATGGATCCATTTCACATATTACCAGCTTGAAATTAACCATTTTCCCTAAAACTTCTTAGTAAACAATTTGGATCAAGTGAGTCTCCTCTTTCCTCTGATGGTCCAGGGCTTCAAGAGTATCAGTGGTTTGTGGTAAATCATTGCTACTGTCCTGTTTCTATAGTAAGAATTCTGATGTTGTCTCCTGTTAACTAGTTGTAAATAGAAAAAGGGGAACAATCATCTAATAGAACATCAAAAGAAAAAGAAACATTTAAAAATAAAATCCAATTTTCAATAGCATTGTTATACAAATGATCCTGTAGTTCTGATCTCCTGGTTGAGAATTTTTGCTAGAACAGAAAAAAACTTTTAAAAATTTTAAAATAAATTAACTCCTGGTGAATCAGCACGTACTGAAGAAAAGAAACATTCAAATGCAAATTGACTTTTTCCATGCAAACATTTCAGCACCAGAATGTGCGTGAGTCCCTGTACACATACACTCAAACGTTACCTTGGGAATATAAATTTAATTTTTGTGTGACTTTTGAATGAGAATATTTGCACTAAAAATATGATGGAATGAAATTGAGGACTGTAAATTAAGAAATCTAAAACAATTCTAATTGGGAATTTTGCATTCTATGTAGGCCATTTTAATTTGGAAGGGCAAGATTTTTACTGATTATTTTGGATATGAAAATAAATACTACTTTATTTCTTTTCTGCCTTTATTCTCCCCCTCCCACAATACTTTGTGCTCGCAGTGTAAAGGGGGATGGTGGGAGAAGCCTGAGGGGCTGCCAAGGACCTGCTGGGATCTGGAACTGCCCTGATAATTCCCTGCTTACTCTGTGGCAAGGTGAAGGGTGCTGATTTTATGTCCAGACCCCTTCCCCTTAATTTGTTTTTTACACAGATGTGAAATTTTAGATGGACTATGTCATGGTCCACCGGGGGGGATAGATACCATGTACACATTAAAATTCCTCTACAGCTTGCCCCAAAGCACTCACTCTCCACTGGGGAAATACAACACAACCAGAATTCCCGGTTTTCTGGTTGCTGATGCAAAAGTTGAATCTGTAGGTAAAAACAAAACACTAGAAATGTGATGCTGTATAAGCGTCTCTGGTCTGTTCCTAGGTTATTCCCAGAGCCACAGTTGGAGCAAGGCCCGTGACTCCTGCTTTCAGGTCTGCTCTTCTGGACCTGAGTGCTCCTGGCACTGAATCCTGGGCCCCTGGGATCTAGATTCCAGTCCCTACAGGAACCTTCACTAAGGTGTCCAGGGCTCCTAGAGAGATCACCTACACCCAGTTCTACGGCAAGACAGGAAGAGGACTGAGTATGGATGCTTGTGGCTTTTTAAACTGTGGTTCCCTAAGAAGGTCTTTAAAACGGGGTGGCATCCTAAATGGGAAACAAGTTAGAGAAGGAAATAATCAGTTGCAGAGAGTGGTATTGAGACATAGAACACTTGGTTTTCAGTACATGCTGTTCTATGTGAAAGACGAATATAGAGCAAGGTTTTAGGCAAAACAGTTAAATCAGTTTTTCCCATGTATTTTCTGATCATTATTATTATGTCTTAAGCATATGAGGATTTAATTTGTGATTTTCAGAGCTTTAGATTTTTTGCTCTTTTGTGATTCTCCTTGTACCCAGTGGATGGAGATATATATATATACACACACACACACACACACACACACTGGGTCTCAGAGGTTGACTTTCAGATATTTTTCCATACGTCAAGAAGAATTAAAGTTTACAATATTTTGCTACACTCTCTGGTTTCTCTAGAAAGTGATCATTATTTAGTTGCAAATTTTTAAGAACTGGGGAGAAAAATCACTTTACCAGCAGTGATTTGGGCTGCTTCTATGTATAAGTCACTTGGCAGTATAAGAGCAAAAGAGAAGTACCTAAAAGGTTGAGGGAATGTTGGTCATTCATTTGAGGGTTATTTTTTAAAAATCTTATTTAATAAAATAACTAGGAAAAGAGGGTTAGGCAAAAATGTCTAGTTTCAAAGAAAAAAAAATCTGGACTGTTAGGAAGATGAAAAGTGGAACTAATGATAAAACTACAAAAACTATCTAAAAATTAACTACAAAATGGCTTTAACAAGGGCATGACTCTGAGGCAGGCACAGGGCTAATGCTGTGCAAGTCCCCTTCCAGCCCCCCCAGCATCCTGTTGGCTGGCTGGCATGTATAGAAAGACTACCTTGATAAGTACATATTAAGCCTGCAGAGGCCACAGTTACAGGGGAGGAGTTGAAAAAGTGTAGGATGTCAGCAGTGAGGATGTCAGTAGAGAAGAAAGCTGTAAAATCTGTGCACCTCCTTGTACTCAGCCACATGGCCAATAAAAGCAAATGGCTCTTTTCAAAAATTCCTTGTCTCCAAATTATTCAATTGAACCAGAAGGTCACATCTACTTGGACTTGGGGGAGAGGGTGGGTATTGGTCAGGGTCCTGGCATCATCCATCTGTGGACTTCAACAGGCCAGCTCCCTGTCCTCATTTCTCTCCAGGCCTCCTAACCAGTGGTTTCATTTCCATCTCAGGCTCTAAGTTGGCACTTAATCCTGATAAGAGCGAACTATGTGGACCTTGTGCTTCCCTTTTGGTGACCAGTACATAAATTCACCAAACAAGTATTTACTGAGATATATTAGATGCTGAGGACACAAAGATAAAAGATTGATTTGAAGGTTTGACCTGAAATGTAAAAAATGAATAGGAATTCCCTTAGCTCTATGCTCAGTTACACAGGACCTGCTACAGAATTTGCAGGGCCCAGTGCGAAATGAAAATGCACAGCCCCTTGTTAAAAATTTATTAAGAATTTCAGGACAGTGATTGCAGAGCCTTAAACCAAGTAGAGGGCACTCTGTGACTGTACAGGTCGCACACCCATGAAGTTGGTCCTGCTTATGCAACCTTGTTCTCCTTGTCCAATATGCCAGTTTTCCAAGTACTTGGAACTTGCCTTACTTTTATCACTTTGCACTCATTCTCATTGGCAGAGTCTAGATCTTATAAGTTTTGACAGACATTGTTGCCTTCCTGGAAGTGTGTTGCATGCTCTGGGCTCTACAGTCATGCTGTGTCATTGCAGCTAGGATTCCCTGACACCACAGTATTACCTGAAACACACCTGTAGCCTGTTGTCTAGAGGCCCTGTGCTGACTGATCACCTGAACCTTCTCTCATTCCTTCACATCTGACATGCCCTAGTGGAGGTAAAGGGATAGACAAAATTCACAACCTGAACCTTCCAAATTCTTATTTAGGCTTTAAAGGTTAGAGATTGGGGGGCAGAGGGGTGGGAGAGAGAGACTGAAAGACAAAGAGATGAGTCATGCCCCTAAGATGTAAAGAGATGGCCCAGGATCCCAAACTCAAGTGAAGTAGATGAAAAGCAGTGTGCCTGCCTTCTGGGCCCCTTTCACCCAACCATCTTACCACTCTCCAAGGAAAAATGAACCAAGGAAAAGAGCACTGCTCTCTAAAGATCAACAAGGAATTCTGGTATGTGCACGACTGTGTGACTCAGAAATTTCCCTTTTGCCTCTCAGAAACAATCCAAAAGCAAACTCATTTTTGGGCAAAACTAGGAGAGAGACAGCCAAAAGCCATCAACTTCACTCAGAAGCTGCATGGAGGAAACTGGGAAACAGCCAAGCAGAGATCTTCATGGCAAGAACTCATCTGTGGAAGGTTTCAGAAAGTAGGGACCAAAATATGCTTGCTGATGTTCAGAAGCCTTTTCTGAGGGGATCTTGTTTGTAACACTGGGGGTAGAAACAGGACTGAGCTGAACTGGTTTAGTTCAGAAAAGCAGAGGTGGATGGGCTACATGATGAATCATGGAGACAGGTCATAGTCACAGGAAGCAGTCTGCCTTGGTAACAGCCAAGTGGAAGAGAGCCTCAGGTTTGCGAATCCAGGTAGCATAAAATAATATGCTGGCCCATTCCTGTCTACAGGAACCACTTGCAAATATTTGGCCTCGGGAAATCCAACTGGTTCAACGATAAGTAACAGAAAAAGAACTAGAGAGAAATAAAAGAGTAGCAAAATGTATTAACATATGAAGACCATTCACCAGAAAAATGTTAACAAGGGAGCATATAAAACTTAGAAAATACAGGGGCTTCTTTGGGATTTGGAGGTTGTCCTGAGTACCGTTGTGGCAACGGATGTAGGCCATTTTAAATCAGCACACACCACTCAGAACTGTGGGAGAGAGTATGGTCTACGATGTGAACTGTGGTCTATGGTTGGTGGTAAGGCCCCAGGATGTGTAAGTCCATTGAGGGTGGGTGGGCCACACTTGTGGGAGATGTTTGTGTGGGATGTGGTGGGAGGTGTGGGAGGTGGGCAACATGGAAATCCCAGTGGGTTCCGTGTAATATTTTAGGTAATCTAAGCACGTCTTAAAATATATTTATATATATATAAATAACATTTTTGTAAGCAAATGCACATATATGCATATATATTTATATATCATTTTACAAATATTGGTATGTATTGTGAAAATTTTGATTTTTACCCACAATAAAAAATAAATAAATTTTTTAAAAAAGAGAAAAAAAACAAAAACCAAAAAACTTATGAACAAACATCATATATGGAATGAAAAGATGAAAAGACTACAAAACAGAAATGCAAGAATTCAGGCAGTGATGGCGAGAAAACAAGGAGAGGTAAAATGTTAAGGGATGAAACATAGAAAGGAACTAAAAAAAAAAATAAAACCAATATAGACATGAAAATGAAACTAGAAGAAATACAAGGTCAAATAGATACTGAGGAAAAACAAAAAATAAGGAACATAGAGAATGAAAGAGATAAAACACACAAAGATTTTAAAAGGTTCGAGGTTAGAGAGAAATAATAGAGCTAAAACAATGCTAAAGATATCATAGACAGCTATTTATAGCAATAAAAAAGAAAATGAAAAGTAAATAAACATTCAATTCACGAAGTTAGAAAAAAACAACCAAAAAAACTTAAGAAAAGCATAAGGAAGAAAAGTATAAAAATAAAACAGAAATTAATGTTAGTCAACAGTAAAACAGTGGAACTAGTAAATACAATCAAAAGCTCAGTTTTTTAAAAATAATTAATAATGTATTACTAGCCTAATCAAGAAGATAGGATAAAATACAAATAAGCAAGATAAATGAAAAGGGGAAAATAACACAGAATCATAGAAGTGTAAAAGTTCATAAATGAACATTTTGTTCAACTCTATGTAAATAAATAAATAATAACCTTGAAAATTAATGTTTTTAGGAAGACCCAAATTACCAAAATTATCATAGAAAGTGATAGAAAAATCTAAAGTGTCTAGTAAAAATAGAGAAAGCTAGCAAAGGGATATCAGCATTCCTAAACCCCTCAAAAGCAGCAGGCCAAGATGTTTCCACAGGGAAAGTCTACCAACCCTTTAAAGGGAACATAATTATGATGTTATTTCAGAGCACTGGGGAAAACAAGAGATATGTTGTCAAATTCTTTTGATGTAGTAAGTATATTCTGATGCCAAAAGATGATAAAGAGTGTACCAACCCCCTCTCCCCAAAACTACATGTCAATATCATTTATGGATACCAATGTAAAAATCCTAAGTAAAATACTAGTAAATTGAATCCAACAGCACATTAAGGAATAATTAATGAACAAAGGATGGTCCAATATTTACAGCTATATTAATATAATACAATTATATAACTAAATTAATATAATAAAAGAGGAATCAAGGGATATTTCCTTTGCATGATAAAATAAATCTCCCTCAGTGCAAAAGTTAACAGCATGCCTAGGAAGTAAGAGGAAGGGAATAAGATATGGGAGACAGAGTTTTTACTGTATGCTTTTTAAAAAAATACTTCATGATATTTGAACTATATGAATGAATTACCTATTCAAAAATTGTATAAATAATTTTGCACAATAGGAAAAGACCTCCCCATTAGGTTCTTGCCATTGCCTCCTGGCTTTCATTCCCCTTACCCTCCACCCCATATTCTCCCCAGGAGAACCAACTCCTCCTATTCTGTGTGAGGTCAGCTTAGCTCCTTTGCCTCACCTGCCTGGGAGATGAGAGACTCCAAAGAAGGGAAGTCCAAAAAGAAACAAGAAGTCAAAGAGATCAACAAGAGCACACACCCCATGGATCTCAGTGCTTTTAACCTTCTCCCTTGCCCCCTCCCCAACAGGCCCAGCATTTTGGCCCAGAAATACTCTTACTCTTAGAGATGAAAGTAGGCAGTCTCCATGTGAGGGTGAGGGTGGGTGTGGTCAGTTGAATTACAAACCTCAACAAACACGTTCTTAATCTTTTCATTTTTGTAAGGTTTTTAAATAGACTTTATTGCTATAATAAAGGGCCTTCAAAACTGATGTATGTGGTCCCAGATGTCACCATGGAGACACAGAGAGGTCATGGTTGCAGGAGAGGTCGCTGGAATTGAAGGACCTGATCCAGGGAGGGCCGGCCAGGAATGCAGGAGACTTGATCAGGACGGCCAGCGGTAGTCGGGTCACAGGCTGAAGAGAGCATGGCCGCCTTCACTCCCGCTTCCTGCAGCTCTCCAGGTGTGTCAGAACCCAGCCCGAGGACACGAGGAAACACAGGAAGCAATGGCAACATCCACTGGCAGGAGCTGTCCCCCAGAGATGTGGATTGGGGCACGTGGCCCAAGGGGCCTCGGGGGGTGCGGGAGGCCCCTCAGCAGCACTGCGTCCACGTGGACGAGCCCGCTCCAGCAGCGCCAGGCAGCAGCTGGCCAGCCCAAGGTCGGCAAAACAAGACGACAGATTCTTAATCTTAATCCATGTCCCTGTGGCCTGAACCCCTTGTAAACAGAACGTCTTAAAGATGTTCTTTTTCGTGGAGTGGCCCAATTGAATGAAGGCAGGTCTTAATCTGGATAATGCTGGGGGCCTTATAAAGAGAAAGCCACAGGGGAAAGCGGGAGGCAGGATGTCAGTGGGAACCGGGAAGAGGAGGAGAGGACATCGCCCCGTAACGTCAGGCTCAGACACCAGCCAAGAAACGGCAAGGATTGCCACAAGCCAGGACCAGGGGCTCCCGACTCTGGGGGGAGGCAATCCTTCTAGCCTCCAAACCGGTGACACAATAAATTCCTGCTGTTAAGCCAACCCGTTGGGTAGGATTTGTCACAGCAGCCTGGGAAACTAAGACAGGAAGTAAGTTGGGGAGAGTGCTTAGAAAGGCCCCTCTGGATTGGGATATGTCACTGGTACCTGGCTACCCTCGTCATGCTCGTGCTGCGCTTGCCCAAAGCCAGATGAAGGAAGAAATAGGACACAGCCACAGCACAGCTAAAGGGGTTTTCTTAATGAAGAAAGGACATGAACTTAAGATAAGGAGCCTCAAGCCACTGAAGGGGAGAAGGGGAAAGGAATTAAAATTCCAATTCCCAGGCCTATTATGGTTAATAAGACTTGAAAATCTCAAGGGTACTGTATAAAAACATATCAATAAAGTGACCATATAAGCCAACTCTGCTGACTTACTTTAATCAATATCTTAGAAAATCACTATATGTCTAAAATGTGCTGTGTGATAAATATAAGTTTGAGAATTTTCACTAAGTTACTTGGAAGAAATACAAATATTTCAAGATATGTTGAGACTATCTCACCCACATATTTACCTGTACATCTTCTTTACATGATATACCTTTTTCCCTTGAGATAAAAAGCAAAAGTAAAATTATGTAGTTTCAAAAGTCCTGGATCATCAATTTAAAAACATTGCTCTTTGGTTAAGGAAAGAAAGAAAATGACAACCAAACATAAAATTTACATAATAGAGAATTAGAATCTCAGTCACAGTGATTTACACCTTTCCTGTTTAATCTTAGCACCCCCAAAACCATTTATCAACAATTAATTAAGCATCATCACTTGCTGGAGATTTCTTCCACCCTACTTTAGGATGAGGAGGCTATTTAAGGGAATAGAATCAATCTCACAAAACAAATCAGGAGTAAAAGTGAGAACAGGTGACTGGTTCCTGGCCTTTATTCAGTTGGTGGAGTGGTTCCCAAACTTTTGTTTCTATCACACTTAGCACATTTTTACAGAATTTAATGACTCCCATCTATTTTGGAGCCAATACCTCAAATCTGATATCAGTGAGCTGGAGAGTCTCCCAGCAGCACTTCAAACTCTGCAAAACCAAGGTCGTGAGTATCCATGTGGTCCCACCACCATCCACACCATTCAGGGCACGGAGCTCATCCAACACTCTTCCTGTAGTTCTATGTGCATTTCCGTAAGGGGAGGTGATGAATGCTGTCCTACAAACAAAAATCCAGGTAGAAACTTGGCTTTATGAAGAATTACGCTGAGCGTCTCTTCCCAGATCTTCTCCATTCCTCAGACTGGACCACAGCCAGCCCGTGAGCTGCCAGTCAAGGAGAAAGAACACCTAGAGTGGGAAAGGTGGCATATGGCATGCTGGGCAACTTGCCAGCTGCCTTTTGGGTTCTAAATCTGTTTGATGTAAGGAGATACAAGCAATTGCTGTTTTAGAGTTCCAGGGGGTGGCAAAGAGAAGGAGCAACCAGAAAAGCAAACCCCAAAAAGGCAGTATCTTCTTTTAGCCCTGCTTGTGACAAATGACTGACTCATTCTGTCTACTACCCACATTTAAGTAGGAAGAGAATCACAGGGAGTATAAACACACAAGAGTCTAAAAGGACAAGTTCAACTTAAAGACGAGCCTTGCAAATCTACACCACAGATGGGACATCTTTTCAAGGTGAGAATGGTGGCCTGAAAAAGGCTCCACCTGGGTAAATATATACCATTGGCTGTAACCCTCCCAAACTGCTTAATCAAGGAAGGTTCAGAGACAGCTTCCAGACCACACAGTGTGTCTTTGACCAGGTCCCTTTGGTTGGGTTCCCTGAAATAGAGATCGAGCCAAGTGATTTTGAAAGTGATTTATTGAGGGGATGTTATGACAGTTTGAATGAAGTTCTTTTATGAATCCTAAAAAAAGAAAGATTATGTTTTTAAATTAATCCCTTCCTGTGGGTGTGAGACCCTTTTGATTGGGCTGTGTCAGTGAGGCATGACTCATCTGAGTCTCCACCCTCTTATTGGAGCTGATATAAACGGAAACACAGGGAGAAAGAAAGCTTCCATATTTGATGAGCCATGTGTGAGAAGGGACTCCAGGATCACTACCAGCCAAAGCCCAAGCTCAAAACCCCCAAGAGGCCAGGCCCACGAAGCAGCTCAAGGCTGAGGAGCTGAGCCCTGACGTATGCCTGACCGCCACGTAGCGGGAATCCAGGAGTACCAGAAGCTGACTTTGGTGGGACAGCATCTCTGATGGTGCCTTGATTTGGACATTTCATGGCCTTGGAACTGTAAGCTTTTACCCCAAATAAATCCCCTTTATAAAAGCCAACACATTTCTGGCACTTTGCATCAGCAGCCCTGTGGCAAACTAAAACAGATGTTCTCAAAAGACAAACTTGTAAGGAAATAAGGGAAGGGGGAGGTGATAGGGGAAGAAGCTATGCAAGAATGTGGTTCAACTGAATCTAACCTCAGCCTGATGCCCTGGGGGAGCTCTAGAGTGTGAGCAGCAAGTACTGCCAAGTTATTTCACACTGAGGAAGGAGAGCTGGGCTTTTATACCTCTGCACTGATCAGTCATCAGCTGCAGGCTACCCCTGAGGGGAGGAAAGGATGTAACCTCTCAGGCAAAGCAATTCTGCTTGGGTAGGGGCAAGTCTCCAACCACAGGTACCTCTGTGCCATTATCAGCCAACACTCATGATGTGCATGGGGCAGAGCGAGGGTGCCCTGGTGCAGATCTGGTCAGGGCACCACCAGCAGCTACTACACTGAGACATCCTAGACTGAAAGGTCAACCACCTAGTACTTGAGCCTATAAAAAAGAGAGATCTTCATAAGCAATGGCGTTATTGCCAGAAATGCCTGGGGTGTGACCAAGATGGCCTTAGCTTCCCTTTAGCTTGGCTAAACTTTAGTCAGGCTTCTCCCTGACTCCAGGCCCTGACCTCCCTCTCCCTCAGGCCTGTACACTACCCAGGCATCTGAGAGGTTCCTAACTAGTTGGTTCCTTTTCTCCCTCTTCCTCCCTTTGGCTCTCACAGACTCCAGGGGGTCTAATGATGGCAAAGGCACACATTCTGAAGCCAGTGGACCTAACTCTGACCTCAGTAAATCCCTCGCTCATCTCAGTGTTTAAATACCCACCCCACCTCCCCCCATCCAATCCACTCCCAGCCCTTCAAAAGCTGGCTGACCTGTTTCCACGGAATTGAGTTCTACTCTCTCTCCTCTACATGTTGGCTATGAATAGCCATCATTGCCTGGTGCATATTACCCTGTAGCGTTGCTATATGTCTTGTATTCAGCAGATATTTTAAAATACCAACCTCCTATTATGCTCAGCAAAATTCTCCTTTAAGGTTTTTTCATGAACATACCAATTCCTCACCAGCTCCCATGCCCTCTTCTTCCCTGATTCCCAGTCTCCCACCACATTTTCTTTCATTCTTCTCTGTGGCCACGAGACTTTCTAGGTTCTGTCCCCATTGCTCGTCAATGACGGCCATCTACTGCTTTACAGAAGGAACTCTACCCCAGGATTCACCTTTCTGTACCAGTGATCACCACAAAGTTAATGAGTTTGGCTTCCGGGTTCCAAATTGCCATTTTTACTACAGGAAGGACTTGCTTTTTTTGTGCGAGCAGCCTATGGGCTGTAATTTAAGGCACACTAAGAATTAAATACCCTATTGACTATCTAGATGGAAATCTGAACCATCACCATTAATTCATTCTTTCACTAAATATTGCCGTTTCAGTGTGTCGGGCATGGCCCTGGGCACTGGAGGCAGATGAATCAGGCAGGGTCCCTGTTCTCCAGGGATTTACAACTTTTTACAGGGAGATGTATGCAGCAGGGAGTGCACTCCAGACTGAGAGGGCAACCTAAGCAAAGGCATAGAGGCAAGAAGCATCCAGAAGTGTGGAGACTTGCGGATAATTTTATATGGCTGGGAGCGTAGAGGGAGGGAAAGTGAGAGATGAGTCTGGAAAGACGCGTGGGGGGGGGGGGCGATCATGGAGGCCTTTTGCCACATCAATGCTTTATCCTGAGACCAATGAGAAGACACTGAATGCTAGAGAGCGGGAAGTGATTTGATGAGTCTGGTATTTTAGGAAGATTATTCTCTCTAAAGCAGTGGTGGATGAATTTGAGGGAGCAATACTGGAGACGGGGAACCCAATCAGTACTATTATAACAATCTCGGTGAGAAATGACAGTAAATGAACTAAGGAGGAGCAGTGGGAGAGAGAGTGAAGCACAGACGACTTTTTGGTTGTTAAGAAGCGTCCTTATTTAAGAGCCTTCTTCATAGAAGTTTAGGATGTCTGTGCAAGAAAAGCCCCACAATTAATAGATGAGGATAATGTTGCTAGGGGGAATAACTGACATAACTGCCCAGTGGCAGAGATAAGAATGGGGTGCTGGTCTCCTTGCTCCATCCCAGCCTCTCCCCATAAGGGGATCCATAAAGGCCAGACCCTGTACTTTATTTCATGAAAGGGTGATTCTCGCACTTTTCTAAATAAAGCACATTACCCTCCTCCCCCCACCAAATTTCTCCCACTCTAGTTTAAATGCAAGTGCCAAGCAACTTCTGATATAAATTCCTGATTTTGCCCACAGGTTATTCAAGATTTTCATCACCATTAACTTATTTGCATACTGAATGCCTGTTTTATGCATGGCCTTGTTCTGGTCATAATTTCAGCTCTGGGACATTCTGTGTGTAGAACAATGGGGGGATATGTTCTATAATTTGTTATTTTTTTTAGGCACTTAACTTTCTAATGAAGTGATTCAAAACAGCTTACAATGGAGAGCTGAACAAAGAGGCAACCTTCCACTCTGCAACTGGGCATAAATAGCTAATGTTCAAGCTGCACAATTACGCGTCCTTGAAATATTCTGAGAACAATCCACTCCAGTTGTCCAAGTAAAGTTGTTATTTAATCTTTTCTCTATTCCAAATTCATTTTCCATTTCTTGGAAGGGCATTTTCCCTACAATTTTTCATATGCAATGGGGCAAGGCTATCTGAAACTGACTACTCATAATTAGGTGTTAATTTGAGTATTGGTCCACCTTATGCCTTCTGGAAATCAAGGCTGTGTCATTTATTGAGGACAGGTACGGAGCTAGATAATTTTCATATTTAATCTTATTTAATTGTTGCAACAATTCTGTGAGGTTGAAGCATTCCTATTTTACAGTTAAGAGAGAGTCTCAGAGAGGTTAGGTGATTAACTATAAGTCACACAGCATCAGGATCCACATTGGGGTCTGTGATGGTTTGGAACTGTATGTACCCCTGCCCCCAAATACATGTTCTTAAATCTAACCTATTCCTGTGGGTGTGAATTCATTGTAAGTAGGACTTTTGATGAGGTTACTTCAATTAAGGTGTGTTCCACCTCAATCCGAATGGGTCTTATTCCTTTTACTATAGTCCTTTATAAGATGAAAATTCAGACAAAGAGAGAGAGAAAGCCATGGAAGCAAAAAGCTGAAAGCATTGAAACTGGAAGAGAAGGGAGAGACCAGCAGATGCCACCATGTGCCTTGCCATGTGGCAGAAGAGCCAAGGATCACTGGCAGCAGGTCTTCAGGAAGAAAGCATCACCTTGATCATGCCATGATTTGGACATTTTCTTGGCCTCAAACTGAAAGCTAATAAATTCCCATTGTTTAAGCCAATGTATTTCATGGTATCTACTTTGAGCAGCCTAGGAAACTAAAACAGGTCTATCTTCTTATAAGGCACTGATCTACCTAATATGCAATGTTCTCTTCTCTCCATACTTGTATCCATAATGGAATGCTGCAAGATATTTGATCTGGTATAAAAACTGTGATGAGTAAATACCATCTAAGCATTATAATCTTCATCTTAAAGTTTCCATTTTCGTGTTTAGCATATGAAGATAATGAAACCTGCTTTCCCATCCCCACAAGTTAATTATGAGGAACAAATGAGATGACCTGAATCCCTGCTCCAGGGGATCCTCATAGCAGACATAGGTGGTAAAAAAGAACAAAGTCCTAGGAAAGAATAAACTGCTAAACAAACAGGAAATATTAAACTGTGTATGAGATACAGTAGACACAGCCATGGGGGATGTATGTGGAGAACAGGTTCTGGGATAGATAAGGTTCAAAATTCTTGGAGGTTTGGCAGATAGGGGAAGTTCTGGGGACTGAATCCATTTCCCCCTTGGGGCTGTTTAGTGTTAGCAGAGGTGAAGCATGCCCTTGTATGTCTCCTAGACATCCCATTGGTGTTCTGGGGTAGGACAGAACTGGAAGCCTGGGAGCACCTATGGGATCCCTAAGAATGGCCATTAGAGGGTTAAGTGCCTGAGGAAAATAACTCCTTAATGAAAATTGTGGTTGCTTACTGTGAAGGGCCTATGCTGACTATATTTAGGTCGCTTGATCCCACCCCTTCCCTCCCCAGATAAAGGCCCTTTGGGCTCTTGGAGATTTCTTCAAGCATTAAGTCCTTTTGCACCACGCAAGCCAGAACCAACAGGCACCCCCAGCCTCAGCCACCCCCAGCACACGACTGGCTCCAGCCAAGGCTAGGTTCTCTGGGGAGTGGTTCTACTGCACAGTGAAGGGAGGAAATCTCCCACCACAGCATAAATGTGTGGTTTCACTAGTCATTTTGCAAAGCTCTCCAAAGACTATTTCAACCAGACTATTATCTCCCAAATTCTGTGCTGAGGCAGCATCCTCCTGTTGCCTCACTCCCCCTCCTCCAATCAGCACTCATCGTCTCTATAGGGCATTCTACTATAACCAACAGCACAAATTATTTGTGCATTAGAGTTAAGACCCAATAGCTAAAAGCTAACTACATACAAACACACCAATGAATGCCCCAAACTTGGTAACTTTTGTAAGTGGCCTTTAAGTATTTATTTGAATTCCCCTAAGAGAGATTTAAGATCCAGGTATGGATGTGCAGAGCACACTTGTAAGTGGTGTTCAGAATACATCAAATCCCTGCTCCAGGGGATCCTCATAGCAGACATAGGTGGTAAAAAGAACAAAAGGGTAAACCTCTGGCCAGCAGCAGATCAAGAGGAGCTGAGGTAAGCTGGTGGTGCCCCACTCCCAGCCTGTTGTCAATTTTTTTCTTGGGAGGACTTCATGACCTCATTAAGTCTTTCTGTGTCCAAATGAGGGTTTGGCGCAGTGGAGAGAAGATAAGAAAGGACCTAAGAAGCAGAAACCAAAACTGCCCCACGAGCCCCCAAGGTCCATGATCAGGGCTCTTGCTCACTCAGGAGCTGTGGCTCCCATGAATCACAGACAATAAATCCTCAGAATCCAGCAAGCCAAATGTCTTCTGGTGTCAGGTAATTTTGTGGAAACTGAAATAATTTCTCAATCAGTCAAGAGTTTTATTAAGACAATGGAGCCTCATAAAAGGCTCCATGTAAATCCAGCCATCTAATAAAAGTCCTTTTTGAATCACGGCGATTTCTGTAACTTAACTTTAAAAATATTACATGTTCATTGTAAAAAATAAGGATAAAAGCAGAAAGTAGAAAAAACCACCACTCACTGTTCACATTTTTATGTTTACTTTTCCAGTCTTTGCTCCATGCAAAATATAGAGAGAACTAGCACACATTAGGGATTTCAGTAATGATTCCCCAGTACTTATTACCAGTAAGGAATTAGGTTCTGTAGAAACCAGCATCACCATGAGATGTTCAACAGAGTCAACTGTAATTTATCAAATGGTCCCTCTTCTGGCTTAAGGTAGTTAATACAGATCCAGATGAGGGCTCCTGGGGAGTATGCTTGCATTCTCACTTTGTTAGTAAGAAAACTTTAGTGAAAATAATTCCTCTGAAACACTTCTTTGTTTTTACATTTAGCAATGGAGAGAAGAGGGAGGCTAAGGAACATTGATTCCTTGGAACTCTGTCATCATTTCAGGCTTTCAGTAAAAGTCATTTACGTATCACCATATCCTTGAACATTGAGGTATTACATACTTAAGCAATGGCAAAAGTCAGGAGCGATATCCATTCAACATCATCTGAAATCTAACTTTCCAATCCTTTCACGATGACATTTCTGCCACATTCATTACCTATATCACATCCCTTGTGTGGTATTTCCAAACTGGAAAATCTGTGATGGGATTTTGTTTTATTTTTCTATAATAATCATTGATATAGAGGCTCCTTTTGGCTACTCACTTAGATGGAAGTAGCTAGATGTTTTGCCAATGAAAAATTCTTGGGAGAACATCAAATAAGCATTTTCAATAATAAACAAATGTTACTACTCCCATTTCCCTAAGCTCAGTGAGTACAAATTTAAGGCATGCTGCATTGGAGTAAGAAGAAAGATTACTTCTGAAATAGACGACTGTCAATTACAGTATCTATTAAGAGTTTCTCTCAAAATTAAGAGGCTAAATAATTGCTAGTAAAAGGTATATACACAAAAGAATTGAAAACGGACTGGAACACCAATGTTCATTGCCAAAATGATAGAAGCAACCCAACTTCCACTGATAGATGAATGGATAAATAAAATGTGGTATACACATACACTGGAATACTATACTGCATTAAAAAGGAATGAAGAGACAACCAGCAAGATGGTGGCAGAGTAAGGATCTCCAATAGTCAGCCCATGCTACAGGGCAGCTAGTAATCACCCAGAGCTATCTAAAGCACCTGTTTAGGGATTCCAGGAGACCAGAAGAGCATCCTGCAACATCCTTGAAAGAATGGAAGAAGGAGACTGCCCACCTGCAGAGAAGATTTGTAGGCAGAGCACTCCACACTGTGGAGGCCGGTACCCATACTCCACTGGTGGCACAAGCCACCTTGGGAGTTATTCCATGGCTGGAATTGGAAGCTCCACTTCCCAGGAATGGGGGAGGAGGAGAAGGTTGGGCACCAACTACAGCTGCTGATTAGTAAATTCGGCGGGCTAAAGTCTAATCCTAAGAACAGCTAAAGTTTGAACCTATCAAGTCAGAAAGAAGCTGGTAGCTACTATTTTAACTCTGCCCCTGGCATGAGGGGAAGCGGGGAGGACTGAAAATCGCAGTGCTGGTAGGGACCCGTTCCTTTTCATATAGATCAGATTGCAGCTCTAGCCTAAGCCCCAGGCCTACTTCCTACAGGGAGGAAGCTGGGGCAACCTACACCAGTCTTTCAGGGTAACTGCAAGCCATGCCACAGTCATCCTACTCTGGCAGTGCAAGCTATCTCAGAAGCTATCCTGTGGCTGGAGTTGGAAGCTCCATTTCCCAAATACAGGGGAGGAAGATCCAGTTGGCCACCGACTTTGGCTACTGATTAGTAAATTTAGTTGGCTAAAGTATAACCCTAAGAACAGCTAAACTTTGAACCTAAGTAGGAAAGAAGCCAGTAGCTACCATTTTGACTCTGCCCCTGGTATAAGGGGAAGTGGGGCTGACTGAAAAATCACAGTGATGGTAGGGACCTGCTTCTTTCACCCAGATCAGCCTGCAGCCCTAGCCTAGCCTCCAGCCCCACCTCTAGCAGGGAAGAAGCTGGCAGATCCTGCACCAGACTTTCCGGGTAACTGCAGGTACATTGGGCTGACACAGACTGAATAATCCAAAGTCTATCTGGGTAATTGCAGTCATTATGGACCCACATGGCTTAGATTGCTGCCCACACCTGCAGCTCCATTCCCACCCAAGGCAAGGGAGGAAGGGCCTTGAAGCCTCATCAGTCTCTCCGGGCAACTACAGATGGTCTTAGCCTGCATGACCTGGGCTATTATACTTGGCTGTGGCTCTGCCCCTCTCCCTGGCAAAGGAGGAAGGTGGTAGAAGATTCATTGGTCCCTGGGGCATTGCAGGCAGCTTGAGCCTCCACAGCTTACAGCACCAACTACATCCTCAGCTCCTACTACACAAGCAACAAGGGAGAAAGGGCTAGAAAGCCCTTGAGAGAAACTACACCCAGAATAAATACATCCTAGTAAGCCAGATGCCAAGATACCAACAAAAAACTTTAATCTACACCAAGAACCAGGAAGATATGGCCCAGTTAAAGGAAAAAGATAAGCCTCCAGATGATATAAAGGAGTTGAGAAAACTAATCACAGATGTTCAAACAAATCTCCTTAATAAATTCAAAGAGATGGCTAAAGAGATTAAGGATATTAAAAAGATGTTGGATAGGCACAAAGAAGAATTTGAAAGCATACACAGAAAAATAGCAACTCTTACAGGATTGAAAGGTGCAATAAATGAAATTAAAAATACAATGGAGTCATATAACAGCAGGTTTGAGGAGGAAGAAGAAAGTATCTGTGAGCTTGAAGACATGGCCTCCGAAAGCAAACATACAAAAGAACAGATGAAGAAAAGAATGGAAAAAATTGAACAAGGTTTCAAGGAAGTAAATGACAACAAGACACGTGCAAGCATATGTGTCATGGTTGTCCCAGAAGGAAAAAAGAAAGGAAAAGGGGCAGAAGGAATATTTGAAGAAATAATGGTAGAAAATTTCCCAGCACTATTGAAGAACATAGATACCCATGTCCAAGAAGCACAATATATGCCCATCAAAATAAAGCCAAATAGACCAACTCCAAAACACATACTAATTAGAATGTCAAATGCCAAAGACAGAGAGAATTCTGAAAGCAACAAGACAAAAGTAATGCATAAAATATAAGGGATACCCAATAAGATTAAGTGCTGATTTCTCATCAGAAACCATGGAGGCAAGAAGGTAGTGGTGTGATATATTTAAGGTACTGCAAGAGAAAAACCTTCAGCCAGGAATCTTGTATCCGGAACTGTCTTTCAAAAATGAGGGCAAGTTTAGAATATTCACAGATAAACAGAAACTGAGAGAGTTTATAACAAAGAAACTGGCCTTGCAGGAAAACTAAAGAATGTGCTACAGTCTGAAATGAAAAGACAGAAGTGAGAGGCTTGGAAGAGAATCTAGAATGAAGTTTATATCAGTATAAGTAATTAAAAGTGTAAAAAGAGTGGTGAAAATAAGATGTGACAGATAAAATTCAAATATCAAAATAGGTGAAATAAGAACTGCCTTTACAGTAATAACATTGAATGTTAAATGATTAGACTCCCCAATCAAAAGACACAGACTGGAGGAATGGATAAGAAAATATGAGCGATCTATATGCTGTCTGCAAGAGACTGACCTTAGACCCAAGAATACCAATAGATTGAAAGTGAAAGGCTGGAAAAAGATATTCCACGCATGCAGCAACCAAACAAAAAAACAAAAAACAAAAAACCTGAAGTAGCTATATAATCTGAGGAGGAGGTCAAGAAAAAATTCCATTTACAATAACGACTAAAAGAATAAAATATTTAGGAATAAACTTAACCAAGGATGTAAAGCATTTGTATTCATAAAACTACAATGCATTGTTAAAAGAAACCAAAAAAGACCTAATTGGATGAACATCCCATGCTCATAGACTGGAAGACTAAATATCATTAAGATGTCAATTCTACCCAAACTGATATACAGAGTCAATGCAATTCCAATAAAATTCCACCAGCATTTTTTAAACAAATGGAAAACACAATTATCAAATTTATTTGGAAGGTTAAGGGGTCCCAAATAGCCATAAACATCTTAAAAAGGAAATGTGCAGTTGGAGGACTCTCACTTCTGGACTTTAAATCATATTACCTAGCTACAGTGGTAAAAACTGCATGGTACTGGCATAAAGACAGACACATAGACCAATGGAACCAAACTGATGGTTCAGAAACAGACCCTCACATCCATGGTCAAGTGATTTTTGACTAGCCTGTCAAACCCACCCAGCTCAGGCAGAACAGTCCATTCAACAAATTGTGCTGGGAGAACTGGATATCCATAGCCAAAAGAAAGAAAAAGGACTCTTAGCTCACACCTTATACAAAAATTAACTCAAAATGGATCAAAGACCCAAATATAAAAACAAGAACCATAAAGCTTCTAGAAGAAAATGTAGGAAAACATCTTCAAGACCTGGTGTTAGGTGGTAGATTCTTAAAGGAGATAAGAGGAGGGCTGAGAAGGACTATTGATGCTTAATGTATGTAAAAGTTTTAATTAACTTTACTGTAAAAGTGTGGAAATGGATAGATTTGATGGTTGACACATTATAGTGAATAACATCTGGTTTATAAATGGGAATGTGGCTGAAAGGGGTAGCCTGGGGTTGTAAATGTCAATTGAAAGAAAGCTAGAGAATAACCTAGGGAATGAATAACACAGTGAACACAGAGGTGGATGACAATTGTGGTCAATTGTGCAGATGCAAAAATGTCCTTCTGTGAGCTAGAGCAGATGTACATCACTATTGCAGGATGGTGCGTCTGTGAAGAAACATGGGGCAAAATACAACTGGAGTGACCTAATGACTGTGGTTAACAGCAATACTGTAATATTCATTCATCTATGCCAAAGATGTACTGTGTTGACAATGGGGGAGTACAGAGTGTGCCAGATGTATGCTATGGACCATGGTTGGTGGTAATAGTCTGATGATATTATCTCACAATCTGTAACAAATGTTCCACCATGGTGTGATGTGTCGATGAAGGGGTGTTGTATGGGAATTCTACACCTGTGCATGATTGTTTTGTAAGTTCATAACTTCCGTAATAAAAATATATTTTAAAAAATAGGGTAGGTTGGTGGAAAAAGACACTAAATGTAAGATATGGACTATTGTTATTAGAAAGATTTTGATAATATGCTTTCATTATTTGTAACAAATGTCTCACAACAATGCAAGATGTTGGTGATGAGTTGATGTATGGGACCTCTGTATGATGATATGCATGTTTGTTTTGTAAATTCACAACTTTTACTATACATTTATTTTTTATGTATGGTCATGTATGAATGATATAAATTAATAATAATAATAGGGTGGGTTGGGGGAAAATACACTAAATGTAAGATACTTTGGTTAGTAGCAATATTTTGAGGATGGCTTTTCATCATTTGTTAAAAATATTTCACAACAATGCAAGGTATTGGTGGTGAGATGAGGTATGAGAGCCTTGTATGATGTTATGCATGTTTGTTTAATAAGTTCATAACTTTTACTATACACTTACTGTTTATGTATGTTTATGTATGAGTGATATACTTCAATAAATGTTTTAAATGAAAAAAAAAAAAAAAAAAAAGGAATGAAGTTCTGATACATGTAACAATATGGATGAACCTTGAAGCTATCATGTTGGCTGAAATAAGCCAGACAGAAAAGGACAATTACTAAATGATCTCAGTGTTATGAAATAATTAGAATAAGTAAATTCATAGGGTCAGAAACTTGAATATAGGTAACCAGGGGCTAGGGTGGGGACAGGGAATGGGAAGGTAGTGCTTAAATTGTACTGTTTGGGTTGATGGAAAGATTTGGCCATTGATGGTGATGACAGTAGCACAAATTGTGCATGTAATGAACAACACCAAATTATGTTTAAGGGGGAAATTTTAGGTTGTATATATGTTACTAAGACAAAAATTAAAAACAACATAGAACTGTACAACAGAAACAGTGAATACTTAAAGTAAACCATGGACTATGGCTAATAGTATAATTATAAAAATGTTCTCTCATGAATTGTAAAAAATGTACCACACTAACACACAGTGTTAATAATATGGTGGTAAATGGGAACTCTGTGTTTTCTGTAAACCTACAACTTCTCTAATAAAAAAATTAATATATTAAAAAAAGCAATGGCTCGAGGAATTTTGTGCTGTTCCATTCAGGCAAGAAGAGAAGACAGTCCATTCACAATATTCTAGTCATAAAGTCTAGACAAGCATTTCCTAAAATTGTTTGGAGAAAAACTAGTATGTCTTAATTTGTTACTACTGAATTGGGAAATTCAGATTGAAGGTAAATACATTTCTTTACTGCAGGACTTCTCAGAGCCTTTGTGAACTCTAAGTCACCAAAAGGGAGTTATAAGAATAAATGTTCCACAACATACTTGACCACAGAACCCTTTCAGTAAGACATGATTTTTAATATCCAAGGAAAGGTAGTGTTAAAGTCATATGCCAAGGAATGCTGTTAATGTTAAAAGATTAAAAGCACCACTACAGACAGAGGTAAGGGATATTTAACGAAAAATAGTCAGTGGTTATCCTTGAGGATAATGGATCACATCTTTTGGAATCTCCCTCTACACGATTAGTCCCACAATAATGTTCAGATATTATTAGAAACATTTACCACCTGTACTAAGAATCTAATGAGAGTAAATTTATATCTTAAAGAGGGTATTTTTTAATAAGGAAGAACTCCCAGAGAAGAATAACATTAAACGGAGTGTAGCATGTTTCTTCTCATCTCAACAACTGGCAATGGCTCCCGCGGCCTAAAAAAAATGATGTTCAAGCTTCTCTGCAATGATTCCATGCCCTCTATGGAATGGTCTGCTTACCATTCCCCAGCAGCCATGTACTATTTTATACCCCTGTGCTTTTATCTCTTCCATGATTTTATCTGAGAATGTGCTTCCTTCACATTCTCTAACACCAAAGGGAACAAAACTTTTCTCTCTGCAACAGAAAATAAAGCTTCTCCATAACCCTTGCTTTTGTCTTTTCTGCAAAATAGTTCACTCTTCTATCTATATCCTCTATTCTGGAGCCAACTGGCTCTTTGAGGTCAGAGATAATTTTTTAATCTTTTTATCCATCTTAGGCCTACCATAGCATCTTTTCATAATAAATACTCAAATATTTGTCCAACTCAATTGAAATGAATCCCGAAATAGACCTTCTTTGAAGATTAGAAGCAGATCAAATTCTAATTGTTCAGGAAAGATTTGAATCTGGACCTTCCAGAAGTAGGGGAAGACCTTCAATGTGCTGGAATGATTTTTTTTTCCAGGGCCTTCTGGTACTGTGGTGAACATAGGAAGAAACAGGAGGCCTCTGGATATTTTCACAGCAGTCTATGCTGGGTAGACCATGTTGTGCCTCCTGGCTTGAGACATCTTCCTGCTCTGAAATAGTGGCAGGTTTGAGGGAACTGTAGTGAGCTTGTGGATAAATAGTATACACTGTGTACCTGAAAATATGCTTTTTTTCTTGCAGAACAGAGTCTATATGTGTGTGTGTCCAAGTGGGAGAAGGAGAAGATATGTGTCACATAGCTTTAAAAATACTTTTTCCCCAAGTAAATGACCTACTTTTCACTTTTACTGTTTCTCTTAGTGATGTGTGAACATCAAGGAACATTTTTCACAGCAGTGCCTTCAGATTCCACTTGCCAAACTCAATTTTAAAAAATTTAAGATTTAGTTAGTTCTTGCTATGTGCTAGGCACTATGCTAAATGCTTTAAATAGATATCTCATCTAAACTCCAAAACAACTCCTTGAGATAATGACTGTTTTAGTCTTATTTCATAGCCAAGCAAATGAGGCACAGAGTGGCTATGCAACTTGCCCAAGGTCACACAGCAGAGAAGGGATTTTTAAGCCAAGCCTATTGGACCCCAGAGCCCAAGCTTTCCACCATAAAGCATGCTGCTTCCTGCATAAATAGGCACAAAGCTAGCATTGAATTAATACCTACATTCTTGATGATAAAGGAGATAATTGATGAGATGAATGAGTATTATAAGGAACAGGTATAATTGTACTAAAGCTTTTATGATGTTCGTGGATTTGCCTGCTATTCGTTATATAATAGATATAAGTAAAAAAAAAAAAAAAAAAATTGTAGAGTACATAGGTATACCACTGAGAAGTCCAGCTAGAAAGAATCTGTGTAAAGAAAATATTTATTGTCATTAAGAGAAAACTTTAAAAAGGCCAACCTTCAATCGCTCAGGAAAACATTTTAACAGGTTGTGAAACTTATGGTTGAAAGAAGCATTTATTCCCTACAGGTTTCTGGTAGTTGTTCTCACCATTGACAATATGTTGGTAGGATTTATATTTCATAGAATATGTCAGTAAAAATCTGAGCCATTTGTTTGAAAACAGTTCTCGTTTACACCAAGTCTGGTTCCACAAAGAATAAAATCTTAACACTTTTGTTCAAATGAGGGTTATTTGAAATTAGGAATCTCTTTTATTTGTCTCATTAATATTTTTTATCACTTTCCTAGAGGGTGTAATGAAGGAGGTCCCTGTAATGCCAGATCAAATTTTATTCTGATCAGGTACAAACTACTCAATAAAAGACTGGCTTACAACATTTGAAAGTGAAATAACATTTTTAAACAAGATAGTGTCATTCAATAAAGGGACTGTGTTAAGTTACAAGAGACTTAAGGGATAATAACCAGACATAATGACACTGGTTTGAACAAACCAACGGTACAGAAAAACACTGGGTCAATTGGAGAAATGGGAACATAGACTTGATCTTATATACGAGGAAATTTTACTTAAATGGAGAGGAAGTCATTGATTTAAAAAAAGAAAGTTTCAGAATAGTGGGCATAACATTTTGATTAATTAAAAATAAGTATTTACAAATACTCATGCACATATATATGTACAAAGGAATGTGGAAGGTAACCAGGAGAGTGTTAACAGTTGTGTTCTCTGGGTGATAGGGATGTGTTTTAGCTTCCTAGGCTGCTCCAAGCAAATACTGTGAAATGGGTTGGCTTAAACAATGAAAATCGATTAGCTGACAGTTTTGAGGCTGTGAAAATGCCCAAATCAAGACATCACCAAGGTGATACTGTCTTTCTAAAGACCAGCTACTGGCAATCTTTGGCTCCTCTGCCTCATGGCAAGGTACAGGGCAGCATCTGCTGATCTCTCCCTTCTCTTCCAGGTTTCATTCTGTTCAGTTATTTGCTTCCGTGGCTTTCTCTCTCTTTATCTGAATTTCATTTTCTTATAAAGGACTCCAATAAGAGAATTAAGACCCATTCTGATGGAGGTGAGTCACACCTTAACCAAAGCAGCCTCATCAAAAAGTCCTACGTAAAATGGGCCCATACCCCAGGAATGGATGAAATTTAAGAATACGTTTTTCTGGAGTACATACACTTCAAACCACCACAGTATGTGATGCTTTTATTTTATGTTTTTTTATTTTTGCTTGCCTATATTTTCTCATTGTCAACAAAACATTTGTAGCATTTAAGGCTTATTAAAAATAGAATGATGTAGCCTTTGAGACCAGTACTTCATATCAACCATTTCATTAGAAAGTGAGGCTGGATTCCTAAAAAGGCAGCTTCTCTCCATCTCACATCCTTGCTTCTTAAAAGCATATAAAATTCATCAGTGGCATGAGAATCATAAGGTCTAAAATAGTATATATTTACTAACTTTGGGTAATGAAAATTTTACATTAAGCTAGAATATTTGATCAAAGCATTAATGATTCAACTTCAATGTAAGATATCTCAATCATAGTAACTATACACATTGTTAATATAATTCAATTTCAAGGTATGAAGACAAATGGAAAATATTAAATGTGAAATTGCATTGTGCAGTTTTCTGGTTTATGCACATCCCAAAAAACAGAGTATCTACAATTGTCAAGCAAGACAGTTCCATCCATCTGCCCCATTGGATCTAAGCCCCCTCTCAATCAGAAACAGAGTGGGCATCACCATCCCAAAATCCTCAAGACTGAGGAATGAACAAACATAAGAGAGGAATGCAACTATGGACTAAAATAGACTTATTATTCTAGCAGTGGAAGAACTTGTATCATTGATATAAAGGCAGTGGCCACCAGAGGTTCTAAGGGGAGGAAGAGGGAATAGGTATAACATGGGGCATTTGGGGGACATTGGAATTGTCCTGCATGATATTGCAATACTGGCCATTATACATTTTGTCAAAACCTATAAAATTATGCGGTGCAAAGTGTAAAGTATATTGTAAACTACAGTCCACGGTTAGTAGCAATGCTACAATATGTGTTAATCAATTGTAACAATTGTACCACACTAATGAAAGATATTGCTAATGGGGGGGAGTGTGGGAAGGGGAGGGGGAGGAGTATATGGGAATCCCCCATATTTTTAAGGTAACATTTATGTAATCTAAAGTTTCTTTAAAAATAAATGTATATGTATATATAAAAATAAAATATAGCCAAGAAAATTAGGACCAGAGTGGTTATGTAACTTGCCCAAGGTCAAACACTGGAGTACAGAATCTTTTATCTGAGGTTCGCCAAGGTCTCTACAAACTGTTAACATTTATAGTACCACAGATTTTGAGGTCATTGTTCTGGCTTTGAGTCCTGGCTTTGCCATATATGAGGTAGGACAAGGTAATTAAACATCTATTTCCTCATGAGTAAAATGAGGGTCATAATACCCACCTTATATTGGTGGTGAGGCTTAAGTGAAATAATGTATTTCAGAACTGTGCCCGGCACAGTATCCACACTATAGGCACAAGGTCACAATGATGGAGGATGGCAGGAGGAGAGGAAGAAGGCAATATGAGGAGCGACCGGGTCCCTGAGCCTGGATGGCGATGTCACACAGATGAGCAGCTCTCTCTTAGCCAAGTTCAGTTTAAGCTGAGATCTTACATACTTAAAAACCGGCTCTTGCACTTGGGAAAATGAATGGGACCATGTGGGAAACAGAAGCTCATAAAGAATGTGAAATCCTTAAAAATAAGAAGATGAATATTGGATTAACATCTATTTATGAAATAGTTCATTTCTTTCCTCAAATTCAGAATTATTCCACAAGAGAGAAGTGGAATGGAATTATCAATAAAAGCCAAATCTGGCTAAGTCCACTCTGATCATTTTTTTTTCTTTGGCTTTTAAAAATATGATGTCGACACTAAGAACAGAAGGGGTGGGGGAAAAAAACCTGAAAAACCATCATCCATTTCATTCTTCTTTCAATACTTCCCAGCTGGTCAGTTCTTCAGTCCTTTCAGTGTTAGGTGTTTTTTTCTTTCAAACTCAAGCACAAGGTGATACAAGTTCTAATCAAACATCTGATCCCCATGTAGTACCCTTACCTGGAATTTGGCATTCTCACAAAAGTGTGGCATTTCAAACACAACCACCCTCTTCCCTATATTTTTCTTCAATTGTGCTATAATGGTGAACAGAATAAAATATTAGATTAGGGGTAGGTATTCATGCATAATTTGCCTCACATTTAGGAGGGTAATTGTTCTTCATTCATGCTCTGTAAGTCAAGAAATGTCACTTTTGTCTAACCAACAGCAAAAAAAAATACATATATTGATTTAAGGTGATTCAAGTTTCTCTCATAACCATTTTCCATGGAATTTAGAAAACGAGGAACAAAAGTTTAATGTTTGTTATTAGGGAACAGTGTTCTACCACTGTTCAAATGAATCACCACGAATCCTGGAGCTCCCCAAGAGCTAAATCTGAGTAGGTTAAGCAGAAAAACTAATGGAAAATGCAAATTTTCAGTTAGCTACCTTAGTCACATGGCCACTTTTTGGAGAAGATTCAAACCAAGTCTGATGGGTTAAGTTAAACCTGGCAAATAATATTAAGAATAGTTTAATGGCTATTTAGGAGGAAAGAGATAACACACCGAAAGTCCTCTGACACCACTCTCAGGTAGTGCCTACCAGGAAGTATTCACTCAGCAAATACCAATGCACAGAGCTTTAAAGCTCCACTGTCAGGTATGCTGATTTCATGGGTCATTTACACAAAAGGTGGCAGGGGAATTAAAAAGACCTCGTCCATTTCCTACTTACACAAAATAGCCACGAAAGAGCCTCCTCTCTGTTTCTAAACAGCACTTGTAATAATCTACAGTTATCATTTCAGAAATCAGTCAGCTCTGAAGCTGTCAGCTCTCACTTTTATTATTTACTCCTGTGACAAGAGGCTAAATCAAACCATCCAGATATCCACAGGGCTAAGGTTTGATGTAAGCTTGTTAAATCAGAGTCCCCTATGGAATAAAATGACACTAAAGCAGAGTGCATCATCAAAGCCTCTTCTCCGGGAAGAACCTCAATGGTTAAAGGTAGGAAAGGTTTTCACAAGTCCTTCCTACTTTGGGAATTTGTCATTCTCCATGGAAACTGCTTCATGCCAAAATCTGCCTATATAACTCAGTTGGAGGGCAGATATTCACGTCCTTGCTCCCACTCACAAGGGCACAAATGATGCATCCATTTTAATATTTTATAATATTTTATAACTCAAAGCCATTATTTTCTCTCTTTATTTCTGAAAACTTCAGGATGATCTAGCACTAGCTTCTATTCTCATCCCATTCTAGATTCCCTAGCAGCTAGGGTTCTGATGCAATATATGGTCTGCCAATGCCATGCCCTTGTGCGAGTTTTGGCTGGCAAGATATGGCTTCAGTAACTGTATTCCATATTCCAAAGTCCAGTCACGAGCTTCAAGGGTATATACCAATTAGGGTGGGAGTGTGTGTGGGGTTGGGAGTAGCAGCTTCCTGACCACTGGATTGCAGCTATAGTAGTTTGACTTTAAAATCAATACAGAAGATTTCTGCTCCCTCAGCCCTTTCAGTGATTCTGTAAGCACCTAATTCTCTTTATTAACTATTTCTGCTTAAAATTCCTAGAGAGCACTGAGCATTGAAGGAAATACTTCTCTTGAATTAGAGTTGGATGAAGACCTGACCCTTTCTGCTAATGTTATGGGTAGATTAAAAATGCTGAACACTAAGAAAATTTATGGGTCAGCCTATAGGTGAAAGACAAAAGTGGGGAGGACTGGGGGGGGGGTGGAGGAAGAAGAGAGGAGGAGGAAGAAAAGGAGAAAAGAAAGAAACCAAATGCCTTGGTGTCTAAGTTGCTTAATTTGCTTAATGTATATTCTCTATTATTGTCAATGCATGTTTTCAATCTGTGTATTCTCAAATATGGTCCTGCCCAAAGTATTTACTTCCTTGATTGGGTGAGAAGAAATCAGCCCAAGAAATATTATTGAATTGGATGTACATCTACATTAAATTGGCCAAATAACCGATGGCCTGTTGTCATGCAACACAATCCAATACATGGATAATAAAATAGATTAATTCCCCACAGTTAATTTGCCACTTTTTCCTGAACAGAGATAAACTTGTATAACCTACATTTTATACCACTTTACTGTGTATAAACTACATTAACATTTGGTTATGAATCTTATTTGCTCCTCAAACATTCTTGTGAAGTAAAAAGGTGGGAATTTTTATTACTTCTCTTTTACATTTGAAGAAACAGACACTCAAGGAGGCCCTATGTCAAGTTGCAGAGAAGGGAGTTAAAGTTTTCTTCCCTTCCCCCAATCCCAGGCCCTTTCCATTACCCACGGTGCCTTCTATCTCCTCTTATTTGACTGTCACACCAATTATGTGAGACCAGTATGGCAGGAACCCCCGACCCCCATTTTTAAACTAGATCTTATTGACACCAGAGAACAATAAACTCAAAGTCACTACCCTAGTCCTGCCTTATGACTAACTTTAGATACTATTGGACTTCATAGATGCAAGTAAAAGAATAATTTTTTTTTTCCTAGAAAGCTTGTTGGGAAACAGGGACCACAATTTGAGGCTAAAGAGAAAAAAGGTCTCTAAATAAAATTGATGCTAATAACGGAGTAGATTATTGGAGAATCATTAGGAAACATTTCTTTCTAAGAGTGGTGAGCCCTTTGTGAGAAGATGGACAGCTGGCATGGGAGAAGTTGTTAAATATTAAGGGTAAGAAATATGGCATGAGGAAGAAAATTAAGGAAAACAGAACCAAACCTCTTGCTGCAGCTGATGATTCTGGGCAAATGCCATGTTGTTGGAACGTGTCCAGCCCTACAACATGGTTTCACTTGATTCTCATCAGAAGATTTTAATTCCAGGTACAATCCCTTTTAATCCACAGGCAAGGATTATAGCTAGGTCAAACACCCAGTTCTGCTTACTTATTAAATCTTGGCCCAAACATAACATAAAAAGCCAGTTGCTTCAGTCGGGTAGAGCTGGTGGAACACTGGCACAGCTGTGGCTGTACAAGGCCTAACGACAGGAAGGGGACAGAGCTGATTTGAAAGCATGATGGTCACTTTTTAGCTGGGGAAGAGCAGAGGATTCCTAAACGATCTAGTAGTAGTAGCATTAATATATGCAGTTGTCTGAAGCATGGTGACACAGTCTACATACTTCCCTTGTTTCCAGTGTCAACATTTACTGCACTCCTGGGGAAGGAGAAAGGTGTAATTAATGTCTAAAAACATACGTACATGATGAGCTTCTGTGTTTCATCCCTGCAATTCAAACATATCCCTAGCCTCTAGGAGGTCTCCAAAAGCCACACTTTCAGAAGGCTGAAATCAGAAACATACCCACACCTTCCCATAATATTAAGGTTGTTTTGTTTTAGTTTTGCACCCTCTAGATAGCAATAAAGAGATATAAATTTACAGATATGTAAGTTGTTTGTTACTGGGTAAAGCGTTATTGCTGCAATTAAAAAAACTAAGGCAAATACTCTGTACTGGGAAATCATATGTAAAAAAGAGAACACCTTGCTCAAATGTTAGATCCCGTTATTAGTCCAGGAACAACTCTACAGCCCTCTGATTACTCATTCCTCTCCGGTACCTGTCCTGAATGAGACCCTATTCAAGGTTATAGCTTAGGGATATGTGAGGCAGTGAGGAACAAGATGGGGTAGAGCCTCTCATTAAAATACTTGGTTCCCTATAACTTTCTGGATTGCCTTCCACATCCTTCCGAGCAAAACATTACATGGAACGTATACCTTTATGAACCATTAATTTTGACCTCTTCAGTTTAATATTTCTATCCACTCCATTTTATTATATTGGTTTCTCTGAAGAAGACTCAAACTGAAGCCAAATGCCCTAGCTATAATTTCACTTTGGGTTTAAACTCTCTTTCTTGGGGTAAAAGTCACAGAGCACATTAAAATACTGGGATTTGGACACCCTGATGGCTATTAAGTGGTATTTCAATGTAGAGATGAACAGAGCATATTAGGGTTTCACTGGAAAAGAGGAACTACTCCAGGTATTTCAAAAAGAAGAAATGTAAGAGTGGAATTGGAGTTGGTTTGATAATAATGGAAGGGAAGTAAGGTTATTCAAAGCTTAGTAACTGCAGAAAATCACTACTGTCTCAGGCTGGCGGAGCAGAACTATTACCCAGAGGCCATGGCGCTGCGCTGCAGGTTTCTAGCTGTTGGAGCCTGGCTATTTGAGCAGGAGCCCAGAGCCTGCTGCTGAAACCTCTGCTGCCGAGACACTTCCCCACCTCGCTGGCCAAGGCTGGCAATGTTCCCACTACTGCACTGCTGGTAATCCTCCAGAAACCTGGTGTCTCCCGATCTACTCCCATCCCACAATTTACCAGCAGCACCTCCTGTTAGCAGAACCTAATGGAAATCCAACTGAATAGGGAGCGTGGGAAATCGAGTCTAAGGATGCTGGAAGCCAGCAGAGCACAAAAAGGCTGCGAGCAAATAAATAGGCACACAGTTTAAAAAATAATGATAATAATAAAAGAAAGAAATAGCCCTTAAAATGAGTTGGAAATAAATGCTAAAAACAATCTTAAAGCATTTAAAGCTAAAATGTAAAGTCATTCTATGTTTCTTACCAGGCCTTTGGCAACATCTCCTAACTTAATTGGTTTTTACATATTGGAATGTATTTTGGAACCACTGACTTGACTCCTACCTTTCACTATGTAATGTTCTCTTTATTGTTTCAATTTTTAAAACATCCTCTTTTAAAAAAAAAAAAAAATTTTTTTTAAGGTGTATTCCAAGAGTCCTCTCTCTATGCATCTGCCCTGTACTCTTCAGTCCTATAGATAAATGTAAAATTCTTCTGAAAGTGAGCACTTTTAAAGCCCTATCTTGAGTTAGCTAAGTAGTAATTTTTTGAGCTTGCCAAAACCTAAAGCATTGCACTGTATAAATACAACTTTATAAATTAAATGTATGTGCTTATCTGTATTATTTTTTCATTAGGTATAGAGTACATAAAATTATAAAAGGTATATTTCATTTATATACACAGAGCAGTAATATTCAACTACTGAACACTACCCCTATGAGCTTACTAACAAATACATTCCTTACCTATAGTAGATATCAAGGGTATTTCTGGTTCTTAAGTAGCTCTGTACTGTGTTGGATAACATCAAATTTTTAAAAAACATATCATTAATTAAAAATTAAATGCCTATTGTGAATATTTATAATATAAGAATAGTTACCACTGAATAATTGCATGCAATGTTTTATAAAAATAGAAATTACTATGAGCTTTCAAATATTTTTTCTTACAAATAATCTTAATAGATTACAATATTATAAGGAGTATATGTCATTGTCTTGAGCTGCAATTCTTAGAAGTCTGAGATAAATAACTCCAAAATATATATATTTAAAGTCTAAGTCCCTCTATTTTTCTGACATGAGATCTAGTTTCTCTCTGGCTTTTGAAGAGTTTATCATACATTGCCAAAATTTTAAGATCAGAAGGTTTTCAATTAGTTGTGCATTGACTAATTTGTGCATTATAAACCTGAGATAAGCATTCTGTGACTCAATTAAGTTGGCTCATCACCAATAATTCATTAAAAGAAAAACACTCTAATGTGCATTTTAAAAATCACAAGATTCGTTTTTGGTGATCAAGACTGCCAGTAAGTCAATGCTGATATTGGTGATGAATTGTAAAGTTGTGATCCACGCCTAATTTGGGAATCAAGATAAAATGAATCTCTAAAGGCAAAACATGGAGGAGGCTCTGAGGCACAATGAGGAGGCCAGCTCATTGATCATAGCTAATAAGACAAGATGGAAGAAGCAAAATGTAATATACCTTTGTGAATGTGGTTAAAAAGAGAAATTTTAGGTTGTATATATTTTATTACCTTAAAAATGAAAAAAAAAAAAAAAACCAACATAAGACTGTACAACACAAAGAGTGAAGCCTATTGTAAAATGATGGACTACAGTTCAATAGTGCAATTATAAAAAATGTTCTTTCATGAATTGTAATAAATATACCACACTGATACAAGGTGTTAATAATAGGGAGGTATATGGGAACTCTGTATTTTATGCATGACTTTTCTGTAAACCTACAACTTCTCTAATAAAAAAAAAAAAAGTAATATACTTTTATAGATGGACAATATAGGAGCTAAATAATTAAACAGTTAGCAATTATGTCCCTTAGGTCTTTTAAGTACAGTGGGGTAGTGAGAGAGAGGTCATTTAAGGGTTGGGGAGACAAGATGGTGGGGAAGCAAACAAACATGAATTGAGCTCATTCTATGTGGGGCTAAGGATTTTGCATACAATGTGAATAGAGTTATTATCAGGTGATGACTTTGAGCCTTAAGGAGGTTAAATTATTCCTCTACAGGATACTAATGAATTGTAGAGCTGGAGCTAGAACCCAGGCCTGTGTGTCTCCCTCCAGGCGCTTGCTGTTCCTGATATTATGGTTATTACCTCTAAATACCCTTGGCAACAGTTTGTGGAAAGTGAGGATGTAGTAACTCAACCAGGAAAGGGCAGAATCCCAGTTCTGAATGACCGACAACAGCAATCATTTCCATTTCCCACAGGTGCGTGCAGATCTTATATATTTTGGCTGCTTGCTTTATTTATCACAACTTGGTGGAGGGTTTCAAGGAGACAGGCAGTGGACCCGTCTAGGGCCTCATTAATGCCCCCTTCTGGCTGGGCATTCCTTTCACTTCAACAACCACTTGCACACAGATGACACCAATTTCACAGTAGCCTCTGCCTAAGCAGTACTTCAACCTGAGCATGGAGAAGTCAGAGGATGTCTCTCCCCAGATTCTCTCTCTTTGATTAACTTCCCTCTTCCCAAGAGTGATAGTGCCATTTCCCAAGCAAGTCTTGGTTCAAGAGCCAGACGATTGTAAAAGCACGATTAAGTAAGTTTTCAAGACAAATTACAAACTAGAAAAATATTTTAAATACATGACACATACGGGGTTAAAATCTTTCCTATATAAAGAAATTTTACAAATGAAAAAGAAAAGTATAAAACAGGCAATTCAAAAAAGGAAAATGATACAAGTAAAACAAAAGAAATAACAAGAAAAGAAAAAAAAAACAGAAATCAAGAAAAGATAGGAATGGCAAATTAACAGGTGAAACGATGTAAAGTTAGTCTAGTAATAAATGTAAACTAAAACAACAATAAAATATCAATTTGTCATTGTGTATAAAATGTCTTTAAAATAGGCATGCCCTTTGACCCGGAAACTCGACTTCTAGTTTTTCTATTCTTAAAGAAATCATTTGCATATGTGCACAAAGATATATGTACAAGGATGTTTATTGCTCCATTGTGTAAAATCTGTAAACAATATAAATGCTCATCAATAAGGCTACGGTAAAATAAAATCCATCCCTACATTGAGATACGTGCAGTCATTAAAATTGAGGTCTCATGTGGGAAGTATCCATGAAATACTTTGAAATGCAAATCCCATTCATGTAAAAATCACGTAAATCAATCTATACCTGTCTTGCATACAGAGATGACTCAAAGGAATGAACACCAAAATGTTAGCAGTTACTCTTTCTGAGTGACTGTTTGGAGGTAGTTTATACTTTATTTTTTGTACTTGACTATATTATTTTATAATAATACATATAATAAACATGTGACATTATACCAAAACAATAAAACTATTTTAAAAAATAAATTGAATACTCTAAAACCAATCCTGGCATATATATTTAGGCATAGAAAAATATTTTTTACCAAAATATTGACAGTTGTTTTCTACGGGCAGTAGGATTATTACCAATTTTTACTTTCTTCATGCTTTTTTTGTATTGTTTGATTATTTTGGGATATATTATTTTTAGAAACAGAAAAAGCTATTTCAATGGGAAAAAAAATCCCTCTTCAACATCATCATGTCATTCCTCCTTCTCCAATACCCCAGTGCCTTACAGATTAGATATGCTTAATCTGTTTGTAATTGATTGACTTGCCTCACTGATTCCAATTCCTTCAGTTAACTTAACCTTGAACATGGCAGCCAAGTTTACCTCCCAGCCTTGCCAGCTTATCACCATGAACATATTTTTAAAGCAGCAATCTTTATGAGCGATGTCCCCTCTTTCTGTCAACACCCTCCCAGACATGCTCCATTACTGCGTTCTTAAAGAAGCTGTCCCTTAGATATAATCTCTCAGTGCCTCCAAAATATATCCATCTAGCTAATCTTACCTCACTTTGTCCCTGCTCATACCTTCTTCTTAAACACATTAGTGATTACATGCATATACAATCACACTGAAAAGCAAAATCTAGATCTTCAGTTCCAATCCCATTTTCAGTTCTCTCTGGTCCATCTCCCATGTGGATGTCAGTAGGAGTTAGGGACTTCTTGCTAGTGGATCTGGTCCATGCCTGAGCCCCCAGCTCTAAGGAGCCCTGAATGGAGGGACACAGGGAAGAGGTGGTGGAGGGCTTACAGGAGCCATATCCATTCCTTTAGTGAAGGCTTTACAGAGAAACAGAGTCAGAGACAGAGTGAATGTGTGATCCAGTCTTCCTTTGAATTGAAAGAAATGTTCCTCTTTTTCAGGACCCCCTTCTAGGCAACATGTGGATTAAGAAAAAATACAATTTTGTGTGCAATGAAAAATAGACTGGATGGGTGGTGAGATATGAGATGATTTAAAGAAGATGATTTCTTCTTTATATCTGTTATACTCTATATATTTCCTACAGAGAATATTATTTTATAATAAGAAAATATCTTATTTCAATTAAAGGAAAAAGTGATTAGCAATGTTAAATTTTATAGCAAGGTCAAATAAAATCAGAACTGAAGAATGATCTTTGTATTTGGCATTAGAAGGCCACTGGTGAGCAAGATCAACTTCAGTAGAATGGGGAGGGAGGAGGAAGACTATCAGGAGTGGATTTTAGATAGTAGGAAAAACCACTTTATAAATCTACAATTAAAAGCCAGTTATCTTCTTTTTCATTCCTAATTGGTTAATCTCAGTATTCCTCTTAACTTTAAGAATAGCATAAGCTCTACTACTAACACCGATAGTGGCAAACCTGCTGGACTCTTCCTGTGTGTCAGTGCTGTGCTAAGTGTCCTAGGTAGACTATCCCATTCAGTCCTTACAATGCTAGGAGGAACGTTCTATTATTATCCCTATTTGTTCATGAGGAAAATAATACATGGAGAGGTTAAATAATTTGCCCGAGATCACATAGTGAAGAACTGGTAGAACCAGAACTCAAACCAAGACTTATCTAACATCAAAATATTTGTTCCTAACTCCTATTCTATATAAATCTGTTGGAAAAAAATAGCTCCCTGAATGGGTAAAGGACATTCATAGGGAAGCCTTGAGGGCAAACAAAGAGCACAGACCACTATTATTTTCTTTCTGTTTCTGTCCAGAAGGGTAACTTTTAAAGCATCTCCTGCCACTATGTAAAATTCGGTAGTCAAGAAGGGTCTTTTAATGTGAAAGATGAGGACTTTAATGCAAAACTCTATAAGCCAACCACCTTTTCTCTCTTATTTACCCCTGCAACTTCCTACCCTCTATATTTCTCTGATAGTTCAGGCAGTTCTTTTTCCTCAGAGTCCTTAGGAAAATCAAACCAAATGTATCTGAGGAAAAGAGAAAGCAAAGAAAATTGCCATATAGTATCCAACAGAAGGGAGTATTCTTTTAGCCCTTTTCCTTGAATATTGCAGTTTAAATAAGAGAAGAAAATGTAAAAAACTAGAAAATTGTCCAAATTGAGGTGGGGAGCAGCTGAAGTAGGAAGGAATTGTCTTTCTCATATGTCATCGACCAAGAGAATCTAGACAGACACCTCTGATTATCAAAAAGTGATCATCCAAGGTGGAAAACTTAGCCAACATTTCAGTATCCTTAGAAAAGACAGCCTGCGGGCGCTAGCTGCAGAGTGAAGGCAGAATTTGAGGCCGTTATCACTGCAAGGGATGATGGGAAGCACCTGGAGAAATGCCCTATGTTCTCAAGATCAGTTTCTGCCCTAACCGAATCACACACAAATTAGCAAGGTGGACTTAACCGGATTAAGGCAATTCTCTCAGTAAGTCCTAAGAAGACATATTGAGTTATGAGCCACGGTTAACTCATATGTGAGAAGCAATCAGGATTTTATTTTCTGCACTGTCCTCATAGAATTATTGAATGCAACAGGGGCCTGGCATGGTTTGTAGAATTCCATTATGAAGTCCGTATGTGATTCCATTCTAATTTCGCACTTCTGTGCCCCTTAGAGATTTGCTAAATATACTTAGATTGTCACACCTGTACTCAATATATGTATCATGCCATCAGGGGAAGCAGAAAGAAACAGCACAGCATATTCCAGCAAGGCCTAGCAGGACAGTGCGGCAAGGTGGCTATTTTTGTCTTTCAGGAAAAAAAAATCATTACAGTATATAGGAACTCCTTCTACATCCTAATGCATTCCTTTATTAAAAATCCTTGCATGACGCATCACTACAAAAACAAATGAGCACAGATTTCTCAGCATGTCTCCATGGAATTCTATCTTTGAGCTCTAAAGTCTACTTCCTGGCACTTGTTCCTCAGGAGGATATACCAAAATCTCACAGTATCATTTTATCCTGAAGGAAATGAATCCTTTTGTAATAAGAGAATAGACATCATCTTAATTTTAATCTGAAAGGTATCTTTGTGAAACTAACTCTATTGGTACTAAAGTGGCAGTATCTCCAGCACACAGAGAGAGCACCAAGCATATCACCTTAAACAAGTTTATGATTCTGTCATTAAATTAATCCAGATTTAAATAAGCAAGTAAAAATTTTGCCAGCATCTAAAGATGATAAAAATATTCCTTTCCCTTTGTTAAAGACAATCAAGTAATTTTCATTTCTATCAAAGCAATTCAAGTTAATAGCCTGGATGCTCTCTCATGTTATCCCTAACACTGAGAGACTGTTCTTAATAGAAATATCTATAAAAACAATCACCCTAAGTGATTTTTACATTGAAATACAGCACTATACAGTTCCATACAGTACACTAATGGTTTTCAGAAAGAAGTTCCAAAATACTCATAAAGGGTGATAGGGAATTAGCTGAATGCTGTGGATTGACAGGCTATCAACAAAATAACACACATTTTTCATGAAAATGGCTAAATCACTATTTACTTGATGAACTGAAATGTAATGGCTCTGAAGAAGCCATTTTGCTGTATTGGCTTTTGTATTGTATTGGTGAGTTTACCAAAACTGGGTAATTACAGAGTCATCATATAAAGCACTATCTGTGCCTGCCAGGGAACGAGATGATCCTGCTACAGGGTGAAATCTTGAAATTTGGCTACAGTTATCTCTAACTTTGGCACTGCAAGCAGGAATGAATAAACTACTCACTGAAGAAAAGCAAAAGAAGGAAAGGAATTTTCCTGGTATTTTTCACTACTAAATATTCCTCAGGAAATAACAAAAAAAAGTCTGCTAGTTAAAACTATGATACCAATAAATTATTTTATTAAAAAAGAACCCAAGGCTGGCATCTTGCATTGTAATATTTGTATCATATTAATGGTAATGGAATTTATACACATGACTAGAGGAGGAAAATATAACATCAAAATAAACTAATTTAATTGAAAATGAGAATTTTTCTAAATTAAAATTTATCAAGAAATCTAAAGGTAAAGCATATCCCAATTTCTACAGCAAAAGATGAATTTCCTACATAGGAAAGAAAGCTAATAAAAGCATGTAGCAGTTTGATATTGATGAAGTCCAAAAAGTAATACTGGATTATGTTTGTAAACTGATCTTTTCCTCTGGGCATATTAGAGTGTATTGGAGTCAGAGGTTTTATTTTTACTTGATTAAATAATGATTAAGGCTTTGATTGGGCCACATCAGTAGGATGTTTAGTCCTCGCCCCCTTGGTGGGCAGGGACTCACAGAGAAACTGCACTGCAGAGAAGAAAGCTTGGAGTTTTTGAGCTGGAGCCCTGGGAACTAAGCACACAGAGGAGTCTGGCTGTGAGGAAAGAGAAAAGGCCCCAGGAAGAGAAACAGGCAGTTCACCTGATAGTCTATAGCTATCCTTGTGGCAATAACAGAGGAGCTGAGCCTGGGAAGAGAGGAACCCAGGAAGCCTGAACCCTCACAGATGTCAGCAGTCATCTTCTTCCAACATGTGGCAATAGACTTTGGTGAAGGAAGTAACTTAAGCTTTATGGCCAGGTAACTGTAAGCTTGTACCCCAAATAAATACCCTTTATAAAAGCCAACAGATTTCTGGTATTTTGTATCAGCACCCCTTTGGCTAACTAATACAAAGCATAAGAGAAAAAAGAAGAAGTTGCCAATATTTGGACACTTTTGACCTACAAAAATTGCAATTTCATATGGTTCAACTTAATATAGTACACGTGTCCTGAACATTTACTTTTGGATAAATGGCTTTTCCATTTATTTAAACTGACTGGTACAAAACTGTAAAAAAGTATAAAGTAACATTTTTAAAGCATTTTGATAATTGCAAAATGTTTCCGAGAGACTAGAAAATGCCTAAAATATGAATCTTGGTGAAATCCTTATTTAGGGAACACAATAGTCAAAACATAAGAGAAGGACCAGCCTAGGGTTCCCAACAGAAGGGCAGTAATTGGTGCTAAACACTACGGAGAGTTAAAGAAAATAAAAGTAAGAAAATGTCATTGGATTCAAAGATTTAGAGACTATTGATGGCCTTGATTTATAAAGAACCTACATAGCTTTTTGAAACACTTTATTCATAGAGAAATTTTTAGATTTACATTTTCAGAAAAATTTCACCGAAAGTATAGGGAATTCCCATATAAGCCACCGCCCCACACCCACACACAGTTACACCTATTATTGACATCTTAGATTAGTATAGTACATTTCTTACAATTGATGAACCAATGCTGAAGCACTGTTACTAACCAAAGTCTATAGTTTATATTATGGTTTACACTTTGTGCTGCACAGTTCCATAGGCCTTGACAAATACATAATGTCATGTATCTGTCATTGCAGTATTATACAGAAGAATCTCACGGCCCCAAATATGCCCTGTTCTACCCATTCATTCTCCACACCCTTCTGAATCCCTGGCAACCCCTATCTTTATATCAATGTTACATGTCCTTCTGCCAACACAAGATAACAAGGTAACATCCATGGTGATAACTAAACTACTTTGGTCCATGGCCATTCCCCTCCTCCCCCCATGATTGTTCATTCCCTAATCCCAAGGGACCCGGGACAAGGTCTGCTTTGACAGCCCCAGTCTGAGATGAACCCAGATACCAAGGGGCAGATGGAAGAAAATATCCTGCCCACAGCTGCAAACACTCCCTGTGTTGGGGGATGGGGCCTGTCCATCATCCTCATTTTGTTGGTTGTTCAGGGCAAGACCAAAGAACTAGAGAGTAGGAGTTATCTGACTAGCTTTTTGACTGCTATCACCAATTAGATGAAAAATTTCGTAAAGGTAAGAAACATGTTTTGTTTTCCTTCAAGTCACCCACCTTGTTTAATAATCTGCATCTATAATTGTTTTCATTGCCCAATTAGAAAAAAGAAAATTTTTTTAAATTCCATATTCAGAAAGTGAATCCCAAAGAACACTGGAGAGGGATACTTAGGTCCTTTATTTTGCTGCAGATTAAAGTAAATTATCACCAGAGGTTCAGAGAAACAGCCCAGCCAACCTCTTCCTAGAGTCTACCCTCAAAATACAGCCAAGTCCCCAAACTCTGCATGCATTCTGAGATCCACACTGAATGCAAACTGATATCGAATTATATAAACTAGAAAAGGAGTTGAATAAAAAGGGCAAAAGGTATTAGAATTCAATACTGCCCCCTGTGTGACATATTTTTGTGCTAGGTGTGATATGAGTGCCAAATAAAACTGCTGTCTACAAATAGCTTTGATGAATAATCGTCCTACCCAAAGGATTTATAAATACAGAAAGAACATGTACAATGCCACATGATCTTTTGGTGGCAAATCTTCAATGGATATGTTTTTATCTCTATTTTCCTACCCCTCCTTTCTCGTAATGTAAGAGATCATTCCAAAAGATCAGTTAGCAGAAGACACAAACACTACTTATTTCCTCTAAGTCACTATCTAGTGAAAATTACTTCTCTAGTCCAAAGAACTTTTCTTTTTCATTTTTGGGATAATTCCCAGGCCTCCTGAGGAAAAATTCATAGAAACTGACCTACAAGGCATTTTATCAAATAAATGCCCTGCTTTATACAATTAACCCTGTGTCCCTCTGAGAAGGCAGTAACTAATACACATTCCTGGTGATAAGAGCAATGTCTTGTAACATGACTTTCATTAGCAGCTTCTGCAGAAGATGAAACATCCTGCTTTATGGGTCAAGAGGTTCAGATTAAATCAAAGGACTAAAAATCAGTCTTGGTTCTCTCTTTGCTTCGCTGACATTAACCTGTGGGAGAGATATTAAGAGAGGTGGGGCCCTGAAAATTGGGCGAGTGTTATGACATCGTTGGAAACCTCTTTTAAAAGGTCTATCAAAGAACAAAATTAAATGTTTCTAAGTTTGTCTGCACACAGTTTGATTGTTATAAGTGAAAATAGCATCCATAGAAGAGAGGCACTGGGCTAGAAGTTTGGCCGTTTTGTCTCACTTCCATGTACTTCCTTAAATTAAATGCAGTAACCAGACAAGGAAGAATTGACTGTAAGAGAAGGCGCCATTTCTCAAGCCTGTGAGATATTAACAGGTGAGCTGAAAAAGGTTTACTGAGCATTTACTGTGTGCCAGGCCCTGTGTTATGTGAATTACTTCATTTAATCCTCACAACAATGCTATAAGGTAGTATTATTAATATCCCCATTTAACAATGATATTACACAAGCAACTTGCCAATGACACACACTTAGCAACAGGGGAAGCTGAATTTGGAACCCAGGAAGTCTGATTCCAGAACTAATGTTTCAAACTATTATGTTATAGCATTTCCCTATACACTAAAGCTTACGAAACTGATTTTTCAGTTTCATAAAAAACACAAGCCTATGCTTTAATAACATAAGGCACTTAAGTGCTGCTAGGAGCAAATACATTCACAAGACCACTACTTATACACATCTTGACCAGATGACCAAGAATGCATGAGGAAAAACGGCGACAACCACCACAAGTAAAAAAATAAGCAAAGCAAAAACCACCTGGACAATGCACAACCTCAGATCAAATATAGAGCACATTCAAATTAACAAATATTAGAAAAGTTTCCCTAACTCTGATCAATATTCTTTATAAAATATACCAATCCGGTTCCAAACAAAGAGCATCTTCCAGTTGGACCTTGCTAGTCCCGATCTATGATTCCATAAATATGGTGACTGTAACTTAGAAATCATGGTTAAGAATTACTAGAAAAGAACAAAGTGAGGTTGACAGAAGGGGTTCTATAACTGACCCCTTGGAGGTACCAGCTGCTTTAATGGAGAGTTGTAAAATTCCTTTAAACATAATCCACATGCAACATTCTAAGATACTGAGAAATGGCCTCTAACACATGCACGAAGTATACCAGATAAACTAATACTCAGTTAAAAGGACTGGAGAGAAACCACAGCATTTGCCAAACTGACACAAATCTTATTGTCCTGACAACTTCCAAATTCCACTGTGGTCGTTTGCCTTCTAGGGAGATGTGCACCTGGCCAGTCATCATTCATGGATTTCCTTTCACAATAAGTAAAGTCACACTGTAGACACCTAACAGCTGCTCTGCAGGCTACAAACGTCCCTGGCCAGTATTGTCACTACTCCTATGCTTAACCAGGCTGAAATAGGGACGCTCTCTAAAGGAATCCAGTTTCTGAGTACGCATTTAACTGTATGTTGAACAACAGTTTTCCTATTTTCTATAAAATGCTCAAAGGTTGTGTTAATTTGCAAACAACCCATATTCTGTAGTGATGATCAGCTGAATTTGGGGGGATGAGTGCTGCATTCATCCACATCACAGTTCACTAAATCCATCAGTTTGCTAGATTTTGATAAGTCATCTTTCTATCATTATAAATTTGATTGTGCTTGCTGTATTCTCCTCTATTATTCTCTTTCCAGTCTTAGAAGGAATAAGCCCATTCTGCTTTTCTTGACTACAACCTGAAGGAAGTGCAGGTAACCAGCATCTGCAGGATATTGTTTGAGCTGCCTTATTCTGAAATGGTGGGGTGGGGATGTTCAAGGCTCCTCACCACAATCAGTTCCTAGGGTCCTAGTGTCAGAGCTGCTCTGGAACTGAGCAATTTTATGGATGCATATCCCCATTGGTAAACAGGACACCAGAAGCTAGCCTCTATTCCTTTCATCTTGAATGCTTTTGACTTTTTTTACTGGTTGTTCTGAAAGGTCTTTAGGCACTTCTAAGATATTTGATCTATGAGTTGTGGATACGGTTGGAGGTTGGGATTATATCCTTCAATGTTGATGGCCAGATAACATAATGATCATAACTCACAGGAGAACACAGAAATTGACCTTGGAGGGCAAATGTCCATGTGTTGAAAACAAGGGTCACCCTAACTTCTGCCATCCAGAATGGGTGCTATCCTCATATGGTGGGTAGGGTTGGGGGACAAGAGAATTGTATGATCTGAATTTTTCACTTTGGAGACAGCCTTAGAGCTCTGTCTTGCCTGTCTTCTATGCTCTTCAGTGGCTACACAGGACCACAAAATCTTTTAAGTTTCTACCAGCCACACTGGACTTTCTCTTCTTAAGTTATCCAGTCATGCTTTCTGAAAATGGGGTCCTGAGTTGGTTACCAACTGTCAGGTATAAACTATTGGTACTCTCCCAAGATAAACCAAGTTAATGGGAAGATCCAGGGTTCAGTCATGATGATTATCACCACATAGGACTTCTCTAAATATTACAAAAATTAAAGATCAGACTTGAAAATCAAAAGCAGCTATGGTAGGAGTACAGCAAGGTCTGAAACTAAGGAAGATTTACTCTGGCACTCCAGAGCAGAGGAGAGTAAAAAGTGATCTCTGGCAGCCCCAGTGATGTACTAAAACAATCACCACCCCAAACTCAACAGTTTGCCAAGGAGACACTTTAAAAAGGCATGAAATGTTGCCAGAAAGAGCATGCTTTAACAAACACACAATTAAATAATCTAACTAAACACGGCCTGGTCAGATGGCACCCAGCCTGCAGAACCATCTGGCTGAAGAAATATTCAGAAAACCATCAACTTAAAAACCCAGATTCTACCCAATAGGTCACACATTTAGATTCCTAGATATAAAATTGCTTCAAGAAAAGTGATAGTTGACAAAACTTTAGAAATCTACAACTTTAGATATTTTCTTCTAGATTTTATATACTCTTTTCCTCAGCCTCCATAAATTTCCCATTTAGCTCATTTAAACATATAATGTGTCATTCCTTTTGTCTTTGAAAAAGCAAGAATCCCTGCCTCAAAGCCTGGTGTCAATGTCTATATATATATATAGGCTGAAATGGAGAAGAATTCCAGTAAGGCTAAGATTTTCTTAGGAGAATTGGAACAAACCACTTACCTGACTTAGGTCAGAAATTAGGTATTAGTGTGTGTAAACATCTCATGAAGACACACAGTCTTCCTTAGGATTGATGGCTAATGTAAGTAATTGCATAATTCCTTAGAAATAGAATCCAGACGCCATAATCACCCAAGAAGTCTCTGTGGGTATGATCCCCCCTAGTTCTCTACCAAGCATTCTAATTCAATCAACACGCTGGCACAGTTTATGCAACTGAAAAGGCTTAGCTTCTCTTCCACTTTCCTTACTCTTCTTGTCCATTTCTATGCTAATTAGTACTATGGGAAAAGCTGGAACAGTGAGTAAACAAGCCAATTAATTTTTCTTTTCAATCTGAAGAAATCAGTGATGAGTGCCCAAAGAAAGTGAAAAGTGTTTGGTGCATTATCATTTGCTTATGTATGTATGTGTGCACAAATATGTGTGTGTGTGTATGTATTAGCTATATGGGAATTAAAGTTACTTTATCAGACTTTCCTTATCCCTTATTATTAGGCTGAACCATGTAAACTGCTGTTTGAATAGGTCAAAATTTCACATGGTTAGACTAATACTATGGCTCATCTAAGACTATACTCTAAGGATGACAAGTTTATAGCTTGGTATTATATATTGACTTTGTATCCTGAAACACTGCCAAACTCACTTAGTTCTAGTAGGTTTGTTGTTTTCATTGTTGTTGATGTTTCCTTAGAATTTTCTATGCAAACGATTGTGTTATTTATGAAGAGAGAGAGTTTTACTTCTTCCTTTTCGATTTTAATGCATTATTTCTTTTTCTTGTCTTATTGCACTGGCCAGGCCCTTACCCACCATGTAGAATAAAAATGGTGATAGTGGATATCCTTGCCTTGTTCACAATCTGAGGAGGAAAGCATTCAATCTTTCACCAATAATTATTATTTTAGCTACAGATATTTTGTAGATGTTCTTTACCAAGTTAAGGAAGTTCATTTTTATTGCTACTTTACTGAGAATTTTTATTATGAATGGATGTTAAGTTTTGTCAAATGTTCTTTCTGAATACATTCAGATAAACACAGTG